>CM068743.1:116811919-117469419 GCA_035084275.1 Hydrolagus colliei
TACCCCCACCACCCCCCACCCCCACCCCCCCCACCCCCAGCTCTCCCCCCCACCCACCCCCCCCAGCCTCTCCCCCCACCCACCCCCACCCCGCTCTCCCCCCACCCGCAGCTCTCCCCCCCCACCCACCCCCCCCACCCCAGCTCTCACCCCCACCCCCCAGCTCTCCCCCCACCCACCCCCCACCCCAGCTCTCCCCCCCACCCACCCACCCCCCACCCCAGCTCTCCCCCCACCCACCCCCCACCCCAGCTCTCCCCCCCACCACCCCCACCCCAGCTCTCCCCCCACCCACCCCCCCACCCCAGCTCTCCCCCCCACCACCTCCCCACCCCAGCTCTCCCCACACCCCCCACCCCCCACCCCCAGCTCTCCCCACACCCCCCCACCCCCCACCCCAGCTCTCCCCACACCCCCCACCCCCCACCCAGCTCTCCCCACTCCCCACACCCCCCACCCCAGCTCTCCCCACACCCCCCACCCCAGCTCTCCCCCCACCCCCCACCACAGCTCTCCCCCACCCCCACCCCAGCTCTCCCCCCACCCCCCACCCCAGCTCTCCCCCCACCCACCACAGCTCTCCCCCCACCCCCCACAGCTCTCCCCCCACCCCCCCACCACCACAGCTCCACCACCCCCCACCACAGCTCCCCCCCACCCACCCACCCCCACAGCTCTCCCCCCACCCACCCCACCCACCCACAGCTCTCCCCCCACCCACCCACCCACAGCTCTCCCCCCACCCACCCACCCACCCACAGCTCTCCCCCCACCCACCCACCCACCCACCCACAGCTCTCCCCCCACCCACCACCACCCACCCACAGCTCTCCCCCCACCCACCCACCCACCACAGCTCTCCCCCACCCACCCACCCACCCACAGCTCTCCCCCACCCACCCACCCACCCACCACAGCTCTCCCCCCACCCACCCACCCACCCACAGCTCTCCCCCCACCCACCCACCCACCCACAGCTCTCCCCCCACCCACCCACCCACCCACCCACAGCTCTCCCCCCCACCCCACCCACCCACCCACAGCTCTCCCCCACCCACCCACAGCTCTCCCCCCACCCACCCACCCACCCACAGCTCTCCCCCCACCCACCCACAGCTCTCCCACCACCCACCCACCCACAGCTCTCCCCCCACCCACCCACCCACCCACAGCTCCCCCCCCACCCCCACACACAGCTCCCCCCCACCCCCCACCACAGCTCCCCCCCACCACAGCTCCCCCCACCACCCCCCACCACAGCTCCCCCCACCACAGCTCCCCCCACCCCCCACCACAGCTCCCCCCACCACAGCTCCCCCACCACAGCTCCCCCCACCACAGCTCCCCCACCACAGCTCCCCCACCACAGCTCCCCCACCACAGCTCCCCCCACACAGCTCCCCCCACCCACCCAGCTCCCCCACCCCCCACCCACCCAGCTCTCCCCCCACCCCACCCACCCAGCTCTCCCCCCCCCCCCACCCACCCAGCTCCCCCCCCCCCCACCCCACCCAGCTCCCCCCCCACCCCCCACCACAGCTCCCCCCCCACCCCCCACCACAGCTCCCCCCCCCCCACAGCTCTCCCCCCCCCCCACAGCTCTCCCCCCACCCACCCCCACAGCTCTCCCCCCACCCACCCCCACAGCTCTCCCCCCACCCACCCCCACAGCTCTCCCCCCACCCACCCCCACAGCTCTCCCCCCACCCACCCCCACAGCTCTCCCCCACCCACCCCCACAGCTCTCCCCCCACGCCCCACCACAGCTCTCCCCCCACGCCCCACCACAGCTCCCCCCCCACCCCCCACCACAGCTCCCCCCCCACCCCCCACCACAGCTCCCCCCCCACCCCCCACCACAGCTCCCCCCCCCACCCCCCCACCACAGCTCTCCCCCCACGCCCCACCACAACTCCCCAACCACCACAGCTCTCCTCTCCCTCGCCCCCCCCCCCCCCCCCCCCCTCACCTGACAGCCCTTTTTATGATGGAAGCCCACCACCACGATATGCAGCACCGCTCCTCCCCGCTGCCCCCTCGCCGCCCCGCTCCATCCCCAGCCTCGCGCACACACTAACTTCCGTCTCGGCCCCGCGGTGACGTTAGTGGTGGCGTCAGCACGCACGCTCCCTGTCGCCCCGACAACGTGGTGACATCACTACTCACCAGACCACTAACAACAAAATGACCATTGAGGAGCTTCATTCACATCGAGAGGATGTACCCAGGATATATCCAGACATACCCGGTCTGGGGTCAGGACGCGAGCATGGGGGGTTAGGGTTGGGATGAAGGAGGCAGAGAGGTAGGACAGGGGCTGAAGGCAGGGGTTGAAGGGGAAGTCAGCTCCTTGGGACATCCTCCAGACGTGAAAGGCACCATACAAATGTCATTATGTTGTTGTCGTTGAAGCGCTTTGAGACGTTCAGAAGATGTGAAAAGCGCTATACGAAATTCAAGGATTATAATGCTTTGACATCTCAAAGCGCTTCATGAAATATTTTGCAAATTGAATTGACTGTGATTTGTAGTCGAAATGTGACAGCTAATTGTGCACAACAGTGTCCCAGAAATAGTTATGGATTACGTGATGACATTTTTTTAAGGAATTATGAATAATTTAATAAACAACTATTTTCTCCCAAACTTCAGTTTAATTTTTTTCTGCAATGACGTGTTTGCCTTGGTTTCCAGAAATGCACACATCCCGGGATCCAGCTGTGCTGTGTCTGTATCAATCTGTATACACAGCAAGATGGGTTCTGGGGATGCCCATGTAATATTCCCAGCATGTGCATTGTGTTATGAATTATCCTGTAAAACACTTTGAGACGTTTTAAAAAAAGCAAATTTTGCTTTTTTTTAAAGTGAAGTTTCTCAGAAAATTGTTTTTGTGTTAAATGGTTGATAATTCTTTTTTTTATAAATGTGGTCACTCAATCCATGACTGTTTCTGGGATACTGTTGTGCGCAATTGGCTGCTGCAAAACATACAATCAATTCACAAAACATACAATCAATTCACTTTATAATATATTCTGTGAAGTGATAAGACACCATATTAAATATAAAGATAATTATTATATTATGTTCAGCAACAGAGCACACTGTTTTGTTTGTATTTGTTTGTTTCTTTGATATTTTTCATTGTTCTAAAATGAATCTTGATTTTTTGCTGAATTTACGCAGCTTCCCTTTGATTCTAATTTTTTCTCTCTAAAGCAATACCCTGAAAAATACCCAGGTGTTAAATTTGTGGATAACAATTGGCTTTAATGGTCCTTCTGCACAAAATACCTTCCAGAAATGCATTGCTTTTGGTTTTCTAATAAGTCCCAAAATAACAGTGCCATCTATAGTCTTTTTGACGCATTCACAGATCCATTAACCATTCTTACTTAACTCATGTACGTTTAACTGAAACGTGACAACCATTTCCTCGGTTATATATAAATCAACCATAACACAGGATGTAATAAGTAAATAAACATTGATTCATTTTGATTTATTTACTTTTTCTTTTATCAAACCAACAGTCTATTACATTTTCCAAAGGTGTTGAACATTTTGTACAGAGCTTGCAGGTTAAGAAATGTGGCTGTTCATTAATAGTGACAGGACTAAAATAAATTTGCCATTGTTTGCTTTTATACATTAGTAGTTTTGTGGCAACCAGCATTTTAAATCTAGGTCTGATGCACGTTCCCTCAATCTAAGTCCATGCCAAAGATTAAACCTGAAGCAGGTGACATCAACTCTAGTTGCTAGCATACCCAATTGTATCAGGATGTGAAATAGATTCATAGATTCATAGAATTTTACGGCACAAAAGGAGGCCATTCGGCCCATCTAGTCTGTGCCGGCTCTTTGAAAAGAGCGATTCAATCCCACTGCCCTGCCCGCTCCCCAAATCTGGAACAATTTGATTTGAAATGTGACCTATGTTGTATCTTCGAATTATTTGCATAGACCTAGCAGTGGATAGCCTCCAGCAGTTCGGAAACTCTGGTAGACCCCACCAAGAGTGCATAGTGGGTGGGTTCAAGAGGAAAGAGACCAATGCTTTGCAATTAGCTGAAGTCTAACACATTGAGATTGCAATCTCAAGCCTTCCTGATCTTGGTTTCATATTTCAGTTATTTTTTGCTTCTCCTCCTGTGATCAAAAACAGGACTAACACCATGGAGACAAGGCTATTCATTATTGTAGCAGTGAACAACAGCTTGCACTCATATTGCACCTTTCATGTAGGATAGATAACATCTCACAGCATTTTACTCAAAGAGTGGAAATCCAAACGGATATATGATTAGTGCTGGAAATCGTTTAATTTTAGAAGAAATTTAAAAGATGCAAGGCAAGAAATCCAGTGTTTTAGGGAGTGCAGGCATAGTGGCTGACAGTTCAGTTGTCAATGGTAAGGTGAAGAGGGCAGAGGACATGAAGTTGGAATATGTCAGAATAAGCAAGAGAAAGATCAAGTGGGTAGATCATAGAAGCTGGGATGATGGCAAGGAGTTATCATTTTATCTGAGGTGAGGGCATGCAGGGACCCATCATATGCTTAAGAGTATCCAAACCAAGATGAGATTTCTATGCATCCCACCTACACATGGAAATCCCAGAGCTAGATTATTGGAATGAAATGCACACTCTCTCCCTAGAGTGATGTATCCTGCTTACATAATTCAGTAAATTATCAGGCGCAGGTTGGCATGAGACAAGGCTTGGTGACTCCAGAGCGTGCATTGGGATACTGCTCAAGTCTAAGCAGCTATAACCACATAGATTGATATTGCTGCTCGGCAAGCTTTCCCGTTGCTTGTCCTGCTAGGACCACACTACCCATTAGGGCTTTGACTTGTAGGATTAATAAGAACTAAGTGGGAAGAGCCCTGCCCCAGTGATTGATCTGATGAGCCAGGCTGGCTGTGCTGTTATCAGCAGTGCCCACAAATACTATGGCTGGCTACGGAACTGGACTAGGTCGCAGAGGGCTGGCTTGATTCCGACATTCCAATGGCAGGCATATCATCTTGTAGCCAGTTCGGCTCCAAGGAGACCCCATTTGGTTAGAGAACTCACCTTACAAGCGAGAGACCTGGGTTTAATTCCAGGCAGGTTTCTCCACACGCCTAATAATAACCCTTCAAAAAACAATAATAAATTGGTCATTTCAATCCATGACTGTTTGTGGGACACTGCTGAGGGCAACTGGTTGCTGTATTTCATCCACAAAATATAGTCAATTCACTATATTCTGTGAAGCGCTTTGAGACGTCCAGAAGACGTGATAAGGCACTATATCAAATGCAAGGATCATTATTATTATTATTTACCTCCCCCCCCCACCCCAAGGAGGATACCGTAGCTGTGAGTGGGTAGTCTGACATCCAACAACCGCGGGTGTGATCCCTCACTTCCCAATGAGTGACGGCTCCACCAATCGGAGTTGTGCAGCGTGAACAGCGGCACACACAGGCCTCAGTGACGATGGCTGTTGGGGGGGTGAGAGGATCTGGTGATGTGCGCAGGCGCCTGGCAGTTATCGGCTCTCCATTGATCGGGCGTTTTGTCGGAGATCGATTGGCCGAGTCTGAGCCTCGCTCTGCTCTGGGACAAGATGGCGGTGACCGTGACAAACCCGAGCCAACTGCTGCCCCTGGGTGAGAGGAGAGGATAGAGAGAGAGAGATAGGGGGAGTGGGAGAGTGGGGAGAGGATAGAGAGGGGGGGGGGACAGGATAGAGAGAGGGAAGGGGGTAGGGGGAGAGGATAGAGAGGGGGGGGGGGCAGGATAGAGAGAGGGAAGGGGGTAGGGGGAGAGGATAGAGAGGGGTGGAGAGGATAGAGAGAGGGAAGGGGGTGGGGGAGAGGATAGAGAGGGGGGTGGGGGAGAGGATAGAGAGGGGGGTGGGGGAGAGGATAGAGAGGGGGATGGGGGAGAGGATAGAGAGGGGGGTGGGGGAGAGGATAGAGAGAGGGAAGGGGGTGGGGGAGAGGATAGAGAGAGGGGAGGGGGTGGGGGAGAGGATAGAGAGGGGGGGAGAGGATAGAGAGAGGGAAGGGGGTGGGGGAGAGGATAGAGAGGGGGGTGGGGGAGAGGATAGAGAGGGGGGTGGGGGAGAGGATAGAGAGGGGGGTGGGGGAGAGGATAGAGAGGGGGGTGGGGGAGAGGATAGAGAGAGGGGAGGGGGTGGGGGAGAGGATAGAGAGAGGGGAGGGGGTGGGGGGAGAGGATAGAGAGGGGGGGAGAGGATAGAGAGAGGGGAGGGGGTGGGGGAGAGGATAGAGAGAGGGGAGGGGAGGGGGTGGGGGGAGAGGATAGAGAGGGGAGGAGAGGATAGAGAGAGGGAAGGGGGTGGGGGAGAGGATAGAGAGGGGGGTGGGGGAGAGGATAGAGAGGGGGGTGGGGGAGAGGATAGAGAGAGGGAAGGGGGTGGGGGAGAGGATAGAGAGAGAGTGGGGGGAGAGGATAGAGAGGGGAGGGAGAGGATAGAGAGGGGAGGGGGGTGGGGGGAGAGGATAGAGCGAGAGTGGGGGAGTGGGAGCGTGGGGAGAAGGTAGAGAGAGATAGGGGAGAGAGGATAGCGAGAGAGTGGGGGAGAGGATAGAGAGAGAGGGGAGGGAGTGAGGGGAGCGGATAGAGAGAGAGTGGGGGGGGGGGGGGAGAGGGGTGGGGGAGAGGATGGAGAGGGGTGGGGAGGAGAGGATGGAGAGGGGTGGGGAGGAGAGGGACAGAGAGTTGGGGGTTGAGAGAGGTGGGCTGGTGGGGGAGAGAGGGACAGAGAGGTGGGAGGGTGGGGGAGAGAGGGACAGAGAGGTGGGGGAGAGATAGACACAGAGAAGTGGGGGAGAGATAGACACAGAGAGGTGGGGGAGAAGAGAGACAGACACAGAGAAATGGGGGGAGGAGAGACATACACAGAGAAATGGTGGGAGGAGAGAGACAGAGAAGTGGGGCAGAGAGTAGAGACACATACAGAGGGAGAAACACACTTGAGAGTGTAGGATGAGAAACAATTTGGGGGGTGAGGGAGACACAAAGAGGGATGGAGTGGTGAAATACAACAACAACGTGGATATATATAACGCCCTCCACGCCAAACGGCGTCTCAGAGCGCTTAAGAAATAAAACTTAAGAGAGAAACACAGAGAGGATAGATGGATGGGTGGGTGGCAATAGAGAAATGCAAAGAGAGAGGCACCAGACAGAGAGAGGGACCTGGGATATACATAAAGGGAGGGAGATGAGGAGGTGTGGGAAAGAGCGCAGTGCGATGAGCAACCAGTGTAATTTTGTTATTCTGTGTAATCGCTGTTTTTATTTGTTGGGGAGACATTTTACCTGGCTCTGAATTATCATAACATTTCAGGATGTCCAGAATTTATAAATTTTGAAAATAATTTAACAGAAAACCTAGCATCAAAATTATGGCTCTGTTTATGATTTTGCCAAATTCTGGGTAGATTAAAATGTACGATTACTCCCTGTATATTTGTCAATGCTACTATAGTTGCTGAACTGGTGAAAATCCAGTGTTGTGCTTCATTCACTTACACACCTGTTTTGTTAACTGTATTTTCTTAAAAAGTGTATTGCACTGTTGCTGCTGGAAATAATAGAATGAGGTGGAGTGGGAAGCTTGGATTTATTGTTCCTGCTCTACAATTCACTGTCTCAATAGCATCTGAATTTGGACTTGTTTGCATTAAGCTGCAAACGTGAGTGTGTTTTAATGTTAAGCAGAACCAGCTGAACCGTTGGTGGCTGCTGATTCCAAACCAGACTTGAAAGTAAATTCCAGATTCTGTATCTTTTTGTCTAAGTTGACCTTGGCAGCATCAGTTCCCGGTGCCATTCCTCAAAAAGCTGATGGTAACGGATCAGTTAAGTATGGTTTCAAATATTATTTTTTTTTTAAAAAAGGGCCCATAGCCTTCTGAGACCACACAGCCTACATTGATTGATACAGGTTGAAAATAATTAAATATTGTTGAGGACCAGAATTCAAAGTACATGATCCTTTAATTTCCATCCCACATTCTACTTTTAGAAAGGCAGCAGAAGAGGACAATGATTCAAAGCTTGTGAAGGACAATTTTATAGCAATTAGTGGTTGAGAGCAGATTATGTTAGAGTATATAAAAGTCTGGAAGTTGCTTCATTTATTGTCTTCTTGGAGTTGGCTTGTGTTGGGTTTGAACTGTGTATTTTGTTTTTCAGAGCTTGTGGACAAATGTATTGGCTCAAGAATTCACATTGTAATGAAGAATGATAAAGAAATTGTAGGAACGTTATTGGGTTTTGATGACTTTGTCAGTATCCTTTCAATGCAAACAAAATATTCCAGATTGGTATAGATACAGTATTTAAGATCAACAATTTGTGTAACAAAAATCCTGCGGGGTTCGTGTTTAACTTTAGATTACGTTACGCAGATGCTTTATAGATAATGGATTCAATTCCTGGTTTAGGGATATGATTCTGAGTGCCAAACTCCTGTCTGCCTTTGGGGTTGGGGTTGGGGGGAGGGAATCGACATTTGATAAATCTCCTCTTCACTTCCCTATGGGTAGAATCCTAAAATAATTATCCATTCTGTCCCCCCAATCTTCTCATCTGCATGTTCTTTGCCACCCTTTGAATGTAAGCGCTCTGAGACGCCGTCCAGCGTGGAGGGCGCTATATAAATCAAAGTTGTTGTTTACGCACTACATTTTCTGAGTGTGGAAACTTACAAAGTGGCTGGATTTGGGGGCCTGGGATTTCCCAAATCTCCCAGCAGTCTAACTGCTAAGCAAATACCTGATCTTAATGGAAAAATATACTGCCTTAACTCTGGTTCTCAGACATGGTACTTGAAGACGTCACAGAATTGTAAGTTTTTTTTTGTCTCTTTGGGTATTTGAGTTTATCAATAGCTGATAGGTTAACATCTAATACTAGACCGCTTCGTATTATGGCTGTAACTCTAATGTGTGAGTTAACTTGACTTCAGTGCTTTTCAGAAACATATAGACACTTGCCTTGAGGTCAGGAGTAAAACAGGATGAGAACATGAGTTTTTCTTCACTAAAGTTGTTTGCTCTAATTGAATAGTTCTGAGTTTAAATTGCTGTAGAATGAAGTCCTAAATAGCATTTTTGGGGGTGCTGGAATTGGGATGTTGGTGGAGAAGCTGCACTAGAAAAACAGCGGAGAGAGATAATCAGCCTGCGGAGAGACAGAGTGAGAAAACACATGTTGCATTGGTGAGAAATACTAAGAAATAAATGAATTGTGAATGTAGAATAGTAAAATTGAGCAGAATATAGAAATGGCAATTTGTTGCAAAAAAAAATTATTGCATTTGATGTAACCCCATTCATGTCAGGAGGATATCTTAAAAAGCTTCATAGGAATTACTGTGAAATATTGTGACAGTATTTGTAGATAAATGTGACTGCCCATTTGAGCACAGCAATGTCCTATAAACAGCCATGTAAAAAATGAGCAATTTTATTTGGGAGGTTGTTGGCCCAGATGCCAGGAGAAACTCTTATTTTGAATAATGCCATGCAATCCTTAACAACCACCTGAACAGGTAAACGGGGCTTCGGTTTTCAAAGGACAGCATCTTCAACAATATAGTGCCCTCTCCAGCATGACATTGGAGTGCCATGACCCCACATGGTGCTTTAACGCACAATCTTCTGATGGAAGAGAGTTACCAACTGAACCAGGCTGACAGCTGGACATTTAATAATGTTACCATGATCTCTCAACTACCATTTTACAACAAATAATTCATAATTTTCCCAAAATGTATATGACAAAATTCAGTCCTCATCACGTCTTTGAAATGTCTCAAAGTGCTGTAAAGTGAATTGACTATATTTTGTGGGTGAAATATGGCGGTCAATTTTGCACAGCAGTGTCCTACAAACAGTGGTGGATTGATTAACCAAGTTATTACAGTATTATAAGAGATGATTACCTCCAGAAAAGCTATCCACTAGTCAACTAATAACTGGGTTCCTACTCAATGCGAGGTAAACAGGCATGTAGAGCTGAGGAACCTGCCTACAGTTTTGCCCTTCCAAGGAGTTAAATCTAGGTCTTGTTATTTGTGAGGCAAGTGCCTATAATTTATTACATTGAGAATCAAACTGATTGCTTACACAGATGAATTTGCATAACTTTATAAGATCATAAATTGTATCATCTCCTAAATAAATGTGCACCCAAGGCCCACATACTAAAACCTACTTTAATTTATTGATACTTGTTGGACTTTACAAGTCAGATAGATGTCTAAGTCATAATGATTTCTTGCTCCCAAATAATTTAAATAATCTCCAATTAATATCACCACATCCATATCTGCCAGCTGGATTGACAAAGTGCAACATGTTTTGAGTGCAGTGTTATCTGTCTGCCAGATTAGTGCACCTCAATACTAATTCAGTTACAGTGTTAATTCTTTGTAACAATATTCTATTAGTTCTGTTTTGAAACTTGTTTGATAAGACTATTGTACATAGATTCATAGATTCATGGAATTTTACGGCACAAAAGGAGGCCATTCGGCCCATCTAGTCTGTGCCGGCTCTTTGAAAAGAGCGATTCAATCCCACTGCCCTGCCCGCTCCCCATAGCCTAATAGACCTGTTCTCCCTAAATAAAGATCTAATTCCCTTTTAAAAGTTGTTATCGAATCAGCCTCCACCACCTTTTCAGGCAATGCATTCCAGATTTGAACAACTTGCTGAGTGAAAAAATTTCTCCTCAGCTCCCCTCTACTTCGCCTTGAAACTATTTTAAATCTGTGACCACGAGTATAAGACTCACACATATAAGACTAAGACACTGTACATATTTTTTGCATATGAGGACATGTACAGCTGCATTTGTTATGTGTAAGTCATATATAATCTGACTTGTGCACAACTTGTGTTTTGCATAAATTATGTTAAATGTTATGCTTGTGACTGATGGGACTTGTGCGTATCTACCTGTATTGGATAATGAGTCTTCAAACTTCCCACAACTCTTTGTGGGACATTAATGCAACAAATAACTTCCACATTTATCGACCGTTAACATACTTGATAGTAATTACTATAATGAAGTTTGATGTTATGAATGTGCAAGTTTTAAGTTTTATATGCAGTATAATCTATTTCAGCCTTAAATAATTGCTGCTTCAATGTTTTATTTATTTAGTTGTCCGGACTTGAAAGGCGCTACACAAATATAATTTTGTTGTTGTTTATTCAAATTGTTTCATAGCTCGTCCCATCCATTGCGAGCTCCTTCACACATACCGACCTGGCTACTCTCTTTGCACAGCGACATTGCCCTATTTCATGTCCCCCATTTTATCTGTTCCACGCTTGATAGAAAGCTTTCAGCTATTCTATCCCCATTCTCTGGAACTCCATCTCAGAAGCCCTCCAAATTGTACCCTCCATTGTTCAAGGCTGATGTCAAAATTTACCTATTTGACTGCACGTTCTGGCATCTTTCCCCTCTTGCTCATTGTCTCTCACCAGCTCGGGTGCCCTGCCAGCATTGTCAAGCGTTTTGCGACATCTGCACAACATGAAAAATCTGTTTAAATGCAAATTGTAATGTAAATTTATTACAAATGTCTTTCCTGTTTCCTTGCAGTGAGATCACACCAGAAGGTAGAAGAATTACAAAGTTAGATCAAATCTTATTGAATGGAAACAACATAACAATGGTATGTAATGTGGAGGTGAAACAAAAATTTTAACATTCAAGAGGTTTTTTAGTTTCAGTTGACTCAATGTGTAGTGGATTTCAAAAATCATCCAAGATGATTAAACATTGAGTGCTTAAAATATATTATATGTGAACTACTATATGTGTACATGGATTTATTAATGTATTAGTAAAGCTATTGAAAGATCAGATGCACTTTACTTTTATAATATTCATATTAACGGAGAAAAATAAATGGTAATAACAATTTTACAAGGGTTTAAGATTCTCCCTGTACTTGCTCTATTTTCTTCCCCCCACCCCCCACTTTTTTCCTCCCTATTTCCTCTGAAGTTTTTTTCATTTCCTCTTACGTTTACCACTTTTCTCCTCTATCTCATTGTTCATTTGAAAATCTTTTACTTGCCTTTTTCTGCCACTTTGGATACACTGAGAATCTGGAGAGGATGAGGAGGAATACGTTTTTTTTTCTTTTCCCGGGAATCTGCTTTCAAGTCTGGTTCTGTAACTATTATAATATGCACAGTGTCCAGGTTAATCACTGATATGCATTGTTAAAACTAGCTAAAACGTGATGCTAGTGGAATGTTAATACGAACATTGTTCAGTGACAGACTATGGGGACACGTTGATCAGTGATGTTAGGAGGATCAAAGAATGATCGGAAATTCTGAATAAATGTGAGCAAATTCTCTGTATTGGAATGTGAAGAACCAATTCATTAAAACCAGGCAAATAAATTTTGAAAACTTTCTATAAAGTGAATGAATGTAATGCAACAGTGTATGGGTGTAGCATCCCTGACAATTTTTCTTTTGAGTTTGTGGATTTAAGGCATTTTACTGAAATCTATACTCTGTGATATTAATCATTTAAATCTTTCAGCTTATCCCTGGTGGTGAAGGTCCCGAAGTATGAGTGGATCCCCAGACTTTCAAATGGATGATGTTCTATGTCTCTACGGTTCAATCTTTCTTCTCGCCTTCACTATTGCAACCATTTTTTTTTAAAAGAAAATGTTTAAAAGTTTATTTTTTATGAATTTTCAGGAAGTTCGCATTTATTTTTTATGGTTGAATGAAAGAAAATATTGTTTCTAAAGTGGGGTGTGAATCATGACTGACTGTATGCAGTAAGTATATTTTGTCTGAAAGATGAGAATAAAATATTTCTTTTTAAACTAATGTCCCAGGTTTCTACATTATTTTATCAAGTCGAGCGCATCCCTACCCCTCTTCTTGCCTCTTAGCTCTACGTCCTTGCCTCTACCTCCTCACTGACATCATACACTTCTCTGTGCACTGGCACCGCTACAACCTCTTTAAAAACAACCAAAAATCAAACTCCCGGCCCATCAACAACCTTCTTTTCCAAGGTCCTGGAACGAGTTGTTGCTTCCAAGCTTTGCTCCTTCTCCTCCCGTTACTCCCTTCACAAACCCCTCCAATGCGGTTTCAGTGTTGCCCACGGCATAGAAACAGCACTGGTCAAAGTGACAAATTACATTTTATTCAACTGCGACCAGTGCTGTCTCTGCCTCATCATCCTCCTTGACCTCTGCTTCTTTTGATATGGTTGACCACTCTTTCCTTCTCCATAGCCTCTTCTTTCACCTCAACCTTCATGGTTCTGTCCTTGAATGGTTCAGGTTCTACTTCTCGCACTGTCTCCACTTCATCTCCACAAACGGTTTCTCCTCTAGCGGAATTCCTCTGGGCTCCATCCTTGGTCCTCTCCTTCAATATCTATATGCTCCCCCTTGGTGACACCATGGGATGAACTTTCTTCAGTTGAATTTCCACAATGCCCTCCTGATTAGTTCCCGTCAGCACTTCCACACTTCAGGCACTGACAGTATCACCATCTATGGATGCACTGTCCATCTCACTGAGTCAGACTGGAACCTATGGTATCTTTGCCCACATATACAGTCAATTCACTTTACAGTATATTCTGTGAAGCACTTTGAGGCATCTAGAAGTCGCGAAAAGTGCTATATCAAATGCAAGGATTATTTTCTTGTTGAACGTTCAACTATCCTTTCTAGCCCACATCTGTACCATGACTTACCTGTTCTGCCTTCCCCACTTCTGTAATATCACCAGCTACAATACTGTCTCACACTACCGGCCACCGACACTCATAAGTTCATAATATCCAGGTTTGACTATACAAGCTACCTGCTTATCGGTCTGTCCAACTCCTCCACAGGTTGCAGATCATCCAGAACTCTGCAGTCCGTGTTCTCTGGCACCAGGCTCCATGACTTTATCAATCCCATCCTCACCCAACTTCAGTGGCTTCCCATCACACAGGATACAGTTCACGACCCAGGTCTTCACCTTCAATGCCCTCCATAGCCTTGCCCCCCACCTCTACGACCCCCTACCAACCTACCTGCTGCTCAGGTGGCTCTGGCTTCTTTCACGTCCCCACCTCGCCTGCCCCACCATTGGTGGGTGGGCCTCGAGTCACTCTGCCCCCACCCTCTGGAACTCCATCCCGTAATCTCTCCACCTCGCCCCCTCACTTGCCTCCTTCAAGATCCGTCTGACGATCCTCCTCTTTGACTATGCTTTTGATCGTCCTCCTTCCCTCTTCAGCACTCCATCTTCCTCAATCCTGACCCCCCAGCTGGGGTGCAAAACACTAACTGTCCAGCAATTTGGGATGTCCTCCCGACGTGAAAGGCACTATAAAACGTAATTTTATTGTTGTCTTTTTAAACTAGTTTCAGTATAACAGCATGAAAAAAATTCATTAAAAAATTGTACGATGTATTAGTAAAGGTTACGTAGTAAAATGCATTATTGGTATCTTCTGATAGTTAGACTAACATGCTGAACAAACATAGCTTGCATACGTATAGCGTCTTTCATAAACAGTGAGCATCTTGGAGATTTTTTTAAATACGTAAGAAAGCAGAGATGAGAGAATTTTTCTAATGTTGACCAAAACATGGTTAAAAAGTGTTTTGAACTTAGAGCTTGAGAAAGCGAATTGAAAAGATTTTGCCTTCTAAAGGGCACAAGATTGATATTTGAATTCTCAAATAGGAGTGAGAAATTAACAATAAATAAGAATCCAAAGAGTGATGGGTAGGGGCAGAAGAATATGACTGAAAGATTACCCAGATAAGGAGCAATGAGACAGTGATAAGGGCGAGGGTTTTAAAGCCAATCCATGAGTACACTGAGTACAACTGTAATTTTGGCAGTAGCTATTGCAGACTATCCTATGTAAGCCTGTTTCTGCATAAGGTATGATAATGTTATGATAATCATTTGTAAATATCTGATGTGTTTAATTAATACATTCAAAGAAAAATTGGAAACCTGCAAGTCAAATCTGCATGGTAGTGCTGCCTTAATTTTTTTAATTTATGCTGCCTGTAACTCCCAATAGAACTGCTTTTATATGGATGAAAGTAAGTTTTAATTACTACGCATGCCTGATTTATTGTGAACTTTAATGCAACAAGGTACAGTACATGAATTACTCATTTGTTAGCAATGCATTTTGCTGTTGTACCTCATTTGCCTCTATAATTTACTATCAAATTACAATTGAGGATGGTTAAAAATATGACACTCTAGACATCAATGTGTTGCTAATGTAGATTATGGTCAAGACTGCAGCCACATCTTAATCAACACTTCATGTTGCATCAAGTTTTTAACCAAACAAATCTTTGGAGTTGTGATACAATTTAGGTACTACATATGCAGTTTGATTGCAATAAAACATGGTGCCTATAATTCATCTTCCATTCCTTCCTCTTCATGCAAACATCATAACTATATTACAATGCCTCCTCATCCCACATAACATGCAGTTACATCTGTATGACCAAACAAATAAAACCCTTTGAGCTTTGTCAATTTGGTTCACTTGGGTGAGGTCTTGCAGGCTAACCAGCATCTGTAACAACAACAAATTACATTTATAGAGCGCCTTTCACGTCGGGAAGACGTCCCAAGGCGCTGCACAGGAGGCGTGTGACCCGAGCTGGGAGGGGAGTGTTTGGGAAGGGGTGAAACACGAAGGGGAGGTCGAAATATTCGGGGGGGATCAATAGGCACGGTCGAAGAGGAAAGTCTTCAAACCGGCCTTGAAAGATCTGTAACACCTTTAGGAGTGGAAGAGGTGGGAGACCAAATGAAATTAGGGCAAGAATGGATTTGTCTTGCAGAGAGTGATTTGATTTTTGAGTGCACTATTCTATAAACCTGTAATGTTTTTACAGATTCAACAGTCCTGTAGCTCAGTGGTTAGAGCCTTACTAGTGAGAGACCTGGATTCAATTCCAGGCAGCGCGAGACCTTGGGAAAGTTTCCTTACTCCATACTCTTGATAATAATCCCTAAAAAAAAAGTGATAAATTGGTCTTTTGAATTCACAACTGTTTGTGGGTCACTGCTGTGCACAACTGGCTGCGGCATTTCACCCACGTATATACAGTAAATTCACTTTGCAGTACAGTATATACAGTAAAACCTCGATAATCCGACATTCCAAAAACTGGCAATTCCCTAAAATTCCCTAATATCGGCAAGATTTCGAAATACATACAATATTAGATGTATTTATGATGTCCAGAAAATCTCCCGAAGTTCGGAACAATTGCTTGTAATTCATGGCTTCGTCGCTCTGTCATCCGGTGCTGTGGTTGGAGCTCGGGAGTTACTGTTAAGTGTAGCGACTGTGTATTTGTAGGTGAACACGGAAGCCAACCGATTTAACTGAAGGGTTGTTGGCTGTTTGTGAGGTATTGCTTTGTGTAAATTGACTGCTATATTCACCCACAAATAAAATCACTGCACTTAATAGTAAAAATTATTTGAAGCATATTGAGACATTTCCACAACATGAAAGGCTGTTATTATTATTTGCCTGAATAGGTGGACCAGACTTTGATTTAACATCGCATCTGCAGGTCGGCGGCAACAGTGTAACACTCAACCTTCTCAAGGTCTAGGTATCAATGTGGGGCTTGAAACCAAAACCTTCTGATCCAGAGGCAAGAGTTCTATAAATCAAGCTAGACTGATATCTGATGATATGTGGAGTCATGGAATTGTTTGTGGAGGAGCAGACTTGGTGTATCGAATGGTCTTCTATTCCTATGTAAATGTACCAAAGTTACTAAATAGTAGCTTTTAATATGTGATCTGGATAATGTGCAACTTTAATAGTACGCCACTAAAACATATTCACTTTATGAAATAATAGTAATAATAATATAATAGTAATTGTATGATACTATTATGGTTATAAATGTATGATATGAGATAATACGAGATTAAATAGTTAGCCTTTATATAAACAATCAGAAAAAGCACACCTCAAATTCAAATTTATTGTAAACATAATTTGTGCAGATTATTTTTTAATAGCAAGTAGGACTGCTGGAATGAAACTATTCATATTCATTGCCAATAGAGGTCACTATATAGATAATCAAAACATTGTGATACCATTGCAATGTCTAACGTCTTAAAGAAATTATGATTTTTTTAGATAATGGGATAGCATTTCTGTGTGGATTGTAAGATTATATTTGCTGTTTTTAAGGCTTTTAATTAATGTTTATGTACGTTTAGAATGTAACCTTTAATAAAGTTTATTTGATTTAATGACTGGCTTAGCAGGGGGTTAAAGGTAGCTTTCCTGGACTGATTGTGGTCAGCTGCTGATCACATTCTACATTTTCCTGGGAAGATGTTCACTGCTCTGAGATAATGAGCAATCGGGTCCTTGAGCATAAATGAAAAGCCATTGGACCACAGAAAGAACAGACACCTGCCTATCCCAAGGTGGTAAAACAAGCACGCTGTGGAAGGCTGCCTAGAATTTGTCCATCTTTCTGCAGAGCAGCCTGTGAAGGGTGGGGGCTATCTCTGTGACAAGGGGAGATGGAGTTAGAAACAGATAAAAGAAAGATGTAGCTTTGCAATAGTCAGAATCATTCTAGGAGGAACAGTTGTGATGCAGCTGGTGCTCAGTGACTTCCCCAATGGAATCGGGTAATGTTGGTTCAGTTGAATCTTACTGCTTTAATGTAACTTAACAATATAATAATTGTATATCTTCAAGCATAAACCTTAAAATTCTGTATGATATTAAAAGATTTGTAATTTACACCACCTGTATTGCGTAAACTCTCCTTTTGACAAATCTTATAGGCTATCAATTTTACCGTTGAAGTTGAACAATGAAAGGCATTCTCAATTCACGCATTTACTATCAGCATTCTATAGCGTGCTGTAGCTCAGGTCCAGTGGAGTCCTCTAGTTCAATGGTTAGAGATCTTGTTTTGATTCCCAGCACGGCAAGACATTGGGCATTCCTTACTCCACGTGTCTGTTTATCTAGCAGTAAGTAGGAACCCAGTTGATAGTCAATTGGTGGATCACTTTTCCATGGGTAATAATTCCTTTTAAAATAAATTGGTCACTCAATCCACAACTGTTTGTGGGACACTGCTGTATGCATTTGGCTGCCATGTTTTGCCCACAAATTATACAGTCCAATTCACTACAGTATATTCTGTGAAGTGCTTTGCGAAGCCTCAAAGACATGATAAGGCGTTATATCAAATGCAAGGATTATTACTATTATTAGGAGTGCCTGTAATTTTACAAAGTCTTTGGGTTCATTTTATATTCAACTTCGATGACCAGTATTTGCTGCCATTATTTAATGGTTGTACCTTTTACCTTGTAATCATATTTGCTGTTTGTTGCAACATTAGACATTGCCATGGATTTCTTGATGGGAGAAGGCAGTTGCCATTAATTTGCTCAGTTGCTAAGTGTCTTAAGAGGGGACTTATCCTGCACAGATGATAAACCACTATTGGTGGTAACCATCTACAAACAGTGAATATTTACGACTGCTATAAATTCCTTGTCCGTCACCTGTTGCTATTTTATCACCAATTAAAGCCATTTCCAACCAATGTTACTTACAGTTCCAGGGGTCATATTAGTCTCTAAAATGACATGAAGAGAGGAGTCAATTCTTTTGCAACAGCTACGTGACCTCTGGAGACTGCCATCAGGTCTTTTCACTTTCAGATATATGCTCAATTTCTGGAATGATCTCACTAAACCTGCCCCTTGTGAAATACTGTACCATTTAAAATATATCTCTTTACAATGTTTCCAGCCATCTCTTCCCCTCTCTTCCCTATTCTTCCACCTTTCTCAAGCTCCAACTGTGTCCCTGTGAAATCACCTAGTTGATACTCCAATTAAGTACTGGGGATGGTATTGCAAGGCAGTGTCTTTTGTGCATTGTCAGACTTACACTTGAGATGTTAAACCAAGTACAAGAGAGGTACTGGGCAACAATCCCCACAGATTTTTTAAAAAATCATTCAATTAATTGCTGTTTATTGGAGATTGTTATGTACAAATTAACTGCCTCGTTCACTATAGAACGCAGTAACTACACTTCACAGTAAATCCCGTAAAGCACCTTGAGACGCTCCCAACATGAAAGGCACTACATCAAATGGGGTATTAACCAGTATAATATTATAGGATTTTCTAAAAGTATAACCACGATGTGAGATGATGTGAGACTATCTTGCTATGATTTCCAGGCTTATAATAACAACAAAAACAACATATTACACTTGTATAGCGCCAGGACAGTTAGGGATTTGGACCCGAACAAGAGGTTGGAATCAGGAGGGTTGGAGTGCAGGGTAGGGAAGAAGGGTGACTGATGGCACGATTGAAGAGGAGGGTCTTGAGACGTGCCTTGAAGGAGGCAAGAGAAGGAGCGAGGCAAAGGGAATGTGGCATGGAGTTCCGATGGTGAGGTGGGCCGGGCGGGAAACATAGCCGTAGGCAGCTGAATGGACGAAGCAGACACGTCAATATGGGGCTAGCAGGTCACAGAGGTAGGGAGGAACATGGCCATGGAGGGCTTTGAAGACAAGGACGAGGTTTTTGAACTCTAACCTCTGGAGGATGGGGAGCCTTTAGAGCTGGACAAGGATTGTCCCACAGAGTCTGAGAGGGCAGGAGCTGCAGAGTTCTGGATGATCTGCAGCTTGTGGACGAAAGAGTCATTTGTAGTTGCTCCCATGCTGGTGTTACACTAGCTTAGTCAGATAGTTCTATACCTGTGCTGGTATGTGTTACAGTAGTGTTTACTAATGTAATGTGCCTTGTAGCTGTACTCTACATATTAGTGATGCAGATTTTTCCTTAGAAGAGAACTGGCTTTTCCTACAAAACCTGATCACAAATAACTGTAAGATGATGGGGTATGGGAAAATGACTGCCAGACAAACTTTTGAAAATGCACCATTTCCCCATTATTACATGGGGTACAAGAGGCTTTAACCAACAACCTTCTGATCCAAGTTTTCTGACGAGAAATCAGATTGACATTAGTAGGGATAGAAAGTCAGAGTATAACTCAGGGGCTGGTATTGCAAGGCAGTGTCTTTTTTGCATGAAAAAAATATGTGTCCCATAGATTGCCCGTTGGACCACACTGCACTTGCCTAAAGTTCAAACAGCAAACAATCTGATTGTCAATATTAAGTTGAAAGGGAAACACGTATCCGGATAATTTACCAACTAATCCTTTTCAAGCACCTTGCAGAGTCTCGAGAAGTTAAAGAATTTGTTGAATGATCCATTTCTGTTCTTGTGGCCCACCATTTGTGATCTTTCCTGGCTGGTGGGTGAACCTGTTTGTTTGGTTGGTGGCGTTCCTGACACTGGCCTGATTCACGATATCCATAACCTGCATTCATTATGTTATTTCATTAAAACTGAAGTTTTAATTATCAGAACTGACTGAAAACACCAGTTATTTTGGTATCACTCTCTCTTGGGACTCATATCATGTTAGGCTGACAGTCCAATATAGTGTTGGGGGGGTGTAGCATTATTGGAAGTGGCCATCCTTCGTGTGACTGTTCAGATGAATGTTAAACAACAAAATGACACGTGTTAAAGATCCCCTGACACTATCTGAAAAGAAAAGGGAATTGTTCCTATTGTCCTGGCTACTAATCCCTCAAATTAAATTCCTCATTCACTCAATGACTGATTGTTGGATATTGCTGTGTGCAAATGGGCTGCATTATTTCCCTACAAATACACACTCGCTACACGTTGCAGTAAAATCCCATGAAGCATTTTGAAAAGTCCTCAAATGTAAGGATTTTATTATTTTGTTTATTATTTTATAGCCAGTGAAATTACTTCACAATTTCTGTCGTCACGGGAGATTTCCTGATGTGGTTCCTTGACGCATAGATTTTCTTTGACGTCTCAATCTTTTTGCTGTTGTTGCTGTGTCTCTCAGGGGGATTGAGTGTAATGTTAGCAGTCACTCAGGCTACTTTAATTAAAATAAATGGCGGTTTTCCTACTCAGACTGTAAGCTATAAAAAGAAGCTCACTATAGCAATGGTCCTGGGTGACAAGACCAGTTAGCTGCAGTTGACTCATACACCATGGGTGCATTATTGAGTGAATCCCTAAGGTTCAACTAACTGGTCCTATAACAAAATAAGTCATTGGCTTTGCTTAGAACAATAATAAGGGAAAATAATAAGTGAAAGAGTGTCTGTCTTATCCAAAGCTTCCCCCATCCCTCAGCTCCCATCCCTAGCTCAGGTGTCCATCCAGGAATGTGAAACATTTGTTCCCTCCATGTGAAAGGGAATATATAATAATAATAATAAATGTAAATTGCATTGTGGTAGACTGAGCCTTTTATTGCAATGTGAGGCTTTCAACTGTGTGAATGTGTCCATTGACAAGAAAGTTTGGGTTAAGAAATGTCACATTATGGTCATGTGGTAATTATCTACACTGACCAAGGCCCGCTCATGGTAAAGTACTTTAACTCCCAAATAATACAAATCAATGTATCTGATATAGCACTTATAGCATTCAACATATCCTTTGCACACTCTCCAAAACCTTGGCAGTCTTCCTAAAGTGTGATGCCCAGAACACAGTACTCTAGCTAAGGCATAACCAGTGTTTCAAAACTGTTCCTTCTTCTATTTTTTGTATAATAGGTATAGCTTGACGTGAAGTCCTATAGCTCAGTGGTTAGAGCACTCGCCTCGCAAGCTGGGCTTGATTACTGACAGGGTGAAACCTTGGGAAAGTTTCCTTACTTCAAACACCTGATAATAATCCTTCATGAAAAAAAACAATAATAAATTGGTCACTTCAATCCACAACTGTTTGTGAGACAGTGCTGTGCGCATTTGGCTGCTGCATTTTGCCCACAAACATATAATTAATTCACTTTACAGTGTAATCTGCAAAGCGATATGAGACATGTAGGAGGCATGAAAAGCACTATATCAACTGCAACGATTATTATTGTCAGTTTACTGCTATGAACACTGAGTCACTTGAAACTCAAGTGGAATTTCTAAATGTTCCGATGAATGTAACATTTCAGAATGTGCAGAATTTGGCAAACTGTTGAATTCAGTCTCAACGTTAAAGCTTGTTTTCTGCAGTCATTAAAAAGAATTTTCAAAACTCCTGCTTCAAAATTAAAGACTGGATTTAAGAATTTGATTAGTCTGGATCATCTAAAATTAGTGTAAATCAAGACCAGGGTGGAATTTCTCATTAAAAGTGAGAAGATCTTTGACCGTGCCTTCTGCTGCCCTCCCAACTCTCCCCCGCCCCTCCAACTACCCTGCCCGTCTCCCTTGCTCGGGTCCCGACCTGACTGTTCAGCGCCTTGGGACATCCTCCCGACATGAAAGGCGCTCTATAAATGTAATTGTTGTTGTTGTATTGAAATAATTAGGTGAAAATTTGTTAATTATACTATAGTATTAGGGAGATGCTGATCACATGGCTTGGCACATCTCCAAAGAATGAAATGGTGCACATCGTGATGTGCTGTACTTACGTTTTCAACACCCAGTCATTCTTTTAAACTTTGAAATATGTTGGAACACTCTTTGTGTATCTATAGGTGTGCAGAAGTAAATGTTCCCTAAATTTGCTCTAAAACTCCTGACTGCTTTAGTCTTTTGGTATTGTGGATTCTCACTGACTTTAATGAGCTATATTTCTACAGGATGTTCCATGCAACAAGAATGATACCAGCTTCAAGTGTTAAATGGAGGATGTGTATAATTTATAAGTAAACCATTTCATGTGGGATATAGTTGATGGAATGCTTAAGTGTCAATTATACAAATAACATCACAGCACACTTAATGAGAAAATAATTGTATGATGTAGAATGATTAAATTATGTATGCATAGATTATATTTCAGTTATTCACACTGCTCTGGAGACAGAGCTTTACTTTACACAAAAAAGTCTTGGTAACTAGAAGTCTGTAATTAAAAAGCACATTTTTTTTGGATCATGTAAATTAGTTTCAAAAAGCTGTTGCTGAGGTAATTGGAAGTTGGATCAGTGGAAGTATAGTATATTTTCAGATTCAATATGTATGTATTGTCTCATTCTACATTTACATGACATTATTAAACATTGATGTCAGTGTCTCTGTTTCACAACTCAAAGATCTTAGGATTTTATGATAATAATCCTTGCATTTGATTTAGCTCCTATCATGTTGAAACGTCTCAAAGTGCTTTACAGAGTTACAATACAACACAATTTATATTTATGCATTCATATGACGCCTTCACATCAGGATGAGGTCTCAAAGCACTTAATGCTGATTGCTGGCACCTGAGCTGGGCGTGGAAGCCAAGGGAGGTGGGGAGGGGAAAGAATGAGGGAAGTGAGGTAGTGAGTTGGAGAGACTCTGGGATGGAGTTCCACAGAACAAGGGTAGAATGGCTAAAAGCACAGCGTAGAGCATGGGACATGAAACAGATCTCGATATTAACATCTCATCCAAATGATGGCATTTCTGATCCTTTTCCACAGTTTAAATTAATTGCCTATAAAGGCACTGTAACTTTAGTGTACTGGTTAGAGCACTCGTTTTGCAAGTGAGTGGACCTGAGTTTGACTCCTGGGCAGGGCAAAACATTTGGCAAGTTTCCTTACTTACTGAGCAGTATGTAGGAACCCTGTTATTAGTTAATTGGCAAATTTCTTTACGGAAATAATAATCCCTAAATCCCTTCAAATTAAATAAATAAACAAATAAATAATTTGGACACTCAATCCACGACCATTTGTGGGACACAGATGTGTGCAAGCGGCTGCCATGTTTCACCTACAAAATATAATTAATTCACTTTACAGTATATTCTGTGAAGCACTTTGAGACATCTCAGATGTGATAAATCACTATATCAAATGCAAGGATTACTACAGTAAAAAAGTGGAAAACCGCGTATGCTCAAATTTTACTTGTATTACGAGATACCGGTTGGTTGAGCGTGCCGATTGGTTGGTTGCCAGATAACCAAGCTTTTACTGTATTATTATTTTCTTTTGAAGCGCTTTGTGATACTTCACCAACATGATAAGGTGCGTATGAAATGCAAGAATTATTATTTAGGACATTATTATTGAAGAATTTGTCAAAATAATCTGAGCAACAATTTACTTTAACGTTTTGTTCATGGATGTCCACTGGAAACAGTATCATGCCTGAGCTGAACTCGCTAATAGAAGTTTTCATGTGTTTTCCTCAGTTTCCTATGTTGATGTATGACACTGACCTGAAAAGAAGCAGTATGATTTCCAATCTTTTGGCTGTGATGAAAATGTTCCACCATTTTACTTATAAGATTTGCATTAACGAATGCTTCCTAAACTGTTATTCTCATAATAATCTAGCTTCCCTGAGATTGTTAAATAAATAGTTAATAATCAGTTCACTTGCTTAAGTCTATATGTTGAGAACATCTCAAAATGCTTGAAAATATTTCCATGTAGTAGTTGTGTATTTGTAGGCAAATTGCACCATGTACACATTAGATTTCAATTCATTAACCACAATCATAGGATCATAGGATCATAGAATCATAGAATTTTATGGCACAAAAGGAGGGCATTCAGCCCATCTAGTCTGTGCTGGCTCTTTGAAAAGAGCAACTCAATCCCACTGCCCTGCTCTCTCCCACAACCTAACAGACCTGTTCTCCCTAAATAAAGATCTAATTCTCTTTTAAAAGCTGTTATCGAATCGGCCTCCACTACCTTTTCAGGCAATGCATTCCAGATTTGAACAACCTGCTGAGTGAAAACATTTCTCCTCAGCTCCCCTCTACTTTGTTTTTAGACTATTTTAAATCTGTGATCACGAGTCACAGATTCGCCCACCAGTGGAAACAATTTTTTCTTATTCACCCTGTCGAATCCCCTCATGATTTTATAAACCTCTATTAGGTCTCCTCTCAACCTTCTCGGTTCTAAAGAGAATAAACCTAGCCTATTCTAGCCTTTCCTCATAACTGAAGTCCCTCAATCCTGGTACCATTCTAGTAAACCTCCTCCGCATCCTTTCCAATGCCTTAACATCCTTTCTATAGTGTGGTGATCAGAATTGGACACAGTACTCCATCTGAGGCCCAACCAAAGTTTTATAGAGGTTAGTCAGCACTTCCTGACTTTTGTACTTTATACCCCTATCTATAAAGCCCAGTATCCCATATGCCTTCTTAACGGCTTTGTCTACCTGTCCTGCCACCTTCAAAAGGTGACACCTTTTGTGTCACCTTCACTAACACAAATCCCCAGGCCTCTCTGTTCCTTCACACCTCTTAAAATTGTACTATCTAGCCTGTATTGCCTCCCCTCATTTCTTCTCCCAAAATGTATCACCTCACACTTCTCTGCATTAAACTTCATCTGCCATGTCTCTGCCCACTTTACCAATTTATCTATATCTTCTTGCAAATGGTTACTATCCTCCTCACTATTTACTATTCTCCCTAACTTAATATCATCTGCAAACGTAGAAACTGTGCTCCCTACACCCAAATCCAGATAGTTAATATATATTAAAAAGAGCAGTGGTCCCAATACCGATCCCTGGGGGACGCCACTGCACACTTCCCTCCAGTCTGAAAAACAGTCGCTCACCACAACTCTCTGCTTTCTATCTCGCAGCATGTGGATCCATGCTGCCACTGTCCCTTTAACGCCATGTACCTCTACTTTCCTAATAAGCCTCTCATGCGGCACTTTGTCGAATGCCTTTTGAAAGTCCATGTAAACTAAATCAACTGTGCTACCCCATCCACCCATTCCGTTATCTTATCGAAAAATTCTATCAGATTTTTAAGGCAAGATTTGCCTTTAATAAATCCATGCTGGCTGTCGTTTATTAGCCTATAACTTTCTAAGTGAAGATCTATCTTGTCTCTGATTATAGACTCTAGAAGTTTGCCCACTATCGACGTTAAACTGACTGGCCTGTGGTTCCCGGGTTTGTCCTTTTGCCCCTTTTTATACAGGGGAGTAACATTTGTAATTTTCCAGTCCTCTGGCACCACCCCTGTGTCCAAGGAAGATTGAAAGATTGTGGCCAGAGTCTCTGCTATTTGCTCCCTTACTTCTCTTAGTAACCTAGGATGCATTCCATCCGGACTGGGTGACTGATCTTCCTTGAGCACCGTCAACCTTTTTATACTAACCCTATCCATTTCTTCTACCCTCTCTTCGAATACTGTAGCATTGGCTGCATCCTCTTCTCCTGTGAAGACAGCGGCAAAGTACTCATTCAGTACATCAGCCATGCCCTCTGCCTCCACAATAAGATTTCCTCCTTGGCCCGTAATTGGCCCCACCCTACCCGTGACCAATCTTTTACTCTTAATATGCTTGTAAAATACCTTAGGGTTCCCTTTAATGTTACCTGCTAATTGTTTCTCATGCAGACTTTTTGTCCCTCTAATTTCCTTTATTCAATATTTCAATGCACAACACAATTTTATATCCAAAAAAATTGTACGGTTCATTGCTAATGAGAAAACAGAGTTCTCATTTGTAGTTGTAATCAATGTGCAAACTTTACAGGGTGTATAAACCTTGTGTAAACCTTGTCCACAAGTGGAATTACAGATACCATGAATTATGTAATTAACCACAAAAAAGGAGTCAAATTGATTCTAAATTCTTTGGTTGTGCATTAAAGGCACCTGCAATTCCCTGTGCACACATTTGTTTGTTTGCTAACACTTTGGAAGGTTAGATCCACTGCATTATATGGTTTCCCAGAGTCAATCTGTGTTAGTATCTCCTCAAGAAAGTTAATAAATTTGGTTAGAGATTTACCTTGTCTGAATCTGAGCTGGCTATAATTTGCTTGTTTTTAACATGGTTAAAAATTTTGTTTCTGATGATTGACTCCATAATTTTTCCAGTTATTGAGGTCACATCTGTACTCTGTAAAACAAACCTCTGGTTGTTTAACATTTTCCGACTGCTTTTGGATGTATTTCCCCCTTCCCATTCTCTTGTGAAGGTTATATTTCAGGTTTCAGGCTGTGACATATTTTAACAACAACAAAATTACATTTGTATGGTGCCTTTGACGTTGGGAGGACGTCCCAAGGCCCTGGACAATCAATGTTTCAGACCTGAGCTGGGGTCAGGATCAGGGAGGGTGGTGGGAAAGGAGGGCATTTGGGGTGACCGATGGAATGTCGAAGAGGAAGGTCTTGAGACAGGACTTGATGGAAGGGGCGAGGTGGAGGGACTGTGGGATGGAATTCCAGAGATTGGCTCGCCTGCCGATGGTGGGGCAGCGGTGGGGTGGGGGGGGTGGGTGATGGTGGGGGGGAAACGGAAGGGGGACATGGAGCAGGCCGGAGCGTGCTGAGCGGAGGCAGCGGGCAGGTTGATAGAGTTTTTTTTATGCATGATGAATAGCAAAGACCATCTGTGGACTTGTAAGCTGCGTGTTTCTGTGTGAATGAGTGAGAAAGAGTAGAAAAATATTTTATAATCAGTGTCTCTGTGTTTAGTGATTCTGGAGATGCTGGGTAGCCAGATTGTATGCTTGTGGAAATTTGTCATATTGTAGCATGAACCTAAGTATGTCTAAATGATTCATAAATTACTTTTGGATGAGCAAAAGTTCTTTCACTTTAGCTTTATTTCTTAACATATTGCATAGAATTTTCCGCTATTGTATTTTTTTTAATAAATCACAGTTAAAAAAAAAGTTGAAGATAACATGAAATAGCTCCGATGTGAAAGTACTATTGTAATTTTATTGTTGTTGATGCTTTTGGTTTAAATGAAAATTTTCAGCAGAAGCCATTGTGACAGGCAATTGACAAAAATTGCCACTGATCTCATGTCCACATTGTATTTGGTCAGATATTGTGCACTTGTTTGCAACAGGTCTGTGTGATGCTGATATTCTACAAATACATTTATTAACTGTGGAGGTGTACTTAAGTATGTACCGTACAATATTTGGAGGTTTTGTAAAATGCAAGTTTTACTTTATCTAATAATAATAATGATCCTTGGATTTAATATAGTGCTTTTCACGTCTTTAAGATGTCCCAAAGTGCTTCAGAGTTGTGGATTTAGTGATCAATTTTTTTTAAGGGATTATTACCCACGGAAAAGTGATGTGTCAATTGCGCACAACAGTGTCCCACAAACAATTGTGGATTGAAATGACCAATTTTATTATTGTTGTTTTATTTGAGGGATTATTATTAGGCATGTGGAGTAAGGAAACTTGCCCAAGATTTTGCCCTGACCTGCCTAGATTTGAAACACAGGTCTCATGCTTGTAAGGTGAGTGCTGTAACCACTGAACTACAGGACTCCAGCTAGACTTGTCCAGCTAGCACTACCCAACCAGACAGTTTGTGTAGGTTTGCAGGATTAGCAGGAGCCTACTGAGAAATGTTCCCGTCCCCAGTAACTTGTCTATCCTTCCAAGTCCTGCTGATGAATTATGGTAGCTGGTAAATATGATATTCATGACTTGCGTGAAATTATTTAGTTTGCTTTGAATTAACCAACAATGAACTATTAGCTTTGTAGTAATCGTTTATATTTAATACCTTTTTGTATGCAGAAGAAACTTTGATGAATCCTTTATATAATATTTATCTATGCAAGCACTAAGTATCCACTAATAATTGTCTTTTTGTGTTTTTGCTGTATCGTGTCTTCAAAACATCTCAAAATGCTTGGCAGGATTTACTGTAAAGTGTAGCAATTGTGTATTTGTAGGAGAATGTGACAACCAATTTGGGAACAATATCCCACAAACGGACGATAAGCATGACTACAATGCATCAATAGTGACAATAAATGATCAAAATCTTTGCAGTTGATATAGCGCCTTTTCACTTATTAAGGCATCTCAAAACGCATCACAGAAGGCTGTAAAGTGAACTGAATGAACTGTATGTTTTGTGGGGGAACACAACCGTCACCAATTGGATAGCACGTGCTTGTGTGAGGTGTTTAAAATTGGCGCAGTGCCATGAGAGAGCAATTATCTGAGCTGTTATTTTATTTGAAGAAGAAGGGAGAGAACTTTTGGCCACAGAACACTCCAGGGGCTGCCCTCGATCCGCTGAATTTTCATTGGTCGCTCTTTGCAAAGAGGGTTTAAAAGCACCAGTTCTGATCAGACTTCAATTGCCAGTAACATTCATATGAGTACATGTCTGGGCGCTCGCGTTCCCATCCTAGAGTCAAGTGGAAAACTAACACAAAGATCAGTGTGAGTTGTTTGGTTCGTTGTGACCACCTTTGCCCTGTGGGGGGGGGTTGCTCTCTTTGGGTGGTGGGTTTGGTTTTGAGAAGGGAAAACACTGGGCTTGTGGAGCACAGGAGCAGAAGGGAACAGGCGGCCGTTCAGCCCATCCAGCCCGTTCCACCAGCTTATCAGACGTTGGCAGATGTTTGATTGTGACTCGAGTGCAGTCGGGGACCAATCTCTCTCTCAACCGGGCGCGCACGGCAGCGTCTGTGGATCCTGGGCTGGAGCGCAGTGGGAATCGCCTTCAGCGAGGTACAGGATCCGGGCGGCGGGGTGACCAGGAGCCTGCAAAACCCGGGGCATGGGCTCTGTCACTTCAACTCTCAACAGGTCCAAGAATAACGTGGTGCAGGTGAGCTCCGGGCAGCAGAGTCCCCAGCCCGGCTCCTCAGGGTCCCGGCCACCGGGAGAGGAGGCGGCGGCGGCGGGAGGCAAGCGCTGGAGCTACACCATCCGCAGCGGACTGGCCCTGGAGCTGAGCCGCCACGGGCAGAGAGCCAGGGAAGCGCTGTCCGAGGTGCTGAGAGGGGAGGAGGCGGCGGCGAGGGAGCATCGCCATCACATCACATCCATCTGCAAGGGTAAGAGCCAAGTCCGGCAACTTCACAGAGGATCAGGGAGAGTGTGTGAGGGGGGGAGACGCGCACAGGGCAGGGAATCCCAACACAGAGGGAGAGAGAGAGACACACACACAGATAGACAGAGACAGAGAGAGAGAGAGAGAGAAGGCATGAATGTGAAGAAAGGAAACATGCAGGATGTAACTGCATGGATTAAGTGAGATGGGGGGAAACACAGAGAGCAAGTGTGGTGAGTAGAAAAACAAATTAGGTCGAAAACAGAAAATCAAAGTGGGTGTGTGAGTGTGAGAGAGAGAGAGAGTGAGGGACAGAGATAGGCTGAAAGAAGCAAAAGAGGCACTGGAAGACAGCAACTGAAAGGTGTATGTAATGGAGGGGAGACACCAATATAATAATAATCTTTGCATTTGATTTTCACATCCTCGAGGCATCTCAAGCTGCTTCACGGGCTATACTGGAAACTGAATTGATTGTGTATTTGTGGGCGAATTGTGAGCAATAGTTTCTCAAGAGTGGTGGAGAAACTGGTACTCAAACTAAAGAAGTTTGGGAAGAATATTCTTGTTAGAGTTCTCCAATAATATGGTGGGATTGCTCTACCCGGTTCCATTCCTTGAAGTTTTATTTCCACTCTATCCTGTTGTTCCCTGTGTCAGAGACTGTCTGGCAGCTGTTACAGTGTGTGTGTTCTGACTGTAGCTGGTATATAATTACCAATATAATCAAATGCATTTTTATTGGTCTGGTGGAGTCACAAATGTGAGTGATATCAGAAGATGTCAACCATCATTCACACAAAATAAAAAGGTTTAATTTAATTCATAGATATACTCCAGCGGAAGAAGCTTATTTATATCACTGTACAGTATTATAATAATTGTATTTCTTAGATTTGCAGTTTTATCTGAAGATGCCTTGGCTATAATTAAGATGATTGGGAAACGGTACTTGTTTGCAAGACAGTATACATGTCAATAGACTGAGAATCTGTAGGAGACCGCCATAGAGGGTTGACTCAATTCTGATATTCCAGTTCATAATATCTTACCAAAAACAATGATTGAAATTGAATTCATAATACTTGTAGCTTTTAAATATAAAATCAGACAGTTATTTGAAAAAGTAAATATAAGGGTGATGGGAGGAAATGGATATCTTGCAGAGGGTTAGCACGCACACGTTTGGCTGTTTAAAATTGTATATGACACTTTACTTTCATTATCATTTGCTGTCTCAGATTAATTGATGTGACGTGAAAGTCACTATAGAAATATATTATATATTTCACCCGACATGAAAGGTGCTGCTTTCATATAATTTTGTTGTTGTTGTTGTTGTTCTGTTTGTTTACGTAACGATATTCACTTCTTTTCAAATTATTATTACAATAATGATAACAATCCTTGCATTTGATACAATGGCGGATCACATCGTTGGGATATCTCAACGCGCATGAATGAATATACTGGAAGATGAATCGACTCTATATTTTGTGGGTTAAACATGGCAGCCAATTGTGTACAACAGTGTCTCACAACCAGTGATGGATTGAGTGACCAAATTCTCAATTTATCAAGTGATTCATGACTCTTTTAGTATGGAAGGTGCCAATAAATGCAGATTTATGTTTTTATTGCAACATAATATCTAGGTAGTTTAGAGTTCAGTGAAAGGCACTATATGAGTGCAAATTGTACAAGTTTCAAAAATTCCCAGGAGGATTCATATAATTAACATTTGTCACAGATCAACATTTTAAACAGCCGCACAACTAAACTGTGACTGTAAAGCTGTGTGAAATTTAGTTTTGCATTTGATAATTCTGAGTGAATCAGTGATAAATTATTTTGATAATTTCAAATCCAGTTTTTTTTGGTGATACTGATGTTTATTTTGTGAGTTTTTTTTCCCAATTGTGTGGTTGTCTATCCTGCTTTCCATGTTTGCCCATTCAAGTGTCCTTATAGTGTTTGGAATATCTGCGTGAAGGCTGGGTAACCTGTACTCACCACTGTGTCCACCCTCCCTGCTATTTTGTCTTATTGCCCTGATGATCTGTAAATGCAGTTCCCTTCTTTCCATCTGGCATCTCCAAATATGGCAGTGCAAATCTTTGGAGTTGTTTTTCCAATTGCCGCTACATTTCCCACTGTAGCTTACACCGCCAAGGTTGGTAAATTTACTGACAATCAGAGAATCCTCATGCTTACTACCTGTCTCCAGACATTTTTCCTATTTCTCCATCTGCTTGTCGCTTTATGGCAGTGGAAAACTGTAACTGTTATTCCCTATTTATCTGCTTGTCTCGCTATTTCTTCTGCTCAAGTCATGTTTATAAGATGGTCTGTCTGTCTGCCCCCCTTTCTGTGTGTCTATCCTTGCTTCTCTTTCTGCGGTGTTTTAATTCCTGCTGCAGATCTCTACAATGCTTCCTGATTTCTACTGTTCGTCACTCAGTGACCTCATTGTGTGTGCATCTATGGATTATTCTTTCATTCTGTGTTTACTTCTCTAAGTATATGTAGACATGACTTTGTAAGATTCACTTACTATACAGATGTAATCTTTCAAATGAAAAGTTAAAGTCCTGTAGCTCAGTGGTTGGAGCATTCGCTTAGCAAGTAAGAGACCTGTACAATATTCGATTTGAAGCAGAGTGAAACCTTGGGCAAATTTGTTACTCCACACACCTGATAATAATCCTTCAAGAAAAAAAATAGAATTGGTCACTTCTATCCACGACTTGTCGTGCGACACTTATGTGTCGCACGACACATAATAGGCTGCTGCATTTTGCTCACAAATATACAGGCAATTCACTTTATAATATATTGTGCTTTATGATGTCTGGAAGATGTGAAAAGTGCTATATGAAAGGATTATATTAAACTGATGATGTCTGCTCGCTCAGGCAGATGCAAACAATCTCAGGACATGATTTGTAAAAGGCAAGGAAATTGCTATCAGTGTTCTGGTCAGCATTCCACATGATTAGTTGATCATTCACCTCTTGGGTATTTGTGTTGTGCCACATTTGCCGACAAAAATCTATCACCTACATGTAATAGTAATTACCTGTGAATCAATAATTAAATCTTTTGACAAAGTGGCTTTCACATTGGGAGAATATCTGAAAGCGCTTCACAGGAAGTGGTGTAAAGTGCAGTAGTAGGCAAATGCAGCAGCCAACGGCCGTGTCATAAATAATCAATTCTATTTGGGGATTGTCGGTCACCAGGCTGGGAGAAACTTTCTTTGGTTTGAGAATGTTCAGTGTGATAAGTTCCTATAAAAAGGTTGATCATGATGACTCATGCAATTTATAATCCAAGTATAGTAAGACCCCGGGTTACTGGACTCCAGAAATTTGGAAATTGTACCTAGCCAGATAGGGCCTCAAAGGAAGAACTTTTTTAAAAAAATAATCCACAGCCCACACACACATACACTCCTGCCAGCCACCATACCAGGACATACCCTGCCTGACTATGATTGCCAGCCTTCAATGGCCAGGGATTGCCTTTGAATCAGTTTGAATCCTCCAAGCATAAAATAGCTTATTCGCTGGATCCAAACCATGACAATTCAACTCTGGTGTTTATCGGCATTTTTTGGCACTGCTGGTCTGGTACCGGCATTATAACTAGATGTAGCCAGAAATTCCAGACCCCACCATTAGTCTGGCTAGCCAATATTTAAGTCTACTTTGAATTGTTGCTTACATATTTTAAGGAGCAAAATTATTTGGATTCAAATGAGAATAACGCAAGGTTATAAGTTAATCATGTATAGTTAATGTGGTAAAATAATTGAGGGCTGTAATTTAATTGCAGAAACAGCAACTTTTATCTTACAGCAATTTCTTATAGTTGCTGCAATTTTTAATGACTGCAATGAGTGCTTTATGGTTTGATCAGCTGGATGACGGACACATGCGGAAATCTGCCACCGTGCTGAAGAGTATTCAAACCAAACTGAGGATTCCATGTATCCCACCTCCACATGGAAATCCCAGAGACAGATTGTTGGAATGAAATGCGCACTATTCATTGTGGAGTCTGACCAGCTAAAACCTTGGCATTGATATCGCTGTCTGACAAGCTTTCTCACTGTTTGTCCAACTAGGACCACCCTACTCATGGGGGCTTTGCTTTGCAGGACTATCACTAGCAGAGCGGCATAATTCCTTGGCCCCAGTGACTGGTCTGCCTTTCTAAATCCTGTTAATGAGCCAGGTTGGCTGTACTGTCAGCAGCCGGGATGTGGAATACTCTGGAACTGGTGGTAGGATGGCCTAATGAGACCAGGGGATAAGTTGATGGACAAGTGGTCCAATGGGACTGAAGGAATCTGAATTGACAGCATGGAAACCACAGCTTTAAAAACCCATGGTAAGAACACTCGGTTCACAAGCAAGAAGACCCGGGTTCGATTCTTGGACAGGGTGAAACCTTAGGCAGGTTTCCCTACTCCATATGCCTCTATTTATCTAGCAGTAAATAGGAACCCAGGTGCTAGGCGATTAGTGGACCACGTTTCCAGGGGTAATAATAATCCCTCGAAAAAAAGTTGCTCACTCAATCTACGACTATTTGTGAGACACTGCTGTGTGCATTTGGCTGTCGTGTCTCATCCACATATGTAATGTCACTTTACTTTGCAGTATATTTGTAAAGCTCTTTGAGATGTCTCAAAGATGTGATAAGGCACTACATCAAATGTAATGATTATTATTATATAAAACGTGGCCACATCTTTTGTCCTGAAAAATCACAACTTTCGTACAGTCTTACGTATAGTGTGTTCATCCATAGCAGGAGCAAAGACGTTTTCTATGCAAAAAGGTATGAATTTGGCCCATCGTATGTGTACCATTACCCCGTGCTGCCGAAACACTCGTGCACGCATACATCACCTCACGGCTGGACTACGGAAACTCTTTCCTCGTCGGCCTCCCCAGTTCCTCCATTCACAGGCTGCAGGTCATTCAAAACTCTGCAGCCCGTGTACTATCCCGCACCCTCCTCCGTGACCACATAACCCCCACCCTCGCCCGTCTCCACTGGCTCCCCATCCTCCAGAGGATCGAGTTCAAGATCCTCGTCCTCACCTACAAGGCATTACACGGCCTTGCCCCGCCCTATTTAATCGATCTACTCTCCCCCTACACGCCCACCCGGACCCTCCGTTCAACAGGACTTGGCCTGCTCCAAGCCCCCCGCCCAAACCGCCCCACCATCGGAGGCCGGGCCTTCAGTTTCTCTGCTCCCACCCTATGGAATGCCATCCCTCAATCCCTCCGTTTCGTTTCTTCCCTTTCCTCTTTCAAGGCCGGTTTGAAGACTTTCCTCTTCGATCGTGCCTTTTGTTCCACCCCAAACTCTTTTACCTCCCCTTCGTGTTTCACCCCTTCCCAAACACTCCCCTCCCAGCTCGGGTCACACGCCTCCTGTGCAGCGCCTTGGGACGTCCTCCCGACGTGAAAGGCGCTCTATAAATGTAATTTGTTGTTGTTGTTGTTGTACCACTGAGAAATCTAATTTTGCATAAATATTTCCTGATAAGACCATTGTTTAGTTGATGTGGACATCAACTAAACAATGTTTTATTGCCATTTACAGAAATAGAAACATTTCTATAGACAGGGATATTGTGGGAAGAGATTAGCAACTTCCTCTGGTAATCTTTGACTACGAGTGTATTATCATTTTGTTTTAGTTAGTTACCATCCTAACCTATTTCATAGCTTCTTGTTTTCATTCTCACTTCTATTCCAGAACAGCATGAAGTGCAGTTGCTAATGTGCATTCCAAAGGGAGTTTCTGCACAGGGAATTTTAGACCAGTTGATAGACACTTCACAAGTAGATCCTGATGGTATGAAACTTCTGCATGAGTGCACACTATCAGCCGACCTAATTTGTTTTTTTTGGTTACATAACAGGTGAACACAATGTCCCCATAGGAACGGGAGAGCTTGAAGAATCCTTTTCAATATAATATTTTTTTAAATCACCAAATTCTTCATTTTAATCATGTGAAGAATAGTGGGGAGAAATGTGTGGCCCTGAAACTCCAGGAGTCAAGCATTGATATCAGTTAATGTATTTGTCTATGCGCTGGTTCTGTAAGCGCTGAAATAATCCAGGATAAATTACATCTTCTCTAGAAACTGCAAGAAGATGTGCAGATAATTACAGCATGGCATGTGAGGGGTCCTCTGACTGCTTAATTTGTGAGATTAACAAAATCACTCCCCCCCACCCCCACCCCACCAGCATCCAAACAATAGGGAGGAGCTGTCCAAGGCTGGAGGAGACAGTCATTTCAACTATTGTAACTTCTCCTGGATTATTTCAGCACTACAGAACCAGCGTATAGTTCACCGTCTATGTGTCTTTCATACAAAGAGCAGCTTCTTAATTTCCTGAACAAAAACAAGATGGTTTGAAAAATGTACACATATGTCATGGAGCTACATAATCTTCATCAAGCCGCTGAAAACAATAATAATTTTTTAAGGCACAGTTTGGATGCATGGAATTAGTGAAAAATACATAATAAACATTTAATATAGTGCTTTGCACGTCTTCTGGACATCTCATAGCGCTTTACAGAATATACTGTGAAGTGAATTGACTATAATATGTGGGTGAAACGCAGCAGCCATTTGCACACAGCAGTGTCCCACAAACATTCGTGGATTGAAATGACCAATTTATTATTGCTTTTTCTTGAGGGATTATTATTAGGCATGTGGAGTAAGGAAACCTGCCCAAGGTTTCACTCTGCCTGGAAATGAATCCAAGTCTCCTGCTTATAAGGCGAGTGCTGTAACCACTGAGCTACATGACTCCATAGATAATTATTAGCTAATAAAAAGTATTTACGTGCATAAATGTGAAGTATTTACCAAAATCCCTCTTGAAAGTGCATAATGCATGAAAGATTATTGCAAAGATAATTGTTAGTTAAATAAAGGAAAATAATGCCATTAATACCATTATACCCACATGAAAGGCTCTATATAAGTGTAATTTTATTGTTGTTGATATTAATGTCACTTACAAAGCAAGTTTGTACATAATAATTAAATACATAGAGATATTAACTTGTCTCAAAACAATGGCCATAAATGCGTAAACTTCAAAAATAAAACTCTCTCCAACAGCTGCATTCAATGTATGTATCAATAGACTGTGAATCTGCAGCAATTCCTTGAAGGAATTTTATCATCTCCAGCTGGAACAAGTGAGGCATAATCTTTTTGGCCCTGTACCTTTCCAACACAGTCAAAACATTTTGTCATCACAGCATTTCTGCCATGTGATGTTTGTAAAGGAGAAAGTTAATCAAGTTGAACACTGTAGGGCATGAGCAAGGGGGTCAGTTTGTGTAGCGTATCCTCTTGGTCAGCTTCAGCTTGTAGCTGACATTTTAAGAAGGTGGGGAAGGATTATCTCTGTGGACCTTTGCCACAAAATGCAGTGTAAATGTCTAATTGTTTCCTTGCTGGGTGGGTCTTTCCTCCACTTGCAGCCTGTTGATTGAATGCATCTTCGACTGAATACTGCCCATTTTGAATGCTAGTGTTGAGAGTGGCCATCAGTCCTTGTTGCTGGGGAAATGTCATTGTTTGAAGTATAAGGTGATGCCACAGTAATAATTAAGAGAAAGGAAATTGTTCCAGTCACTAGGGATCCAGTTGGGAGGGGGGAGGGTTAGAACATTGGCAATGGCAACTGTGGAGTGAGGAAAATAAACACTGGCAGAATTAACTTTAAATCACATATCACACATAATGAAACAGTGAAACAGTGTTAACAATAGTATTTTGTTAACACCGTGTTATGTGTTAATTCCTCTATTGTGACGGCTTCTGAAAACCACAAGTCAGTTGGAGTAAATGTCTGCTCTGTGCAAATTGAAAGAAAATCTCTGAGCAGAAGGGCTGCAGAGAGACATTCATATCTGAAAGCAGCCGTAACTTGAGGTAACAGCACTCAATCATACCTGCTGCCCAACCGGCAAATGATGGTTCATTTATTCTTTATCTTATAATAATAATAATCCTTGCATTTGATATAGCATTCTTCATGTCTTATAGATGTCTCAAAGTGCTTCACAGAATATACAGTGAAGTAAAGTGACTGTATTTTTTGTCAGTGTAACGCGGTGTAATTGCACACTGCAGTATCTCACAAACAGCAATGGATTGAAACGACCAATTTATTATTAAAATTTTTGAGGGATTATTATCAGTCATGTGGAGTAAGATAGCTGGCCAAGATTTCCCCTTGCCTGGAATCAAGCCCAGGTCTCTTGCTTGCAAAGCAAGAGCTCTAACCACTGAACTACAGGACTCAACTAACAAAACCAACTAATACATCAGCACTAGTACTGAAACCTCAGGAAAAGTGTCATTTGCATGGGAAAATAATTCTGTTCCAAACCCCATATGTTAGTCAGGATGCTATGTTACAAAACACATCTTACATATTCCACTCAAATTCCACGATCTGAATTATTTTGTTGAGAGAGGATCACGTGTAATTGAGATCCTGCAGTTCTTAAAATAAACTCACAGAAAACCAGCTTCAAAACTAAGGCTTTATTTATGGATTTGCCAAATTCAGGACCTCTGGATTGTTACATAAATAAAGGAAAGCAGAGAAAATCTAGATCAGAATAAATTAGATAATTAGCTAATTTCATGGAATTATTAATTTCTGTTTTGTGCTCTCCTACACATTTTATACCTTCAACACATTGTCACAAAACAGTCATGCACAAGCTCTAAGTATCAGCTTTGTTTCCTCACCCCTCCATGTTCAACTCATCACTAATTAGAATAATCCCAGAGGATAGTTGAATTGTCAAATTGTCTGCCATAAACTGGTGTTGAGCTAAAGTCATGACATAAAGGGGAGAATGAGTAAGCAAAAGAGTGGGAAAAGATAAGGCAGTTCATGTGAAGAAAAACACCAGCGTAGATTTGATAGTCTGAATGGCCTTTAAAGCCCTCCAGGACCTTGCCTCACCCTACCTCTGCAACCTCCTAACCTCATACCAACCTGCCAGCTCCCTCCGCTCCAGCCTCCTCCATACCCCCCGACCCACCCACTCACCATCGGCAGGTGAGCCTGCAGCCACTCTGCCCCCAACCCCTGGAATTTCATTCCGCAATCCCTCCGCTTCGCCCACTCCATAACCTTCTTTGAGACCTGGGCTATAATATTCTATGATTCTTCACTCTCTTTCTTCGGTTATGTGTCTTTCTGCAACATCAGGGGTCCCAAATTACATCTAGTCTTAGACTGTAATATTATTTGGGCTCAAAATTTAAAATTGTGCACAACTGTATAAAGTTTTTAAAACCAGTTTAAATTTGGAAGAACTGCAGGAGACTGTCTTCCAAATAAAGCATTTCCCACTATTTTGTACACTCTTAACTATTGAGATAAAATAGTTCTTCAGGTAAAGACTAGTAGAATTTCAGGTTACAGATGTTTAGCTGCTGGACTGAAACCAATGGAATTAAATGGAACAAAATCCAAACAGATACTCAAAAGTGAATAAAGGAATTTGTACAATCTTGTTTTTTTTTAGTTATAATAATAATGATAATCCTTGCATTTGGTACACAGCATATTTCATATCAAAAGACTACTCAAAGTGCTTCACAGGATTTACAATAAAATAGAGTCTCTGGAACCCCATCCCCAGAAAATTAAATTGAAGATCCTCACCCTCGCTTTTAAAGCTCTCTGCGGTCTTTCTCCTCCCTACATCTGTGACCTGCGCACTCCCTCCTCTCAGTGGTCTCTGGCCTGCTCCATGTCCAGCCAGCCATCCTACCACACCATCTGTGGCCAGGCCTTCAAGCTTTCTGCTGTCATCCTCTGAAACTCTGTTTGGGAGCCCCTTCACCTCGCCCTCTCCCTTGCTTCCCTCAAGGCTTGTCTCAAGACCTTCCTGTTTAATTGTGCCTTTGGTCATCCTCCCATCCACCCCTCTTGATTCCAACCTGTAGCTCGGGAGCAAACCCTTCATTGTCCATTTTTTTGGAACATCTTCCCAATGTGAAAGGCCCTATGTAAATGCAATTTATTGTTATTTTTTTTGTGCGAGCAAATGCCTGGCTGATAATCTCTTTGAAAATAATATGTAAAAATATCAGCATCTTCCCCGGTGGCGGTCATTGAGAAAGGCTGAAGACTTTCTCTTTGACCGCATTTATGGTCATCTTCCCCTGCCACAGGTTTGGCCTCATGCTCCGCCATTGTGAAGCACCTTGAGATACCTCACTGTATGGTGTGTGCTATGTAAATGCAAGTTGTTGTTGGCTGAGAGGCGAACGTCCAGGTCTCAGTGGAAAAAGGCATCGGTAACTTGGCCAAACAATTGTGCCTGTGGAATCAAAAGGATAATATCTGTTTGGAATGTGTGCAGTGGATTGACAATGCTGTGCTCAGTGTTATTGCTTGTTAAATAACTGAGATACTGATTGATGAGAGGAGACCCTCTGATGACCTCTCAGTCACTGTGGTTTTGCCTGAGGGAACAGCAGAAGCAGCATTGGCTTTGTAGGTTGTGTTAATACTGTATTTCATATTTGGGAAATGCTAAAATTTTAAATGTTTTAAGGAACTAAAACTGTGTCCTTCAACACTCCAGGATCAGCTGTCCAGGAATCGAGGAGAGCAGAGGGGTGGGGTCTGTTACTTTCAATGTGTTTAATATTTCACAACATTTTAGTGGCTCAAGACAGTATGTTGTTTGTGAACTATTGCTCTCCATTAGTCCTAAGTCCTTTGCAATGTTGGGAATTAAGGAAAGCTGTTTGTAATGGGTATTATATATACACTGCTCCCTCCCATGGGCAAAGGCCTCACAAAAAACAACTTGCTTTTTGATCTTAGCTCTCAGCCTTGGATCAGTTAGTAGTCCCCCCGTACAACACTCATCTCCACTCCCTAAAAACCAAAACCTGGCTGCTCAAGCGCAGGTGGCAGAAAACCGGTCTCGCGGTTCACCACAAACTGTGGCTCGAGCATCTCCACAGCTACCGCTGTTCCCTGTCGCGCGCAAAAATGGTTTACTATTCCAATATCATCCTGGAGGCAAATAACAACCCCAAAGTCCTCTTTTCCACCACCTACCATCTCCTCCATGTATCCCCTCAGGCCTCCTCAATCTTCACTTCAAACTCGAAGTGCGAGGAGGTAATTGACTTCTTCTCGTACAAAATTCAAAATGTCCACCTAGCAGCGACATCCTCCTGCCTCTCGTCACCCACCACCACCCCCATTCCGTCCCCTTCACCCTCCCCGTCATCAGCTCCTACTACGACCGCCTTCCTACACTCCTTCTCCCCCGTCTCTCCTTCCTCCCTCTCACGCACCATCACCTCAATGAAGCCCACCACCTGCTGCCTCGACACCCTCCCCACCAACCTACTGCTCAACTCCCTCCTCTGCCCTCCACTGGCTTTCATCATCAACCAGTCGCTCTCCACAGGATCAGTCCCTGCCCCCCTCAAAACTGCTGCCATCACCCCCATCCTTAAAAAACCTTCCCTTGATCCCTCAAACCCTAGGCACTACTGCCCTATCTCTAACCTGCCCTTCCTTTCCAAAGCACTTGAACGCATTGTTGCAAATCATCTCCACACCCACCTCTCCTCCCACTCCCTCTTCGAACCTCTCCAGTCTGGTTTCTGCCCTGCCCACAGTATGGAAACTGCGCTTATGAAAGTCACAAAGGACGTCCTCTCTATCGGTGACCAGGGCTCCCTCTGCCTCCTTATCCTCCTGGATCTGTCCCCTGCATTCGACACAGTCGACCACACTATCCTCCTCGACCGCCTGTCCTCCGTCATCCACCTCAGTGGGACCGCACTCGCCTGGTTCAAGTCCTACCTCACAAACCGCAAGCAGTACATCTTAATAAATGGTTTTTCCTCCCGCTCTCACCGGTTACCAGTGGGGTACCCCAGGGATCCATCCTCGGCCCCCTCCTCTTCCTCATCTACATGCTCCCTCTTGGGGATGTCATCTGCAGACGTGGGGCACACTTCCACATGTATGCTGATGACACCCAACTCTACTTTTCCACTTCACTTTGCGACCCCCCAGTCCTCTGATGTTCTGTCAGCCTGCCTGTCAGACATCAGGAGCTGGATGAGCGCGAACTTCCTGCAACTGAATGTCGACAAGACGGAAGCCATACTCTTTGGCTCTCGTCAACATCTCCATTCACATGGCTCTCACCTCCTCCACCTTCCCGATCTGCCCCTAAAACTCTCCGAACCTGTGCGCAACCGAGGCATCAGGTTTGATCCCAACTGTCCTTCCTCCCCCACATCCACCAGCACCACCTTCTACCACCTCCAACGGAACAACAACAAATTCGATTTATATAGTGCCCTCCACGCCGGACGGCGTCTCAGAGTGCTTGATCGCCCGTCTCCGGCAATACCTCACCCCAAAAGCCGCTGAAACCTTGGTCCACGCCTTTTTCACCTCTTGGCTGGACTATTGCAACACCCTCTTCACCAGTCTCCCCTCCACCACAATCCACAAAATCCAGCTGATTCAAAACTCTGCCACCCGCATACACACCTGCACCAAACTTCGCTCTCTCATTACCCCAGTCCTTGCCAGACTTCACTGGCTCCCTATCCCTGAGAGGATCGACTTCAAGATCCTCACCCTTGTTTTCAAATCCCTCCACTCCTCTGGACCCCCCTATCTCTCTGATCTCCTCTCTCCCCAAACCAGCACCCGCTGCCTTCGCTCCACCAGGTCTGGCCTCCTCCATCTCCCCCGAGTCCTCCGCTCCACCCTCGGCAGCCGTGCCTTCAGCCACTACGCCCCGAGGCTCTGGAACTTACTTCTTCACTCCCTTCGCCTCGCCCCCTCTCTTCCCAGTTTCAGATCACCGCTAAAGACCTTTCTCTTCGACTGCACTTTTGGTCACCTTTCTACCCTTGCCCCTGGCTCGGTCCCGGGATCCGCTACCGTGAAGCGCTTTGGAACACCGTCCGGCACTCTGAGACACCGTCCGGCGCTCTGAGACACCGTCCGGCGCTCTGAGATGCCTCCTACCCAGTCCCCCAGCTTCACTATTCAAAAGATCTAGCTCATCCAGAACTCCGTGGCCTGCATACTGTTCCAGATCAAACTCTATTCCACAACTCACCATTTCTGACCAGGAGGCTCCACTAGCTTCCCATCATCATACAAATCGTCTTCAAGATACTCACACTCGTGTTTAAATCCATTCACTTCCTGGCTCCTCCCTACCTTTCCGACCTCCTCGCTCCATAATCCAGAGCCTCCACTTAATTGGTACCAGTCTCCTGCTCTTCTTTCACACCCTCCGTCCCACCATTGGAGGTTGCGTCTTCAGTCACTACGCCTCAAAATCTGGAATACTCTCTGGCAATCCCTCCATTTTGCCCCCTCCCTATTTTCAAGTTCTCTCTTCAACCACGCTTATGCCACCTCCCTACCCATCCCCTCCCTGACTCGGAGTCAGGCTCCACCACTGTTAAGCAGTCTGAGACACTACTCTTATGTGGAGGGCGCTATATAGGTGCAAGTTATTCTTGTTGTTGAATGTTCGGTGCTGATAATTATTATGTAATATACTAAATTTTTCACTCAAAGGTATAAACGTCAATGCATAATGAGTTATTTTAAGGCAATTACTTCTCACTTGCCACACGCAACGGAAACCTCTTCGGATCATGAATAAGCGCCCCCCATGGTCAATTTAATTTCTGTAAACTGACAGCTAATTCCAATTCCCAGCTAATTCTTGTTGCCACAAATCTATTCAATTTGTGCATGCTTCGGATGCGTATCAGAAATGTGACTCACTGCAGCTTTTCCCGTTATTCTACTGATTGTTGTGTTTAGAATTTGGCCTTGTATTTAGTCTTAATCTTTATTTTTATTCCAGTTGATGGACATTGTTTGTAATTCATCTTATTTCAAAATGGAATGATCCAGATGCTACAATTTCAATCAGCTGGAAGTGGGGCCTCGAGAATCTCATTTACGCTGTGTTCTTTGAATTCTTTGTGTTTCAATAACAGGAAGTGTCTTTGATTTTTGCATTTTCCTATAATTGAGTAGGATTGAGGCAGCTTAAGAGATCAGTGATTTTATTGCCCTTTATGTTGTGTGGCCCTTACTAATTCCTTTTCTTGTCCATTCATGTGATAAAAGCCCCAATACATTTGTGTGCAGCATCAACTACTTGAAGAAAGTAACAACAAAAACAAAAATTTGCCTTTATATACACTCCTCGTTCATGGCAGTGTCTGTTAATGCTGCCCACACGAAGTAACACATCTACATTTCAAAACCTGCATGTTTCTTATTCTTCTACAAAAAATACTTTAACTTAATTATAGATCAATAGGTCTCTTGATTTTGCAGCTATTTTTTTCTTTGTGAAGCCCTCTGAGAGGTTATAACAACAACAACTTGCACATATATATAAAAATGTAATTTTGCTGTTATAGCACCCTGCATATGAGATAGTGTCTCAGAGTGCTTAACAGTGGCAGAGCCTGACTCCAAGCCAGGGGTATGGGGAAGTTGGCCGTAAGCATGATTGAAGAGGAAAGTTTTCAGGCGGGTCTTGAAAGAGGGGAGAGAGGGGTGGCAAGGCGGAGGGATTGAGTTTTGGCGCGTAGTAATGACTGAAGACACAACCTCTGATGGTGGGGTGGAGGGTGTGAGGGACAAGCAGGAGATCAGTGCCAGTATATCGGAGGCGCTGGGTGGTGGAATGGAGACTGAGGAGGTGGGAGTGGTTATCCCACATAAGGGTGCTTTATAAATGCACATTGTTGTGTTATAATACCCAATAGTAGTGATACCCTCCCTCCAAAAGTGGGTAAACCAGAAGACAATCAGTTGCCTGCCATCTAGCACGATGACCCTAATGTTGATGTATCTGTCTCAGGAGTATGGCGAATGAGACCGTCAAATAATTAAAAAATATATATTTATAAATATAATATTTGGTACAACAGAAATCCAAAACAGATACAAAGTACAATATTTTCCTTCCCAATTTTTTCTTTCTTGCAACACAAAAATATTCAGTTGTTTATGGTACATTTCTTCTCCACACATAGGTTGTGCACACGTTTTTTTGAGATACTCCCTTTAAAACCATCGACAGTCGCTCCTGTATGCATCACATCCAAGTGCGTTCCAAGTACACCCTGATATGGTGCACTTGCCGCTTTGAGAAGGGGCAGCGATGTGCACCGTATGCGCACATATTTACATACATTTTCAACACGCTCTCTGGTTACACCTTGAACATCCTTCTGATCCTCACGTTTATTTCAGTCACTTTTGGGTGTCCTCGTGCTACCAGGTGGGTGCACCCTGATTGGTTTGCGCAGGAACATCTCCTGCCGGGGTCAGGCCCCATCTGAAATTTGGCACAGTTAAGTCGAATTTGTCCCTCAGTTTATACTTCCTGATCCTAGAGTCCCTGATCCTCATTCTTCCAGAAGAGCACCTGGTTTCGGGAATGTCAAAGGGACTCCTTTACCGAGTTTGTGATCCTCTAGTCACACGCAATGTGAGTTTCTCAGTGAGTGCCCAGGAAGAAGCCATACCTCACCGAGTGCCGTGACAGCGGATCCCCAGGGATGAACGGTAGTTGGATTTCTGTTGTACCATTCCATCTTTTCCCAAACCGCCTTTACAAAACAATACTGCAGAAGAAGGTGGTCCATCGTCAGCTGGCCTCTGCAGCCAGCCCGAGGGCGGTGTGCTGACTGAAACAGAGCTCTACCGTACACGAAAGCCCTGACGGGGAGGAACCTGTTTATTGCCAGCCAGGCATTGATTTGTGTTATAGCAGAATTGATTGTGCTTGATTCTGAAATTAGAAAACTTTCCAAACCCCAGAACTGACATTCACTCTCACCATGATTAATACAGTATATGGTCCCCAGCATATAAGATAACATAGGCTGCATACCACAGATGCTGTGTTGTACCAGTGAACTTGCCAAGACATCAAAGTGGCGTTTCTAATAAGCTAGTGGCATGTTAATAGATTTGCATAGTTTGTTGTACTGGTGCACAGAAGGCTTTATAGGGATTAAGCACCGAAAAGACCAGCGCCTGTAGGGCATAAAAACTTTCACCCAACAGCTACAGTGTTTTATGTATCTCAATATTTCAGATCATAGTGGCTCCACTGTGGATATAAAAAAAGTAGGTATATGGCCATCACATGAAATACAGTACAGTAGAAATCCAAACTTTCTTCCATTAGCAAGTATACTGTCACTATAATATGCATTATACCAGCCTTCTTTCTCTCACAAATCTCTCCTTACAATGCCTTTTCTCTTCCTATGTAATACAGTTACATAGTAACTGTATTTTTCTCTTTCTAGCCTATCTAGCTCGGTATATATGTTTATATGTTGCCTCTCTCTAAGGCTGCATTTACCTGTATTGGATATACATTTTGCATTGCTGTTTTATCCACACGGCTAAAATCATGGACTTGGTTACTTTTTGGGGAGAGGATGGTTATCTGACACATGCAGAAAACCAGCATCATACTTCAGAATATCCAACCAGTCAGAGTTTCATGCATGACATCTACATGTGAAAATTGCCTTGACTAATATAGAATGCGGAGGGACATATCTTGCTTACTGAATTCTGGTGGGTATTAGGCACAGGCTGGCAAGAGCTAAGGCCTGAGGATCCCAACGTTATGTGAGAGGACTGCTGAGTCCAACCAGCTAAAATAACATACTTTGTCATTCAAAGCTTGACAAGCTTCCTGCTGCTTCTCCAAATAGGACCCACACCATCGTTAGGGCTACGGCTTGCAGGGTTAACAGGAGCTGAGTGGGAAGAATCCCAGCCCCCAAGTCATGTTGATGAGCCAAGCTGGCTGTGCTGTCAACAGCAGTGCCCTGGGTACTGCGGATCTCAGGTCATGACCCTGGACTGCTGAGACTGCCACAGAGGGCTGACTCAATTCGGACATTATGTTGTCAAACATGTCACCTTGAAGCAGGTTCAGCTAGTCCTTTAGGTTACGAGGAAACTTGGTTAACAAATACAGACATTATAAGTTTGAACATGTGTTCTTGAGCAGTGAAATTGGGAGAACGATTCTGCTATTCTTGATATTGTTTGATCAAACCATTAGCTAAACTTTGGATGCTACTCTTAGAAATTCTATATAATTACTGTTCTTCTTAGGCAGTAAATCATTTGCTTCCTGTTGGGTTGGCAGTTGTTGTGCAGATACTGCTGATGTCAGCTGGGGAAATGTCAGTGTTGGTTGTGACAGTTTTGCACTCAGCAGAGTGCTTGCTGTGCTACTTGGGTAGGTTTCATACTGGTCAAGGCACTATTGGAGCTAATTGCAGGTTGGCTTAACATCATCATTGTCTACTGCTGGAAATAGCCCCCAAAATCGCAGCTAGATAGTTTTTCACTTTAATGATTGCTTTCAGTGGGATTTGGTGACTCCAAATGGAGCCATTAATCCATGCCATAAACTTTGGGTAACAAAAGCAATGATAGGATTTTCCCCTTAAAATATTTTAGCATTGCTTTTAATCAAAGAGAAGTTTGTTACAAACTGAAGGTAGCGCAAATTCATTATTGATTATTAAACTAAGTTCTGTGGCTTAATAATATTGTGAAACAATTTAAAAAAAACAATTTGCAAATACAGTGCTTGGATCTATTATACTCCATTCACTACAACTATAAATATTTTGTGACTTGTTAACAGGGGCTAATATGGACTGATTTTTGTCTGGATTCCTAAGGCAGGGCAAAACCTTAGGCAAGTTTCCTTATTCCACAGACCTCTGTTTACCAAGCAGTAAGTAGGAACCCAGTTGTTAGTTTTGATTGGCAGAATGCTTTCCAGGTTTAATAATCCCTTCAAAAAAAAAATAATTTACTCACTCAATCCACGACTTTTTGTGGGACACTGCTGTGCACAATTGGCTGTCGTGTGTTGCCCACAAAATATATATGCAATTCACTTTACAGTATATTTTGTGAAGCTCTTTGAGATATCCGAATGATATGAAATGCAAGGATTATTATAAGTACACCACACCTTAGGTGTTCAATCAGCACTGTGTACACTCTGACACATCCTCCTGATGTGAAAGGTGCTATATGAATGTAAGTTGCTTTTCTTTTGTAATTTTAAGTATGTCAAGCTATGCGACTGGAACATTGCTCTAACATGATTTACGTTTGGAGCAGAGTGCTCACAGTTTCACTTGATACACTTCCATTTATCAGCAGGAATTCCCACTTGGATTCCTTGTTAAGGAATTGCTAGAGAAATTGCTGCTGATTTCACTTATGCTGGTAAATCCACTTTGGAGTACATAGAATGATTTTTCTTCAAAAAAATATTACATTGATTACCTAATCGTCGACTGTTTGTGGAACACCGCAGTGCACAATTCACTCCCGTGTTTCACCTGCAAAATATACAGTCAATTTACTTAATGGTATATTCTGTGAAGCACTTTGGGATGTCTCGAAGATGTGATAAGGCACTATATCAAATGCGGGATTATCATTATTACATTGAACACTACAATGTACAAACAAGCCATTTGGCCCAACTAGAATGTGCCAGTGATTTTACTCCACAAGAGCCTTGAGTCTTCCTAATTCCTTCTCCCTAAAGTATGCAGGTAGTTAATTAGTTAGTTGATTCAGCACTCAGTGTATGATGCACTTCTGTATTGTTTTATTGAGAGCAAGAGTAATAACAAGTGGAATTCATTTGTAAACTGGATATCTGAAGTTGTTAAGCATGAAGTTTTGAAGTCTTTTGGGTTATATGTTCTACCTGAATTCATTAGCATTAATCAGTCCTTGTTATACAAATGTAATTTTGTTGTTATTATCTCAAGGCTGCAACATCTTCCATTATTTAACACAACAACAAAATTACATTTGTATAACGGCTTTCATATTGGGAGGATGTTCCAAGGTGCTGGACAGTCAGCCTTTCAGCCGAACTAGGGTTGGGATCAGGGAGGATGGAAGGAGAGTGGGGGGGAAAGTGGGGTGACCGATAGCATGGTCAAAGAGGAAGGTCTTGAGGTGGGACTTGAAAGAGGATAGGGAGGGGGCAATACAGAGGGATTGCGGGATGGAATTCCAAAAGTTGGGGACAGAATGGCTGAAGGCTCGCCTGCCGATGCTGGGGTGGGTGAGGGACATGGAGCAGACCGGAGCCCGCTGAGCAGAGAGAACAGACATGTTTGAAGCAGGTTAGGAGGTCACAGAGGTGGGGGTTGGGTGGGGCAAGTATACAGTCAATTCACTTTATAGTATATTTTGTGAAGTGCTTTAAGACACCTAGAAAGCGTGAAAAGCACTATATCAAATGCAAGGATTGTTATTATTATTATTATTCCTAAACCAATATCTCGGCTATTTCTCCGTATCCTTCAACGTTACTTTCTCATAACCATGTGTCCAGTCTTTCCTTTAATATGCACATAAATGTCGCTCCAACAAATAACTGTGGCAGGAAATTTCAACCATTCTCTGTGTGAATTTTTTATTGTTCTTATTTGCAAGAGTGCATGCTCCCAATTGTAACACATGTCAAGAAAAATAATGAATTTGGTTTGTACTAATTTGGTGTTCTTTATTTATTAAAGCTTTATTTATTACAGCGCCTTGGGATGTCCTCCTGACTTGAAAGATGCTATACAAATATAATTTTGTTGTTGTTGCTTATTTGAATGTGACTGATGCAATTGGTGGACTTTGTCATTTTATTTGGATTATGCAGTGAGATAAAAATCAATTCTCTTGTGCCCACTTTGCTACTTCCCAGGGACCTACCCAGGGACCTACCCAGTTCACAATACACAAATACAAGTCTATAACTAATTCAGAAATCCGTTGCACAGATTCTTATCTACAACATACTCTGTACCCCCATCACATCAGTCCTTACCAGGTTCCACTGGCTCCCAATTACTTAATGGATCGATTTTTCAAGATCCTCTCATTCATTTTCAATCCCTTCATGCCCTCACACCTCCACATTTCCGATTTGCTTTACCACCCCCCACCCCCTCATTCCTCTCCACTCGACCCGGCTCCGGCCTCTTGTTTGCCCCTCATCCCCCATCCCCTCCACTCCATCGTTGGTGGCCATGCCTTCAGCTATTTTGCTCTGTAACTTTCTCCTTCAATCCTACCCCGTTGCTCCCTTCCTCCCCACTTTTAAAACTATATAAATGTAATTTTGTTGCTGTTATTGTTGTTAAAACCTGCCTAAAGACATTCAATTTTGATTGTGCTTATGATCACCTGCCCCCTCCCTCTCACTCTGGTTCAGGGTCAGATTTCACAACTGTCAAGAACCCCAGGACGTGTCCCTACACATGAAGTGCACTCTATCAATGCATGTGTAGGTACGCATTGTTCTTGTGTATGAAGATTAATTCTTGTTGACAACGAACTTACCGTCGAGGGTAAGTGACAATCTAATGTACTGCTGCGGGTGTGCTGCATTGTTGGAACTGTCATCCTTCAGATGGGCTGACATGGATGGGCTCTAATGGATGCTACTTTTGGAACATCAGTAACCACAGATACAAATAACCAACAGCTCCAAACACAGGTGCTCAGTAAACCGAGGAAAAGGCATTGGTGAGAGGGAAATCTTTACGGTCAACTATCAAAATTTGATGCCATTGACCTACGAAGCATACATCTGTCATTGATGTAGATTGCTGTCAGAACATCGATGGTCTGGGGGTTGAGGGATGAGACATTGAGTCCTGGACGAGGGACAACTTCCTCCAACTGAACATGAGCAAGACCGAGGCCCTCCTGATTGGCTCAAGCCAGCGCCTCCGCACATCGGGTGCTGCCAGCCTCAACATCCAAGGCTGTACTCTCCACCTCACAAAGCCAGTCAGGAACCTCGGCATCACGTTCAACCATTAACCCTCCTTCCTCCCCCACATCCGTGCCTTGACCGGCACCGCTTATTTCCACCTACGCAACATTGCCAGGCTCCACAACTACCTCACCCCCCATGCTGCCGAAACACTCGTGCACGCATACATCACCTCACGGCTGGACTACGGAAACTCTCTCCTCGTCGGCCTCCCCAGTTCCTCCATTCACAGGCTGCAGGTCATCCAAAACTCTGCAGCCCGTGTACTATCCCGCACCCACCTCCGCGACCACATAACCCCCACCCTCGCCCATCTCCACTGGCTCCCCATCCTCCAGAGGATCGAGTTCAAGATCCTCGTCCTCACCTTCAAGTCCTTACACGGCCTTGCCCCGCCCTATTTAATCGATTTACTTTCCCCCTATAAGCCCACCCGGACCCTCCGTTCAGCAGGTCTTGGCCTGCTCCAAACCCCCCGCCCGAACCGCCCCACCATCGGAGGCCGGGCTTTCAGCTTCTCCGCTCCCACCCTGTGGAATTCCATCCCCCAATCCCTCCGTCTTGTCTCTTCCCTTTCCTCTTTCAAGGCCGGTTTGAAGACTTTCCTCTTCAACCGTGCCTTTTGATCCCTCCCGAACTTTTCGACCTCCCCTACGTGTTTCACCCCTTCCCGAACACTCCCCTCCCAGCTCGGGTCACACGCATCCTGTGCAGCACCTTGGGACGTCCTCCCGACGTGAAAGGCGCTTTATAAGTTTAAGTTGTTGTTTATTGTTGTAGATTGTTTTAAATGAAATGAATCATTTGCACAGGCAAGGTTACTTGATGTAGAAAATGCGTGATGCTTGAAAGTTGGGCCCTGGAGTATTTTTCAGGGTACATCTTAACTGCTACTTCAGTGTTGAATTATCACACACATAAACAAAGATGGCTTAAGAATGTAAGAATGAATAAGAGAAGGTTATTCGGCCCTCTGTGTCCACTTCTTCCAGTATGGTGCAAACCCTATCTGATCATAGACTACTCAGTTCAGATTCGCCTAGGGAATATCTGCACAAATACTCCCTGAATCATGAACTAAGACCGCAAAAACAAGGGAAATTTTCACCATTATCTTTCATCACCACTATTTAATTGGTGGAGTCCTGTAATTCAGAGGTTAGAGCATTCACCTTGCAAGTGAGAGACCTGGGTTTGATTCCCGGCAGGATGAAATGTTAAGCAACTTTTCTTACTCCATATGCTTCTGTTTAGCAAGCAATAGGTAGGAACCCGGTTGTTAGTTGATTGGTGTATTGCTTTTCTGGGGGTAATTATCTCTTTAAAAAAAATAATAAATTGCTCACTCAATCCACGACTGTTTGGGGACGCTACTGTACGCAATTGACTGCCGCGTTTCACTCACAAAATGTATAGTCAATTCACTTTACATTATATTTTGTGAAGTGCTTTGAGATGTCTCAAAGACATGATAAAGCATTATATCAAAATAATTATAATCTTTGCATTTGACACAGCTAATTCCAACCTCTTCTCTTCTCCTGTTCCCTCTTCCCAACTCCTCAGGCTGTGTATGCAGAGGGAGGTCATGGGATGGTACTGAGTGCAGAAATGAAAGGGGCGTATATGGGAAGTGCTTCCATAGAGGTACCTTGTACCTCCCCACCCCCCTCCTCCGCACCCAGCTCCATTTGTTAGCCCCACTCATTTCTGACACCATTAACCTTTCCCTCTCCTCAGGAACTGTCCCTACCTCCCTTAAAACAGCCACCATCACCCCTATCCTGAAGAAACCCTCCCTTGATGCGTCGCAACCATCAAGTTATAGACCCATCTCCAACCTCCCGTTTCTATCCAAGGTCCTTGAAAGAGTGGTTGCCTCCCAGCTCCGCTCTTTCCTTTCAACTCATTCACTTTTTGAACCCCTCCAATCAGGTTTCCGCCCTATCCACAGCACAGAAACTGCCCTAGTCAAGGTCACAAATGACATCCTAACCGCCTGTGACCAGGGCTCCCTCTGCCTCCTCGTCCTCCTTGACCTGTCTGCTGCGTTCGACACAGTCGATCACACCATCCTCCTTCAACGTCTTTCCTCCCACCTCAACCTTCAAGGCACAGTCCTTGACTGGTTCCACTCTTATTTGACCCATCGTTTACATTTTGTTTCTTCCAATGGTTTTTCTTCAAACCCCCGCACAGTTTCCCACGGCGTCCCTCAAGGCTCTGTCCTTGGTCCCCTTCTTTTCACCCTTTACATGCTCCCTCTGGGCGACGTCATCCGCAAACATGGGGTAAATTTCCACATGTATGCGGATGACACCCAGTTGTACCTTTCTGCCTCATCCCTCAACCCCCAGACGATCGATGTTCTGACAGCATGTCTGTCCGACATCGAATCGTGGACGAGGGACAACTTTTTGCAATTGAACGTGAGTAAGACCGAGGCCCTCCTGATTGGCTCAAGCCAGCGCCTCCGCACATCGGGCGCTGCCAGCCTCAACATCCAAGGCTGCACTCTCCACCTCACAAAGCCAATCAGGAACCTCGGCATCATGTTCGATCAAAAACTTTCCTTCCTCCCCCACATCTGCGCCTTGACCGGCACAGCCTATTTCCATCTGCGCAACATTGCCAGGCTCCGCAACTATCTTACCCCCCGCGCTGCCGAAACACTCGTGCACGCGTACATCACCTCACGGCTGGACTACGGAAACTCTCTCCTAGTCGGCCTCCCCAGTTCCTCCATTCATAGGCTGCAGGCCATTCAAAACTCTGCAGCCCGTGTAGTATCCCGCACCCGCCTCCGTGATCACATAACCCCCACCCTCGCCCGTCTCCATTGGCTCCCCATCCTCCAGAGGATCGAATTTAAGATCCTCGTCCTCACCTACAAGGCCTTACACGGCCTTGCCCCGCCCTATTTAACCGATCTACTCTCCCCCTACACGCCCACCCGGACCCTCCGTTCAACAGGACTTGGCCTGCTCCAAGCCCCCCGCCCGAACCGCCCCACCATCGGAGGCCGGGCCTTCAGTTTCTCCGCTCCCACCCTATGGAATGCCATCCCTCAATCCCTCCGTTTCGCCTCTTCCCTTTCCTCTTTCAAGGCCGATTTGAAGACTTTCCTCTTCGATCGTGCCTTTTGTTTCACCCCGAACTCTTTTACCTCCCCTTCGTGTTTCACCCCTTCCCAAACACTCCCCTCCCAGCTCGGGTCACACGCCTCTTGTTTAGCGCCTTGGGACGTCCTCCCGACGTGAAAGGCGCTATATAAATGTAAATTGTTGTTGTTGTACTGACAAGAGGTGAGAAATAGGAATCTTCTAGGGATCTTCTATTGTCTTAGGATAAAGCTCTTGGTTGGCGGTTAGGGTTATGCAACATTTTCCATTGAAAAACATAATCTGGTCTGAAGAGGATACTGGAATCCCAGAACCCAGATCAATGCTAAAATTAACAAGATGACTCAATCTATGGTCAACCATGTCTACAACTGCAATCCCCTTTAACTTTAACTTGGAGACCAGAGAAGCATTCATGTGGGACATTACTGCTGAATCTGAAAGCAATGGGGAATATTCAACAAGATATAATTGCACAAGAAGGGCTACCTACACCCGTGTGGTATAGTGTGCCTGCATACTTCTCTCAATCAGATGAGGAGGTTCGTAGCAAGAGTATCCCTGAAATCACGAGCAATATTCTCACTGGTGTGCCAAACTTAGCTCCCTTGTTTGTCAGTGGAAACTCTCATTAAGGACAATCCTGCTTATAAGTTAATAAAAGGAAAATTGCATGTAACTGCACTAATTGCCCCCAATGGGGGGGAGTGCATTAGCTTAATTGGTCTGTTTGTGTATTCTGGTGTTAAATTTGTCAGTTTATAAAGGGTTAGAAAATCAGGAGTGAAGTTAATAATCTAATACTCATTTCTCCTGAATTTCTGCTACAGGCTACACCTCAAATCAGAAGTCACAGAATTCCATTTCCTGTAAATTGTAAGATCTGATGTCTTACTTACATTCCTGGCATACCTTCTGGTAATTAGTCCATCTTTTCTCTGTGACATTTTCCTTTCCTGGCCTTCATTGTCTTTTTTTCCTCTTTGCATTGCTTCCCCATCCAACCAGGCAGGAATGCTCTTAAGCCTTAAGGCTTTGCTATGTATGGGTACACATTTGTCCATACATTCGAATCAGCTCCATGAATTATCTTCATAGTTGCCCTGCTCCTTTAGACGTGTTTAAACTTGCCAGGCCTGGTCTGACAAGACTTCTCAAGGGTATGAAATTGGTCTTAAAATTTGTCAATTTTGTTTGGTTAGCCAAAATTTAAAAAAACTTCTACTTCTAAAGATACAAAAACACTCCACAACAAATAAACAAACAGAATTAAGGCACGTGAAGAAAACCGAGAATGGTAGAAAATTCTAACTTTTCCTGCCATGGACTCTGCTTCTAATATGAAGTGTTAGAAGGTGTGACGGTTATATCAAATGTGAGGATTGCTATACGTAAGGATTACTATTACTTCCCTCCACCCCCTCAACCAAGCTCCTCGCTCAGTCTCCTCATCTCTTGAAATCGCTCCAAGATGTTACTCTGCGCATGGAACCAGTTGCCAGGAGTGGTTGAGACCAGGACAGTGGACTCATATAAGAAGCAACTTGATGCTATAATAGGAGGAGGATAATGCAAATATTCTAGAGGGATAAGATCAGGTGGATTAATGGACCTTGTTCATCTGAACTAATCTTGTGAAGGATCTATATAAATGTAAATTGTTGTTAATGCACTATCTGTGCAGCTGCACAAAGATTCACTATAACAAATGTCAAATCAGAGGTTTGTGGATTTAATCCTCACCTTGAAACACTCAGATCATACACCAAGCTGAGAATTCAGCTAAAGTATCACTCCAAGGTAAAGGGGATTGCAGTTGCAGACATGGTGGACCATAGATTGAGGCAAGAGAGACATGGGTTTGATTCCTGCCAGGGTGAAATATTGGGAAATTTTCTTACTCCACACACCTCTGTTTACCTACTAGCAGGAAGGAACCCAGTTGTTAGTCAATTGGCGGATTGCTTTTCTGGGGGTAACGATTCCTATAATAATAATAATAATAATTTGGTCCCTTAATCCACGACTATTTATGGGACACTGCTGTGCACAATTGGCTGCTGCGTTTCCTCCTCAAACTATATGGTAAGTTCACTTCACAGTGTATTCTGTGAAGCGCTTTGAGATGACTCGAAGATGTGATAAGGTTCTGTATCGAATGCAAGGATTATTAACATATTGGGAAATTTAAGTGTGTTGGAGAATGATATCAAGGTAATAGAGGGATTTGAAGTTTAGGATATGATCTTAAATTGATCTGTTGGGAACACAGGGAAGTAGTGGAGGCTGAAGAGGCTGGGGGCAAAAGGCATATGCACTGCAGAAAGGATAGGTTGCAGAATGTTGGGATTTTCGATCCTGAGACTTCCAATGATGACCGAACAATCCTCATAGGTATAAATAAGTTTCATGTTTGATATAGGTACAAATCATAGATTTCAAATATAGTTATTAGATACCGTATTTAGAATACAAGATAATAGTCTTAAGATATAATAATGAGGGTAACGAGCATAATTATAAGTCACACAAATTATCTTTAAGTATACTACCGGTTCACACTGCACTCGGCTGAGAAGTCGTGAAGAGGTCCTCTCCCCTATACTCACAGGAACCACTGCACCCTTGCCTGCTCCTCGAGCCTCGTTCTCTACTTTTCCTACCTCAAAACTTCTCCAATTATACTCTTTTTCCCAGACTTCGACCCTCACTATAGATTGTTTCGGTGGGATAAAGTTCTCTATCCTATCTTGAAGATGATGGAGTATCTACCCTTTCTTATCAACCGGGGTCAGGGTCCCATACTCCAGTCATTCCCTGCGGAATTCAGTCTGGTCCTGGCCGAAAATATGTACTTTCACTATGTTTCTATATTTGGTTGTTATGGATACAGAATAATACATACAGACACAAGTTATGTCTAAACTTGTTTTTCCCAACAAGAGGTTTGGACGAATTAGAACATTTGGAGCTAGGGAGGCTAGGGAGGCTAGGGAGAAGGGTGTTGGAAAAGTCTAACCTTGAGGTGACAAAGCTATAGATGAAGGCTTCAATTGTGGAGGGCTAACCTCCACAATTGAAGCCTTGTGTGACAATATTCCAGAAATGGAAGAAAGTATTTTTGGTGAGGGACTGTCTGTCAAGTTTGAAGTGGAACTTAATGTTGAGCAGAATGCCATGGTTGTGCACTGGTTCATTTAGCTGGATTGAACAATCAATGTTACAATATGCTATGCAACTGAATCAACAATCATATTAATGCTTATTATGTGATTGAAAAAAAAATATTTTAATCAACTCATTGCAACTCACTAAATGCTACAGATTTGGTGTTATAACATCTGTTTATGTCAATATACAGTCTGTCACTTCTAATGGGGTTGGCAAGATGATATGCATGCCACTAAATGTCATCAGTGCCATGTTACAACAGTGCATCTGTAATTCATCTGTGCTACCCAACAAGAGTGACATGCTCTTAAATAAAAATTACCCATTTCACAGGGCAAATGTCATTCTAAAAACTATCATACACTTCAGAGTAACGTACAAGTGTGATCTCCAGGACATGGAGCTATTAGGCTATCAAGTAGTTACCAACATGCAGATTAATAACAGTATAATCCTCTTGAGCCTCATTATTTTTCTAAAATATTGTACACAATAATGCAAATGAAACATAGCGAAGCACGACTTAATAATCAGCCACTGCAGCAATGTTATGTTTCAAGGCAATGCTACAAAAAAACAGCTGTACATTGACATTAAAATGAACAATTCAAAGAAGTTTTCACACTGCGTTCACTGTCACACTGATAATTGAGGAAGTCTTTATCTCAATGGGGAGGAGAGATATCATGGTAATAATTTCCTAAACTGTTATTAGTGCAGATAACTCTAACTAATGTGACTGCACATGGCAAGATTTCACAGACATTACCAGGGTGTTGATGCTGATGGTTTTAAAGTACAGGTAGCCTGATACAGGTAAATACCTTTGAGGTGGGCCACGATGGTCTTTTCCAGTCCTGTATATTTGCATGTTCCTAAAGTTGGGCATTCACCTTTTGCTGGATCAACAACCACACATGGCCTGAAATTCCACCTATTCTTAGTCGGGACTTTGAGTTCATGGTCTAGGCTCACACTCCAGTGTCAACCTGGACTGTGAACTCAGAAGTCCTAAAGTGGCGCTTGAACTTACAACCATCTGCCCACTTCAGTCCACAAAACAAGTTTAAAAAAAATTATGTATCTTGCGAAGCATTTTGTTAATCCTCCCGACACCTTATACCAAATATAAGGGTTACAGTAAACCCCGGATATCTGGCATTCAAATTAAGTTGTACTGGCCCTGAACCTAAAAATAATTACAAATTTCCATGGGCCTGTGTGCATAGGGCCAGATGGGTGGGAGACATGGAGCAGACCGGAGCCCACCGTGTAGGTAGGAGGGGGCAAGGCCTTGAAAGTGAGGACAAGGATCTTGAATTCAATCCACTGGGGGATGAGGAGCCAATGGAGCTGGGAAAGGGTGACAGAGGAGTGAAGGTGTCCCAGAGCCTGATGTGGGAGAGGGCACGAGCTACAGAGTTTTGGATGATCTGCAGCTTTTGAAGGGAAGAGCTGGAAAGGCCGAAGAGGAGGGAGTTTCCATAGTCAAACCATGATGTGATTAATGCATAGATGAGGCAGCCTGAGGGGTGAGGCAGTGGTGGAGTCTGGCAATGTTACAGTGGTGGTGGAAAGCAGTGCTAGACATGAGATGGATGTGGAGGAGAAAGGACAGTTCAGGGTCAAACAAGACATCCAGGTATCCTGATGGGCTTTATGAGCAGCCGTGGATGCTGTCAGTGCCTGAGGTGCAGAGGTGCTGATGAGAGCCAATCAGGAGGGCGTCAGTCTTGCTGACGTTCAGATGGAGAAAGTTCTCCCTCATCCAGGACTCAATGTCGGACATGGAAAGCAGTCAGGAGACTGGTAGTCCTGGAGTTGAGGGTGGAAGCGGAGAGTGTCATCCGCGTACATGTGGAAATTTACCCCATGTCTATGGATGATGTCACCGAGGGGGAGCCTGTAGAGGGTGAAGAGAAGGGGACCAAGGACAGAGCACTGAGGAACGCTTCATGAGATGGTGCGGGGGCTGGAGGGCATACACATTGGCATACACAAAGTGGAGATGGTGTGAGACATAGGATCTGAACCAGTCAAGGACAGAGCCTTGAAGGTTGAGGTGGAAGGAGAGGCGAATAATTATAACATGTTCCTGATTTTTCCTGTGCCCCTAACTTCCTCTTCTGTGTCCTTGTTCCGTTCTAGGAGGCAGTCCCTCCACTGTTGCTACCGGCTGCAAAGTGTGAGAGGGTGCGGGGTGCAATCATGAGCGGTCAAATCCAAACGCTTCTAAATATTCTCCCAGGGCAGAGTTTGATTTGAGGGATGGTGATAGGGCGGCTGGGCGGTTGGTCAGTTGAGTGTCTGACATGTGTGGAAACCTATCACTGAATTTAAGAGTATCCAAACCAAACTAGGAATTCCATGTTCACATGGAAATTTCCAGTTACTGAGGAAGCATTATCCATTTAAACATCTCCAATTGAATACAAATTGAGAAATATTGCAAACTAAATCTAAGTTCAATTTGCTCAAATATTATGGAAACAGCAATGATAGAGTATAACAAGAACAAAAATCACTGGAAATACTTGACAGGTCAGGCAGCATCTATGGAGAAAGGAAAATGAGTCAACGTTTTGGGTCCATGACCTTCAGGTCTTGATAGAATTTACTCTGGCTCCATAGACCAATGACCATGGTAGTTATACTTTTTTAGTTATATGTGACAATATTCCTAGCATTTGTATAGCACCTTTCGTGTCCAGTGAAGTGCCTCAAAGCACTTCACAGGATATATTGTAAAATGGTATTACAGTACTGTGTTTTATGGGCAAATTAGGTAAGCCAATTTGCACACAGCCATGTCCCTCAAACAGTCATGGGAAGTGAATAATCAATTTTGTTTGGAAGATTCTTGGCCAGGATACTGGGAGACACTCCCTTTTCTTATAGAACAGTGTCATTGGACTGTTGAACAGGCTGCCTTGGTTCAATGATCATCTGAAGGACAGCACCTCCAACAACACAGTGATCTCCAGCATTGGATTGGAATGCCAGATCAGATGATACGAGTTTCAAGTCTTGATGTCGGTCTTGAACCCACAACCTTCTAACACAGAGGCTGAAGTTCTACCAAATGAGCCAGGCTGACACAATTGTCTTCCATCCAAATTATGTGACTACCAGCAATTGAGAGATTGGCTGATCCAAGTCAGAATATAGTGGAGTATAAAATAATAGAGGTGCTGATTAGCAGTGTTCATCTACAATTACCCCAGCTGTGGTAGTGTTCATCCGCAATTACCCCAGCTGTGTGGCATTGCTTTCTGACACAATACATTGTGCTCATTCTCTTTCAGATTCCTAATGTCACGGTAAAAGCAATCCAGATGGTAATTTACGGAAGTGGAGGTTTATTTTTTAATTACATGTATTAGTTGTAACAAAAATGAAAAGATTTGGTTGCCCTATATGTTTATCTGCTCTCAAGTTATAACTTGTATGCTAATTTTTTCTCGTGGAGGGGTGCCATCTCAGATTATTTTCAAGACATCTGGCCTGAACATGGTAGGTTTGAGAGGAATTAAAATAAATGTGTACTGAGTGGCAGACTCATTTTCGATTAAGTAAAATGTGAATCTTTTGAGGGATATGAGGAGCAAACAGGAGAGTCAGATTTAGCAAAGTGGCTCATGTGGAGTGAGGGAAGATGACAGGTTGAAGAAGACAGGTTTCAAATGTGATCTGAAATTGGACAAAGATGGGGCAAGGCAAAGAGATTGAGTCACAGAGTTCCAGAATCCAGAGATTCAGGGTATATGTGCACATCTACAGATAATAATAATAATCCTTGCATTTGATATAGTGTTTTTCATATCTTATCGACGTCCCAAAGCGCTTCACAGAATATACTGTGAAGTGAATTGACTGTATATTTGTGGGAGAATCGCAGCAGCCAATTGTGCACAGCACTGTCCCACAGGAGTAAGGATACTTGCTCAAGGTTTCGCCCTGATCTGCCTGGATTCGAACACAGGTCTCCCCAGCTTGGTCTCCCAGCTTGCATGAAAAGTGCTCTAACCACTAAGCCACAGGAGCTCCACAGATGCTGAATAATAGGGAGTCCAGAGACGAGCAGACTTTGATTCGGAGAGGGTGAGAGAAATATAGAAGGCTGGATGGTGGGGTGTGCTAGAGCATGAGTTGATTTGTAAGTAAGGGTGAGGATCTTATCATTTTCAATAGAAAATGCAATGTACAATGGAAATTGCATGCTGAGGCTACTGTTTAATTGGAATACGGCCTTTTTATTTCACCTTTTTTAAAATTTATTTTTTGGCTGCCAGCAGCTTTGAGAGCTTGCACAGGTTGTCAGTGCACTTTAGGTATTCTCTGTATGAGTTCACTGACAAAACTGTCTTGTAATGGCAACAAAAGCATTTTTAGCAAGTTTTATTGCTATGTGGATTACCACTGTATGACTAAACTCAGATTGAATCTAACAAATGAGCTGGTAGTCTGAGAGTGATTGCATTTCCCTACAGTAATTTACCAAGATTCTAGACCACAAGCCTACTTGAACTGAATGCAACGAGAATTAATGAAATGTTCTTGCTGTTTCCGTGTATAATCTTGTACTCATTCAAGTAAAATTCAACTCATTGAGTGTGCTAATTTGGCCAAGCTATTACCTAATCTTATTTGCTAGCAAAATGTTGAGCTGTTTAAATATCATTCGATAATTTCGAGAACCTTAGATCCAAAGTTGCCTAGTTCTTCCAAACATACTTCACTTGTCAGGTCTCAAGTTACTCATATACTGCAGCCCCAAATATTATTTTCTAAAGAAACCTATCTCAGTGGTACTAAAATAGCTCATTGGTTAGAGCACTTGCGAGAGAGCTGGGTTCAATTCGAGGCAGGGAGAAATCTTAGATAAGTTTCCTTACTCCACATGCCTGATAATCTTTCTCTCAAAAAAACTGGTCATCTCAATACACGACTGCTTGTGGGACACTTGTTATGCGCAATTGGTTGTCGTGTATCATCAACAAAATATTCAGGCAAATAACTTTACTGTATATTCTTTGAAGCTATGCCACTGGAACTTTGCTCCAGCGTGATTTACTTTTGGATAGAGTTCTCACGGTTTCGTTTGACGCACTTCTATTTATCAGCAGGAGTTCCCACTTGGATTCCTTGTTAACAACAATAATACACAAATTACATTTGTTGAGCGCCTTTCACTTTGGGAGGATGTCCCAAAGCCCTGTTAAGGAATTGCTGGAGAAATTGCTGCAGATTTCACTTATGCTGACAAATCCACTTTGTAGTACTGTACAAGAATTATTCATTCAAAAAGATATTTTTTTTTCAATCGACTGTTTGGGGGATACTGCTGTGCACAATTCACTCCCGCATAAGTAGGAACCTGCTTAGCTGATTGCTTTTCCGGGAGTAAAAATATACAATCAATTTACTTAACAGTATATTCTGTGAAGCACTTTGGGACGTCTCGAAAATGTGATGAGGCACTATATCAAATGCAAGGATTATCATTATTACATTGAACAGTACAATGCACAAACAAGCCATTTGGCCCAACTAGAATGTACCAGTGTTTTTACACCACAAGAGTCTTGAGTTTTCCTAATCCCTTCTCCCCAAACCCTAAGATTTTGGCTTTTCATGGTTTATTATCTGATCCACTTTAGAATCTTAAAACCGCAATCGTGTCATCTGTTTTCCAATGTGAATGCCCAGATACGGACCTGGGGGCTTTTCTTCTAGCAATTCCTGTTCCTTCTGTGTGAGGGGCACTATATAAATGCAAGTTGTTGTTCTGTTCCTACGTTCAGTGTGAAATATGATCAATGAGGCCAACTGATAACTGAAGACAGCCTATGTGTGACTATTATTTTGGAGCTCCTGTAGCAGTGGTTAGAACACTCATCTTACAAGCATGAGACCTGTGTTTGAATCCAGGCAGATCGGGCGAACGCTTGCGCAAGTTTCCTTACTCCACACGCTTAATAATAATCCACCCAAAAAAAACCACAATAATAAAAAAATAGGTCATTTTCAATCCACGACCTTTTGTGGGACACTGCTGTGCGCAATTGGCTGCCGCATTTCGCCCAGAAATATACAGTCAATTCACTTTACAGTATATTTTGTGAAGCGGTTTGAGACTGTTGAAAATATGCGAAAATTGCTATATCAAATGCAAGGATTATATTATTATTATTATTATTATACATTTCATCCTTTTATATGAAAGGTATTACATAAATGTAAAATGCATTGTTTAGGCTTTATTTCTGTACAAAGAGACTAGGACTTCCATGGTATTGTCTCAAGGAGCTTCACTTCCTTATCAGTTCTTCTGCACATTTCAAATCAGGCTGTCTTTCCCGAGCTGACCATACACATCTGCAGATGCTGAATAATAGGGAGTCCAGAGAGTAGCTGACTTTGATACTGCTTTTAAATTATGAGTATGAATGCAGATACAGGCCCATCTCTACAGGCAACCCACAGTGAAGAGCAACATAATTTGATCATGTTTAAGATGAATCCTTCTGAATTGGATCATTGGCTGCCTCTGAAGTGAGTTGTTTCTGCCTCCTGAAGCTGCTGGTCAGAGTTTATGCGGAAATATGATGCTGTTGTCTGAGCCTGCTGAGTGAAATCAGCAGTAATCGGTTTGAATGTTTCACTCATGCTGATCCAGTGCCCCCAAAATAATTTTTTTTTTTCAAAATGATGCTTGAAGATGCTTAAAGAGGAGGAATATTAAAGGGTATGGATGGTGAGCAGCAAAGTGGACTTAAATTGCATTGATTTAAGTGGAAAACCCCCCCAAGCACAGACTAGATGGGCTGAATAGACATTTTTTGTGCTGTGACGATCTATGACTTCTTGGGCCTAATGAAACCACCTACGAATAATTCAGAACAAGCTCAAGGTTGAACCTAACAGTATCTTGGTGTGAGTGGCTCAGTTTTATAATATGCAACAGCTTTCCCAAGGAGGGTGAACCCTGCATCATTATAATAATAATCCTTGCATTTGATATAGTGCCTTATCATGCCTATCTGGACGACTCAAATAGCTTCACAGAATATACTGTAAAGTGAATTGCGGAATTATTATCAAGCGTGTGTGTGGAGTAAGGAAACTTGTGCAAGGTTTTGCCCTGCCGGGAATCAAACCCGGGGTCCTCTCGCTTGTGAGGCAAGTTCTCCAACCACTGAACGTACGACCTAAAAAATAATAATATGAGCATATTATTTGTTCTTTGTTCTTCAAATTCATTCATATGCTTGAAGCGGTAATTGGGCTTCTTTACATCCAGATACACAAGGTTGATTTTGTTTGTTGAGCAGGTTTCAGAAATTGAATTGCCTGGAAATAAACATATGGAAACTGCTTATCTACCATTAGCTATAATTGTACTGAGAATTTCAGTCCAGTTGAGTTAATCAAACTTCTGACAAGCAGTGATCCTTCCAAAATTGTACCTGTCTCTCCAGTAATTCAATTAGACATTGGCTATTCTTTGGAGTAACAGCACTTTTCAATCTCATCAAGGTGAATAAGTGCTGAGGCAATCCAATAGAGGCCCCATTATGCTTAAGGACATGTTGCTGGAAGGCAAGTGGACACAGATTGCATTAAAGCTATTTATACAAGATTTTAACAGTTACCCGAATGGTTGGTTCCTTTTTAAGCCATTAACCTGAAAACTCCATCTATTATGCTATCTATTAAAGGAACAGACAAGACCTAAATGAAGCTCTTAAATGTAGAGTCCTGTAGTTTAGTGGTTAGAGCATCACCCTGCAAGTGAGAGGACCCGGGTTTGATGCCCGGGCAGGGTGAAACGTTAGGCAAGTTTCCTTATTAACACGTGCCTCTGTTTATCTAGTAGTAAGTAGGAACCTGCTTAGTTGATTGCGTTTCTGGGGGTAATAATCCCTTAGAAACAAAATTTGGTCACTCAATCCATAACTGTTTGTGGTACATAGCTGTGCTCGATTGGCTGCTGCGTTTCGCCCACAAAATACACAGTCAATTCACTTTACAGTATATTCTGTGAAGTGCTTTGAGACATCTAGAAGACATGGTAAGGTGCTATATCAATATGCAAGGATTAATATTTATTTATAATGTCAACTGGACTGGATGGAATTTAGGTTGTTTAAACTTAAATTTGCAAATTATGACAAAGAGTGATGAGTGATTCGTGTAGAGGTGAAAATGTAAAAGTTTGGTGTTAGTTGTCACAAATGTAGCATTATTTAATTCACAAAACACAATATAGCTTCACTCAGTCCTTCAATTCAAACTTTACAAGTCACCCTCTTTCAAATCAACCTCTTGGGACGTCCTCCCCATGTGAAAGACGCTATACAAATGTAATTTTGTTGTTGTTGTCCTCTCTTTCAAATCTGCAAGTCACTCTTCCCAGAATCCTTTTATACTTGCTCGTCCATAAACAATTGCCACTTATGTAATTAAATTTAAAGCAATATGCAACATCTTCCTTTTAGTTTTTTTTTCAATCTTATGCTATCATTCTTTGTGATCTTTTTTCTTTATTGTTCTTTGATCTCCCAAGATGTTCGACTAAATTATAATCTTTCCTTTTTCATCTTTTACCCAATAAGATCTGGGGTTATTAACTTTCCCCCAAATTTGTCCTTTGATCCAGCCCTCCATTTTTAATTTTTTCCTCTGAAACTGGAGCTTCTCCTACTTGAAAGTTTTTTTTTCTTCCTTGGGCCTTGTCCTTGTTTCTTCCAATTTCTTTATGTCTATACCTGTGATATCAATTTTTTCTTTCATTAATCCTTTCTTTCTGAGCACTTGTTGATATTGTCCAACTATTTCTTCTGTCTCCCTTCCTTTACTTTCCTTTAATTTCACATTCCCATTTCTTTTTAACATTCCCATTTTTATTATATCTTCCCATCCTAATAAAGTATCATCTTTTATTTTTACAATGGAGAATTTTATTCTATATTGTCTCCCTTTGTATATCACTTCTCACTCTATTCTGCCCACTGTTTAGATGTTTTCTTTGTTATACGCCAGTCCCTTTCTCCATTTTCTCCTTATTTGGTTCTCCTAATTTTATATATTTTTCCCATACCATTACACGGACCTGTGCTTCTGTATCTAATTTGCACTGGATTACGTTCCTTTTTACACCACTCATTTTTCTCTTTTCCTTTTGTGTGTACGCTCTTTATGAGTTCCACTGCTTTAAGGAGGTACTCATCTTCTTGTTCACTTTCACTAGATTCTGTATCTGTGCTATTGGTCCTTTCATATTCTGCTGATTTAATTTACTCAATTCTGGTTCTCCTCAGGGTAGTTGACCCTTTCTTTCTGTTTGACTTTGTTCCTGTGCTTTCTATCCGTTATATCTCCCTACATGTTCTTGTCTATTTCTGCCCAATCTTGCATAATCCCCATATATTTTGCATTAATAGTATTCTTTTCCTTCTGCAGGACATCTCCTTATATGATGTTCTAATCCGCATTTGTCACATTCTGTTTGGCCTCCCTTTTGGCCTGTATATTCTTTGCCCTCCATACTCTTCACCTGTATCATTGCCTGTTGGCTAGTTAATCTATTTCCATTTCTGTTTCTCTCTCCATCTCTCTCATATTAATTTTTGTCACCTCTTCAATCCTTATTATTTCCATTGCCAATTCTAACGTCAGGTCCCCTTTTTTCAAAAGCTTTCCTCTTAATTTCGTATAATTTATATCAACTCAGTAACGCACAGTACTGATTGAATGATCCTGTGGGTCCTTACTTTATTGTTCCAAACCTAAATCGCTCAATTATCACATTATCTTTTCCACAACATCTTTCTCTCATAATATTCATAATTTCATTCAATGGCATGTTCATGTCTACTACGGTTGCAAAATATTCCCTTGCTTCTTTGCCTGCTTCATTAAAAAATATTGCAGACTGCTGTTCCTGCGGCAATTTCATTATGCTTGCTGCTAGTCCAAAAATGTTAAAGTCTCTTTCAAACCGTTGCCAATTGTGCCTTAGACTTCCAAACAGTTTCCGTGGTCTTGGAATCTGTACATATCTTAGTACAGCATTTAATTCTGCTGCACTTCATATTAAAATCAGGTGAGTCGCCTTGACGACATATAAGGCGCTGTACCAAATGCAACGATTATATTTAGATATTATGCCATTTTAGCTTAGGAATATAGGAAAAGTGAAATGACCTTTAAGCATGCATTTACCGCTCAGCATCATATATACCCCATAGAGGCCACCCACTAGTCTTGTTATTGTATTTAACTAAGAGAGGAAAGCAATTCATGTATGTTGTTAAATTGTTATAAAAACAGTAAAGTTTCAAGCATATTGGAGACCTTTGCCTGTGGTTGGAATCCAGGGAAGCTATTAGCTATCACTTACATCTGGAAGACAAGCGGCTGCAAAACTCAGTCCTGTCTGTGCTTGGTAGCCTCCCTCCCTGCAGGAAGCCAATGACAAGAGGCTGCATTTATATCACGGCTTTCACGCCACAAGGACGACTCGAGGTGCTGGACAGTCAAGAGTTTGTATCCGAGCTGTGGGCTAGAGTCAAGAAGGGTGGAGGGTAAGGGGATGTTGTTGGAAATCACTGGAGCACAGCAGCTGAGCATTAGATAATAAGAGATTTTTAAGATAATGAAAGGGATTGAGAAAATAAATGGTAAGGATCTATTTCCCTAGAAGGTGAATTGAGGACAAATAGGCATGAATTTATTAACATTAGAACTCAGAACATGACAGAAGTTTTCTTCCAGAGAATTACAATAATGTGGTATAAATTGCCTGGTGTAATTACTGGAACAGAGTCATTTGGGGGCATTTAAAGACAAATTGTGCCAAAGATCAGAGACTTTATTTAAAAAATCAAGAGAGTAACCAAATTACACTTGGACTAAAATTAAATGTCTTAGTTCATTTATTTTGCTAATAATTGATACAACTTATATTTTGAATTGTGAATATTAACCATAATTTGCTTATTGTGAACCGTTCTGCTGCTCTAGCACAGCAGAACTGTTCCCATACATCAGAGGGTCCTGTGAGTCTTCTTGATAATGTGTCCACTTGTCTAATGGTGACATTAAAGATCCCATGACACTATTTGAAAAGAGGAACAGGATTTTGCATCATGATATCCTGGCTAAGAATCCTCCAGATTTAAGGGGTCATTTGCTTGATAGTTGTTTGTGGAATAATCCTGTGCACAAATTGGTTGCCACATTCACCTACTAATACAGTTGCTTTGTAGTACAGTACATCTTGTGAAGTGCTATGAGATAGTTCGACAACATAATAAAACATAATATCAATTGCAAGGATTATTAAGTCTCTGGCACAACTGCTGCCATTGGATGCCAATTTGCATCCAATGGCAGCAGTAACATTTAAGCTATTTTAAAATATCCATCTTACTTTCTGCATAAAACCAGGGCAGTCACGGATTCTCAAACTTACTGTGATTTATATTAATAACTGATTCACGCCATCAATAAACATGACTACCTTTTAAACCTTTTTAAATTGTTAGCCCTGCTAAAGCCCTGTTGAGTAGGCTCGTCCAGCTGGTCAAGCAGTGGGGAAACTTGCCAGACAAAGTTTGCAATGGCACGCTGGTTTGAGCTGATTAAACATCCGCAGTACATCAACGCACACTCTGGGGTTCCCAAATCTTGGCGGTTACCAACTTGTACTTTATACTTTCCTTCTGTGGTGTACATACGAAAAGCATTTCCATGCCAGTATGCAAATCTGAGCCTGGTTTGGATACGCTTAGGCTTGGTGATGGGTTGTCAGGTGCGTCAGAGGCTCTGCTGACCTGAAAAGAATGTAAACTTTATTTCTCTCTTCTGAAGATTTTGTTTTTGAATATTTCTGTTCATTGGATTTTTCAAAGGAAAACTAGTGTCAATACTCCGGTGTTTGCACAATCTGAACATTTCTGTTAGTAGAAGTGATCAATGGCATGTAATTTACACTCTGAAGATGATATTCCACTGTGTATGTGGCACTCTGTTGTGGTGTGGCTGCCTTTAAAAAGCATGTTTAGTTCAGACTGCTTCAGACTTGGTGATGATGGCAATTCGGCTCAGGTACTGTGAATCAGTGAATCCTGGCAGCTTGTTAGTTCAAGGGTTCTATGTCAGCTATTTCCAGAAGCATCTAAGTGTAAATGACAAGTTGGACTGGAAGATGCAGGGCAGGAGTAAAGAGTTTCACAATCTCACAACCCTCTGTGTGACGTTGTTCCTCCTAAATTTAGTGCAAAGTCGCAATCTTATATGTGTGTCCCCTGATTACAGATTCCCGAAGCAGTGGTGGCTGCCTGTTTATATCAACCTTATCGATCCCTTTTATAATTTTAAACTTTGTTCATTCGGTTCACAAAACATTAGGTTCTCTTTTAAACTGTACTGATTTAACTTGTTAGACTTCATCACTATCCCCAACCCACACTCTGGGGTCCCCAAGCCTTGGCTGTGCCTGATACTTTCCGGAATTAGGTAACCAGGATACGTCCTTCCAAGGAGAGAGCGCGCATTTCTTTTCAACAATCTATCTCTGGGATTTCCGTGTGTAGGTAGGATGCATGGAAATCTTAGCTTGGTTTGGATACTTAAGCATGGTGATGGATTTCTGGCTAGCCCCCACCCCACAAACAAAAGTCCTTCCTATAGCGTGGAGACTAGAATTGGGCACAATATGTGGTCTAACTAAGGTATTGTTTAAATTAAACATCACTTCTTGAGCAAACACTAAATACTGTGGATTAAGTATTGGATGACTGGGACTGCCACATTATAATTGTAAGTCAATGTTATACTGTATAGCAATATAAAGTTGCATTTATAAAATGTAATCACCTTTCAGGTCGGGAGGATGTCCCAAAGCACTTAATGGTAATGGTTGGGCACCCCAGCTGTAGCTGGGAGCTGAAGGAGGAGATGGGAAAGACACAAAAAAAATCATAATTTGGTCACTCAATCCACAATTATTTGTGGATGCTGTTGCGCAAAATTGGCTGCTGCATTTCACCCATAAAATATACAGTATATTCTGTGAAGCGCTTTGAGGCATCTCCAAGATGTGATAAGGCGCTATATCAACAGCAAGGATTATAATTATTATATAATTAAAATCGAAGTACGGTCCAATACAACCAGATATTGATCCTAGTGTTTTTCCATCTGTTTCTTTAGGTATAAGATATATGTATATGTATAAGATAGCGACCTAAAAGAGAATTTAGGAGGAACGTCTTCTTGCAGAGGATAATGAGATTGTGGACCTTGCTGCCTGAAGAAGTGGTTGAATCGGATAGCGTAGATGCATTTAAGAGGAAACAAGTTGTACACATTAGTAGGAAAGGAATGGAAGAGTATGGGAGGGAATAAGGAATGGGTGGAGACTCGTGGAGTATAAATACTGGCATGGACTGGTTGGCCAAATGGCCAATTTCTGTGCTGTAAAGTCTATATAAATCTATATAATGAAGGCTTTCATCTCAACATTGAAAAATACTTTGGTCTGCTGCGAAAAGGGCTTTTAATCAACTGTTAACTCTAGGCTGTAGAGTGCCTCATTATCTGCTGCGCACAATTCCCAGGAGAGACTTGCTCTTAAGGAGCTCCAATTCAGCAAATAATTGTTAACCCCCCAAAACTTACCACAATATCCAAGGGCCAATACCATAAAATCCAAATTCTACAAAAAAGGTGGTGATCAAATTTAGAGCTGGTGTTGGGTGGAGGAGGTTGCTGATGCCACCAAGTGGTCTTCAAATGGCTTGCAGCAAGTTCAGTTTGATTCCAGCAATGTTAGGTTTACACAAAAGTGCTGTATGCAGCAATATTTAGCTCTGCTAGTAATTCAGAAACACTGTAGATTTTATTTTTATGCCTCTACTTGTCCTGCATACTGCTATTAGCAGGAACAGCGGCAGCACAACATATAATGTTAGCTGAGGACTTGAAACACGTGTGTGTGTGTGTGTATGTGAGACACTTTTTCTACATGAATTTTAGATATATGTAGTTGATAGCATTTAGTAACATTCTAAACACAGCTTCTGTGGCTTGTTTATCCTGGCTGACATCAACAATAATTAACAAGCTGTTTTTGCTTGCTGCAGAACTTATTTTGTTGGTGATGCAAGTATTCAGATGAGTTAAAGTTGGCTACACAAACAGTTAGCCAGTTTCCTTAAAGTTTTACTATCCTAAATTATATGTTGATTAGGATGAGGATGGTTGGTTGTATTAACCTCATGCTATTTTATCTGCTTCTTGTCATTGCTAAATCCTTGCATGTATGTTCCAAGCCATACAATTGAAACCATTTTGCTGATGTGTTAGAAAGTACAGAAGTTTCAGGACAAGGAGGATTTGATTTGTTAGACACCACTGCTCCCTGGTGGTTATATGTTAAAATAGGACTCATCTTGCCAGTGTTGTGAATGAATACAGTACTCTAATTAATGATAACAATAATAAGATTCCTTGCATTTGGTATTGCACCTTACAAGTCAGAAGGATGACTCAAAGGACGTCTTCACAGGGCTTCATAGCCTCGCAACATGAAAAGTGCTGTATAAATGGTAACAGGATTTACTGTCAAACCATTGTGTTCTTAAGTGTTGTCTGATGATATTAACAAACAGCTCCAGTGTCCTCTCAATGTTGTCTCAGCCTGTTGATGTGTCTTTGCCTTGTAAACAACGTGAATCTTTTGTGATGGGCTTTTCTTTGCCTGGAATGTTTCTGTCACTTCTTTGGGGATCTGATTAGTTTCATTCTGTTGGGTAGTGCTGACACCTAGAGGTAATGAAAGTGTCAGCATCTGGGCTTTGCAAGAAATGTGCTGAGCAGCAGCAAAATAAACACAGACCAGCCAGTGCTGCCCCAAACCGTATTTGATAAAATCTTAAAAGTGTTACTAAAAGCGCTATATCACATGCAAGGATTATTATTATTAATTAATAACTGGAACTGTTTGCTAGCAAATGTGAGGGAAGCCAGCAACAGTTTGATGCTGCGATGGGAGGACGGTAGAGAGGGTGTTCTGGATGGAAGAGATCAAATAAGCCGAAGGGACTTCTTCGATGAAACTTCTGTTGAGATCTTGTGACCTCTATCAGTTCTCCGCTCAACTTTCTCTGTAAAAGTAGTTTTTTTTAGTCTCTCCTCGTAGGTTAGCGGACACACTAACATTTCACATAAATCATTCTTTATCCAGTCAGTCGCCGACCATCAGAAAATAACCTATGTTGAGTCACCTTTCTCACTTATGTCACATTGTCCTGCTTGTATCAGCTTTAGTGCTGGGCTACGTTTGCTTGTATCAAACGTCACAGGTGAGAGGAACAGGTTTGAGACTGGCATTCTCATTATGTTAAGCCTTTAAGCATCACTGTTACCTTTATAATCTACTGAGCAGTAGTAGGTAAATACAGTGTGGAGTAGGCTGTAGGGTAGACTGCCTCATTATCTGCTGCACACAATTCCCAGGAGAGACTTGCTCTTCAATCAGTACTTTGTCAGCACTGCCTTTGGTGCTAATTAGTGCTGTTTGTTTGTATTTTATTAATACAGGTGAACTCCATTGAACGCAGTGTCAATAACACAGTGTCATTGCAGATCCACAAATATGGCTGCCGGTCGCACTTCTGGGATGGCTGGTTGCAATAATGTCTAATGTTACTCTGGCATGGGCTGGCGTGTAATGCACAGGAAGCTGTCTATCCTGGAAGCCAGAGGTGTATCACATGTCCAGTAACTGCAGGTCCACAGGAAACCTGAATCAAAAGTGAACTCGCGCTCTGGAGAAATACTTAATAATGGGATCACCCTGTAAACATCTCAGCATTTGATAGAACATCTGTATGATATTGATGCCTCAATGTGATTTACAGGGAACTGTGATCAACTGTAGTGACTGTGTTTTGTAGGCAAACGTGGGCACCAGTTTGTACATAGTAATGCCCCTTAAACAGCCATGAAGTAAATGAGCAGTTCTATCTGGAGGATTGTAGCAACGTAAAAAGTGCTGTATAAATGCAATGTTACCGTTGTTGTTCCTGCTGTTGTTGACCAAGTTGCCATGAGAAATCCCATTGCTTTTCAAATACCGTAGTGTCATGTTTCCTTTGATGTTGTAATGTTTCCTTTAACGGCGTTTTGCCGCAAAATATACCGTCAATTTACTTCACAGCAGGGTCTGGCGATATATCGCTAAAACCCAATATAATTTTCATATTGATACGCCGATATAGGCATTTCAAAAATATCGATATATCGAAAAATCTATATATCGAGGTAAAAAATCGGAATGTGCGCACACTGAACTACAAGACCCAGAGTGCTCATCTCTATACACAATGCACAGACCGAGGTGCAAAGCTACCATATTGTATTCATAGTCCTTGAATACAATATACAGGTATGCAAGGGGTGGGTGGGGGAGAGACGGCTGGTGGGGGGGAGAGAGACGGCTGGTGGGGGGGAAGGAGAGAGAGACGGCGGGGGGGGGGAAAGAGACAGGTGGGGGGGGAGAGAGACGACGGGGGTGGGGGGTGCGAGAGAGGGATGGCGGCAGGGCGGTGGGGGAGAGATGGGGTGGATGTGATAATATACAGATAGATAGAGATGGGGGGGATGTGAGAGAGGAGAGAGACACAGACAGAAAAGCACAGAGATGGAGAGAGTGAGAGACACAGAGAGAGAAAGATATTTACCTCCTGAGGAGATAGGTCCCGAATGCGCGCGCACTCCGAATGCGCGTGCTGCGTGCGCATGCGCAGTACGAAAAACCCAAAAGTATCGATATTTCTGTATATCTCGATATGAGCCCATCGATATATCTAAATTGGAAAATTTCCATATCGACGAACCCTACTTCACAGTATATTCTGTAAAGTGCGTTGAGACGTCTATAAAGACTGTTATAATCTCTGGTAACTCACAAAAAGCATCTATTCTTTGGTGTTAAACACAGATAATGAGTCTCTCTGGGCTAATCAAACAAACTGGCTATTTGGTTATTTTCATAAAGTTTTCATTTGCTTCAAATATTGATTCCATTAGTTTTCCAGTTATTAAGATCAGGGATATGGTTGTGTAGATTTCAGGAACATTCAATTATGTTTATTGAATGTGGGAACGAAGTTTACTTGTTTCAAATCTGTTGGAACCTCTCCAGTGTTGATTTGACGCCCCCATAATATCTGTCAGAGCTTCACAAATCTTTTCCTTTGCTCACTCAATACCTTTTGGGAATGTGTCACCTATCTGTCCTGGAGGATTATTAATTTTCAGTCCCTTGAGTTTGTACAGAATCTCTCCTAGCTATTGTCAAGTTCACAGGATTTGCACCAGATGTGTTGAATTTCAGATGGTGTATTTTCAATGTCTTCTCTGGGAAAATCTCCTAGGAGTAATCATTTCATTTGTTTTCTATCTCCTGTCCATCCTCATATTCGGCTTTCATGAGATTTATGTACGAAGGTGAGCAGAAAAGATGAAATGGTTTGATTTGCATCTTCTCTCAGTCACTATAGGTATCAGCTTGGCTCAGCCAATGGTACTCATGCCTTCGCATCCAAAGGTTTTGGGTTCAAACCTCACATTAGGAGTTTGAACTTACGTTGTCCAGGAAGACACTCCCATAGAGTGTTATCGTAAATATCGGTGTATAGTTTCTGGCGATATATCGGTATTATCGGTATAATGTGAACTTTTCCAACTCCTGGGCCTAGAGCACGGAATGCACGCGAATATCAGAATGCACATACACCGGAATGCGCGCATACCTCCAAATGCGTGCGCGCCCCTGAATGCACGCGCATCCCCGAATGCGCGCATGCGCAGTATAAAGCCCCCCGGAAATATCGATATATCGATATGAGCTGGTCGATATCAGAAAATTTTCGTATCGACGGCCCCTACCCTTGACTGTGCTTATTGTGACCTCCTCCTTTTCACTCTCCCCTCCCTCTCACTCATCATCCAACCCCTTGTGAGTTCTCTGAGATGTTATCCTACTTGACCAATACTACATAAATACTTGTTATTGTCTTTGTGAGAACTGATTTAATACGTGTAACCACTTTTGGAGTAGACTGACTTGGCAGCACTGAGTTGGGCTAATCTGTACCCAGGACAGGTGGAGTTCTTTACAATTAAAATGAGACACACAATCAATCAATCAAAACTTACATTTATATAGTGCCTTTCACGTCAAGAGGATGTCCCAAGGTGCTATATAGTCAGGTAGGGACAAGAGCAGGTGGGGAGGGGTCGGGGCAGGGTGAAGGAGAGTGGGAGAATTGACTGTATATTGGTGAGCGAAACACAGCCGCCAAATTGTGCACATCAGTGTCCCACAGAGCATCCTGAGCTGAATTTACACACATGGATACATAACAATCTGTGCTGGTACAATTTATTGTGTTAGAATCCAATTCAACTCTTCCATACACTGAGTGTGATGCCAAATGTTCCTCCTTATTTACAAACCCCAATGGTCACATATTAGGCTTAACGCTTAGCACTTGTTAAGATAATGTGCCATGTACAGCTGAAGTTCTAGGAGTGTTTCTAATGAGCCGGTACAAAGGTTCTGGTTAAGATGGAGTTTACACAGGGCTGAGCTGGGAATACCAACAATGAGAGCATTAGAGACATTGAGCCTGGAGGTGATGAAGGTCTGTCTAACTTGAGTATTTTAACTATTTTGGAATGAATATATATGTATAAATTCCCACTCCATGTCTAAACTCTGCTGAGCAGTAAGACTGCGATGTCAACCTGGAGTCCTTAAGCTACAAAGTGACTCCATCCCGCAGTCCTTTTGCCTTGCTTCCTCCCTTGCCTCCTTCAAGGCCCTCCCATTTCGATCATACCTTCTGCTGCCCTCCCAACTCTCTCCCTCCTAACTCCCTCCCTCAACTCCCCCCTACCCTGCCCCTCCCCTTTGCTGGGTCCCGACCTGACTGTTCAGCACCTTGGGACGACCTCCTGACCCTGAAAGGCGCTCTATAAATGTAATTTTGTTGTTGGTAGTGAAAGTCAATGTTTTGTGAGGAGCCTCATTCATCCATATGCACCTGTTTACCTAGGTGTAAGTAGGAACTGATTATTAGTTGAGCGGCGGATCGCTTTCTAAGGGTAATAACCACTTCCCCCCAAATAAAACATTGATTACTCAATTGGACACTGTGTGCAATTGGCTGCAGTGTTTCGCCCACAAAATACAGTCAATCTACTTAATAATATAATCTGTGAAATGCTTTGAGATGCCTCAATAACATGATAAAGCACAAAATCAAATGCAAGGAATATTATTACGATTGTTACAATTAGTACAAATGTAACCACTATTACTAGCATTACTTTCCCTCACAGACTCTATCTTTCTTGTCTATCACGTTTTCAAAATGTCCACTTTTTGATCTTAGATAATAGGCTCCTAGGATACAATAAGGTTCAATGAGTGTCTACCTATTCCATTAGAAACATACTGTACAAGCAAAGTATAATTGAATTCATCAATTATTGTATTGCATTTAACTGTCATTTATTTAATTTTTACCATGCAGACTGACACAAACTCCATTATTGATTCCTTTCTTCAGACCTGTTAGTGTTCTCTATTCTGGACTCTTCATCTAGTTTCCTCAATTTAAGAAAGCCCTGAATGTTTCAAGTGCATGACACAGGCTGCATAATAAATATGTGGGTGACGACTATCCCCTATTTCATATCCATATCTGATTCATACCTGAATAAATCAGTTGTGAGCTATATTTTTGTGTCAATGCGTAGGTCAATGGTTGATAATCAACTGGGATTGCATTGTGCCATAAGCATCTCTGACAGAAACTTCTCGAATGTCAGAAAACACACAAGGTTCATTTTTGATATGAAAACTCTGGGTATTTTTAAGCACTCGGAGGAACTAAATATATTGGCTAATGAAAGGAGCAACTGATGCTTTGAGTTTGGACTTTGTAAAGGTTTGAAATCTTTTAAGCCTATTGCTTCTATTAATGGTTGGAATATTTATAGCTAACATAAGTCAATTTGCCAAGCTAGCACCTTGGGACATGCTCCCAATGAGAAAGGCGCAACACAAATGTTATTGTTGTTGTTAACAGCAAGACCAATTGTTGTAATATTAATCACTGCCATGCTGGTCCTGGAAATCAGCTGACAATATGTAATGAAATTAGTGGCCCCATTGCGTCGTCTCTGTGGAGGATGTTGTAAGAGCAAAGAAAAGCATTGGGTACAAGGAGGCCATTCGGTGCATCAAGTCCACTCCTACCACAGGTTGAATATATTTATCTTGTGATGAACTTTCACAGAAGAAACTGCCTTCTCTTTTCGAGTAGTGCCATGGGAACTTTGACTTCCACCTGAACGAGCAGGACCTCAACCAAAGGGCAGGTCGTCCAACCATGCAGTGCTTTCCCCAATTTGTGTTGGAGTGTCAACCTAGACTATGTCAATTTTAAGTTCTGGCATGCTGTTTGAACCTACAAGTGTCTGACTTGGAGATGAGGGTGCCACCAACTGAGCCAGGCTGACATGCAAAGCATTAGCTGTGGACTGATTTGAACAAGAACTCCATGGCATACTAGGGTCCGGCGATATATCGATATATCGGTTATATCCGATATAATTTTCATATCGATATGCCGATATAGGCATTTCAAAAATATCGATATATCTAAAAAATCGGAATGCGTGTGCACCGAACTACAAGACCCAGAATGCTCATCTCTATACACAATGCACAGACGGAGGTGCAAGCTGCCATATTGTATTCATAGTCCTCGAATACAATATACAGGTATACAAGGGGTGGGGGGGGGCGGGGGGAGAGAGACGGCGGGGGGAGGTGGGGAGTGGGAGAGAGATGGCGGGGGTGGGGGAGAGAGGGACAGCGTCGGTGGGGGGGGTGGGGAGAGAGGGATGGCGGCAGGGGGGGAGAGAGGGAAGGCGGCGGGGGTGGGTGGGGAAAGAAGGATGGCGGCGGGGGTTGGGGGAGAGACGGACGGTGGGGGGGGACGACAGACGGGGGGTGTGGGGGAGGTGGGGTAGATGTGATAATCTACAGACAGATAGAGAGATAGAGAGAGAGATAGAGAGAGAGAGATGGGGGGATGTGAGAGAGGAGAGAGACACAGAGACACAGACAGAAAAACACACAGATGGAGAGAGTGAGTGTGAGAGATGCAGAGAGAGATAAATTTACCACCTGAGGAGACAGGCCCCAAATGCGCGCGCGCGCATGAGCAGTACGAAACCCCCGAAAGTATCGATATATCGGTATATCTCGATATGAGCCCATCGATATATCTAAATCAGAAAATTTCCATATCGACGGACCCTATGGCATACAATGACTTCTTTAATGCTGCAACTTGGTTTGGGGAATAAGAAGTTCCGTTGATGGAAGAGAGATTTCTACGAAAAATGAATAGGACTGGTGAATATTCTGGAGTTTTTGTATTATTACGTTTTGAGATCAAGGGGTTTCTATGCGACTTGTTCCTCCAGGACACAGAGTAAAGTCAACATGCTAGAGCCGGTTTTGCATTGTTTGTGGAAAGAGTGAGCTATTCTTACCAATAATAGTAACAATAATAATAATATTTGTATTTGATATAGCACTTTTCACGTCTGCAAAGCGCTTCACAGAATATACTGTAAAGTGAATTGATTGTATATTTGTGGGCAAAATGACAAATTTTATTATTGTGTTTTATTATTGTGCCATGGAGTACCTGTCCCAATGCTTTCACTATGTCTCATATGCTTCCACAGACTCCTATCCCTATAAGCTCAAAATCCTTATTCTGACCTTCACAATCCATTGTGATGTGACTTGCCTCAACGAAACTCTGTCTTATCATCCAACCCCAATTCTCTGCTCACTCCCTCCACTCTGCAGTTTCTCTGTTTTCAGAAAACCCTCTTATCCATCTCTTTGAAATTGCTTTCAATTATCTTTCTCCTCCTCACCTCTTTCCTTTTCCCCCCAGTTTGGTTGGTGTCCACACGTTTCCTGCAGAGCAGTTCAAGGCATATTCCAAATACTGTTTCTCATCTCATTTTTTTTTAGTTTTGGAAACACTTATGCAGTTTATTCTGTGTGTCTGCATTATAGTCTGATTCCAATTACAGTACTGCTATTACATTTCAAAATGAACAAAGGGATATCTTAAAATGGTGCAATTTAAGCTCAGCTAAGGGCATCAATTGTATGTATTAAGACTTTACTGTTCTGCAAATTGGTTCATAATTTAAAGGATGGCTGTCAATCAATACCAATATTCCCAACTCATCCTGCCTCCTTTTGTTATGTGAATAATTCAAGACTTGTTAGAAACCTTCAGTTTTGAAGATTCAAAGCCTGCACCAGAGATTATCTTTCATTGTGTTTCTTGTTGATGCTTTTTCTGTATCTGCCTCCCAGCTCGTAATCTAAGGCAATGTTCAGAGAGCAATGCAATCTTGGATCTGGCATCCTTTGGATGAGTTTTCAAACTGAGGTCCAGTCTACCTTCTCTGGTGGGTAGTGGAAGTCCCATGGCAATACTCGAGCAGAGTGGGTGGTTTCTCATAATATCTTGGCCAAGAATCCTCCAGATTAATTGGTCATTCACCTTCTGGCATTTCTTGACAATGCTGTGTGCAAATTGGTTGCCGTTTTCATCTACGAAAATGTATACAATCACTACACTTAATGACAATTATTCAAAAACATTTGAGCTCTTTCAATGATTATGGTCTGTCATCAGCAGTGCCCTGTACTCCTGTAGACTCGCCTGACTTTCAAACAATTGAGAGCACCACAGGGGGATGGCTTGATTCCAACCTTCTGTTGCCAAGCAGATCACTTTGGAGCCAGTTCATCTTTACTCTCATCTCCTCACCCCTGGAGGATAGTCATTAGTTGGTCATTTGACATCCGACAAGTGCGGGTTTGAGACCTCACCAGGTGGATGGCAGGTACAAGGAACTTCCTGTGAACTTCCTGCTGAGCAGCACAATTCAGCATGAGAGCATTAATAATAATAATAATAATAATAATAATAATCCTTGCATTTGATATAGCGCTTTCCACATCTTATCAACGTCCCAAAGCGCTTCACAGAATATACTGTAAAGTGAATTGACTGTATATATTTGTGGGAGAATCGCGGCAGCCAATTGCGCACAGCAGTGTCCCACACACAGTCGTGGATTGAAATGACCAATTTTATTATTGTGGTTTTTTTTGGAGGGATTATTATTAGGCGTGTGGAGTAAGGAAACTTGCCCAAGGTTTCGCCCTGACATGCCTGGATTCGAACACAGGTCTCCCCAGCTTGGTTTCCCCAGCTTGGTTTCCCCAGCTTGCAAGACAAGTGCTCTAACCACTGAGCCACAGGAGCTCCACACCACAGGAGCACAATCATTGTGCTGACACACATTCCTATACATTGTTTGATGATTCCACCAATTAGAGGCAAGCGAAAGCTGCTTGCCTCTCTGCTAACTGTTCAAGGTGGATTTCAACCACTGGATATATGAATGTGGTATTTACAAACTCCAGACTCCAGGTAACTGACCTCAATAGACATATATATGCCACGTAATTTGTAGTGCGATATAATGTGTTCAGCAGCTGGTATTCCTTTTATGTTTTTTTTAACAGCGATTCAATGGACTTCTGCCTTCAACATATTGGAAGGGTATTTACAGCTGATGGCCACTTTGATATTCTCAAGGTCCAAATCAAATATTGTACAGCAGGCTTAGTCAGCATCAACTGCTTAATCCAGCCCTCATAAGAGGGACTTTGACAAATAGATGTGCCCACAACGATAATAATACCCAATTTGGAGAAATGAGGTATGAGCAATGATTAGACAAGCAGGGCTCTTCAATCGTGAAAAGAAACATCTCAGAGATCTATATTTTACGTTATTAAAAGAGCATTTTAGAACACCAAGGATTTGTCAAATTGTCAAATTTAGTCAGCCTGGTTTCTGTCATTCTTAAAGCAATTTACAGAAAACTGGCTTCAAAATTAAGATTGTAATTAAGAATATTGAAGAATTTGCCAAGCTCCAGCCTCTATAAACTGTTCCATTAATAGAGTAAATCTAAGACCACATCAATGTCCCAATACATTTGCATTCTGATTTTCTTCCATTAATGGGTTTGATGATGAGAGAAACACTCCTGCCAGAATTCAAATTCATGCCATCAAAGTCAATAAATGCACAGGCCAACAGCAAAAATATAAAAGACTTTCAAATCTATCAGCTAGATTGCTAGACGTTATTTTTCTGGTGGAGATCATGGATTTCAGCCCTCTTCAGCACATTGATGTTGGGAAATCAGAAATCAACAAGAATATGACAATGGAGAGTGATGTGGGCTCAAAAACCTATTTGGAGGTGAATAAACCTGGTTTAGAACCTTATCATATAGTTGATGTCTCAAAACAATTGAAAGGATATACCTGTACTCTAAAACGACTGTGTGTTTTGTAAGTGAACATGGCAGCCAATTTGCACACAGCAATGTCCTATAACTAGCCATGGATTGAGGGACCAATTTTACTTGGGGATTGGTGGCCAGGACACCTACTCTTTTTGAATAGTGTCATAGGATCTTCAGCATCAGGACAGGTAGTTGAGAACCACGTTTTATCAGAAGAAAGGCAAGCTGACAATGTAGCACACTGCCAGCATTGCATTGGAGTTTCAGAACTGAATATGGGTTCCAAGTCCTATTATTGGTTGTGAAACCACAATTATTACCTCTATGTGAGGGTGCTACCAACTAAGTGAGGCTGACACAGTGTTACCAAACATTCCTTACGTAAAGGAATAGATAAAAAGTCCTGCAAATATTGCCTCTAGCTTTCTGTTGGACATTCCACATTCTTGCCACTATTTGGGTGAATAATCTGACCTTCTGGTGTTTAATTTAGGTACAAGTGTTGGGAGTGACATAAAGGAATGAGAAGAATAGTTGATCAGTTCTTCTAATAGCCATCGAACAGTATGGACAGCACCTAGGCAGACCTACTCCTGCCTAGCCAGGATACCTGTATGGCAAGACTCTGAGTCTGCTTTACATCTGCTTCAGTTAAAATATCAAACCTAAAGTAAGTGGAGTCTCATCTGCCATTGTACAGGATATTATCTGGTTAAGTCATTATTCTGAAAAGCAGCATTGAATATCAACGCTGGCCATAAAAAGCTCAAGAACCTGACCAGCTGCATTTCTGTAGAGCGTGGAGAGGCTTTTTTGTATGCTGTATCTGGTTGAAACATTGCCTTCCTTTAGGTCTTTCCTGAATTTGCTGAGTTGTTCACCGTAAAAGGGCTACAGCAACAACTTCGATTTATATAGCGCCCTCCACGCCGGACGGCATCTCAGAGCGCTTCCAATAGCAGATCCTGGGACCGAGCCAGGGGTAGGGGTACAAAGGCGTGGTCGAAGAGAAAGGTCTTCAGCTGGGACCTGAAACTGAGAAAAGAGGGGTCGAGGCGAAGGTAGTGAGGAAGGGAATTCCAGAGCCTCGGGGCATAGTGGCTGAAGGCCCGGCCGCCGAGGGTGGAGCGGAGGATTTGGGGGACATGGAGGAGGCCAGACCCGGTGGAGCGAAAGCAACGGGAGTTGGTTTGAGGAGAGAGGAGGTCAGAGAGGTAGGGGGGTGCAGAGGAGTGGAGGGATTTGAAAACAAGGGTGAGGATCTTGAAGTCGATCCTCTCGGGGATAGGGAGCCAGTGAAGTCTGGCAAGGACTGGGGTAATGGGGGAGCGAAGCTACTTACATCATGACATTTGTATAGGAATAGGGCAGGACAGTGGGATTTTGTAACCCACCCAGGAAGCAACATTCGGATTTTCAACCATCTCCCTGTTCCACAGGTTCACTGTTCGCTCACTGAAATGCTGTTTGCATAGATTTGTTCTGAATTTACCCCCCCTCCCCCTCCAATCACAGGCTGTGTCCCCTGGTTTTACAATTCTGGACAAGTTGAAGCAGCTTGTCATGATCTATATTGTCTGGCCACTTGGGAAATCTTAAAGACAAGCAACAATAAGGGGGGAGGTGGTCGTAAGCACAGCACTCTAAATATGGTATCACCAATGATATATACGGCGGCAGGATTACCCCAGTGTTTCAGCTATCGATCTTTTTGATACATCCCAGCATCTGGTTTGCTTTACTCACTGACACAGAGTATTGTTTGGGGAGCTTCAATTTATTGTCACTCAGGACCCCCAGATCCTATTCATTTTCCATACATATTATTTTCTATCCTTTCAAATAATAGTCTACATGTGAAGAACTTTACATTTCTCCACATTGAAGGCAACATCATTTTCTTCAGAAATATAAATTTTCATCCTTCCGTTGCCAAAGCAGACATCGACCTATCTTTGAGGATTTAAATGGAATCCTTTTATTCCACTTTATGCGATTCAGCTCTCGCCTCTGCCCACTGGCTTGTAAAACATTGTGGAATGGGTGGCGGTGGAGGGGGGTGGTGGGAGATAGGTAACAATAGGCTGCATTTTCTATTTAAATTGAATGAGGCAGAAACTATCTCTGTGACTGTATGATGCCTTTTGTGCAGATCACGGGCAAAACCCTTGATCCAGCCGTACATTAGTAACCTTGGATCCCAGGAAAAAAAACAAAAACCTTGCGAAATCAAGAGGCATCTTTCCATATTCTGGCCTGTACCATTCAGGAGTAGTACCACCACATTCTATTCATTTATAAAGTCACTCTGTAAAGTGACATCCAATGCTGGAGGAACATTTGATTACATACGTTTATAAAGAAATGTGTGGCCTGCAGAAGAGATAATCACATAAGCTGTTGGTCTGTGGAATAATCAGCCTAATAAAATATATACATTATAAAATACATGGCAGTAAATGTACTGTTAATGGGTGGATAAGGATGGACATCGATTTTTCGTACATAGCAGATTTAAAGATAATGATTATTCTATTTCCACAAAGGTCATCTACTTAATTAATTTGACAATTTGCTTTTGTAAAAGGTCAGGAATTTCTTCTGATTTGTTAGTCGGAGCCTATAGCTGGGCATTGAAATCATTGTACAAATTGTACCCGACTGAGTGTATTCCCTGCCCAAAATGAGAGGTGGGAAGCCTTGCTTAGCAGTCTGATCTAGTGGAGTTTTATACATTAGCTCAATGCCCTTTGTATTTGCAAAGAGCACGAATATTCAGGAAGGAGGGTTGACTTCGCATGAATTCACTTTGCGCCCGAATGTCATCGGAGTCTTGATAAGTGCAGGAAAATACACAGGCTGCAAAGAATTGCGGCAAAGAGTCACTCTGTCTGACAGTCGTCTCAAAATGTGATGATGAGGGAACTGACGACTGTTACCATAGAACGTGGCTCGGGTTGTTAGGTGTTGCGGATTAATCAGATTGCGTGTAGCATGTCAGGGAATACATTAGGGGTGGAGATGCTGCTGGGTGGGTGTATGTCTCCCAGCATTAGGAGATGTGGGAGGTCAGGCGACAGTGCCGCTAGCAGCAGAACTTCAGGGACAGTTGATCTGGAGCATTCAGAGCCAGAAGTTCCCAAGTGACAATTGCTCTGTCTCAAGTGCAGAACAAACACTAAACACGAACATGACTGAGCCAAACAGCAGGAAACAAGGGTTTAAAAAATGCCGGAGTGCCACTTTCAACATTGATGGATTCAGCTTCACTATAGGTAAGCCAGGAGACTGTTGAATGAAAGAGTTGTGCTTGTGAAATAACTTGAGTTGCTGTGTGTGTGTGTGTGTGTTGTGTACTTTGGGAAATACGTGTGGAAGTGGAGGTTTGGGATTCAGTGCATTCCTTACTTCAAGCGTGTGCTGTTGGTTGCAAAAATCCCAGAGGTTGTCCGCCAGAGAAGAGGGCTGGACAGGTCTGAATCCTCTCCACTTTGCTCCTAGCCTCTGCCGAGGAGATGGCTCTGTTGCTAATGTTTGCAACTCCACAATGAGCGCCGGGCTGAAGCTTGCCGTGCACAGATATTGCGGGCTGTGTCTGCTCGCCCACCAATACACACTTGAGTGTTTTTCCTCACCATAACTTAATCCAATATCTTACACAAGCCAAATACAATGCCGCCAAAGCAAGCTGCTTTACCAGCACTGTGACTCAATCCCGACTGGCGCCGAGACAGTGGAGGTGTTCCCTGTCTGGCTGTGTTGTGTGGTAATGTGCCGAATGGGGTGAGCTTCCTAATTGACAGTTGTCACACAGATATTGTAGGATTTCTCCTCTCGACGAGACCCGTTGTCACTAGAAAACGACAACCCAAAGCGGAGGCACCGTTTGGTGCCTTTAAACCGTGCGCTGCTCCTCAAATCCAACCAGAGCTTTGCTGCCCGGTACGTTTAAAGAAAGCGTTGACCGGGTGATAGTGGAGGTCAGCGCTTGGTTTGGGCAATTGGTGCTGTGTGAACGTCTCCAACGGTGACATTGATGCAACGCACGCGAGTCGGTTGGGGTTGAGGACATTATTTGCAAACAAGATTGCACGGACTCTGCAGCCCATTTTAAAACCTCTCTCTCTTTTTAATGGGAAAAAGCAAAATTCTGTTTGAGAAACTGTTCTGCAAACTGATTACTGTCTCTATGGTAACAAGGCAGGATGTGATGTCACGTCTGCTGTGTGTTTCTCTGCTGCTCAGCTGGAAATTCAGTGGAGACCTCATTAATCGTGTCCATTCAGCAATTAGTACAACTCGCCTCTCATTGCACACGAATCTCTGAAAGCAGCCTGACCAAGGGGGGGATGGCATTGACATGACAGTGAGACCAAAGCTCACCAGTGCTCCCTCCTCATTGCTTTTGTCCTATTATTAATAAGCTGCATTCGGTCGGTGATGGACTCATTAGCCTCTGAGACGAACCTTTTCTGAACACACTTGTATGTTGAGATAAGACACTTGGAGACTGCAAGGACAAAATTCTGCTTGTTCCTCAAGATAACAACATCGAGGTATTCAATCTCATGCCCCAAAGCCAAATGTTCAAAATGATCAGAAGTTTTGGCAGGTTGAATAGACAGAAACTATTTCCACTGGTAGATGGTATTAGTGTTTACATGAACTTAGATAGGAGAGCTTAGGAGAGCTTACGAGAAATGTTTTCACATGTAATAATAACTGCAAAATAATAATAATAATCCTTGCATTTGATATAGCGCTTTTCACGTCTTCTAGATGTCTCAAAGTGCTTCACAGAATAAACTGTAAAGTGAATTGACTGTGTATTTGTGGGTGAAATACGGCAGCCAATTGTGCACAGCAGTGTCCCACAAACAGTCCTGGATTGAAATGACCAATTTTATTGCTTTTTTTTGAGGGATTATATGTAAGGTCGTAAAGGCAGAATCCATTGTGGATTTTAAGAGGGATGTACATGGATATATGAAGGCTTGAAGAGGTATGGGAATAGGGTAGGGCAGTGGATTGAAAGTACAACTTGTTTTGATGTCAGTGTAGACTTAATAGGCTGAATGGCTTACCAGTCTATCAATTTTGTAGTTTTTTTAATATGTTAAAATGTTCTTGCTGTCCGCCAGTCAAAGTGACAATTACATTTATTTCACCACATGGGATGGGATGGTGGAGGAGCAAAGCCTTCAGTCTTTCAAATTTTCTTTTAGGTCAGTTTTGATGGAAGACACAAAGTTGTTATGAAATCAATCAAATGAGTTGGAATCTGTCTGTCCACCAGTCTGTCTTTTAATCAATTAAGTAATTACTCTGGTTGCAATATTCCTCTCGTAGTGATAATTCTTCACGTTCCACACATACCCAGGCTCGGCTGCTTTACCCACAAGGAAATAACTTACCTTCTATAGTACCTTATCACACCATAAAATGTTTCACTTGTATTCACTTTGTAGTATATTCTGTGAAACACTTTGAGACATCTCAAAGACGTGATAAGGCGCTATATGAAATGCAAGTATTATTATTATTTCTAAATTATGACCATGTTTAAGAATTCAACACAAGTTTTGCAATCTTAAATTTTAAAACAATAAATTGGAATATCAGACCAGTTGTTATCCTGGAATGTGAATGAATGGTTTCCTACATCAGCATCACTCCTGTCAGAGAAAGCTCATACCCAGCAAATGTCTATTTTGGTTAATGTGCATCTCTGTACAACCTGTCAGAACAAGCAACAAAGGTAAGATTACAAGATTGGTTTGGATGAAGAATGCCCTTTGGCCATTCCAATCTCACCTTTCCAGTTGTCGTGGCCTCAACCATCTTTCTTGTTCCAGTGATTGATTGGGTATAAGCTATAAGAAAACACAATCAAATTGCAAACTTTCAGAGCAATATGCGTTAATTTAAAATAAATTGACAATAAGTAAATGTTTGCTGTCTCGAGGATTGTCTTTCTACTCTCAGGGGAAGGCAAGTGGGTTTGTTTGAACTGAACTGATGACAAACTGCCATGGTTGGCAGTGGAATATCAGATCAACAAAAACAACAACAAGATTACATTTATAGAACGCTTTTCATGTCGGGAGGATGTCCTAAGATACTGAAAGGTCAGGTTGGGACATGAGCAAGGAGGAGAGGCAGGTTAGGGGGGAGGGCAGGGGGAAAGTTGGGAGGGCAGCAGAAGGCAGGATCGAAGAGAAGGGTCTTGCGACCGACTTTGAAGGGGGCAAGGGAGGAAGCGAGGCAAATGACTGTGGGATGGAGTTCCAGAGTGTGGGGACAGAGAGGTTGAAAGTCTGTCCACTGATAGTAGGGCGGGTCGGGTGGGGGACCATGGAACAGACTGGAGCCCGCTGAATGGAGGGATCGGGCAGGTTCATAGGGAGACAGCTGGTTGGAGAGATAGGAGGGGGCAAGGCCGTGAATGGCCTTGAAAGTGAGTATGAGGTTCTTGAATTTGATCCTCTGGGGGATGGGGAGCCAATGGAGCTGGTCGACGATGGGAGTGATGTGGTAGCTGAGTTTGGTGCAGAAGAGGACTCGAGCTGCAGAGTTCTGGATCATCTGAAGTTTGTGAGAGAAGAGCTGGGAAGGCTGACAAAGAGGAAGTTTCCATAGTTCGAGCCTTGATGTGACAAATGCATGGACAGCCTGAGGGGTGAGGCATTGGCGGAGTCTGACAATGTTGCGGAGGTGGTGGAAGGCAGTACTGGTCATGGCGCAGATGTGGGGGTGGAATGATAATTCAGGGTCAAACAAGACACCCAGGTCCCTGACTGGCTTTGAGAGGTCAGCTGTGATCCATCAGTTGTGGTATCTGAGCCAGGCAGGTCCACAGTCTTCAGGGCATTACTGATGACAGCACAGTCAGCCTGGCTCATCCACAAAACTTGAAGAGGCAGGCCAGTCACTGGGGCCAGGCCATTCCACTCAGCTCCCGTTTACACTGCAAGCCTATTGAGAAGGCTGGACACATGACACACACAAGGCCTAAAATGTGGATTGGGCTAATAGCCCACAGGCCAACCATGCTGAAACCCATACAAACTAACATTTTCTGTAAATAATAACTATTTAAATGGATTGCAAGAGATTCTGTAAAAGATGGAAGGCAACAATATCCATTTGGAGGCTTATTATTGTTGACTATTTCTTCAGGAGTTGTGAATGTTTCCAAACTTGTTATTTTAGGCATTTGTTGCAGCACCTAATAACATTAAAACATCTCAAAGCATTTCTCAGAGTGAAATGCTAATATTACTGACACTGTTTAATTTTTCACTGAACATTTTAGAGTGCCTTATAAATGGTCTAAGATGGTCAAAGTTTGGGACCAGATTCCTAAATCTTTAATAATACTGATAAGCTGATATTCAACACACTAACCTGCAGCAACTTGGCTCCGACTCATTCAGAAGGATACAGTATAGGAGTGGACTTCTGGTGAGATGCACATTAAGTTACCAGCAAAAATCCTTTCCAAATGCAACAAATTAGACCCAATTGTTTTTTCCTTTCCACTTCTTCCTTGTTCTACAGAGTTATGACCCAAGTGAGAGTCTCACATTCTGGAGGAGAATAGAAATTGAAGAATTGGGGGGGATCTTATTGAAACATATAAGATTCTTAAAGGGATAGATAAAGTAGACACTGAGGAACTGTTTCCCCTGGTAGGAGAATCTATAACCAGGGGTCACAGTCTTAAAATTAAGGGTCAGCCTTTTAGAACGGAGTTGAGGAAACATTTCTTCACTCAGAGGGTAGTGAATTTATGGAATTCACTACCCCAGAAGGCTGTGGATGCTCAGTCCCTGAACATTTTCAAGGCTGAAACTGATAGTTTTTTTAAAAAAAATAGAAGGATTAGGGGATATAGAGATGGGGCAGGTAATTAGAGTTAGGTCAGAATATCAGTCATGATCTTATTGAATGGGGGTTCCACCTAAACTGTATTTTAGGTCTGCCAATGGCTATCATATTAAGTTCTTATGAAGTCAGCTCAGAGGGTATTCAGAATATGGGTCAGCTTTTGCAGGGGGCCTTTATTTGTAATTCAGAATAATCTCTTGTTAAACTGCGATACAGCTTACCATCAGAACCGCTTAACTAGTACCACATGTAACAACGGTAACAGTGCTGTGAATTGTTGTTCAGTATAATCACAGTCTTGATATCTTTTGCTCATTTATTTTATGATTAATGAAGCAATTCATTTGTTGTACACTCTCTTTCCAGTACACTGTGGAATCCTGTAGCTCAGTGGTTAGAGAACTCACCTTGCAAACGGGAAACCTGGTTTTGTTTCCCGGCAGGGCAAAACCTTGGGAAAGTTTCCTTCCTCCACATGCCTGATAATAATCCCATGAAAAGTAAAATAAGAAAATAATAATTTGGTCACTCAATCCATAATTGTTTGGGGGACACTGATGTGCATATTTGGCTGCCGCATTTTTCCCACAAATATATAGCTCTATATCAAATGCAAAGATTATTATAATAATTGTTATTATTACACTTCTGGATTGCCTGAAAATCAATAGAACCAGATGCATTTTGGCAGGCAAAATTATAGTTATGCAATGCAGCACCATCCACCATTTCATCATTTACCACCACAGTATTGAATTTAACAACAAATTAATTTGGTACTCAAATCAGTTCCTTCAGATTGGTGAGATGCTCTTGGTGTCTCATAAGAGACAAAGACAGAGGGAAACAGCAGCAATTTGGCAGTCAGTCCTTTCAACGCCTCACACACAAAAAAAAACAATGCTTTAAATTTCTTCTTCTAAACTGGCAGCATGTGATAGCAACTCTCCTTGAAACCAGCAGCATCCCCACATTACTTTTGAATCCCCTTTCCTTTGAAAATAGGAATGCATTTTCAAGGACACAAACTCTCAAACCTTTTGCAGGGTTTGTTCAATTTAGTCAGATCCTTTTTAACACCATCGATCAGTTTCCATTGAAATGCCCACCTTATTTTTTTAATACAATTGTGTTAATCATTTTGATTGTATCCATTGTGGGTAAGGTGGTCCCTTTTTCTCAATAATCCCATGAGTCAAATTTAATTGTTCTTTCTGAATTCTTTCTGAATTTACAATGTGTTTGTGTAATGGCAGACTGTTTACTTTCTGGAGTAAAGCAGTGCTCATTGTGTGATTAACAGCATTTACATCATTTATTGTTAGTGCCATTGGAAACGTCCATCAGCTTTTAAATTAAATAACATATCCATACTTTGAGGAGTTAAACCCAATAGACATTAAAGATTCCATCACTGTTGGATAAGAGAAGAAAGTTTCTCCTGGTGACTTGACTGATAATCCCTTAGATTGAATTGATCATTCATTTAATGGCTGTTTGTAGATTTTGCTGTGTATAAATTACCTGTGCCATTCTCCCACAAGTATGCAGTCAATATACTTTACAGTAAATCCTGCAAAGGGCTTTGAGATGTTCCGACCAATGATGAGGTACTATATCAAATGCAAGGATTATTGATGGAGCAAAGCACCAAAATTGGATATTTTTGAAAGCTGCAGAAAATTTTCTTTACTCCCACAGGTATAAATAAAAATAGCGTCATTAGTGCAAACTGAGGTAAATCATTTTGTGTGAAAAAATAATTCTGATACGTTTCATGGTGATCAACTGCAAATTATTTCTTGAAAAATCTGTGGCAAATGTTGTCACAATTATTAATTATTCAGCACAAATGTATTCACACTGTTTGCACATAAACAACACCCATGCTGATTCAGGTCACATTCTAAAATTAGGAGGTTTATGCTCCACTAGTCCTCTCACTCATCTACAAATCCATTCACACCCACATACCCCCTTACGTTGCCAACCTTCTTTCTCTCCACTCCAATACCGGCTGCCTTCACTTGCCGGCTCCAGCCTCCTACATGTCGCTCCTCCTCTCTTAGTGCTTTCAGCCACTAAGCCCTGAAACTTTGGAAATTTCTCCCTCAATTCCTACGCCTTACTCCCTTTCTCCTCTCTTTTAAATCATGACTGAAGCCATTCCGCTTTGACCGTGCTTAATGGTCACCTCCTCCCTACACCCGGCAAGGCATCAGGATCCACCACGGTTAAGTATTCCAAGATACTGCCCCGTGTGAACGGTGCTAAATAAATGCAAGTTGTTGTTGGTAAATTGCTGATGAATACTGGCAAAGTAAGTAAAACAGAGACCAGCCTTCTATTGTTTCCTGTTTACAAAAACAGCGTAAACTTGATATCCCATCGAGACTTAGCCTGCCTTTTCTCTCATAATTTAAGATTGTGCAGAATTGTGAAAAAATCTTAAGACAGTCTTCATTTGGAAGCTAACAACATGATGCTCTGAATGCCTACAGTAAGAGAGCTGCTGTGGAAAGTGAGTCAACGTTTCGGGTTCACGACGTTTCGTCATCACTGGGGCATGTTGGGAGGGAGAGGTTTTTAAGGACAAGTTAGAGAGGGGGAAGCAGGACAAGGAAGACAAAGGAGACAAAGAAGCAGAAAAAGAAGACAAAGGAAAAAATGTGTTAATTGATAATTAAAGAGGTGATAGTGGTGTGAAACAAAAAAAGAGGTGGGTTTAAACAAAACTGGGGAGAAGCGGTGTTAATAATGAAGAGCAGACAAAACACTAGAGAGGCAAGGGGTGTTTGGAGTGATGATTGTAATTGAGGAGGGGGAGCTTTTATGGTCTGAAGTGGCTGAAATCGATGTTGAGGCCAGAGGGCTATAGGGTCTCCAGCAGACAGTTAAGGTGCTGTTCCTTGGTCACCTTTCTAACCCTACCCCTGGCTCAGTCCGGGATTCGCTACTGTGAAGCGCTCTGAGATGCCGTCCGGTGTGGAGCGCACTATATCAATCAAAGTTGTTGTTGTTGTTCCTCAAGCTTTCAGTGTGGATCACTGGAACAGCGTAGGAGACCACGGATGGAGAGATCTGCCTCTGAAGGCTGTTTTCGTTTCAGATTTCCAGCATCTGTAGTATTTTGTGTTTTATTTAAGTAAGAACCGTGATTGTCCAACTGCATGTCACAATCAACCCGTAGACAAGGGACCTGAGGACTTCTATCAATCCAAATTGTTAGTGCACTGGCTCTACTGGAAATACCAAATACCATAATGATAATAATAATAATAATGCTTGCATTTGATATAGCGCTTTCCACATCTTATCAACGTCCCAAAGCGCTTCACAGATTATACTGTAAAGTGAATTGACTGTATATATTTGTGGGCGAATCGCGGCAGCCAATTGCGCACAGCAGTGTCCCACACACAGTCGTGGATTGAAATGACCAATTTTATTATTGTGTTTTTTTTTTGGAGGGATTATTATTAGGCGTGTGGAGTAAGGAAACTTGCCCAAGGTTTCGCCCTGACCTGCCTGGATTCAAACACAGGTCTCCCCAGCTTGGTTTCCCCAGCTTGCAAGACAAGTGCTCTAACCACTGAGCCACATGAGCCTTTCCTGCACCCAGTAGCCAATTCCAAGAAAAAAACTGTATGGCTGAGGGTGGCCTGGGGCCAGCAGACAAATGGTAGGTCTCAAACATCGTATAGCTGTCTCCAAACTCATCTAGCCTCACTGTGCAGCCTAGTTTTTCAGCCAAGGGTGGCCATTCATCAGGTTGTCACTGTGTCATGCAAGCACAAGTAGCTGTATGTGGAATTTTGCAAAATCCTCAACATATACAACTGTAAATGCTCCCTCTGCTCAGTTGGCTCTGGCCTGCTTCACGTCCCCCTCACCCCACCATTGGCAGTCGGGGCTTCAGCCTCTCTGCACCCACCCTCTGGAACTCGATCCCATAGTCCTATCACCTTGCCTCCTCCCTTGCCTCCTTCAAGACCTATCTCAAGACCCTGATCTTTGACTGTGCCTTTGATCTTTCTCCTACACATACCCTCCCCCACCTCACCCCTCCTGATCCCAACCACCAGCTTGGGCGCAGATCCATGACTATCCAGCGCCTTGGAACACCCTCCTGGCATGAAAGGCACTACACAAATGTAATTTGTTGTTGTTGTTCCTGTCTGGTCTGTCAGGCACTATGCCATGATCCACCTTTTACAGCTCAATAACAAAGCAGGAATCTTTCTTTGGGAATTGAATGATGATTCATTCTGTGGTAAATGCTCAAGCTTTGGTCTCATGGTTTATAGCAATTTGAATTCCTTGGAATTAATATTCCCTCTCTCCGCAAGACCAAAATTACTGGAGTGTGGAAGTTGTTGCCAGATGCTGTGTTGGAAGCAAATGGCAACAACATATGTTTGCCAGACAAGGTGGTAGAGGTGGTCTTGGTAGTCCAAATCCTGAGCAAAGAGGGTCCACAGTATTCCAGGACACTGCTGATGACAGAATAACCATTCTGGCTCATCCACAGGAACTGGAAAGGCTGATCAGTCACTGGGGTAAGGAATCATTCCACTCATCTATTAATCCTGCAAGCCAAAGCCCCGAAGGGCAGGGTGTTCCTAGCTGGCTATCAGTGGGAAAGCTTGTTAGACAGTGATATCAATGGCAAACTATATGGTTTTGGCTGGTCAGACTCCAGTAGTACCCCAGTGGACATACTGGGGTCTCCAAGCCTTGCCTCTTGCCAACCTGCAGTTAATACTTTCTGGAATTAGGTAAACAGGATTGGTCCCTCCAGAGAAAGAGTGTGCAATCCATTCCCACAATCTAACTCGAGAATTTCCATGTGTAGGTGGGATGCATAGAATTGTCAGTTCCCCCTTGGATGCATTTAAGCATGATGATGGCTTTTTGTGTATGTGTCAGACACCCAGCTGACCAAAAAAAAAAAAAAAAAAATCTGTACAAAGACCGTGTTCCAAAATTTAAGATTGGGAAAAATTGCAAGAAATTCTAAAATTCATTTTAAATTTGGAAACTGGTTTTCTGTATCCTCTAAACAGAACTGGCTTTCAAATTAAGACTGAATATCGGTATGTTTCACAATTCCTAAATTTTAAGATGAAATTGCGTGACTAGGTTATGACAAGATATGAAATATTAGCAGTTGTTGCACCCTTTTTAACATTGTTTAAGGAATGTGTTTTGTTTAAACCTTTTTGTCACGTTTGCAATTTGCCCATTGTTTATCCACTGTCCTATCTGCCAGTTTTGCAGTCCAATTTATATGAGCTGTTTGAAAAAGATCTCATGAAGATTTTTGAAGTAGGCATACTGATAAAGGTGTAGGATAAAGACAGAATTGCACATTAGTTGAAAGTAGGGTTCTATAACTGACCGTTTGCCTGAGAAAGTAATGAAGTCTCTGGAGACCAAGAGATACTTGTTATAATGCTCAAAGAGAGAAGTGCTTTGTGTCCTATAGGCTGGCCAAAAGAGAATGACTCTTCCGTTCATAATTATCAATTGGATTGAAACTGAAAATGTACGACAGCTTTTCAAAATAAAAAAAAGCCAAGGAAATCTTTGATTTATATTGAAGGTTTTATTCCGGCTGATCAGCAGAGCCATTCACAGCTTTTCACATGTGTTCCTCTATTGGAAAGAATCAGAGCATGCCATGTGTCCGGAAGCAGCCCTCCTGTCCAGGTTTGGGGCTATTATCGCTGATGAATTGCACTAGGACCTGCCATGGCACCAATGTTATTCTGGCTGTCTTAAGCTGGTGCTTCAATGAAAATCACAAAATGGCAACCAACTGGTTTCAGTCATGCCATTGGGATAAGTGTGACATTGAACATGAAATCAAAGTAACTACACAGACAGATAAGGCTGTACAAAAGGTCAATTGGGTTTTGGGCTTTGTATCCAAAGCGTAGAGTATTAAAGTGAAGAAGTAATTTAGAATTTGTACCAAATCTTGGTAAGACCACATATGGAATGCTACGTCCAGTTCCTGTGGCCATATTACAAAAAGGATATAGCCGTAATGGAACGAGTACAGCATGGGTTTACTACGATAATCCCAGGGCTGGCAGGTTGCTGTGATCAGCATGGCTGTTATTTATAGAATAATAAAACATATAATGTAGTTGCTGTACTGTATTTGATGCAACATCTTGCCAAATTATCAACTTCTAAAAGTTCTTCCCAGTATTATAGGATGTAGTGATTGTATTTTGTTTAGATTTTTTATGGAGTACTTATCTCGCCTCATAAAACTGCTAATGTAGTATTCTTTGAAGAAATAACTGAACTAATAAATGAAGGCAATATAGCTTGGATTTTTAGAAGGCATTTGAGAAAATTCCACTTTTGAGATTTTTATCAATTGATTTACTTCTAACAACATCAGCCACTTGCCCCAAATACACAGTTGCATCCCAGAGTGCTTGACAGTGGCGGAGCACAACACCAAGCCGGGATGGGGGTGGGGGGTGGTGGGGAGGGGGAGGTGATCATAGACATGGTTGAATAGGAAGGTCATCGGGCAATATCAACATTAATATCAAAATATCAAATAAGATTTGCAAATACATCTCTATGAGTTTGATTTAAAGGGTTATAGGGATAGGATCAGCTTGGGAGAAGTTGGTGCTCATTGGAAGCAGTGGACATTTCCAAATTCTTCTTTAATTCTCGAACTCCAACTCAATGATTATTCTTATTTTCCAACTTTAGTGTTTCTATGATTCTCCCTCCTGGTTTGAAAATATCTAATACTGTAATAATAAATAACCCTTGCATTTGATGTAGCACTTTTCACATCTTTTAGATGTCTCGAAGCACTTCACAGAATATACTGTAAAGCAAATTGTATATTTTATGGGCGAAGTCAGTTTAATTGTAAAGATGAATGGCCACAATTATCTTTATTTCTTTATTTTTATTTCAGAAAACATCAACTTTACAAAATCTGTGTTGTTCACGACTACAACACATCCATTGAAACATTCAGTGCACTATGTTCTTTCAAATCATATCTTTACAGTATATTCTGTGAAGCGCTTTGAGACAAGATGGGTTTTTTTTTAGGGATTATTAGGTGTGTGGAGTAAGGAAACTTGCACAAGATTTCACCCTGCCTGGAATTGAACCCAGATCTCTCGCTTGTAAGGCGAGTGCTCTAACCACTGAGCTACAGGACCCCCCAAATAGAAACAAGGTATTTTTGCCAGCCAAAGAGGTAGAGGCCAAGACACTAGTTACATTTATTTATCTGGATATGTTAGAAGGTGTTGGAGAAGCAGTGTCTCCAGAGTCTGAGACTGAACAAGGGAAGCTGAAATAGTGATATGGCTCCTTTGAAATGACAATCTAAGATACTGATCTCCCATATCCACTGGGATATCTATTGCAGTGAAAGTGTCTGCCATCCTAAAAGTTTTGTGATTCAAACAAGAATATTTTCCATTTTGTAAATTTGGAAATAACTTTATATTATGGAATGCCATCCCTCAATCCCTCCATTTCACCTCTTCTCTTTCCTCTTTCAAGGCCGGTTTGAAGACTTTCCTCTTCGATCGTGCCTTTCCTTCCACCCCGAACTCTTTTACCTCCCCTTCGTGTTTCACCCCTTCCCAAACACTCCCCTCCCAGCTCGGGTCAAACGCCTCTTGTTCAGCGCCTTGGGACGTCCTCCCGACGTGAAAGGCGCTCTATAAATGTAAATTGTTGTTGTTGTTATATTGCTTTACTAAACTGGGAAAAGAATCTGAAGAAGAATCTGAAGGTCAGTGATTACTGAGGAATTATTTTGCTTTACAGAAGAGAATTAGAAGCCTTGTTGATCCTTTACATTAGTCAGAATGTCTCTTGTACAGTGTGTGAAGAAGACTTGTGAATAATTTGTCCCATGAGTGGAGTCGACTGTATAACTAACTATTGGCGAAAATCTTCCTTACAAATAAAATGTTAAACTTGTATCATATTGAAGACTCCTATGCGTATAAGGTGCTTTCACTTCTCTTCAAAGGTGTTGAGTATTTTGGGGGTAATGAATGGTAATTTAATAGTGTAGGGCGATGGAGCTTTGAGGTGAAATTTGTGATGAGTGTTAAGAATTATCGTAAATTTCATTTATTTTTCAGTGTTAGTTACAATTGCTTGTTGCTAGTTCTGCTTTGTGGTAGTTACCTAGTTCTTTGAACTGTTTGTAACCCATTCCTCTGGCCACCCTCTTTGCTCAGCCAACACAAATCTACTGAATGTACAAGGTACACCAATCCTTGGTACCATCAGAAGTGACTGTGCCTTCAGCCACTACACACCTAATCTCTGGAACTCTCTGACTCAACAACAACAACAAAAGTGCACTTGTATAGCGCCTTTCACGTCGGGAGGACGTCCCAAAGCTCTGAACAGTCAGGTCGGGACCCGAGCAGGGTGGGGGAGGGGAGGTTCGGGGTAGGGGGAAGGAGAGTGGGAGAGGGGGAAGAATTAGCGGGGCAGCCGAAGGCGCGGTCGAAAAGGAAGGTCTTGAAACCAGCTTTGAAGGAGGAAAGGGAGGAGGCAAGGCGGAGATGCTGTGGGATGGAGTTCCACAGTGTGGGAGCAGAGCGACTGAAAGCCCGGTTGTTGATGGTTGGGTGGTTAGGGCGGTGGACGTGGAGCAGGCCTGAGTCTGCTGAACGGAGGGGACGGGCAGGCTGATGGGGAGACAGTAGGTCAGAGAGATAGGCGGGGGCAAGGCTGTGAATGGCCTTGAAAGTGAGAACAAGGATCTTGAGTTTGATCCTCTGGGTGACAGGGAGCCAGTGGAGACGGGTGAAGATGGGAGTGATGTGGTCGCGAAGCCTGGTGCGGGAGAGTACATGAGCTGCAGAATTCTGAATGATCTGCAGCCTGTGAAGGGAGGAGCTGGGGAAGCCGACGAGGAGAGAGTTCCCATAGTCGAGCCTGGAAGTGATAAAGGCGTGGATGAGAGTTTCAGCGGCGTGGGGGGTGAGGTAGTGGTGGAGTCTGGCAATATTATGGAGGTGATGGAAGGCTGTGCCAGTCATGGAGTGGATGTGGGGGAGGAAGGATAGTTTGGGGTCGAACAAGATGCCCAGATTCCTGATTGGCTTCGAGAGGTGGAGAGAGCAGCCTTGAACGCTGATGTTATCAGTGCCTGAGGTGTGGAGGCGCTGACATGAGCCAATCAGGAGGGCTTCCATCTTGTTGATATTGAGTTGTAGGAAATTTGCCCTCTTCCAGGACTCAATGTCGGACAGGCATGCAGTCAGAATGCCAGTGGTCCTGGAATCGAGGGTTGATGCGGATAGGTAGAGTTGGGTGTTATCCGCATACATATGGAAATTTACCCCATGTCTGCGGATGATTTCGCCCACAAATATATACAGTCAATTCACTTTACAGTATATTCTGTGAAGCGCTTTGGGACGTTGATAAAATGTGGAAAGCGCTATATCAAATGCAAGGATTATTATTATAGAGTGTAGAGGGTGAAGAGCAGGGGGCCGAGGATAGAGCCCTGGGGAACGCCGCATGTGACTGTGTGGGGACTGCAGGAGAAGCCGTTGAAGGAGATGAAGTGAAGGCGGTAGAAGAGATAGGACCAGAACCATTCGTGGACCAAGCCTTGCAGATTGAGGAGGGAGGAGAGGCGGTGGAGGAGGATAGCGTGGTCCACAGTATCAACTCAATCCCTCTACCTCATTCTCTCTTTATATATATATATCATTAAATCCCATCTGAAGACCTACGTATTCTACCTATAGTCATCTCCCACACATTCTTCTTTCATGCATGGTGTCCAAACCACTGTACAGTGCCCCCAAATATTCATGTATATGAAGAGCATGAGGTAAAAAACAGTTATTGTACAATTGAGGTGTATACACTTATCTACATGGAAACACAATGATCTGTCCATTGGGGAATTAGTTAACATGTTTATCACTATTTCCTATTTTGCTATGATTTCCAGGGCAATGACGGGAAACCTGGTGGACCTGGTGTTACCATGCCAATCTACCATATGGTAGTAATAGCACAGAATTGAGCTATCATACAAGGGATTACATTGTCTTAAGTGCTTTTGCACCATTCACTTTAAAATTGGAAGATTATTTTACGTGAAAATCTTTCTGAATCATTGCTTTTGCAAAACCATCATTGACACAGTATTTTTTTAAAATGATCTCATAGTAATTTTCTCCTCTTCTGAAGGTTATTAACCAATTTTCCATCTCTGAGGGATATAATTACACAGACTGCTCATCTTCAAATGTGGGTGCGGATGGTTGAGTCTAAGTAGCAATTTCTAATGAGGTTCCATAGAACTATACAAATTTACAACAACGTTTTGCATTTATACAGCATCTCGGAGAGCTTGAGCAATTTACAGCACCAAAGAGAAAACATGGAACTATAGACCAGTTAGTCACATCAGTGGTAGGGAAAATTCTTGAGTCCTTAATTAAAGATGTTGTTATGGGATACCTGGAAGTCCATAACAAGATTAGGCAGAGTCGGCATGGCTTTACAAAAGGGAAATCATGCTTAACTAATCTTTTAGAGTTTTTTAAGGATATATCTAGCAGGTTGGATAGGGGGGAACCAGTAGATGTAGTATATTTAGATTTTAAGAAGGTATTTGATAAAAGTGCCACACAAAAGGCTATTGCACAAAGTCAAGGCCCACGGGATTAATGGGAACATATTAACATGGATAGAATTTGCTTCATCCTTACAGCTCACTCTCCTACCTAGTTTAGTGTCATCCGCGAATTTAGACATGTTGCATTCAATGTCCTCGACCAGATCATTGATGTAAATGTAAATAGCTGAGGCCCAAGCACTGATCCTTGTGGCACTCCACTAGTTACATCCCGTCAATTCGAGACTGACCCATTTATCCCTACTCTCTGTTTTCTACCCGTTAGCACCCTCCACGCTGGGCAGCATCTCAGAGCACTTGAAGGCTGTAGATGCTCAGCCCTTGAACATTTTCAAGGCTGAGACTGATAGATTTTTTAAAAAAATAGAGGGATTAGGGGATATGGAGACAGGACAGGTAATTAGAGTTAGTTCAGAAGATCAGCCATGATCTTATCAAATGGCGGGGCAGGCTTGAGGGGCTGAAGGGCCTACTCCTGCTCCTAATTCTTATGTTCTTAAAAGTAGGCCATTTCAGTCTGTGTTACCCCACCAGGACATCTGGGGAAGCTCTTGGTCTCTTTGCGTTTCACTGTGCCCTAAATAGCCATGAAAGTGAATGACTGTAGTTGCCTCACTCAGAAAGAGGATTCCTCAAACTACTTTCATTCTGCAGATGAAGCCCAGATGGATTTTTAATACATTAGGGGAGTTGGCTTGGAGAAATTACTCAGCCGAATAGTGTGAAGGAACTGAATTAACACATACATAGTTGAAGTGAGAAGGTCGCTGCTGCATCGTGCGTGAGTGGTAGTATTTCTACTGATTTTATTTTAACTTCCTGGCCACAGATCACAAAAACTACTGTGAAAATGTAGCTTTCAAATTAAGGTGGAATGTTCTAAAATTTAGCACAATCATAAATTTTAAGATAAAGACATATAGAAATTTGGGGTTTCAGATTCCTGGTGTGACACTTTCGTGGACAAGATACCTTGTTCTGTGCTAATGCACAGCTCACTGTAGTTGCATAACGCACTGTATAGTTTGAGACTCACCAAATGCTTTAAGGCTTTCTTTCATCCTGTGAGCTGTGAACCTGTCTGCATCCCCACTAAGTTGGGGAGGTGGGTGGGGAATGGGGATGTGTTGGTATGGGGATAGGAAGGGGGTGTACTTAACTCCATTTGTAAATGTTCCATGCAAAGGGCGGACGAACCCCGAGGCGGGGAAGCCTTGGTCCCTCCACCAAGATGGAGTGCGCAGAGGCAGCCCCTACCACCACAATGGACAGGGTATGTTGTGTTTTGTGATGGGATAATAACATGTTACATCTTTTCTTTTGTAACCGGTTTGATACTGTGTGAGATAAGCGTAAATATATATCATCTAAATACAGATTTTGTTTTTTTAAAAATGAGCACCCCAGTCTCGTTAATAAATTAGTCAGGCTGGTCAACCATGAAAAATGTCTTAAGCTCAAAGCAAGCTTGCCTAGTTTTTCTAAACATGGAGTTGTGTAGCTCAATGGTTAGAGCACTCGCCTCACAAGTAAGAGACCTTAGTTCAATTCCTGGCAGGGCGAAACATTGGGGAAGTTTCCTTATTCCGCACACCTGATAATAATCCCTCAAGAAAAAATCCAATAATAATTTGGTCACTCAATTAACGACTGTTTGTAGAACACTGCTGTTCGCAATTTCGCTCACAAATGTACAATCAATTAACTTTACAGTATATCCTGTGAAGTGTTTTAAGATTGGCTGTCTGTTGGTTTCACGGTTCTGTTTGGCGGAAGGAATCTAATTTGTGGTATTTCTTTAACAGGTCTAAATGAAAAGGGAATTACTTACCGAGGTTATCTAAGTTACTAAAAAAAAGATGCCCTTTGGTAATGGATTTTTAACTCACATAAATTCTGCTCTATGCAATCTGCTTCCAGAGCAGAGTAATAGAATTCTAATGGGATATCTTATTAAGGAATCTTGTTAAGAGTTAATCACAAATTAGATCACTGCTACACTTTTCAGTTCTGACGAAGGGTCGTGGACCCGAAAAATGTACTCACTTTTCCTTTCTCCATAGACGCTGCCTGAACTGCTGAGTGTTTCCAACGACTTCTGTTTGAGTCACTGATACAGTGATCACTAATGCTAATGATTCAACTATCATTGCAGGTTATACATTCCTAGGCAGTCTATGAATTTTGTTGTCTTTCATGTCGCTCGTACATAGAAACGAAAATATTTCCTACTCTCTGCAAAACTTTTTTCTCCAAGGGTATGGCTACATTTCAACATAAATTTTCCTTCATGTTTCAGTTTGCTCACACTCTATAACATTCCCTGGCTGAGCACAGATAAGCAATCTGCTCTCTTTCTTTGCCAGTGACACCACAGAGCACAGACAATAGTTCTCCAGGGCAACATAAACTATACTGATCCTTTCCTTCCTCTGAGGAAATGCCTGGAACCTGTCCTGAAAGGAGGGGGAGGTGAAAATGAAATCCTGTCTGACAATCCTGCCTTACTCATTATTTTACAATCCATTCTGTCTTTTCACCAGCTTTGGTTCTTCAGAAATTACATGGCATGAATATCAAGTTAATGTGGGTGGGGATTAGCATTGGTCTTTTAATAAATGAAAATCGCTCTTACAGCCCATCACACTGAGGTCAAAATTACATTGAAAAATTACTAATGGAAATTGAAATGTCTACTATAATTTGGGGAGTTAAGAAAAAAACAATGCATTAATAATATTTTCCTCGTACATTCAGTCTAGCTATCCAGAGACCATACAAAATAAGCCCTGATTTAGTATACCAAACGCCAACATCAATCATTGCTTGGTGTCCATTTTCCCATGACAAACAAGTAACAAAGTGCACTAGTTTTGGTCATTTGTGTGAATGACCCACCAACCTTGGAAGAGCTGGATCAGTATAGCATTCCTATTACCCACACCACCTCTGTTTGTTCCATTGCTAATCTAGTATCAAGTTTGGGGAACATATGAGCTACGGAATAGGAACTCATTTAATTTAACCAAAAAGCTTTCACCTTGTTGGACTTTGTGGGTAATGAAGTTTAAACTCATGGTACAGAGCAGTTTGTGTTGGAGCAGTATTTCCACGGATTGTTGTGATGTACTGAAGGGAATCCTTATGATAATAATATTAATAATAATCCTTGCATTTGACATAGCGCTTTTCACATCTTCTAGACGTTTCAAAGTACTTCACAGAATACACTGAATATTTTGTCGGTGAAATGCGGCAGCCAATTGCGCACAGCAATATCCCACAAACAGTCGTATATTCAAGTGACCAATTTATTACTTTTATCAGGTGTGTGCAACAAGGAAACTTGTCCAAGGTTTTGCCCTGCCATGAATCAAACCCAGGTCTCTCGCTTGCAAGACGAGTACTCTAACTACTGAGCTGCAGGACTCCACAAGACTAACAGTCACCTGAAGTAACCATAAACAATACAGGGAAATTCCATATAAATGCATTAGATGACACATTTGTTTGCCTCCCATTAATTTAGCAGAGTAGTTTGTGAGTTTAATTGCTCCACAAATTCTACACCAGTGATTTCATTGTCAAGATTACATCTACTGAAGTCTTGAACAACACAACATTACATTTGTATTGCGCCTTTCACATCGTGAGGACATAGTGCATTATTTCTTTGCATAACTCGGTTTTCTTGTTTGGAAATGCCATCAAGAAATATTGCAAATTAGATACACCATGTGCTAATCCATTACCACAACTCATTCATTTTGCATTCTCTGGTCTAGCCATCCAGAGAGCATAACAAATAAACCCTGATTTAGCACACTAAGTGCCAACATCCAGCACTAACATCACTTTTGATGAACTACAGCTTTTCAATGGGTGTTTCATAAAGTGCCACATAAAAGATTTTTAAGCAAAATAGAAGCTCAAGCTCATAGTGTTAAAGGGACAGCAGCAGCATGGAGACAGATCTGGCTGGGAGACAGAAGGCAGAGCGTGATGGTGAATGGTTGCTTTTTTGACAGGAGCAAAGTGTGCAGTGGTGTCCCCCAGGGGTCAGTATCAGGACCACTGCTATTTCTGATCTATATAAATAATCTGGATTTGGGTATAGGGAGCAGAATTTCCAAGTTTGCAGATGATGCAAAGCTAGGAAAAGTAGTAAACAGTAAGAAGGATAGTAGCAGACTGCAAAAGGATGTGGACAGACTGGTAAAATGGGCAGATATGTGGCAGATCAAGATATGTGGCAGATATGGATAAATGCAAAGTGATGCATTTTGAAAGGAAGAACGAGGAGAGGCAATATAAGATGGATGGTAGAATCTTAAAGGGTGTGAAGGAACAGAGAGACCTGGGGGTTCATATAACTAAATATTTGAAAGTGGCAGGACATACAAATAACAGCAACAATAAAATGACACTTGTATAGTGCCTTTCAAGTCAGGAGGATGTCCCATTATAAAGCTGTTAAAAAAGCATACAAGATACTAGGGTCCGTCAATATGGAAATTTTCCGATTAAATATATTGATGGGCTCATATCGAGATATACCGAAATATCGATATTTTCAGGTTCTTTGTACTGCGCATGCGCGCGTGGCGCGCGCATTCAGAGTGCGCGAGTGTTCCGGGTGCGTGCGCGTTCCGGGTGCGTGCGCATTCCGAGCCTATCTTCTCAGGAGGTAAATATCTTTCTCTCTCTGTGTCTCTCACTCTCTCCATCTCTGTGTTTTTCTGTCTGTGTGTCTCTGTGTCTCTCTCCCTCTCTCCGCTCTCACATCCCCCCCATCTCTATCTATAGACAAGCAGATCTGCAAGCGTATCACGGAGAAATGCAGAGCTAATAGAGTAGTGATAATGGGTGACTTCAACTATCCAACATAGACTGGCAGAATAGTAGAGTAAAGGGCAAGGAGGGAGAAGAATTCCTGAAGTGTGTGCAGGACAACTTTCTTGATCAGTATGTTTCCAGTCCAACGAGGAAAGAAGCATTGCTGGATCTAGTTTTGGGAAATGAGGTAGGGCAAGTTCAACAGGTTTCTGTAGGTGAGCATCTAGGGAATAGTGACCACAATATTGTTAGATTCAGAATAATTATGGAAAGGGATAAGGAACGATCACAGGTGAGGACACTCAACTGGAAAAGGGCTAATTTCAATGAGTTGAGGTGGGACCTAGCCAAGGTGGATTGGAAAGAAAAATTGGCAGGTAAGACAACTAACGAGCAGTGGGCAGCGTTCAAAGAGGAGATAGTTCAGGCACAGGTCAAAAGCATCCCCACAAAGGTGAAATGTAAGGCATCCAAACCTCCCTGGATGACTAAGGAAATCGGGGCCAAAATAAAACAAAAAAAAGAGGCTTATGATAAGTGTCAGGCTCAAAATTCAGAAGGGAACCAAGCAGAATATAGGAAGTGTAGGATAGAACTAAAAAAGGAAGTTAGAGGGGCAAAGAGACTGCATGAAAAACAATTAGCGAGTAAGATTAAGGGGAATCCTAAGGTTTTTTACCAACATATTAAGAGTAAAAGGTTGGTCAAGGATAGGGTGGGGCCAATTAGGGACCTAGGAGGAAATCTCATTGTGGAGGCAGAGGGCATGGCTGATGTACTGAATGAGTACTTCGCCTCTGTCTTCACAAAAGAAAAGGATACAGCCAATGCCATGGTATTGGAGGAGAGGGTAGGAGAAATGGATAGAATAATTATAACCAGAGAGGAAGTTCTAAAAAGGTTGACGTCGCTCAAGGTGGATAAGTCACCTGGTCCGGATGGGATGCACCCTAGGTTACTAAGGGAGGCACGGGAGCAAATAGCAGGGACTCTGGCCACGATCTTTCAATCTTCCTTGGACACAGGGGTCGTGCCAGAGGACTGGAGGATAGCTAATGTTACTCCCTTGTATAAAAAGGGGCAGAAGGACAAGCCTGGTAACTACAGACCAGTCAGTCTAACGTCGGTAGTGGGCAAACTTCTAGAGTCCATAATCAGGGACAAGGTAGATCTTCACTTAGAAAGATATAGGCTAATAAAGGACAGTCAACATGGATTTGTTAAAGGCAAATCTTGCCTTACAAATCTGATAGAATTTTTTGATGAGGTAACGGAATGGGTGGATAATGGTAGCGCAGTTGATGTAGTTTACATGGACTTTCAAAAGGCATTTGACAAAGTGCCACATGAGAGACTTATTAGGAAATTAAAGGCCCATGGCATAAAAGGGACAGTGGCAGCATGGATCCACAACTGGCTGCGAGACAGAAAGCAGAGAGTTGTAGTGAGCGGCTGTTTTTCAGACTGGAGGGAAGTGAGCAGTGGTGTGCCACAGGGATCAGTTTTGGGACCATTGCTGTTTGTAATCTACATCAATGATCTGGACTTGGGTGTACGGAGTACAGTTTCCAAGTTTGCAGATGACACTAAGTTAGGGAGAATAGTAAACAGTGAGGAGGATAGTAGCCATCTGCAAGAGGATCTAGACAAATTGGTAAAGTGGGCAGACACATGGCAGATGAAGTTTAATGCAGAGAAGTGTGAGGTGATGCATTTTGGGAGAAGAAATGAAGGGAGGCAATATAGGCTAGATAGTACAATTTTAAATAGTGTGAAGGAACAGAGAGACCTGGGGATTTGTGTTAGTGACTCGTTGAAGGTGGCAGGACAGGTAGACAAGGCTGTTAAGAAGGCATATGGGATACTAGGCTTTATAAATAGGGGTATAGAGTACAAAAGTCAGGAAGTGCTGACTAACCTCTATAGGACTTTGGTGAGGCCTCAGCTGGAATACTGTGTTCAATTCTGGTCACCACACTACAGAAAGGATGTGAAGGCATTGGAAAGGGTACAACGAAGATTTACTAGGATGGTGCCAGGATTGAGGGACTTCAGCTATGAGGAGAGGCTAGATAGGCTAGGGTTATTCTCTCTGGAGCAGAGAAAATTGAGGGGAGACCTAATAGAGGTTTATAAGATCATGAGGGGTTTCGACAGGGCAAATAGAGAAAAACTATTTCCACTCGTGGGCGAATCTGTGACTCGTGGTCACAGATTTAAAATAGTTTCAAGGCGAAGTAGAGGGGAGCTGAGGAGAAATTTTTTCACTCAGCGAGTTGTTCGAATCTGGAATGCATTGCCTGAAAAGGTGGTGGAGGCTGATTCGATAACAACTTTTAAAAGGGAATTCGATCTTTATGTAGGGAGAACAGGTCTATTAGGCTATGGGGAGCGGGCAGGGCAGTGGGATTGAATCGCTCTTTTCAAAGAGCCGGCACAGACTAGATGGGCTGAATGGCCTCCTTTTGTGCCGTAAAATTCTATGAATCTATGAATTTGTATATTATCACATCCACCCTGTCTCCCCCCCCCCCCCCCCCGCCGTCCCTCTCTCGCACCCCCACCCCCGTTGTCTCTCTCCCCCGCCAGCCGTCTTTCTCCCCCCAGCTGTCTCTCTCTCCCTCCCCCCAGCCGTCTCTCTCCCCCTCCCCCCAGCCGTCTCTCTCCCCCTCACACCCCCCTCCCCCCCCCCCTCCCCCCCCCGCCGTCTCTCTCACCCCCCACCCCTTGCATACCTGTATATTGTATTCGAGGACTGTGAATACAATATGGCGGCTTTGCACCTCGGTCTGTGCATTGTGTATAGAGATGAGCATTCTGGGTCTTGTAGTTCAGTGTGCTCGCATCCCGATTTTTTACCTCGCTCGATATTTTAAAAATGTCTATATCGGCATATCAATATGAAAATTATATCGGGTTTTAGCGATATATCGATATATCGCCGGACCCTACAAGTTACTTGGATTTATAAATAGGGTCGTAAAATACAAATATCAGGAAGTTATGATGAACCCGTATAAAACACTGGTTAGGCCTCAGCTAGAGTACTGTGTTCAGTTCTGGTCACTACCTTTTAGGAAAGATGTCAAGGCGTTGGAGAGGGTGCAAAAGAGGTTTATCAGTATGGTACCAAGGATGAGGGACTACAGTTTTCAGAAGAAGCTAGAGAAGCTAGGATTACAACAACAACAACTTGCATTTATATAGGACCGGGTGGCATCTTGGAGAGTTTAACAATGACAGAGCCCAAGGCCGAGCTAGGGGGAGCCAGGTGACTGTAAGTGCAGTCAAAGAGAAAGGTCTTCAGGTGCGATCTGAAGTTGCGGAAGGAGGGGTGAGGCAAAGGGGCTGAAGGACGGAGTTCCAAAGTTTCAGGGCATGGTGGCTGACAGCATGGCTGTCAATGGTGGAACAGCGGATTTGGGGGACAAGGAGGATGATGGACCCAATAGAGCAGAGACAGCGGATAGTGCTGTGAGGAAATAGGAGGTTAGAGAGGTAGGGAGGTGCTGAGGCATGGAATGATTTAAACACTAGGGTGAGGATCTTGAATGGATCCGTTCTGTGACAGTGAGTTTTGCTGGGAGTTTGGCAAGGACTGGGGTAATTGTGGTACCAAGTTTGATGCTGGTGAGAATGTGGGCAGAGGAGTTTTGAATGAGCCGAATTTTATGAATGGTGGAGAAGGGAGGGTGTTCGAGTAGTCCAGCCGAGAGGTGACAAAGGCATGGACAACGGGTATTCTCCTTGGATTATAGTCTTTGGAGCAGAGAAGGATGAGACGAGACTTAATGGAAGTTTAAAAATTATGAGGGTGTTCGATAGGGTAAACAAGGAGAAACTATTTTCACTGGTGAGTGGGTTGGTAAGCCGAGGACGATTTAAAATAGTTGTTACAGGAAACAGGGGAGATCGAGGAGAAATGTTTTCACAGAGTGAGTTCTTCAGATTTGGAATGCATTGCCTGAAAGGGTGATGGAAGCTGATTCGATAACAACTTTTAAGAGATGAGTAGATACTTATTTGGAGAGAATATGTTTGCAGGGAAATGGGGAGAGAGCTGGGGAGTGGGATTGATTTGGATAACTCTTTTCAAAGAGCCGGCACAGACACGATGAGCCAAATGGCCCCCTTCTGTGCTGTATAATTCTATGATTGTATGAACCCAGCTCCTCATATTTTTTTTCTAAATATCTAAAGCTTTGTTAGTCAACTGAATCATGCCTATATGAGTGTGACAATAAAGTCACCTCATCTTTTCCCATTTTTTAAAATAAACAAAACACTGGCAATTACCTAAACCATTTATCTCTGTCAATCAGTTTATTGGAGTAGAAGCACTTGGACTATTATTTTGTGCAAAAAAAACTTCTTGTCAGCTGCTCATCTTTCCTGGTTATTAGGCAATTGGGCACAAGTAAAGTGTGTTTACTTCCCTTACAAATTCTGCTGGAGTACTGACATTCAGTTGCTACCGATTGGGGTCAGTATGAAATTATATATGCTCCAGGGTGTAATTAGTTACACTGTGTAGCTAATCAACCAGAGTTCAGTTTGTTGTTTCCCAACATTTGTTCAGTATGAAAGGGGAACTGAATTGCAAATGATAAATGCTTCTTAAAATTATGTAACTCCTGGTTCTGACCAGCACTCTCTGTACTTGTCACTCCTAATCCAGTTTCTAACACTATCTATACTGTGTCACTCTTAGTTCAGTCTCTTAACTCTGTTTATACTGTGTCACTCCTGATCCAGTCTTAGAGAGACCTGGGTTCGATTCCTGGCAGGGCGAAACCTTACTCAAGCTTCCCTCCTCCTCACACCTGATAATCATCCCTGAAGATAATAATAAATTGGTCATTTCAAACCACGATTGTTTGTGTGACACTGTCGTGGTTTCCGATTTTTAACATGGTTTCCACAACACCATTGTGCACAATTGGCTGCCGCGTTTCGCCCACAAAAAGACAGTCAATTCACTTTACCATATATTCTGTGAAGCGCTTTTGGAGGTGTACAAGATGTGAAAATTACTATATCAAATGCAAGGATTATTATTATTATTATTACTACCACAGCTGCTCCTGCCAAACATATTGCTGAGAGTCCTCAGGCTTGTGGTTGAATGATCAATCCTATAATAATAAATGCTCCAACGAGATCTCACCACATTTTCTCAGATACATCTCATCTCCCTCCCCCCTACTCAGCACAGCTGCCAAAATCTATCATTACTTTATTTCCAACCTTCTCACTCCTCGAGGGGTTCAAATTTGACAGAATCAAATAGCTGTGGCATCACAACCTCGAGGACTCAGCATCTCATTGGCTGTGGCAAGAGTATTGAAATGTGGGTGGATTTTTCTACTGGTGATTTTACAATTTCTAACTAGAATACTGAGTGAAGGGCATGTGTAGCCCCAAAGGGAAGCACGGAAGTAAGGCTGGAGAGACGGTCTGTTCCACTGTTGTGCCACCTGTTTACAACTAAATTATGGATTGAAGGATTAGCATAGATTTAGAAACAGGCTGCAGTGCCACCCTCATTGACAGGAAGAGTGCTGTGAGGCGAACCACAGAGAGTGAGATTTGTTAATTTTGTTTTAGAATTAAAACATTTTATTTGTTCAAATAAAAATTAATCAAAGGAGCATTCATTTAACTTAACAAAACCTTTGTTTTGGACAATTTCCTTTTTTTGGAGAGGGAGAAAAATAGAAAATTAGCATGTAAATTGGATAGGATTTATTGCGAGGATTGGTTGTGACTGATCTTCTGCAGCTCCACTCAGTTATAGTAAATCTTCCATTCAATGTATACAGCACCTTACCAGGTTGGTGAGATATCTCAAAGCACTTCACGGGATTTACTGTAAAGCGAAGTGATTGTACTTTGTAGGCAGTTCTGACCTCCACAAAGTTAAGAGTAAATGGGGTCTCCTTCGAGCTAAACTGGCTCCAATGTGACATGCCTGTTAGTGTAATGTCGGAATCAAGCCAGCACGCTGTGGCAGTCTCTCCAGTCTGGTTCCTGTGCCAGGCTGGTCCGCAGTATTCCACGGCACTGCTGATGACAGCACAGCCAGCCTGGCAAGACTTGTAATGGTAGACCAGTCACTGGGGGCAGGATGCTTCCCACTTAGCTTTTATTAACCCTGCAAGGCAAAGCCCGAATGGGTAGGATGGTTCTAGCTGAACAAGTGTGGGAAAACTTGCCAGACAGTGAATTCAATAGCAAGCTATGTAGTTTTAGCAATATTTAGCAATATCACAAAATGCACAATGAGCCCCCAAGCCTATGCTCTCAGTATCTGCACCTAATGGAATCCGAATGAGGTAACCAGGATAGAATAATAATAATAATACTTGCATTTGTTATAGCGTTTTTCACGTCTGAAAGTGCTTCGCAGAATATACTGTGAAGTGAATTGATTGTAATTTATACAACCCTCCAGTGAGAGAGTGAGCACTCCATTCCAATAAATATCTCTGGAATTATAGGTAGGGTATGTAGAGCTTTTATATTTACCACTTTGCTATCGGAATGTCGGGCCCAGGAGCAGGACTGACCATGATGTATAATGTGAGACTTACTGCAGTCAACAATTCTCTTTGACTGTAGAGAGACTCCCAAAACATTGTCTTTGAATTATCATACAAAAAAAGTAGCAGCATTTTCACCCATAGTTAATATAGGGGGTTGGTATTTTCTGCAATGTGTGAAATATTTCACACTAAATTAACTCAATTTACAGTGTTGTGTGGGAGGGAATGATGAAGCTTAAGTGGTAACAAGGATAAGATTTTTTGCAACAAGCGAGTGAGTGAGCAGTTAGTAGAGAGATGCATTTTTCTCTTTCCCTTGACAAGAGGACAGCAACCAGGAGGCAATGGGACAACACAGTAGAATATAGTGGATAATACATTGTAAATGGAGTTCTCTCATTTAGTACTATAGGCAAGGGTTCTGCTAACAGCAGGAAAAATGATAAAAAGTCATAATAACTGTTCCTCCCACTATTCTAGTCTCAAAGAACTATACCCACGTGGTTCTCTTCTGCAGAGGCAAGAACAAGAGAAAATTGCTAATGCATTGAATTTAACAGCCAAACTTCTGTGCCACTAAATTGTGTTGGAATTTTTGGGGCATCCAAGTGGTTATCTAACCTGGTCGATGCCTCACTGCGGCAGGCTCTCTCTGGGAGGGACACACCTAATCCTGGATAGTATTGGGCGAGACCCAAGGCTTGGGCACCCCAGAGTGTTGGGTACTCCTGGAATTCAACCAGTTAAATCTACACAGATTGACATTGCAAGCTTCCTGCTGCTTGACCAGCGAGGACCACTCTACTAATTTGGGTTCGCCTTGCAGGGCTAATCAGACAGGAGAAAAGTGTTAGGGAATGAATCAGAGGGGCTACTGCAAATTTAGATAGCAGAATCAGTTGGAAGACAAATCAGGAAGACATGTCAAAAATGCAAGAAGAAACAGCAGAGAAACTGGGGCTACAAAATATAGAGAGCATTCTGTGGGAGGATAATATCAACACCAGAAACATTCTGCTGCACATGGTGTGGGTTTGAATGCAACAACAATAAAAGCAGTGATGTTTTTTGTGGAAAAAAACTAAGAAAAAAAAAGTTTAGATAGGATAAAATCTCTTTTTTATTTATTTGGTACTTCAATTCCCATATATACAGTACTATAAAATTGATGAGCATCAGTCTCTCAGTTCTGCAGTGTGAGAGTAGGAGTTGAAATCATCAGTAGTGATCTGTACTCTGCAGATTCACCTGGCTCAGGAAACGAACTACCAAGACCACTACAGAGCATTGAATTGATTCTGTTGTCAATCATGTCATCTTGGAGCCACTTTATATCCAGGAAAATCACGCTTACCTCTCCCTAAGCAGGATATTCTTTGATTGGTCATGTTATTCGATATAAATGGGGTTAGAGAACGTAAACACTCAAAACATTCAGGTACACCAAGACATGGGTACCCAAATGTTGTTCAGAGTTGTTAAGAACAATTTTGAAGATGACAGCGGAGAATATTTATTTCTTTGTATAGAAAGTAAATAGAGCAGAACCAAGTTATCAGGAAAGGTGATAGAAAATGTTGGACTCATTTAAGAAACAATATGGTGTGGTAATGGAAGGACGCGGGGATGGGTGCTCTGAGGGATGAGATCAAATGAGCCAAATGGCCTTCCTCATGCAAACCTCGCTTGTGATCAAGTGCATAAATCCAGAGCTTGATCACGGCATTCAAATCAAATTTAAAATTACGTGTAAAATAGGAACTTGCTGCAATAAAGCAACATTTTAAAGAATCACCTTTGTTCACCTGTAAAGAAAAATACCCAGCAAATAGTCATATTTGTTTAATGGAAGCATTCTTTTAAATTGCTAAGATATTATTTTGATCCATGTAGTTTCATCATGTTTCCTTGGAAACACTTGAACATCTTTCCTCTTAAGAAATCAGTTGGAAAACTTTTACAGATCTGCAAGAAAAGCTGTAGAAAAGTTTAAATTAGTTTTGAATTCTCAAGGTTGTGAAAGAAAAAAAGTCAATTAATTGTACAACATGGCTACAAAACAAGATAGTTATTCAATGGACTTCTATGAAAGCAATTTAAAATAGGTTTTACAGACTGAGTGCATTGTGTTTAAGAATATTTTGATCCTTGGATATTGGAGTAGCACTGAACAATACCAACCAGTGCTAGTCATGTAGCCTTGAAAATCCTGAGTACATAATAGCCTGTAAAGGTTTTTAAAACAAGTTTCATTCTGCACATCATTTTGCGTGGTCAGTATCAATAATGAATGTTTCCAAAAGCATGGTGAGGTTATCCTGTGTACATACTTTGTTGGGTTACAGTACAAATATGTACAAACTCTGTAACACACTATGTTTGAGTGCATTGATATCAGTAGTAATCAGTGAAACTGTGTGAAAAGCTAACAACATATGGTGCATGTTATGTATACAATATTATATATAATATAGGAATAGATATATTCCCAAACACACATTGGGTAAAATGCTGTAGTGCACAAAAATTCTACTGGAAATATTAGACATTTTTCTTAATTCATAACAATTTGGACAATTCTTGAATTGAGTTTTGTTTGAAACTGGTTTTCTTTTGTTCTTTTAAACTACGTTGGCTGCCATGTTTGCCTGCAAAACTGCACAGTTACTACACTTCACAGTAAATCCTGCAAAGTGCTTTCATCCATTTCGATGATGTGATGAGGCACTTTATCAAATGTAATATTATTATAGAAGTGCTACAGTTGACCAATCAGAGATCTGACATGTGAGTCAGCCACGGTCATCTCTGAGTCAAAAATTTGTGGGTTCATGCCCCACTTTGAACTGCCTCACTTTGCCCCCTCTTTTAAATGACACTATGGGCTCCACAACCACCCTCTGCTGGCACTGAAAGATGGTGCCTTTGAGCCTTCCTGATCATTTAACTCACTAAACAATTATTTTGCCTTCTTTTGGATAACCAGGGTGTTGAGTGGCACATTACGCTGGTTCTGATCCTCAATGCAGACACTCAGCATTCTTTCCATGTTTTCCATCACATCACTCCTATGTTTTGCTAATCTGCTTGCACCTGTAACACACCTTGAACTTGCCAGTATATTGTCCTTATTCTGTTTTATAGTAACCCCAGTCAATCTAGTTAGCCCTAAAACTCTCCCAATGTCTGTATCTTTTTCACCAGAATCGATGCGCTTTATCACCTCCAATTTGGTATTTAAAGTGCTGACTTTGCAGGGTTTCTGGCTGCTAGCGGTATTACCGCTGCTTATTTCACTTACAATACTGCTCTCTTCCCGACATGGTATAAATGGTAGAGGCTGTAAATTACTGGAAGTTGCTCAGGAATGTTTGGAAATTACTACAGTATTGACATGGCGTGGTGTCGCTTCAAAATCAGCTGGCTTTTAAACAATGTAAAAATGTTTAAACAATGTTTAAACAATTTTAAATAATATGTACTGCGCATGTGCAAAAAAACAATTTTGGTCCTTAAAACGAATGCAAGTGTCCCATATCGATCAAAAGGTGTTAGAAAAATGATGGTCCTTCAATTGAAATGTCCTAAATAGAAACGTCCTGTACTGAACCTTTAAACTGATGGTGAGCTAAACAAAACACAACAAATGCTCATTTAAATGCATTCATTTTTGTGCCGAAAGCTTAGGATGAGTTTTATAAATAGGTTGCTTCATGGGCAGCCATGTATTAATAATAATGATGTGTTGGGTACATGAACTGGCTGGCTTTAATCCTGACACGGCTTTGTCATTTGGTGTTATCCGCTCAGCCTCACTTGTGCAGAAAATTATGCAGTACCATGTGACTCCCCAAAACGTCTTCTTTTTATACAACAATGTGAAGGGTTATGTATAGATTATGCACTGTTTTATTCTGTGTCCACAAGACAAATGATTGCATTTTTGATCTCAATGTAAATTTGGAGGTGCTGTCATTATTTAAAAAAAATTAAATCCACAAAATAAATAATACTGTACAATGTTTGATAACAGATATAATGTGGCTGGGAAGAGAAGGAGACATCATGTTATAATTATCACAAGGATAGAAAATGTGATTGCTTAATGTCAGGTTTTAAAATGAATACCACTGACTGCTAGAGATTTGGAGAGTGATTTTTCCAAATACTGATTTGGCATTAAATTGGACTTAAATACCAACAGAATCTTTCATTTTCATTTTAGTTTACAATAACCCTTGCATTTTCTATTGCGTCTTTTCGAGACGACTTAAAGTGCAGAGTTTTATAGTGAAATGCAGGGACTATGTGTTTTGTAGGTTAATGTGGTTGTCAATTTGTACACAGCCTTGATCCACAAACAACCATGAAGTGAATGATTATTTCTACTTAGGGACTTGTTGGCCTGTACGCCAGGAGAAATTCACTTTTTTTTTAAAAAAGTGCCATGTGATGGCAATTTTAGTATCACCCACATGAACAGCCAGACAGGACCTCAATTTTGGAAGATACTAAAGATCCCGTGGCACAATTTGAAAAAGGAAGGTTTTTTTTTCCAGTATTTTGGCCAGAAGATAAGTAGATAAAATTGGCGTTTCACTTCATGGCTGTTGGGACCTTATTGTGCAGAAATTGACAGCCTTGTTACAAAAATGCAAAATTTGGCATAAAGTCCTGTGGAGCACTTTGAAGCTATTTTGATGATGCAGTAAGCCATTTTATCAAACACAAGGATTATAAAAATGTAAACAAAATCACTCACTCCACTCTGTTCATTCAGCAAGTATGATCTTAAAGCTAGAATTCTCCAAAACAAACAGTAAAAATTGCCATCAGATTATTTGTTTAGCATTTCTCAAGATCTAATGGAATAATTCATTGGATAATTTGTAAGCTCCAGTGAGCTGGAACAGATTTGGTGACGCAAGAGCATGGAGAAATGTTAGACTGGAACTGGAATATTGACTCTGACCATTAATACTCTGAGGCATGAATAAGAGCTTTACAACTCGTCTTGACAGAGGAACTTAGCCAGCAAAAGACTGTTGTGGTGCATTAATGTGGAAGAAAAACTCAAAAGAAACATACACCTACACTTTATTGTAATTGTATTTTTCAAGACAATTCCACAATTTCAACTGTAAATTGTAGATTTGCACAGCGATTTCCAGTGTGCTTTGTCAATACAAAATGTTGCATATAGAGTCCAAGGATGTAAAATAATTATTTTAACATCAAAAACAGAAACAGAAATCGCTGGGAACACTCGGCAGGTCAGGCAGCATCTATGGTGAAAGGAAAAGTGAGTCAACATTTCAGGTCCATGACCCTTTGTCAGAACTGCATGTCCTGATCTGCTGAGTGTTCCCAGCGATTTCTGTTTTTGTTTTGGATTCTCAGAATCTGCAGTATTTTGCGTTTTTAATTTAACATCAAATTAGTACTGTGTACTTCATTTCTACTATTGTAATACGCTGCAATTACACTGGAACAGACGGTAATTGATCTAGTTTAGGTGTTGAATCTGAGTGTCCTGTTTACAATTCTAATTCTGAGAGAAATGTAATTGCTGCCTCAGTTATGCAAATTGTGGTAAACTTGACTGTTAGGCTACACAAAGTGAATATCATGTATGTGAGATTGTGATGTACTTGGACTATTTGGACAGATGTCAACATTGCTTAGACAAACTAAACTAGCAAAGACGCTCTGAGATCTCATTTAGTTTGACAGCATCTGTGTAAAGCATGGCTTTTGCCATGAATCATTCATTTTACACTAGATTACAATGTGGATGGGGTTTAAACTGATGACCTTATTACCTACACTATGCTAGGTTTATCTACAAATAAAATATCTAGTGTAAACATGGTTAAGTGAGGAAAATCATAACAGAATGCAAAAGTTTTCATTTTTCTTTTCCTAGTACAGTAAAAGCCCGTTTATCCATAATCCGATCAATTGAATTGGTGACCCCCGCCCCCCACCCCTAGGGCAATTCCCCATTCCAGCAATCGTGAGTATGCTCACTTTGCGCTTGCGTGCAGATGCACACTTATTAAACTTACGAACTCTGGGTGTTTACCAATCATTTTACCGAGTGTGCTGGAATCTTTATTGGTAACTATCCATACAATATTCTGTTACTATTCAGTATATTATTAAGATGGTATGTTTTAAAATAAGTAAACTATTTGTGTTGCATTTTCGGCAACTTGCCACCCAATTATCCAGCACAGTCAATCAGTCGACCCCCCGGAGGGTGCCGGATAAACGAGCTCTTACTGTAACTTATAATTGCTGCAGAGTTGTTGTCAGTGATGTGCAGTGGGTAAACGACAGGGTAGGCACTTTTCTCAGTCCATACTAACTTTTGGGGGCATTGTCATAAAGACACGTTGTCATAAAGCCACGTCCCCAAAAGCAGCAGTAGCTTGTGCCTATTTCACCCATTACTGAGACAATGAGAAAGAAACACGCATGCGCATCGGAACTACATTCAACTCAATGGATAAAAAAGGTACGGCGTCTCGCTGCTAGAGTATTAGATATGTATTGAATGCGTATTGGGGGTGGTACAGATGTGTAGTCTAGAGTGATATGCAGGTATCCCGCCCCAACAGCGGCCTCGTCAACCACGAAACTCATATCCACGGTTTGCTAAATGCGACAACTCTTGCTAACCACAGCTTATAACTCTTGCTTATCCACGGATTTTAACTTTAACACTAGCGTTTAGCTATAGGACCCAGTTGCATCAACCAAACTCAATGTCGCTTCGCACTAGCGTATAGCACTAGGACCCAGTTGAGATGTTGCAATCAACCAGCGACACGCTTCTCTCTTAGGATTAAGGCAAATAACATGAATTTATTGTCGCTTCTCCGCAGCCTTCTCTCTCTGTGTGTAAGTGTATCTCTCTCTCTCACCTTCTCTCTATTTCACCTTCTCTTCCCCCACCCCCCTTCTCTCTCTCTCTCACCTTCTCTCTATTTCACCTTCTCTTCCACCCCCGGGACTCTCTCTCTCTCTGTGTAGATCAGTCAGTCAATCAGACAGCCTCGCTGATTGCTGCAGATGCGCCCAAACTTACTCCCCCTATCCCCATGTATGTTATAACTGTATGTGTTTTTTTGTGTTTAGTTCTACAAAATGCGAACTTACTTCCCCTATCCCCATGTTTCCCATAGGGCCCTGCATTTTCCAACCGCAAAAAAGCAAACATACTTCCCCTATCTCCATGTTTGCCATAGGGCCCTGCATGTTCCAACTGCGATTTTACCAACCGTGGAGGTTTAGAGGAACGTTTCCCCTGCAGTTGGGGAAGGATACCTGTATATCCCGAATAAAGGGGAAAACAAATCAGCAAAACCGTACTCAGCAGGGCAAAAAGATGTGGAGAATTATCAAAAGTCAAAAGTCAGTATGTGAAGCAGCACTGAAACACTATCTCCACAACTGGCAACGATGGTGCCTGTTTCACCATCGGTAAAACAAAGAAGATGACAATCTGCATTTTCAAGCCAGCTTCAAACTCCAATGTTGTGTTGAAGTCAGGTAGGTTTTGACCCAACACTAACTATGGACTGCTTTTGATCATAGAATTTTACTGCACAAAAGGAGGCTATTCGGCCCATCTAGTCTGTTCCAGCTCTTTGAAAAGAGCAACTCAATTCCACTGCCCAGCTCTCTCCCCATAACCTAACAGACCTGTTCTCCCTAAATAAAGATCTAATTCTCTTTTAAAAGCTGTTATCAAATCGGCCTCCACCATCTTTTCAGGCAATGCATTCCAGATTCGAAGAACCCGCTGAGTGAAAACATTTCTCCTCAGTTCCCCTCTGCTTTGTTTTGAAACTATTTTAAATCTATGACCACGAGATACAGATTCACCCACCAGTGGAAACAGTTTTTCCTTATTCACCCTGTCGAATCCCCTCATGATTTTATAAACCTCTATTAGATCTCCACTCCACCTCAGCAAGGTCCTGTTTTAACTCATTGAAATTAGCCTTCTTCCAGTTGAGTATTGTCGTGGAATAACTCACAAAGAGATCAGGTTATTCGTGTAAAGCACAAACAGTCATATAATACACCAACGGCCGAAAGGAGAAATACCCTCACAGGTCAGATACCCGAGGTGGTACTTCTAAGGAACAAATAGAAATACAACAGTTTATATCTTATTCTTTTGCACACCCGCGTGACAGTAATACAAGTTCCTTTAACCAATTACAGCAATCCACCTAATCAATAAAAGTGAATGTGGGAAGAGAGTTGAACTCTATTTACATTAGCCATGGGGTGCAAAAAGAGCAGCATCTGTTAAAACAGAACTAGACAACCACAAGTTGCTAACTGATAGATTGCAATTTTCAAAGAAAGAAGTAAATCGTTTTTAATGATCAGGCATATAGTGAAGCAATTGATTACCAAATACAATAACAAGCAGGGAATGTCTAATCTAAAGAAGCACAGGCCTTTCTCCCTTCTTTGGTCTGGACTATGTCATACAACTGACGTTTGCTGATACCCCTACTGACCTCTGGAATTTCTAAGGGAGACTAAGAAACAGCTAACAATGTCCAGGGGAAACTAAGAAACAGCTAACAATGGTTTCTGATTTTTAACATGGTTTCCACAGTATCTTCACCTTTGATTGTTCCTTATCCATTTCCATAATTACTCTGAATCTAATGATATTGCTATTTCCTAGGTGCTCACCTACAGAAACCTATTGTACTTGCCTCACCTCATTCCCCAAAACTAGATCCAGCACTGCATCCTTCCTTGTTGGATTGGAAACATACTGATTAAGAAAGTTGTCCTGTACATATTTCAGAAATTCTTCTCCATCCTTGCCCTGTACACTACTATTCTGACAGTCGATGTTGGGATAATTAAAGTCTCCCATTATCACTATTCTATTTGTTTTGCATCTTTCCGAAATCTGCTTGCAGATCTGCTCTTCTATCTCCTTCCCACTATTTGGTGGTCTATAGTATACTCCTAACAGTGTAACTGCTCCTTTTTTATTTCCTTATCTCTAACCAGATAGTTTCTATTTTTGGCTTTCTTCACCTCGTTCCTTTCTAAGGCTGTAACTGAGTCTTTAATTAATATTGCCACCCCACTTCCTTTTCTCCCCTCTCTATCCCTCCTGAATAGATTATATTATAGCCAGGAATGTTGAGTTCCCATTCCTGCCTTTGTTTGAGCTAGGTTTCTGTTACTTCTACCACATCATATCAGCAACTTGCAGCTACTAGAGCCAATTTTATTTGTCAAACTCCATGCATTTACATACATGCACTCCAAGACAGAATTCACCTGCTCTGTACTTTTCTCCCATCCTACCCCTCCCCTTGTCCCCTGTCTTACCCGTCCCTTATCTGGACTACTGTTTGCATTCCCATCCCCACTCAAAATTAGTTTAAAAGCCCCCTTACAGCATTAGACAATCTCCCTGCAAGGACATTGGTCCCAGCCTCGTTCAGGTGTAACCCATCCATCTTTTGCAGGTTCCACCTGCCCCAGATCCAGTCTCAATGATCCAGGCACCTGAAGCCCTCCTTTCTACACCACTTCTCCAGTCAAGCATTCGTGTGCCTTATCCTATTGTTTTGAAATTCACCTGCTCGAGGCACCGGGAGTAATCCAGAGATCACCACCTTTGAGGTTCCACTTTTCAGCTTTTTCCCCAGCTTCTGATACTCTCCCTGGAGCATCTCAGGCCTCTTCCTCCCAACATCATGGATCCCAACATGGACCAGCACTTCTGGATGTTCCCCTTCCCCCTCTAGAATTTTATGCACTCGTTCGGTGACGTCTTCAGCCCTGGCACTAGGGAAGCAACATACCATCCGAGATTCGCGTTTTCAGTCACAAAAACGCCTGTCTATACCTCGGACAGTTGTATCCCCTATGACAATTGTCTTTGAACATTAATTCCTCCCCATGGCCTCCTGTGCATTCACAGTCTATTCAATACTCTCCCCTGAGATATCAACATCAGTACTCAGTACAGAGTACCGGTTTGTGAGTGCAACCCTTTCAAGGGATTCCTGCACTGCCTGTTCCCTCTTCCTACCATGTCGGGTTGTCACCCAGTCACTCCCCTTCTGAACCCTTGGTGGCAGTGGGGTGACCACCTACTGAAACATTTAGTCCATAAAATCCTCAGCCTCCTGGATACAGTGCAGTGACTGAAGTCTCTCCTCAAGCTCAGCAACCTTGTGCTGTAGCTCAATCTGCCGGAGGCACTTCCTGCATACATGATTGTGCAGATTGCACAAAGCATCCTGGAGTTCCCACATTAGACACCTGGAGCAACAATTCTAAGGTGCCTAGCCATGTTCGTTACTTTATTGAAAATAGATCAACCGCGTGGACCTACTTCCTCCTCTGCACCTAATTCCCACTCTCACCCCATTCCTTCTCACCCTACTGATCCAATCTGTTTCAGATTGGTTAGCATCAATGAACAATTAACACCAAATCAAGTAGCTAATCAGTATGTTGCTTTGTTATTGATTACATCTAATTGGCTACAGCTGCTCCCTGTATAATCTATTCACAAGTCCAATCTACCAATGATATCACTGTTTACCAATTTACCAATTCTACCAACAGTTTTGAACAGCACAACACAGCTTGAATACTCATGCTAGTTGTTCCCACAGTAGCTCCCACTCAATTCCTTCTCACTCTGATCGTAGTTCACTCAGCGCTCTCTGCTCATGAAGTACAAGTTTACAAATGTAGCAAAGTTACATTTATATAGCATATATGACACTTCTGGTTGGGCACCTAAGATGGGGGTGGAAGCTGTGGGGGTGGGGTGTAGGAAGGGGAAGGATTGCTGAAGGCGTGTCAAAGAGGTACAGTGGATTGTGAGATGGACCTTGAATGAGGTGAGGGAGAAAGTTGGAGAGATTCTGGGATGGAGCTTCAGAGAGTGGGGGGCAGAATGGCTGAAATCCCACTGATGGTGGGTGGATAGGGTGGAGGACATGAAGCAGGTTGTGCTCACTGTGCGACGGTAGTGAGCAGGTCGGTGGATTTGAAGGAGGTGGCAACAACAACAACTTTGATTTACATAGTGCCTTCCATGCAGGACAGCGTCTCAGAGCGCATCACAATAACGGATCCCGGGCCCAAGCCAGGGGTAGGGGGAGAAAGGTGACCAAAGGCGAGGTCGAGGAGAAAGGTCTTTAGCTGAGATCTTTAGCTGAATCTGGGAAGAGAAGAGGACAGGCGAAGAGAGTGAGGAAGAGAGTTCCAGAGTCTCGGGAAAGGTAGAGACTGTGAAAGGATTTAAAGTGGAATCACATTTTTAATTAAAGTGGTAGTATTTCACATTACATTTATTTTTTCCCTCTGACAGTTTTAAGCTAAAATTTAATCTTCCCAACGAAAATGTCCTTCACCAGATTTTGCAATTACAGTACTTCAGTAGCCATGCATGAAAGTGACTTGGAGGCAGTTGTGTTTTACTGCACAGTTGAGGAGCTCACCACATGGGTCAATTGTGGAGCTTAATGCCTCCCAGTATAAAGTGAAATGGATTAAATTGTGAAGATTGACCTTAGCTTAAATCATCCTGATCCATGACCTTTGTGTGGTAGAAAGAAAATGGAACTAGACTCCTGTCTGAAATAATGTGAAACAAAATGTAACTACATACAACAACAACTTGGATTTATATATCGCCCTCCACGGCAGACCGCATCTCAGAGTGCTTCACAAAGTGAACCTGGGGCTGAGCTAGGGGGAGAGGGAAAAGTTGACCAAAGGCGCAGTCGAACCGAAAAGTCTTCAGACGTGAGGTGAAAATAGGAAAGGAGGGGGTGAGGCAAAGGGAGTGAGGGAGGGAGTTCCAGAGCCTCGGGGCGTAGTGACTGAAGGCACGGCTGGTGACAGTGGAACAGAGGAGTCAGGGGACAAAGAGGAGTCAGGGGACAATACAGTGTATTCTGTGAAGCGCTTTGAAGCATCGAGAAGATGTGAAAAGGGCTACATTAAATTCAAGGATTATTATTATTATCCTGCTACCCAGGAGTCCAGGGATCCTGTCTCCTGTCACGTTCACCAGGCTTCACCAGTGAGAACAAGTGGTAGGGATCAGGTGTGTAAATATCATGTGAATCCACACATTTAACCCCAATGTGACTGAAATCAGCAGTCAAAACAATAGGCGGGTTTTGAAGGTGGGAGAGAAACAGTTCAAATGGAAAGTGTTGATTGCTTCAAACGCAGATCAGATTGTTTTCTTTCAGGAAATAACATTATGGAACATAGTAAATAGGTAGGTCAGGACATATGTGCATGCGACCACCACCAACAACAACAACAACAATTTACATTTATATAGCGCCTTTCACGTCGGGAGGACGTCCCAAGGCGCTAAACAAGAGGCGTGTGACCCGAGCTGGGAGGGGAGTGTTTGGGAAGGGGTGAAACACGAAGCGGAGGTAAAAGAGTTCGGGGTGGAACAAAAGGCACGATCGAAGAGGAAAGTCTTCAAATCGGCCTTGAAAGAGGAAAGGGAAGAGGCGAAACGGAGGGATTGAGGGATGGCATTCCATAAGGTGGGAGCGGAGAAACTGAAGGCCCGGCCTCCGATGGTGGGACGGTTCGGGCGGGGGGCTTGGAGCAGGCCAAGTCCTGTTGAACGGAGGGTCCGGGTGGGCGTGTAGGGGGAGAGTAGATCGGTTAGGTAGGATGGGGCAAGGCCGTGTAAGGCCTTGTAGGTGAGGACGAGGATCTTAAATTCGATCCTCTGGAGGATGGGGAGCCAGTGGAGACGGGCGAGGGTGGGGGTTATGTGGTCGCGGAGGCGGGTACGGGATAGTACACGGGCTGCAGAGTTTTGGATGGCCTGCAGCCTATGAATGGAGGAACTGAGGAGGCCGACTAGGAGAGAATTTCCGTAATCCAGCCGTGAGGTGATGTATGCGTGCACGAGTGTTTCGGCAGCGCGGGGGGTAAGATAGTTGCGGAGCCTGGCAATGTTGCGCAGATGGAAATAGGCGGTGCCGGTCAAGGCGCGGATGTGGGGGAGGAAGGAAAGTTTTTGATCGAACATGATGCCGAGGTTCCTGATTGGCTTTGTGAGGTGGAGAGTGCAGCCTTGGATGTTGAGGCTGGCAGCGCCCGATGTGCGGAGGCGCTGGCTTGAGCCAATCAGGAGGGCCTCGGTCTTATTCACATTCAATTGCAAAAAGTTGTCCCTCGTCCACGATTCGATGTCGGACCAGGAAGATGGAAGGCGAACTAGATGAACCTTGGACGTTTTTTTCATCCTTTCAGCATTTCTTATGTTCTTATTAGAATATTAGCAGCTATACTGTCTGACTAAGTGGTATTTCAGGACAAGGTCACCAAGCACTAGGTTCAAAGAAATAAATGCCTTCAAAACATCGTTAAATCGCCTAGCTGAAAAGTCTGATGTTTCTGCTACACAAAGCAATGGATCATTAGATGTATGTTGTACACAGTGAGACAAGCAATGCAGCACATTAGATTTATTGAGTTCATTCCAAAGTACAACAACTTCCTTCCTGTTATTATTAACTCAAATGTGTTGCTTAAAATGTGGTGGGCATTTTGTTTCTTTTGTGAAAACAGGAAAATTGGGGAAAATTAAAGAATTAGTGACTGGCATCTTTAACAAAACTTCACAAACATCTATTTCGAAGTTATCTGGCTTTTGATGACTGACCATTATATAAAAATGATTAGAAAGCAATGTTGTATATATTAAATAGTAATCCTTGTATTTGATATAGCGCTTTTCACGTCTTCTAGACATCTCAAGCCCTTCACAGAATATACTGTAAAGTGAATTGACTGTATATTTGTGGGCAAAACGTGGCAGCCAATTGCACGCAGCAGTGTCACACAAACAGTGTCTTTTTATTTTTTTGCTTGAGGGTTCATTATCAGGCATGTGGAGTAAGGAAACTTGTCTATGGTTTTGCCCTGCCTGGAATCAAACCCAGGTTTCTCGCTTGCGAAGTGAGAGCTCTAACCACTGAGCTTTGGGACTCCGAGGTAGCTCAAAGAACTCCATATTTTGTATGTAACACACTCTATAAATAACTGCGATTGGTAGTGATGTGGCTCTTCAAGTCCAATGTTTGGGCAATTCTGCACTATTTCTCTTATGTGGGAGGTGAGTTTTGCAAATGTATTTTTTCTTTTCTGAACATTTGGTGACAGGAACACATGATAGCGCAAGCATAACTGCACGATTAATTAGTTCATGCACCACCAATTTGTGCTAACTTGACAGATGCAACTTAGTTCATACATATCTTTTCATATTGAATGCAGTAATCTATTTTTAAAAGTAATCTTGCCTGGACAGTGAATATTGCATTAGAGTTAGTGACTGAACCTAACAATACATCACAGTCTGTCTTTAAAGATTCCATGCACTATTCAAAAAGAAAAGGGACTTCCTCCCAATGTCCTCCAAATTGAACTAGACAATTAGTTCATGGCTGCTTGTGGTGCATTGTTGTGCACAAATTAGCTGTTGCGTTTGCCCACGAAAAACAGTCACTCATCTTCAAAAGTGCTTTGTGAAGCACTTTTGTTGTTGTTGGGATGTTTTCTTGATGTGAAAGGATTATTATTATTATTTGGCATTCAGAGCGATGTGAAGACAGATCATCGATGTCCATCGGTTAACAATTGTATCCATTGATATAGATGACAGAATGAGTGATCAAAGGTGCAGAGACCCATCAACAATATCTGTGGAGAAACCTTGTTCACGTATCCACTCTGCCATTCCTCCTGTTCATCTTTCATGGTGCTGGCCACTCAGATATCTCCTTGTCTTGTTTGACCCTGAACTTTCCTTAACATCCACAACATGACCAGTACTGCCTTCCGCCATCTTTGTAACATTGCCAGACTCTACCACTGCCTCAGGCTGCCGAAACCCTTGTCCATTTATTCATCACATCAAGGCTCGACTATGGAAACTCCCTCCCCGTCAGCCTTCCCAGCTGTTCCCTTCACAAGCTGCAGATCATCCAGAACTCTGCAGCTCATGTCCTCTTCTGCACCAAACTCCGCGACCTCATCACTCCCACCCTCGCCCGGCTCCATTGGCTCCACATTCCCCAGAGGATCGAATTCAAGATCCTCGTCCTCACCTTCAAGATCCTCGTCCTCACCTTCAAGGCCATTCATGGCCTTGTCCCCGCTATCTCTCTGACCTGCTGTCTCCCTATGAACTTGCCTCCCCACTCTGTTCAGCGAGCTCTGGTGTGTTCTACAAACCCCTGCCTGACCCGCTCTACCATTGGTAGATGGTCTTTCAGCCTCTCTGCTCCCACACTCTGGAACTCCATCCCACAGCCTTTGCCTCATTTCCTCCCTTGCCTTCTTCAAGGCCGATCTCAAAACCCTTCTCTTCGATCATACCTTCTGCCACCCTCCCAAAAGTCTCCCTCCCTCCTTCCCTCCCACCCACACACCCACCCATCCCTTCCCCCTCGCCTGCCCTTCCACCTCTCCTGCCCTTCCCCCTCCCCTACCCCTCCCCCTACCCTGTCGCTCCCCCTTGCTCGGGTCCCGACCTGACTGTTTATTGCCTCGGGACGTCTCCCCGACGTGAAAGGCGCTCTGTAAATGTTATTTTTTGTTGTTGTTGGGAAGGCAAGAAATCAGACAGGAAAACTTTTTAAAAAGTCAGTTTTGGTTGCTACCTATTCAGACCCACTCTCGGAAGGCATGTGGATGAATTTTCATTCATTAATCTTTGAGGAATTATTCATTAATGATGCTCGGCGCTCTGAGACACCGTCCGGCGTGGAGGATGCTATATAAATCAAAGTTGTTGTTGTTGTTAATCTATGTGAAACCCTGTAGCTCAGTGATTATAAGCGAGAGACCCGAGTTTATATCCAGGCAGGGTGAAACCTTGGGCACGTTTCCTTACTCCACATGCCTGATAATAATCCCTAGAATAAAAACAATAATAAATTGGTCATTTCAATCCATGACTGTTTGTGGGACACTGCTGTGTGCAATTAGTTGCTGCGTTTTGCCCACAGTCAATCCATTTTACAGTATTTTCTGTGAAGGGCTTTGAGACGTCTAGAAGATGTCAAAAGCGCTATATTAAATGCCTATTATTATTTCCCTGCCTGCAATCGACTATCGCTTTTTTGTGAAGCAGATTTTCAACCTCATTGTTATAAAGTTTTAGAAAAATAACAGATGAACCATGTAGCCTTGAATTATTTCCTGCACAACGTGTGATATTGTGTTGGATCTCAATGCTCAGTTTTATACAAAAGTTGCTGGGGAAACTCAGCAGGTCAAACAGCATCCAAGGAGAAAGGAAAAAGAGTCAATGTTTCGGGTCTACAACCCTTCGTCAGGACTGATTATGTTAGAACCTAGGGAGCTGTTTTCAGCTGTAAATGTTTAAAGGAAGAAAGGTCTGTTAACCCCAAATCCGTAAAGGAAGTGCAGCTTCTATTCTCCAGTACATCAGTAAGAGATCTTGCATTTTTGAAATTAATAAAATAACAGGCAAGTTAACTATTTTGCTATGATGGTGGGTGGGCGAACCTTCAACTATCTCGTTCATGCTCTCTCTAAATTCTTCAACCTTGGATTCAAAACCTTGGATTCTTCAACCCATGTTCAAAATCCTTCTAAAAGCCCACATCATTGACTTCACTTTCAATAATCTGTAAGGTGTTTTGATTCATTTGAAGTACAGTATGTGAAAAACATTGTATAAATGCAAGTTGTGAGTGTTGCTGTAAAGTAAGTTAGCATTGGCAGAATGAATTAGATGATGTTTCTAAAAGATGCTTCATATTTAATTTTCAGTTGCTAATGAAAAGACTGAACGTAATACACAGTCCCATGCAACAGTTGCACGTGAGTATGAGTCCAATGTTTTGTAATATATTATTACAATATAATCTTGTTTAAGTGAAATATATTTTGTATTAAATTATGTTCAATTGCATGTGTGATCTTGGATTCTGAAACTTGCCAGAGAACTTTCTCTCTTCAAGAAGTTCAGGTGCTTCTCCTATCGGTCAAGAGGTCTAGTTTGTGGTATTTCTTAATAGAATTCTTTAATAAAGAATCCTGTCCATAATAATAACTTTTACATTCGGTATAGCATCTTTCAGGTCAGGAGAGCATCTCAAAGCACTTCATAGACTATAAATTGTAGTGAACAAAAGCACAAATTACTGCAGATGCTACAAATCTGAAACAAAAACACAAATTGCTGGGAGCAATCAGCAGGTCAGGCAGCATCTATGGTGAGAGGAAAAGTGACCCAAAACATTCTGACGAAAGGTTATGGACCTGAAACGTTGACTCACTTTTCCTTTCTCCATAGATGCAGCCTGACCTGCTGAGTCTTCCCAGCGACTTCTGTTTTTGTTTTCCAAAATTGTAGTGATTGTACGTTGTGTAGGCAAACAAGGCAGACAATTTGCACATAGGAATGCTTGTAAGGTACTTCACAAGTTGAAATGGAGATAAGCATCTGAACAGTGTTGCAAAAGGTTGGATTTATCACACTTCGCCCCACCACTCCCTAAAAGAGTACTGTACATTGAAATTACATTGAGGATTTTCAGATCTTTAATTGGTATCTATTCAGAGCCACTCCTGGAAGGCATGTGCATGAATTTTCATTAATCTATGAGGAGCCATTCATTAATCTATGTGGAGTCCTGTAGCTCAGAGGTTAGAGCACTCGCCTTACAGATGAGAGACCTGGGTTAAAATCCAGGCAGGGCGAAACATTGGGCAAGCTTCCTTGTGCAACGCTCCTCCACATGGCTAATAATAATCCCTAGAAAAAAACAACAATAATAAATTGGTTATTTCAATCCACGACTGTTTGTGGGATACTGCTGTGCGCAATTAGTTGCCGCGTTTTGCTCACAAATATTCAATTAATTTTAGTTGTTATAACAGCAGTGTAATTCCTTTCGCCAGCAGATGGCAGCGGTATATCAGTTCACAAACTGAATGTACTGTATATTCATTCATCTGTGCCTTTACATTGGGGTTGAAGTAAACAGTATTGGTGAAGATGTTGGCAGTTTGTTTCAACTTTCTTCTCTCTTTTTCTGGCTTTTCTCTAGGGTCAGCATTAGGTCCACTGCTCTTTTTGATACATGTGAATGACTTAGACTACAACAGCAACAACAAAATTACATTTATTGTGCGCCTTTCACGTCGCACAATAGTCTTGGGAGGATATCCCTAGTCTTGGGAGGATATCCCAAGACTAGGGTATAAAGAGCAATATTTGAAAGTTTACAGGTGACACAAAAGTTGAAAACATGCTAAACAGTGAGAAGCAAGGTAGCAGGCTCCAGGAGTTCATAGACAGACTGGTGAAATAGGCACACATATGGCAGATTACGTTTAACGTGTGAGGTGATGCATTTTGGGAGGAAGAATGAGGAGAGGCAATGTATAATAAATGGTACAATTTTAACACAACAAATTAAACTTGCACAGTGCTCTTCATGCTAGAAAGACGTCATACTTGATACTCTATAGAATTTGGTAGAGCAGTGCATCCCTCCAGAGAGAGTGTGAATTTCATTCCATACAGGGACATTTCCATACGTGACAATTATAAGTGTCGAGCTGTCTGGCTTGGATTTTAAGATGCCAATGTGTTTCCTGGCAAACTAACGTTTAAAGAGAAAAATAGGCTTTGGTGGACAGGGTTTTGTGGGGAGAGCGCAAAGCTTCAGAGTCTTGAGCCCTCGAGTATGTGTGGAGCCAAGGCGGAGCCGAGGACCTGAGTGTGCGGAGCTGAGTGTGAAGGTGGAGGGGCGCAACAAAAACATTGCTGCATTATGGGTGGGGGGCATCCTGCGAGGTGAAAGGTGCTATATAATTGTAAAGTCTTGCTTACTGGTCTTTTCACATGTGTATTACCAGACATTTTATCTCCAATAAACAATGGCAAGTTGGATTTATATAGTGCCCTTCATGCCGTACGGTGTCTCGTTCCTGAGAATGGATCCTGGGGCCGAGTCAGGGGAGGGGGAAAAAGGTGACATAAAGCACGATAGAAAAGAAAGGTCTTTTGCTTAGACCTAAAAATAGGAAGAGAGGGAGTGAGGTGAAGGGAGTGAGGAAGGGAATTCCAGAGCCCCGGAGTGTAGTGGCTGATGGTGGAGCAGAGAATTTGGGGTACAAAGAGGAGACCAGACCTGGTAGAGCGAAGGCAACAGGTGCTGTTGTGAGGAGAGAGGAGGTCAGAGAGGTAGGGGGCTGCTCTAGGCCTCTTGGCTGTTCAGTTGGCTTCACGTGATCAGAAAGCTGATTGTCAGTAAAGAAAATCCAAGAAATTGGCCTTTGTTTTGTGTTTCAATAGAATTTCAATTCAGGCAGTTCAGGGAGCCTATAATTATTGGATATGAAGAGTTGAATGAGATTAATGGAAGAAGAGGTGGAATCTAAAGCTAGCTTCTTTGAATGTGTCTGATTTCTATGACAAATGTGAGTCCTACCTCTTTCAAAAGAAATGCTCTGAAGGTTTCCTTGACCAGTTTCTCTTTTCTGGCGACACTGACTTATAATGAATGTCAGATTCAATAAACAATGCAATAATCTAAGGTGACCATTGCATAACAAACTCATCGTTTATCCTCAGTGTTTCACACTCCTGATTCTGGGTAAAGTTTAACAATTTGCCTTTGTTTCTGAGTTTTTCTTGCTTTTAACGCTGTTTGGTCATATTTATTTGAATTGACCTGCTGTGCACCAAACTGCAGTGTGGGAGTGTGTGACTAAGCTATGCAATAGCCATGTGACTGAGTGAGTTTACTGCTCCCTCAGCACTCCCATCCAGCATAAAAGGGATAAGTGGACAATAGTGGGTAATTGGTAGTATCGCAAGGCAATACAGTACTGTATTGTATTTGGAGAACTTTGGATGATTCATAGACTGAAGATAATGAACCACAAGCATCTTATTTGTGTCACTTGAATAGTCAGATTGGATTACAGTATTTCTTTGATTTCACTCCAAGGTACTGTATGTTGTTTTTAAAAAATATATCCCAGATATTTATGGGATGGTTTTTGTTTTCTGGGAATTGCTTGTGTACTATCACTGATTGCCAATGCAAAGGCCTTTCCCAATGCACTTAATAATCCTGATAGTATAATAATCCTTGCATTTGATATAGCACCTTATCACTTTATTTGGGATGTCTTGAAGCACTTCACAGAATATATTGTAAAGTGAATTGATTGTGTATTTTGTGGGTGAAATGTGATGCATTCACCCCGAGGGGCTGACAATTGTGACTTATATACTCCACGTTAAGATTTCAGAAGGTAAGTCCAGATGATGAAATTCAGCCCATTTGATTTAATCTTTTTAGAATGTACACCATTATGTCTTCCCTCTTCAGGTCAAGCTGTTTCTTAAACATATCCAGTATCCTGGCCTTAGGTTTAGCCACCAAACTAGACATCATTCATAGAAATAAATAGGTACACTGTGCCAGTTGTTTGTTACTCTTTGGATAAAGAAATATTTTCTGGTGTCTGTCCTCAATTTATCCTTTGTTATCCTGAATTAGTGCCTTCATCCTCCCGACATGAAAGGCACTCTACAAACATAATTCTATTTGTTGTTGTTGTTGTTGTTTACAGTATATTCTGTGAAGTACTTTGAGAGGTCTCGAAGACATGAGAAGGTGGTATATCAAATGGAAGACTTATTATTACCAAGCGGTTCCCATTACCGAGACAGGCCAAAGGTTTCCCTGCAGTGTAATTTATTTTCCCCTCATTCGCCCTCTGACACCATAAAAACATTTATGTGCCATTCATCCCATTGACCTAGTCATTGTTCTCAATGTTTAGGTCGGAGAAGCTGAACCTGCGAATTGGGAGGTCTACTGTGTTGATCTCGGGTTTTAGCGCCTTGAAACGTCCTCCCGGCGTGAAAGGCGCTGTATAAATATAATTGTGTTGTTGTTGTTGAAATGTCAGTTAATACTATACTGAACTGAAAGTGCAACAATATGGTCACTGCTTCTCGAACTTCACCTTCTGGAATTCTGGAACTCAGGGCTGGGGGTGGTGGTGGCGGGTGATGGTGGTTCGTCTATGGGTCTAACTCTCACTCACTTGATGCGATGTGCACTTACAATTTCTCTGTACAGTTTTTTACAATTGGCACCTAAGGAATTTGGTTTACATCACTTGTATAATGGACCTAGGAAATAGATTGTGTTGGAGTGGATCAGAAGATCTCTGGTTTTCCGAACGCAGAGAACTTATTCAGGATCTTATTAGAAACTGTCACATTTTAGACCCTGGGTCGAATCTGGGTCAGAGGTTGTGCAATGAAATCCAAATGTCTAACCATTAGCTAAATATCACACACTGCAAATTGCATCCCAGTTTTAATCCACAATGCACAAAGCAGTACGGCAATTATTATTATTACATACACACATGCACAGAATGGGTTAAAGATTCAAGCATTCAAAAAAGCACAGGAACTTCACACCTTTATCTTCACATTTTATTGAAAACTTGCTTTTGGCACAGTTATATGTGCAACAAACATGTTGCTGACAAAATTAGTCAGTCTGAGCGTTTGGTGTTGCCACTGTTTTAAATCCTTCCATTTCTTTCTGCTGGGGGGTTGTTTGAGACAATGTCCTCCAAATCATAATAACTTAATTCACTACCAATTCATACTGTTTGTCTTTTGTGCTTAATATATGCGGGCGGGGGAGGGAACTGACCCAAATATCAGTAAGAATTTACAGACTTGTTAAAGTTAATTGCTGCAAAATCATTCTCATAATTGAAGCTGGCTGCTATATGACTTGCTAAAGGGTGTAGGCTTTTATGCTTTTCTGGCATACAGCTTGTAGAATTGGCTGCAGAACCCACAAAATAGACAGACCTGCGGGCACAAACAAGCAACTGCTTTACACAGCTGGTTAACCACCAACCAGAGAATATCACCATATTTAAACTTGTATTTATCAAAATCTTTCTGTCTGGATATCATTGTGTTATGTTTCAGGGTTTGACTGTCAGCTCCCATTGAAGAATTGTTTGTTGGATCTGTATAGGAGATTGATTAGGCTGCAGTTGGAATACTGTGTTCAGTATTGGGCACCCCATTACAGGAAGAATATCACAGTGATGGAGGGAGTGGAGTGCAAATTCACTAGGATATTATCAAATAACAATACTCCTTGTGTTTGATATAGTGCTCTCTCACAGAATAAAGTGATTGACTGTGTGTAACAAGAACAATTTCGATTTATATAGTGCCCTCCACGCCAGACGTTGTCTCAGAGTGCAGACACGTCTCAGAGGGCGTATGTATTAAGGGTAAAACACGGCTGCCAATTATACAATGTACATATGAAAAGTGGCTGGCTAATTTATGGGTTTTCTCCACTGGAGCAGACAAGAGATATCAATAAGACTCAAACTTCTTAAACTCCACAATTAATTGGACTCTTCTGTTAAAAAGAGAAGGGTGAAGGGTGACCTAATAGAGGTCTTTAAAATTATGAAAGGTTTTTATAGTGTAGACATAGAAAAGACTTTTCCATTTGTGCGGGAGACCAAAACCAGTGGCCATAAATATAAAATAGTCACCAATAAATCAAATGGGGAAGTCAGAAGAACCTTCTTTACCCAGGGAGTGGTAGGAATATTGAACCTGCTATCACAAGGAACAGTTGAAGTGAATAGCATTGATGCATTTAAGTGGAAGCTAGAGAAGTACATCAGGGAGAAAGGAGTAGAAGGTTATTTAAAGCGCTCTGAGACGCTGTCCAGCGTGGAGGGCGCTATATAAATCGAAGTTGTTGTTGTTGTTATGCTGAAAGGCTTAGTTGAGGAAGGCTCATGTGGAGCATAAACCCCCAAATGGCTGAGTTAGGATGAATGGCCTGTTTTTGTGCTGTGTATTCCATGTAATTCTAGTTAAAGTTTAAAAACAATGCTGAGTCACAAACGGGGTTTGTGAATGCTGAATCCTGCCAGTAAACAATGTGTGTCACACTAGTCTGCAAGGATGCTGATCTGATGCGGCTATAAGTTTTTAAAAATCATCCTTGCATTGATGTAGTTTATTCTATGTCTGTAGGCCATCTCAAAGTACTTCCTAGGATATATTGTAAAGAGTAGTGGCTGTGTGTTTGTGGGCAAATGCAGAAGAATAACTTGTATTCAACAATGCCCTATAAACAGCCATGAAGCGAATGCTCGATTTTATTTGGGGGATTGTTGACTGGGACACTGGGAAAAACTCCCTTCTCTTTCAACTACTGTCATAGATTCTTCAATATTCATCTGACAGGCAGACAGGGTCTTGATTTAATGTCTCATCTGAAAGTTTGCAAACGTATACATACTAATATTCTGGTATTGGGCTCAGTTGGTATGTGTCAGATCTTGGAGAATTGAATTCATCTTGTTATTTGCCACTACACTGTGAGGTTGAATTTTGCTGTTCTTAAACTTTACTCCATTTCTCTCTGAATTGTAGGCTCAAAATCACAGACTTCACTCTGGCACACTGGCATGGGAGTTGAAGGGAAAAATGAAAAAGGCAAAGAAAAGGCAGGAATTGTCATCGATCCACAGAATCCTGAAGAAATTTTGGCAGAAGAGTTTCCCCCTGCGGATAGTGCAGATGCTACAGAGAAGGCGGCTATCAGGTTAGGAATTCCATATGGCTGTGTGCAGAAATACATGCTGTTTCCTATCACCAGCACAGTCACATCACAGAGACCTGTTTCAGGTTCCTCTCACCAGTTTTAGTTACTGTCTGAAGCTAATAGGCATCAGTCAGAAAGGATTGCTGTCAAAATGTGCACCTTTGTTCCTGTCCTTAAAGGAGCATTGCTTTCAAGCAAAATTATTTGATGAACCTTTTAATCCTTAGGGATATAAGCATTACCCAAGGAACTTGCATGAAAGGATGCTGTGTATCAAGTGATTGGCAGGGAGTAGAAGAAAATATTTTAGTATCTGTGATGCTGATTTTCTGTGATTAATGAGAAAAAGATTTGTCAATGTTTTAAAAACATAAACCATGTCGCTTTAATATTTCTTAAACTGATGGGGAAGCTAAACCAAGGCTGTGAGGATGAGCTTGTGCAGGGTTGATGGAGTCATAGTTATTATTCAACATTAGGTAGAGATAGTGGGTGAAATTTGTGCATTTGTTTTGAAAGATGGAAGATTTGACCTCAACATGTGTCTCTTTGCAAGATAGTTGAGGTTATATTTATTTGTTGATACAGTAATACTAAAGAAGTCATATTTGGGAAACTCTTCATGTAAAACACAGGAGAAAGAATGTTGTTCGTACCAACGAAACAGTCATTCAACTCAAAGAGAGTTTTTGCTGCAGTATCCAACATTCTTCTCTGTGTGTGGCAGCTCTTGGGTGCTGGGAAAGGAAAGAGTTTGGTCAATAAATATTTCTTTCTGCCCTTCATTCCTGACTATATTAAAGGCCCCAAAAGGTTGGTTATTCTGACACCTCTTGCAAGATGGTCTAATGCACTGTAGAATGTCTGGGAATGTTTGCTTCAAATAAGATGATAAAGAATTCCTTTCTCCTCCACCACAGTGCGGTGGAAATTCTACTGCTTCCTGTTTACAAGAAATGGGAATTGGTTTCAAACAGAAATGTATTTTTTTTACTGCAATGTTTGTTCTAGTTCTGTCACTAAGTTTGTATATATTGAAAAATAACTTAATGTTGGAAAGTCCTAAGACTACTTTCAAGACTGAGAATAATCAGTATACTTTTGCATCAAATCTGTAAGAGAAGAAGAACAACAACAACAACTTAAACATATAAAATGCCTTTCATGTCGGGAGGACGTCCCAAGGCGCTGCACAGGAGGCATGTGACCTGAGCTGGGAGGGGAGTGTTCGGGAAGGGGTGAAACACATAGGGGAGGTCGAAAAATTCGGGGGGGAACAAAAGGCACGGTCGAAGAGGAAAGTCTTCAGACCGGCCTTGAAAGAGGAAAGGGAAGAAACAAGGCGGAGGGATTGGGGGATGGAATTCCACAGGGTGGGAGCGGAGAAACTGAAGGCCCGGCCTCCGATGGTGGGACGGTTCGGGCGGGCGGCTTGGAGCAGGCCAATTCCTGCTGAACGGAGGGTTCGGGTGGGCTTATAGAAGGAGAGTAGATCGGTTAAATAGGGCGGGGCAAGGCCGTGTAAGGCCTTGAAGGGACGTTTCTAGTGTGTAAGTAACGCTATTACTCTTGATATTTGACAATTTCTGTATCAGGATTTGGACAGATTTGTTTGCATTTATCTACACTGCAGAATGAGGCCACAGTGTGTAACATGTGGCAACTGATGATAACAACGATTGTGATATTTACTGCAAATAATGTACTGTGAACAAAGGAAAGACTGGTGATAATAGACCCTTGGTTCAGATTTAAGTGAATGGACTAATTTTGTCTAGGGTGTGTTGGATGTTTAGAATTGGGCTGACATGGGTCAGTGCCCTAATGACATTGCAATTTACTTCTGCAAAGTGGTGCAGAGATATAACAGGCATGTAGCTATTATTTCATCAATGTGCAATTTCATGAAAATAATCTTGACTTCCACTTTATTAGTAAAAGAAAGTTGAAAAATGTGATCCTTTCAACCTCATGGTTTCAAATTGGCTTAGTATCAATTAATGAGCAAGACTGTCTTATTTGTACAGATACAGATTCCTTGTATATTTATAAATCAATAATGCAATTTTAAAAGTATATTTTTAAATCTTTAATGATCTTGCATTTTACACAGGATCTTATGAAATTATTAAAGCACATCAAAGTTCTTCACAGGATTTTTCTGTAAAGTATTGCAAACAAATGCAGCAGACAATTTGTACATACTGTAGCAATGTCTCACAAACACCCATGAAGTGAATGACTAGCTTTATTTGGTGATTATTTACTAGGGCCTCAGGAAAAGCTCCCTTCTCTTTTCGAATGAACCCTTTCCAAAAGTACAGTCAGAAAGATAGTTTTAAAGTTAGGTTTTGAAAGTGGTGCAGGGTGAGTGTGGTAAATAAAGTAAATAATAATCCTTACATTTGATATAGTGCTTTCCACATCTTTTAGATGTCTCAAAGATATCACATTATTCCCAGAATAATGGTCCTGGCATCTTCATCTGCCAAAATGCATTCTCTGGGTTCATGTTTATAAGCCCATTTAAAAAGTAATGCATCCCCAAAAGACCTTCTCTGAAATCTCCCCTTTTGTCCCACTAGTTTGTTGCTCAAAACTAATTGACTTAATGCAAGTGATCATCCTCATTGCTCTCCTCTGCACTGGCTTTAGGAAATGTGCAGTTTACCCATATATCCCTGGACTATTTCACATCCCCCGCCTCGCCTATCCCAAGATTGGTTTCTTCAACACCGGTCTTAAGAACTTCCTCTTCGACCATGTCTTTGGTCACCCTTTTACCCCTACTCCCTCTGTCCTCCACTCCTCCTAATCCCAACCACCAGCTCGTGTGCAGATCCCTGACGAATCAGTGCATTGGGACGTCCTCCTGATGTGAAAGGCCCTCTCCAAATGTAATTTGTTGTTGTTTTGTCACAGTGACCAGAGCCTCTAGGGACTGTTCTACCTATAGGCAAAATAGGCAGCTGATTTTTTTTAATGCTCGACTGGAGCTGCATTGAATGCCTCAAACCTGCGATACCAGTGGCCTGTGGGCGTCTTAAGGTAAATTCATCTCTCTTGCTAAAGCTGATGAATTTGCAAGAGGATAGGAATGGGGGTGGCACTGTGATGTTTTGCCTAGGGCGGCAGATTGCCTTGAGCGGCTTCTGGCTGTCTCACGCTGTTTTGGCATAGTGAGCGATTAGTCGACGAGTAACACAAAATTTTTCAGCTTTCAGCTATGCAAGTTCGATCCGATCCGAAGTAAATGTAGGTGCTTCCTACTTTTAGTTCCTATAGATGCTTTACGGTTATCTGCATTGAACTTCATTTGCCATTCATCAACCCACATGCATATCATGTCAAGCTTGGTTTGTAAGACTTTTGCTGTCTCTGCTGATTCCACAGTTCAACAATTTGATGTCACGTTCAATGCTCAAAGGTGCTGTAAGGGTGGGATGGTTCTTGCCCATCCAAAAATCTGTTGTTGTCTCCTCTCTGATATGAGGCTTCACTTGCCCATAACTCCCATGCTTGTCAGGCTTCATTGGTTCCCAGCAAATCGATTTCCTTGTTCTGATCTTCAAATCCTTACATGTCTGTTTTCCCCCATCCAACTCCCTGTTTCCTCCAGACCCTTTCTTCCAAGTCACCCTTACGCTCTACACACTTGGGCCTGCTGCACATACTCCACTCCCTTTGCCCACTATTGGCAGATGACCTTCCAGTGTCTTTTACTTCCCACCTAGGGATTTGAAGTCACGTAATCTAAGATGACAATCTAATTCAGTGCTGGGGTGTTGCATTGTCAGAGGTGCCATTCTTTGGATGAGACGTTAAACTGAGATCCTTCTGGTTGTTCAGGTAGACATTAAAAATCCCATGGCGCTATTGGAAGAGAGAAGGGAATTTCTCCTGAAGTCCCGATCAACAATCCCCTAAAATAAAATTGGCCACTCACTCTAGAGCTGTTTATAAGACACTGCTGTGTGCAACTGGCTGTTGCGTTTCACCCACAAACAAAAATACACAGTCAATCCACTCTACAATATATCCTGTGAAGCACTTTGAGACTCTCAACAATGCTATATCAAATTAAACAATTATTATTAATGAATAAAATTGATCGCTGACACAGAGGTTTTGTGGGACATTCCTGTGTGCAAATCAGCTGCCACATTTGCCCACAAAACATAGTCACTGCACTGTAGTACATCCTGTGAGAGCTTTGTGTTGTCTGCCAAATGCAAAACGTTAGCTGATCTAAATGCAATACCTGCAGTGGGAGGAGTTGACCACTGGAGGGTGCAAATCTATAGCTTGTTCACCCAATTCCAAGTCAATTTGAGACATATTCCAAATCAGTGAATATTTCAGACTGCCATTTCAAATTGTTAGTAGAATTATAACTATATTTGTTCAATGTATATCACTGATAAATGAAACCAGTTTGAAAAATTTGTGCTAAATTCTGGGCATTTGTTTAATTACTAACAGAATGCTGGCACTCAAGACATTGAGAGTGGTCAGGCTTCTGTTAACCACGTGTTGTGCCAGAATACTACAATGGCCGTCAGTGAATTAAAACATTGCAAGAGGATAATTACAAATCTTAAATAAACAAGTGTATTAAAATGATTGATGGATCTCGCCATTCTGAAATATGTTTTGAACAATATATGGGCATTTCCACGATAAAGGGGTATACGTGTGTGACAGAGGTCAGAAAATCAAATTGATTACTGAACACTCATTTTTTGTACATAAGTGCCCTAGAGACCATATTGTATGTATCTTGTAAGAAATACATAACTTTTTTAGCAGAATAATTTTTACCACCTCTGAAAGTTCACACCTCATGCACTTAATGCTTTGAATGGGGATAGACATTACGAACAAGGACATTAGAGGATGGAATGTCATGAGTGAATTTTCAAAATGTCGGAGAAGTAAGCAATCATCAAGCTTATCAAAATAAATCAAACCACGAAGTAGTTACTTCATAACTTTATGAATTGAGAGCAAAATGGATTAAAACATTTTTAATCCTGAAATCCCGTTTTTCTCGTTCGTAATTAATTAGATGGACGGGGTTACGAGCGTGTCGCATTTTTTAAAGGGACAAAACAAATATGATCAGGCTCTTGAATGAAATAGAAACTTATCAGCTTTCTGTCTTAACACTTGATTTATGGATCTCATTATATTTAATGATAGTGAGAATTAAAAATAGGATCTGAAATAGGTTTCAAAAGCAGCCTTCTTTGCTGTGTCACATTTTAGAGGTCTCTAGATAGAGTGGACATGATGTTTAATTTATTGTCATTTAAAAAAACATGTCTCATTTTAAGGCAAAATTATCTGGGCTATCTCTTGAGAGTGTGTTATCTCTGATTTTCATGCTTGGAAAAAAATAATCCATCCTTCCTCAAAAAATGGCATGAATATTTTGCCTTGCATAATGTACCCCATTACTGTGGAAATGCCCATATGGCCAATGTATCTTTTTAGTGAAAGGAATTCATAACATGGTTGTGCTCTGGGAGAGATTTGGGGCACTTTTACAAGTGGTATTTACAGAGATTAGTGACGCTTGACCCATTTTACCCTTAATTTAAACAAGTTCTTTCATGTCATGAATCAATCATACATGCCCATTGCCTTAATGAAACGTGTGCAAGTTCTCTCTTTGTTGTTTTGTTGGATCTTGTGTCAAATGGATACAAATGAAACAATGCAGCCCAGGAGTGAAATCACGGGCTGTTTAAAAATAGCAGGAATGAATAAAGCTTTAAGTTCTAGTTTCTAACTAACAGCTGAGCTAAATGCTTGTGTAATAACCCATGCATTGATCTAGCGCAGTGGTTCCCAACCTCAGGTCACAACCCAAATCAGGGTCACGGGGGTGAATCAGAATTTTTTTTTAATGTTGAAAATGCTTTTTTAATATTGAAAAGTGCCCGAGGCAACACTGCTGACCAATTTGTATGAAAGACCGTACTAGTGAGTTGCGCTCAGTCCACAAAAGAGACAAAGATTTTGTCTAAATTGCAGCAAAAAAAGTTGGGGAACCACTGACCTAGCGCCTTATCATGTCTTCAAGATGCCTCAATGTGCTTCATAGAATATACTGTAAAGTAAATTGACCAGATATTTTGTGGGCGAACTGCAGCAGTCAATTGCACACAAACAATCGTGGATTAAGTGAACAAATTATTATTATGTTTCTGTGAAGGAACTATTACGCCCAGAAATGCAATTCGCCAAACAACAGGTTCCTACTTACTGCTAGATACACAGAGGCATGTGGAGTAAAGACACTTGGCCAACGATTTGCCCTGCCGGAATCGAATCTTGGTCTCTCATTTGCGAAGCGAGTGCTCTAACCACTAAGCTACAGGACTGTATGAATTTGTAATTGATTTGAGATGCATTATTGGAGGTGCTGTGCTTTGAGTGAGATATTAAATTGAAGTCCCATCTGTCTATTCATTTGGATGTTAAAGATCCTATGAGATTATTAGACTATAGAAGTTTTTTTTTCCTTCTCTTGCCCGACTGTTATTTCATCACTTTTGTTGTTGTTGTATCAAAATGACAAATTGGGAGTTACATCAAAACCCAAACTGTTTTGCTGATTTTCTGGGATTCTGACCGCAAATGTTATTCAGCTGAAGTCTACTTGCACATTTGTCCTTTGAATATGCTGAGACCAGCAATTTGATGTGTTAAATGTTTCACTTGTGTGAACTAACTAGAAAATCGATTATGACTTTACCACTTGTGAATTTCATTGGTCTGTTCCCATGTAATGATATAAATCATGGCTGCTCACAAGATTACCTTGAAGTATAATAATAATCCTTGCATCTCATGTTGCATGATCACGTTATTGAGCCACTTCATAGTGCTTCACAGAATATACTCTAAATCGATGTATACTTTATTGGGGTATTTTATGGATGAAATCTGGCAGCCAATAGCACACAATAGGTCTCACAAACAGTCGTGGATTGACTGATCAAACTTTTTTGAGGCTGAGATTATTCCTGAAATTCTATATATAGTTCTATACTGCACAGACCTTTAATCAACTGAATGGTACATCAACTCCAAATGTAATTTTCCTGCTGCATCAGTATGTCTTCAACCATACTTTTAGCACATAATAAACTGCATTTGAGAAGTGTTACCTTGCTGGAGGTATTTGGGGACTGTGACAGCTTTGGCTGATAACTGTAGTGTGATGGCTGTCAGTACCGAAATTGAATACAGGCAGACATTGAGCTCTCCTGTCTGTGGTAGTGACCTGTAGTTTATCGCCTTGCAAGTAAGAGACCTAGGTTTGATTCCTGGCAGGACAAAACATTGGGTGAGTTTCATTACTCCACATGCCTCTGTTTACCGAGCAGTAAGTAGGAATCCGGTTGTTCCATTGGCGGATCGTTTTTCCAGGAGTAACAATTCCTTCAATAGAGAAATACCGTAAACACCCGCATATATGACACACTTGCGTATGAGGCGCACCCCCCACTTTTGACCTTGTCTTGGCGAAAAAAAATTGAAGCGTTTTCGATGATATTGCCGGTGGAAAAAAAAATTCTGCCGGAAAAAAACATCCATCGGCGGTGCAGCCCAGCATTACCATGAAGTAAGAATTACCAGACATCGCAGGTGAGTGGCGCTTGGTCTGCGTTGCCGATCCTGGTCTGCGATGCCGATCCTGGAGAACGGGTAGTCGTACTGGAGGTGCAGCTTGATGACGTACCTCTGGGGGCTGGTCGTGTTTTCCTTGTATCTGTGTATAGGGCGCACCCCCAACTTTCGAGACTTTCCGATGTGAAAAAAAGTGCGTTTTATATGCGGAGATTTACGGTAGATTGGTCACTCAATCCACAGTGGTTTGTGGGACTCTGCTGAGTGGAATTGGCTGCTGTGCTTCACCCACAAAATATACTGTCAATTAACTTTACAGTATATTTTGTTAAGCGTTTGAGATGTCTCGAAGATGTGATAAGGCGCTATATCAAATGCAAGAATTATTATTTATTATAGGCCTGGCAAAGTGTCCTTTAAGAAAATGTATTGAAATATTACATTAGAGAATTTTAATACATTCTAAATGACCCACAAGGTTTTCATTGAATTTTAAAATATACTGGGAATGATGCCGGTCATTTTATCAAAACCCTCATGGTTAGTATTGTTGTCTAATTTTTGCTGCAGGCACAATTTATGTGCTCATTTATGTGCAGTGCATTCAATGAATAACAGTTTGCCTTTGCATTGCTTTGCTCACTATTCAGCCTGTCAGTTATTTGGTGCATGACTCATCAATAATTATGCCTTCAGTAATTGGTGCTATTAGTCTGTTTTATAGTTTATAGAAAATGGTTGCACTTGGGGGAGGGGAGTGGGGAGATTCCGCTGACTCATTCTTTTCAGGTGAACAGTTTAAACAGACCAGATTGATATCACTATTTTCCCATTGAAATTATCTTTCTAGCGAACTGAGAAGAACTGAGCAGAATTTCATTTGGTAGGACGCTTTTCAGCAGTTTATGGCATCAATTGGATTAGTGATCTGGAAAAAGAATTCTAACCTCTCTATACATGCTGGAGTGCCCTTGGTAACCCCTGAAGCTTAGCATAGGTAACAATTTATAACTGTAATGGAGAATCCATAACTGCACTCGTTAGGACTAGACCATTTCAGGTATGAAAATGGTGTGAGGATAATGAGTTTCTGCGATTGAATGTGTGTATTTGTGTGCAATCTCACTATTTCACTTTTTAATCTTGTACTCACCCAGTTGGAATGTTGATTCTTATTGATATCTGGACATGTGGTGAATGCCAACATTTGTTTTGATACCTCCTGATTGAGTAAAAGCCAAAATAACCTGAATTAGATGTATTTTACATGTTATTCATAGATTCATAGATTCATAGAATTTTACGGCACAAAAGGAGGCCATTCGGCCCATCTAGTCTGTGCCGGCTCTTTGAAAAGAGCGATTCAATCCCACTGCCGTGCCCGCTTGTTGCTTGTTATAAGGATAATCTAGTTATTCTATTCTTCCCCAGAAGGTATTAATTAATCCATATTGGCCTTTGCGATGGGTTGTGCTTTGACAAATAGCCACAGTGAAGATACAAGGCAGATGCAGTACATCACTGGAGATAAAGGAGAAAAGTGCTGGGGCCATTGCTTGATACCATCATGTACAAGTCACATACTATAAGAGTGATGAAGCAAACTTGGGATTGTTGGTAATGGAGAATGTCTCAGATACCAAAAGCTTGGAGCAACCTTCATACATCTAACAATTATTATTTCTCTTTCCAGATTGAAACATTGTGTTGCTCAGTGGTTTTCCTACATATGATAAATGGGGAATGTTTACATGTAAATGTAGCGAGCAGTGACTGATTCTGTTTAATTTTTTAATTCACTACAAAGGCATCCTTTGGAGGAAATGAGATCCAGAATCAGGAAAGTAGAGCCTGAGTAGAGCTCAGTAGAGCCGTCTTATCAGGTGGTAGTGGGGAAGGTGTGGAGGGAGCATCAAATCCAAACCAGTGCTTTTACGGAGTGTGATCACCAGACTCTACTTTGACATTGTAAAGTACATTTTCAGTCATATTTCTTCTCCCTCCCCTCTCAGCTCCCACCCCAAGCTCAGGTGCCAATCCTGTACTGTATTTTTTACCATTTTTATTTTTACCCCTCCTTTTCACCATTTACACGCTCCCTCTGGGCGATGTCATCCGCAAACATGGGGTAAATTTCCACATGTATGCGGACGACACCCAACTGTACCTTTCCGCCTCATCCCTCAACCCCCAGACCATCGATGTTCTGACAGCATGTCTGTCCGACATTGAGTCCTGGACGAGGAACAATTGAACGTGAGCAAGACCGAGGCCCTCCTGATTGGCTCAAGCCAGCGCCTCCGCACATCGGGCGCTGCCAGCCTCAACATCCAAGGCTGTACTCTCCACCTCACAAAGCCAGTCAGGAACCTCGGCATCACATTCGACCATAAACTCGCCTTCCTCCCCCACATCCGTGCCTTGACCGGCACCGCTTATTTCCACCTACGCAACATTGCCAGGCTCCGCAACTATCTCACCCCCCACGCTGCCGAAACACTCGTGCACATGTACATCACCTCATGGCTGGACTACGGAAATTCTCTCCTTGTCGGCCTCCCCAGCTCCTCCATTCACAGGCTGCAGGTCATCCAAAACTCTGCAGCCCGTGTACAATCCCGCAACCACCTCCGTGACCACATAACCCCCACCCTCGCCCGTCTCCACTGATTCCCCATCCTCCAGAGGATCGAGTTCAAGGCCTTACACGGCCTTGCCCCGCCCTATTTAACCGATTTACTCTCCCCCTATATACCCATCCAGACCCTCTGTTCAGCAGGACTTGGCCTGCTCCAAGCCCCCCGCCCGAACCGCCCCACCATCGGAGGCCGGGCCTTCAGTTTCTCCGCTCCCACCCTGTGGAATTCCATCCCCCAATCCCTCCGCCTTGTTTCCTCCCTTTCCTCTTTCGAGGCTGGTTTGAAGACTTGTTCCCCCCACCGAACTTTTCGACCTCCCCTACGTGTTTCACCCCTTCCCGAACACTCCCCTTCCAGCTCGGGTCACACGCCTCCTGTGCAGCACCTTGGGACGTCCTTCCGACGTAAAAGGCACTTTCTAAGTTTAAATTGTTGTTGTTGTTGGTAAAATCACATGACTGGTGAGGTCCTTGCTAATGCCACAGAAATCAAGCTGGCTCCAACAGTGTGTTTCAAATTCCTTTGTTGCACATCCCGTTTTGAAGCACAACAACACGAGAAGCGCAATGACGTGTTTTGAAGCACAATGCACACCAATGGAACTGGCCAGCTTCCTGCCCACATCTCGGATTTCTTTGGTAAGTATAACTCTGGGTCCACACCCACATTTGCATTGTAAGTTATACCAACTCAGGTTATATCTGCTGTATTACTTAAGTAATGAATGAACGATGATTTGAAAGTTGGAGCAGGAATATGAAAAAAGCTCTCACTTATTTAAATTGAAATTTCCCTGATTTATTGATATTTGAGAGTTGTTATAGTGAGCACTAGCCTCAGTAGTCTTGGAATTCTTGGTGACTTTGGTTTGTTTCCAGTTTGTATCATTTGATTCCCCTGAGCCTCTATTCTCAATTGGCTCAGTAGGTACCAGCCTCTTCATGCTCCCTGCCCTACAAATAGTGGGAAGGCCTTCAGCCTTGTGGCCTCCACTCTTTGGAACCTTATCGTGTAGTTGCTCCAACTCCCTCCCTTGCCTGTGTCCAATTGAAGGTGTATGTCTTTGATTCCATTTTCAGTCATCTTTCCCCTCTCTCAGCTCCCACCCCAAGCTCAGGTGCCAAACAAGTGCTGTACAGTATTGTTAAGCACTTAGGACATCTGACTGGCATAAAAGGTGTCATATATATATATAATTTTCCATGTATTGTAATTTCCTCTTCTCCCCGAAAATGGTCATTAACTCCAAAGGCTGTGGGACATTGATGCACACAAATTGGCTATCACTTTCACCCACAAAATACTGCCACTCCACTTGGCAGTATATTCTGTGAAGTGCTTTGAGATGCTTCAATGATGTAATAAGGGCAATATATCAAATGCAATTGTTATTACACTACAACTGCCATCTTCCATTTGCAACTTTAAGCTACTTCTTGAATGAGTGCAGAATATGGCTTTAATCTCCATTTCCAACTCAGATCAAAACATAGGCTTTAAATTACCATGTTGCTCCCAAGACCTCTGTCAAAGTTCAAAACCTTCTAATATTACCTATCATAAGTTCAACATTCAGGGTACAACAACGAACAACTTCGATTTATATAGCGCCCTCCAGGCCGGACAGTGTCTCAGAGCGCTTCACAATAGCGGATCCCGGGCAGGGGCAGAAAGGAGACCAACAGCACGGTCGAAGAGAAGGTCATCAGCTGTGACTTGAAACTGGGAAGAGATGGGGCGAGGTGAAGGGAGTGAGGAAGGGAGTTCCAGAGCCTCGGGGCTTAGTGGCTGAAGGCACGGCCGCCGAGGGTGGAGCGGAGGATTTGGGGGACATGGAGGAGGCCAGAACCAGAGGTACGAAGGCAGCGGGTGCTGGTTTGGGGAGAGAGGAGATCAGAGTGATAGTGGGGTGCAGAGGAGTGGAGGGATTTGAAAACAAGGGTGAGGATCTTGAAGTTGATCCTCTCTGGGATAGGGAGCCAGTGAAGTCTGGCAAGGACTGGGGTAATGGGGGAGCGAAGCTTGCTTGGCGCGGGTGGCAGCAGAGTTTTGGATTAGCTGGATTTTGTGGATTGTAGTGGAGGGGAGAACGGAGAGGAGGGCATTGCAATAGTAATGCGTCTTCTCTCCACCTCTCTTCCCACATTGTGCCATAGCCCTTAATCAAGGTTTCTTTCATCTGCGTTACTTGTCTCTAAAGCCTGAACATTCATTTGCGTTTTAGTCTTAAGAACAGATGTGGATGGGTTTACAAATAGTGGGTTTTATCTTAAAATATTTTATAAAGATTACATTTTTTTTCTATGGGTAGCTTATTATCCAGTATTTATCTTGAAGAAGGAACACATTATTGCCAAATTTATGTTATATGTGTTTATTTAAATAGGTCTGACTAATGAGGCATGCCTCTTTTTTTCCTGCTATTAATATTGATAGGCACACATAATGCGTGGCAGCTGCATTGTTTGCTTTTCATTAGAAAAGATGACAAGTGTGTGAGACCTGCAGCAATTTGCATATTAATACATCATTTGTACCTTTATTTATATAATGAATTATGCAAATATATGGATTTTACTGGTTAGAAGATAACAAAACCCGATAACCATAATAGGAAATAAGTCAAGAAAATATAATTTCTAATTACTGTCAAGAGAGTTGTGGTCACCTGTCGTTCAATGTTTCAGGATGCAGTCTTACTACCTGAGCGATTAGGGAACTTCAAGGTTAAGCTTTTAAACCTGATTCCTGAAATTTAATTCCTGATTTCTAATTCGGTTATATATAGTTAAGGGTTTAATCTGTTCATTTGTTTTTACTTAATATCACCTTCATAGATAAGCATTTAGAGTTAGAGTTTTCCTAAAGAAAAAACAAATCAATGGGTGTTTGATGTATCCATTTCCTAATTTGTGATGTTCAACTTTGAAGGCAATAGTTTTACAGTGTTGTTTAAAATGCTGTGTCCTACCTTCAGTGCATATTTCAAATGTGAATGCATATGCTGTAGCATAATTACACTGGAACATCCTCCAGATGTGAAAGGCGCTACACAAGTGTAATTTTGTTTTATTGTTGTAATTGCACAGCGAAGGTAGGAATTTGACAGACAATTGTCCTGACACATAAACAGCTTTATGTAAACTTGAAGCACGATAGGGAGGCAAAAGCAATCTGAAAGTAAACGAGAGTAAAGCATTCTCCTCTCCAGCCGCTTCCCTATCCAATATTGCTGAAAATCCCTAGTGTTCAGAACAGTGACACATTATAATCAGCTCATATAGAACTTGCCATCTTGTCTAACAGTAGGCATAAAGATATTAATTTGTTCAGTTATTAGGCTAATGTTTTATAAATGCAATTCAACATAGATGAGTACAAATTAATTGAGGCATAAAAAGAGATTGTAGCTCGGTGGTTAGAGAGCTTGTCTTACATGCAAGAAACCTGGGTTCTATTCCCAACAGGGTGAAACCTTGGGCAAATTTCCTTACTCCATAGGCCTGATAATAATCCTTCAAAAATAAAAGAAATGGTCATTTCAGTCCATGACTGTTTGTGGGGCGCTGCTGTGCGCAATTTGCTGCCACCTTTCGCCCACAAATATATAGTCAATTCACATTACAGTATATTCTGCAAAGCACTTTGAGACATCTAGAAGACAAGAGTAGCGCTACATCAATTGCAAGGGTTATTATTGTGCAAGTGGGACAGCGGCAATGGTGGATAGAGCTTGCAGCCTACAAACCAGGAACTCACTGGTTTGAATCCTAGTGTGTGCTGGGTTTGTTGATCTCAGACAAGGCTATGTGGGGAAGCCAAATTATGAACCTGCTAAGGAGGGAAAAGCAGCCAGGTTTGTAGCCCCAACACTACTTACTGATTGTGCATATTATATTGTTATTGGTATTATTATTATTCACCCATGTAAGTGCCATGACCCTCTCTGCCTATCCCCACTTCTCCGACATTGCCCGGCTCCACCACTGCCTCACCCCTCAGGCCACTGACACCCTCATCCATGCATTCACCACTTTGCCTCACACTTAATTTTATAATCTTCTGAGTCCCCTTCTCCTTACCACTACCTCAGCCATATCCTAAGATACTATTGCCCCAACCCATTCGGATGAGATCAGGTGGGCCAAATGGCTTTCTTCAAACAAATCTTGTGATTAAAAAATAAACTGATGTTCAGTTAACATCTTGTAGAGTGCTGAACATATATTTAAGTGCTCAGTTTTCTGATGAACACAATAGATTTATATGAAGAAGGCCCCTTGGCCCACTAAATCTGATCTATTCGGAATTGTTTTTCGGTCAGAATTGATTGCAGAGGACAGTGTGGATTGTGAAACGCAGCTGGTGTTAGTAAGCAAGAATACACATCCTACCTGTGGGCAATGGTTCCACCAGTTGGAGGTGTGGGGCTTCAGCAGCAGCTGCTTAGCTCCTTCCAAACAAGGTGAGTCAGAGCACTGGATAGATTAATGTGTACTGATTAGGGCCCGTCGATATATTGATATATCGGTTATATCCGATATAATTTTCAATCAATATGCCGATATCGGAATTTAAAATATATAGATATATTGAAAAATTAGATATAAAAAAAATATTGGTACCTTATCGCCTGCATTGCAACCTCCTGGGCCTAGAGCATGGAATGCGCGCGCACTGAACTACAAGACCCAGAATGCTCATCTCTACACAATGCACAGACCGAGGTGCAAGCCGCCATATTGTATTCGTAGTCCTCAAATACAATATACAGGTATACAAGGGGTGGGGGGATAGGGAGGGAGAGACAGCGGGAGAGAGGGAGGGAGAGACGGGGGGGGGGGGGGGGGGGGGAGAGGGAGTGAGAGACAGGGGTTGGGGGGGAGAGGGAGGGAGAGACGGGGGGTGGTGGTGGTGGGGAGAGGGAGGGAGAGACCAGACAGAGAGAGAGAGAGATGGAGAGAGTGAGTGTGAGAGACACAGAGAGAGAGAGATATTTACCTCCTGAGGAGATAGGCCCTGAATGCGCGCGCACCTCCGAATGCGCGCACGCACCTCCGAATGCGCGCGCACGCATGCGCAGTATAAAAAAAAGCCCAAAATATCGATATATCGGTATATATCGACATGAGCCAACCGATATATCCATATCGGAAATTTCCCATATCGACGGGCCCCAGTGCAGATGAATCTGGACTCCAGGTAGTGCCTCCTAGCAGCTGTAATCCTAAGCCTCAGTTTCCTCATCAGCTATCCAACACACATCTGTCTTCAATGTGGGAGGAAGACCTTTACAGGGTAGCTGGCGGCAGGTCAAGCACCTTGATGTTCTCGCTGCCCAAGTCTGTTGCTGTGTTCCAGGCTTAGTCAGCACCAGCTTCTGAATCTGTTCCATTCTCTGTAATCAATTCTCATCGTTATACACCTTATGTCTGATGGTAAAACCTTGATGTCTGAAGTGTTTACATTCGTGTCTCCCTACCCTCCCTTGTCTGTCTCCCACCCCTCCTCTGTCTTTTCCCTGCAGGATAATCACTGCTAACCACAATGAGTGACCTGCCCCCTCTCCCCCTCTATTCCACCCCTAGCCCCCACAGCCTCCTACAGGTTGACTATGTCCCACTTGGTCTCTCGAAATGCTCCCCTCCCTGCAACTCTCCTGCTCCGTCCTCCTCTCTCTCTGCCCTCCACGCCTCCTATCCCCACTCGACCACCCCTCAGCCTTCCTCTGTTCCAGCCTGGGAATCCTCCACCTGGCTCATTGTGGCACTCTGCATTGGTTGCCCAGCAGTAGCCACACTGACTGCCCCATTACCCACAACTGCTGCAAGCCACACTGGTCCCAGACCCCGGGGGTTAACCATTCCTCCCTCATCCGCACCAAATCCACCATGCCAACCAATCCAGTTCCCCTTCCCATCCCACACATCCCCCTCCAAACTGTTCTCTCCACTTCAGCCTTCAAGATGTCAGCTCCCTCTGCAACAAGACCCTGGCCGTCAACAATCTCATCCTCGATGAGAACATTGATATCATGGCCCTCACTGAAATCTGTATCACCCCAGGTGACACCTTTCCTCACCTTCATCACGGATGCCACACCACCTGGCTATACCTCCCGCCATGCCCCAACCACTGTAGCAGTGGTGTGGCCCTCATCTCTAGGGCGTCACTTGCCCTATCCCCCTATTCCTCTGATTCCTTCCCCACTTCTGAACACTTCACCCTTTGCCACCCCTCCCATCTGCCACTCAAAATTCTCCTCATTTACCATCCCCCACCACCCCCCAAGTCCTCCCTCACCTTCATCCCTGACATCTCCACCCTCCTAGCTTCCCTCTGCCTCTGCTCCGATGGCTTCATCATCCTCGGCGACTTGAAGCTCCATTGCACCTTTTCTTGTTCCACCTTCTCAGACTTCTTCTCTCTCGTTTCCTCTGTTAACCTCTCCCTTCACATCCATTCAGCCACCCATGTTCACGGCCACCCACTTGACCTGGTGATCACCTGGTGCCTCAGTGTCTCAGATATTACCATCACTGACAAGGCCACCTCCGACCACCATTTCATCTCCTTCAACAACTCTATCACTCTCTCCATTGCCTCCATACCTACCACTATCTTCTACCGTCCATGGAAGAAGATCTCCCACAATCCCTCTCCGCTATCTTGGAGTCCTCTGAACTTCTCCCACTCTGGCCTACCTCCCACACCGAATTATCCTCTGCGCTTAATCTCCTCCACAACACCCTCTCCACTACACCTGAACCACCTCTTATTCCTGGACCTCACACTGGTTCACCAACCACCTACACTTGCGGGCCACTGAATGCACTTGGCTCAAATCTGGCGTGATGGTCCACCGACATATCTGGTTGAACTGCATGAAAACTTGTGGAAGTTAAGATGTGGAAAGCGCTATATCAAATGCAAGGATTATTATTATTATTATTTATATATATATATATATATATATGATTTACTGCTCCACTCTGGCCTCCGCCTAATTGTCCTTCTACTCCAGAATACTCCTGGAGACGATAGGCAACCTTTGACTGCTGTTCTCCACCACAAACCGGCTCCTCCACATTCCCCACAATGCTCCGCAGATTCTTTCTTCTGATTCCCACTGCGAGAAGATGCTGGACTAACTTGTGTCCAAAATCGAGGGAATCTGCTCAGGTGTTACCGCCCTTCCAACATCCACCCTCTCCCCACCTCCCTCTCTACACTCCGAATCCAACCCATCCCTCCTTCTGTACCATCTAACCTGTCTCCCCCTCCTCTGTCACCATCACTATATCCACAATGAAACCCACCACCTGCTCCCTGAAACCCCAACCCCACCCCTCTCCTTACCTCGCAGCTCTACCTTCTTGCTCCACTACTTGCCGATACTATCGACCTCCCCATTTCATCTGGCATCATTCCCACCACCTCAAAATAGCTACTATCAGCCCAACTCTGAAGAAATTTTGACGCATCATATCTTTCAAGCTACTGGACTATCTCCAACCTCCCTTTTCTGTCGAAGGATCTTGAAAGAGTCGTTGCCTCCCAGCTTCGCTCTTTCCTCTCATTCCACGAGCCTCTCCAATCAGGTTTCCGTGCTGCCCACAGCATGGAGACTGCTCTGGTCGAGGTCACAAATGATATCCTGACCATTTGTGACCAGGGCTCCCTCTGCCTCCTCATCATCCTTGACCTATCCACTGCCTTCGATCCCATAGACCATTTGATCCCCCTCCACTAAATCTCGTCCCACCTCAACCTTCAAGGCTCTGTCCTTGACTGGTTCAGGTCCTATCTTTCACTGTCTTCACTTTGTGTCTGCCAATTGCTTTCCCTCCAGCCCCCACACCATCTCGTTCAGCCTTCCTCAGGGCTCTGTCCTTGGTCTCCTCCTCTTCACCCTCTACATGCTCCCCCTTGTTGACATCATCTGCAGACATGGGATAAATTTCCATACTTCCACCACTTCCATAACATTGCCAGACTCCGCCACTGCCTCATCCCTCAGGTTGCCGATACTCTCATCTATGCATTCATCACATCAAGGCTTGACTATGGAAACTCCTTCCTTGTTGGCCTACCCAGCTCTTCCCTTCACAATCTGCAGATCATCCAGAAACTGCAGCTTGTGTCCTCTCCCGCACCAGGTTCCACGACCCCATCACTTCCACCTTCGCCTGGCTCCATTGGCTCCCATCCCCTAGAGGATCGAATTCAAGATCCTCGTCCTCACTTTCAAAGCTATTCACAGTCTTGTCCCTTCCTATCTCTCTGAACTGCTGACTCCCTACCAATCTACCCGCCTTCTCCATTCAGCAGGCTCCGGTCTGTTCCTTGTCTCCCATCTGACCCACCCTACCACCAGTGACCGGGCTTTCAGCCTCTCTGCCCCCATACTCTGGTACTCCATCCCACAGTTCCTTTTGCCCCGCTTCTACCCTTACTTTCTTCAAGGCCAGTCTCAAGAGCCCTCCTTTTCGATCGTACCTTTTGCCGCCCTCCCACCTCTCTATCTCCCATACCCCTGCCCCGTGCTCAGCTCCCAACCCCTGACTATTCAGAGCCTTGGGACGTACTCCCAACATGAAACACACTCTACGAGTGTAATTTTGTTGTTTTTGTTGTTGCTTGCTGTGTTTATCCACAAAAACAGTCACTTCACTTGACAGAATGCTCTCAATAATGAAAGAAAAGATAAATTTGGGTCCCTATTTTTGAGATAGTCTTCCCTTTCCTGTGAATTGTTTAACATTAAATATCATTCTAGGATTATTATGTGTGCAAGGTAGACTTTAACCACCTGATATTTACCTGTCATTTTTAATCCTCATGTAAACTTTGAAACAAAGTACCTTCATTCCTCTTCTCTCGTACCCAGCACTAGTTACTTTGTCTTTGACGTGGAGGTCCCTGCAGAATGGACCTATCTCTGCTGTTAACCAGATTAATGCTGTGTCAAGGTTGCCAAGAAATTAATGTAGAAGAAATATTCCAGTGCACTTGTGTGTGGATAAGACTCTGGTATAGAATTACTGAACAATCAAAGCAGAAACACTGAATTGTTGTAGCACGAACTGGATTAGGCAGCCATTTGTGATGCTTTCTACTTTTAAATTAAACACCCACCTATTAAATTACAGTGTTAAAGAGATCAACACAAACCAAATTGCTTTAGCTCACCAAAGCTACAACTGATTGTAACTGAGCCTTTACTTTCTTGCTGTTTGTGTTCATAGGTTTCTCTGTCTATCTGTGCACAACAGTATTGAATGAAGCTGCTTCAATCTTAAAGAATGAGAGTTTTATACAATGGGTCTAGCCTTTTAAGACAGTTTAAGGGAAAGGAATAAGTGAGTAGGGCAGCTTGATTATAGTCCTCGAAACACAAAATACTAAAGATGCTGGAAATCTGAAACAGAAACAGAAGTTGCTGGGAAAACTCAGCAGGTCAGGCAGCATCCATGGAGAAAGGAAAATAGTTTTTCCTTTCTCCATGGATGCTGCCTGACCTGCTGAGTTTTTCCAGCAATGTTTGATTATAGTCAAACCTGATGGGCTGATAGGCATTAACCAGGAATAATGACAGTGTGAATGTTGTGTCTCACCGGGTAAAGGGTCAGAGCACATGATGTGAATCATCCTCACTGATCAGATCTCAGCTCCAATTCTTTAAAAAAAATTATGTTTTGGATAATCTGAGAGTTTAGTTTTAGTGGTTCACATAATTTCCTATTAAGCTTTTTTTTGGTGATTTTTATCTGATTTTTATCAGATATATATGTACATCTATATATTTATATATATATTATATATTAGGGTCCGTCGATACGGAAATTTTCCGATTTAGATATATCGATTGGCTCATATCGAGATATACCGAAATATCGATATTTTCAGGGTTTTCGTATTGCGCATGCGCGCGCAGCGCGCGCAATCCAGGTGCGCGCGCATTCTGGGTCTATCTCCTCAGGAGGTAAATATCTTTCTCTCTCTGTGTCTCTCACTCTCTCCATCTCTGTGGTTTTCTCTCTGTGTCTCTCTCACATCCCCCCCATCTCTATCTATCTGTATATTATCACCTCCACCCCGTCTCTCCCCTCCCCCCCCGCCGTCTTTATCCCTTTCCCCCCCCCCACCGTCACTCTCCCCTCCCACCCCCCCGCTGTCACTCTCTCCCTCCCCCACCACCGCCGTCTGTGTCTCCCCCCCCACCTCCCCCCAGCCGTCTCTCTTCCCCCCCACACCGCCCCCCCCAGCCATCTCTCTCCCCCCAACACACCTCCCCCAGCCATCTCTCTCCCCCCCACCCCCCACCAGCCGTCTCTCTCCCCCCCCACACCGCCCCCAGCTGTCTCTCTCCCTCCCGCCCCCCCCCAGACGTCTCTCTCCCTCCCCCCCAACCCCCCACCAGCCGTCTCTCTCCCCCACCACAGGCCCCCAGCCATCTCTCTCCCCCCCCACACCCCCCCCCAGCCATCTCTATCCCCTCCCACACCCCTCCCCAGCCATCTCTCTCCCCCCACCACACCCTCCCCAGCCGTCTCTCTCCCTCCCACCCCACCCCAGCCATCTCTCTCACCCCCCATCAGCCATCTCTCTCCCCCCCCCCCCCCCCCCCCCACCAGCCGTCTCTCTCTCCCCCCCCAGCCATCTCTCTCCCCCCCTCACCACCCCCCAGCCGTCTCTCTCCCCCACACCTCCCCCAGCCATCTCTCTCCCATTCACCCCCCCCCCCCACCAGCCGTCTCTCCCCCCCCCCCACCCCCACCCCTTGCATACCTGTATATTGTATTCGAGGACTATGAATACAATATGGTGGCTTTGCACCTCGGTCTGTGCAATGTGTATAGAGATGAGCATTCTGGGTCGTGTAGTTCAGTGTGCGCGCATTCCGATTTTTTACCTCGCGATATTTTTGAAATGCCTATATCGGCATATCGATATGAAAATTATATCGGGTTTTAGCGATATATCAATATATCGATATATATATATATATCTATATATATAATGTATATTGTAGTGGATGTAGGGGGCACAGTTTCCAAGTTTGCAGATGATACTAAGTTAGGGAGAATAGTAAATAGTGAAGAGGATAGTAACCATCTGCAAGAAGATATAGATAAAATGGTAAAGTGGGCAGACATATGGCAAATGAAGTTTAATGCAGAGAAGTGTGAGGTGATACATTTGGGGAGAAGAAATGAGGGGAGGCAATATAGGCTAGATAGTAGGGAACGGCGATTAATCGGTTTTTCGATTAAACCCGATATGATTTTCAGATAGGTATGCCGATATGGTGATTCTAAAAAAAACTGTTATATCGAGAGATTCGATTTAAAAAATATACATCGATATATTTTTAATATCGTTCCTGGCAATATATCAATATTGTTGGTATTATCAGTGTAATGCGATCTTTTCCAGCTTACCTTGTCGCCGGCATTGCAACCTCCTAGACCTAGAGCATGGAATGCGCGTACATTCGGTGCGTGCGCACAATTAACGGGCGCCCACATCCGATGCGTGCGCACACTTTACCGTGTATACTCGAAGTGAGTCGTGGCGTCTTAACAAAGTCGCATCGCTGAAAATTGTAGTTTGAAAATTTACCTTTCTCATCATGGGGAAAAGAAGCCCCGTATGGGACTACTTTGAAACCAATGCAGTCAGTAATGGTGTGTATAGATGTACAGTTTGCAAGGTCTTGGTTAAGACATCTGATTCGAGCACGAGCAACCTGCGACATCACATTAAGCAGCACCACCCCGCCCAGCACGCTGCCCTCAGAGCGAAATCATTGTCGACAACAGCAGGAAGTCGAACCAGCGCTTCGGAGAAAGCGACAGGTAGTGGGGCCAGTGCAGCTCAAACAATTCCTGCTTTATTTAAGAGGAGAACATTGTACCAGAGAGGGGACAAAAAGTGGCAAAGTATCACGAACGCTGTCACTTTTTGCATAGCAAAGGAGAGCTTGCCAATGGCGAAGGACATTAATTCAGACTTCAGACTACATAAAAATAAGTGGCATTTTGTGGCTGTAAGTGTTATTTTTGTGTGTGAGAGAGTTAGAAGCCAGATTATCACTGTTTCTATGTGTGTGTCTAGTCAGACACACACAGCAGTGATAATCTGGCTTCTAACTCTAACAGTCAGACTGTCTGTCTCTCTCTTTTCTATTGTAATAGATCTCATTTACACGTGGACATTACATGCTAGTTTCAAGCAAGAAATGGAGGAGAATAAATCTCTAGATTTTGTTTTTGGTGTGTGTGTGTTCTATTTTGTGTTTAGAGATGGAGGGAGAGAAGGAGAGGGGGAAAGTTGGGAGAGAAGGAGAGAGGAAGAGAGGAGAAGGAGGGAGAGAATGAGAGGGGGAAAGGAGGGAGAGAAGGAGCGAGGGGAAAGGAGGGAGAGAAGGAGAGAGGCGAGGGAGGGAGGGAGAGAAGGACAGGGGGAAAGGAGGGAGAGAAGGAGCGAGGGGAAAGGAGGGAGAGAAGGGAGGGAGGGAGAGGGGGAAAGTTGGAAGAGAAGGAGAGAGGAAGAGAGGAGAGGGAGGGAAGGAGAGGGGGAAAGGAGGGAGAGAAGGAGCGAGGGGAGAGGGGGAAAGTTGAGAGAGAAGGAGAGAGGAAGAGAGGAGAGGGAGGGAGAGAAGGAGAGGGGGAAAGGAGGGAGAGAAGGAGCGAGGGGAAAGGAGGGAGAGAGGGGAGGGACAGAAGGAGAGAGGGGAGGGAGAGAAGTAGAGAGGGGAGGGAGGGAGGGAGAGAGGAGAGGGGAGGGAGGGAGAGAAGGAGAGGGGGAAAGGAGGAAGAGGAGACAGGGAGGAGGGAGAGGAGAGAGGGAGAGTGGAGGGGGAGGGAGAGAAGGAAAGGGGAAAGGAGGGAGAGAAGGAGAGAGGAGGGAGAGGAGAGAGGGAGAGTGGAGGGGGAGGGAGAGAAGGAAAGGGGAAAGGAGGGAGAGAAGGAGAGAGGAGGGAGAGGAGAGGGGGAGGTAGGGAGCAAACAACATCGTATAATTCAACAGACCTTGACACCAACATTACAAACTTTCTGGACCTAGAGCACGCATTTCGAAATGTGCGTGCACCGCGACTGCGCGCGCAGCGTCAGTGCGGACGCACCGTCAATGTGCGCGTACCGTGACTGAGCGCGCACCATAAATGCGCGTGCGCCATCAATGCACGCGCAATTCGAATGCACGCGCATGCGCAGTATAAAAACTCGATAGATCGGTTTAAGCAGGTATGAGCAAACCGATATATCCATATCCGGAAAAATCCCATATCACCGTTCCCTACTAGATAGTACAATTTTAAGAGGTGTGAAGGAACAGAAAAACCTGGGGATTTGTGTTAGTGACTCTTTGAAGGTGGCAGGACAGGTAGACAAAGCTGTTAAGAAGGCATATGGGATACTAGGCTTTATAAATAAGGGTATAGAGTACAAAAGTCAGGAAGTGCTGACTAACCTCTAGAAAACTTTGGTCAGGCCTCAGCTGGAATACTGTGTCCAATTCTGGTCACCACACTGTAGAAAGGATGTTAAGGCATTGGAAAGGGTACAAATAAGGTTTACTAGATGGTACCAGGATTGAGAAACTTCAGCTATGAGGAAAGGCTAGATAGGCTAGGTTTATTCTATTTGGAACAAAGAAGGTTGAGAGGAGACCTAATAGAAGTTATAAAATCATGAGGGGATTCGATAAGGAAAAACTGTTTTCACTGGTGGGCGAATCTGTGACTTGTGGTCACAGATTTAAAATAGTTTCAAAATGAAGCACAGAGATGCTGAGGAGAATTTTTTTTGCTCAGCGGGTTGTTCAAATCTACAATGCAGTGCCTGAAAAGGTGGTGGGGGGCAATTCGATAACAGCTTTTAAAAGAGAATTAGATCTTTATTTAGGGAAAACAGGTCTGTTAGGTCATGGGGAGAGAGCGCGGCAATGGGATTGAGTTGCTCTTTTCAAAGATCCGGCACAGACTAGATGGGCCAAATGGCCTCCTTTTATGCAGTAAAATTCTATGATATTATTAATTTTGTGCCATTTATTAAATTCCAATATATAGATTATAATAATCCTTGCATTCTTATGTTAACATATCTCAAAATGCTTCACCGGATTTACAGGATACAAACTTGTAGACCCAACCATTGTGCTGAAGGTAAATACAGCAGCCAATTTGTACATAGCAATGTCCCTCAGACAGCCAAGTGTGAACGATCAATTGTGGGAAAATTGGCTAGGGACATTGATTAAATTCCAATATAAAGATATAAAGGTTTAACTCCCTTCCCTTTTTGAATCATGTGTGGCATTTTGACAACCATCCGAACAAACAGACAGGACGGATGATGTTCAGAGAGGAACAGATAGGACTTCATGATGATTTGTAATGTCGAGCACTTTGGGACATTTGTGTCTAGTGGAAGGTGGTATATTGTCGTGGACATCAACCTGGCTCAGTGGTAACACTCTCTCCACTCAGTCAGAAGGTGATGGGTTCAAATCCCATATCAGGACATGAACTCACATGGTCTAATACTCCAATGCATTGTCAGAGGTACTGTTCTTCAGGTGAGATGTCAAATAGAACTCCCCTTTGGCGGTTTAGGTGGACGTTAAAGATGCCATAGCATTATTCAATAAAATAAAGGAATTTCTCTCAGTATCGTGGCCAATAATTGACCAGATAGAATTGGTCATTGAGTTCATGGATGTTTGTGAGATATTGCACTTGTGTTTGCCTGCAAAATATACTGTCAATCTACTTTACAGTATATCCTGTGAAGTAGTTATGAATGTTCCTTGACGTGAAAGACACCATATCATATGTATTATTATTTTATAAAGTAAATTTTATGATTATTATCACAGTGTGAAGATAACAAATCATACAAACTGAACCATGAAGTATACAAACATCATTACCCGCAATACCTAATGTCAGCCACTACTGGGAGCCATAGAATCGCCAAACTTCATTGGGGGTCCCTAGTGGTAGCACAGCAGTAATGCAACATTGCAACACCTGGAACCAGAGGACTTTCAAAATGACATTCAGTCCATTATTTCTGATGTAGCTCTTTGAAAGAGAAATCTATACAGACCCATTTACCTGCCCTTTCCCCATTTAGCACGTATTAGGAGGATATTCCAAAGCACTTAACACAATGTACTGTAAAATGTGATGACTGTGTAGTGTGGGCGAATGTGGCAGCCAATTTGCACACAATGTCCCACAATCTCCCACAAACAGCTATGAAATGAATGACCAATTGTTGTCAAAGACACTGGCCTTTAATATCCATCTAATTAGGTGAATGACCCCTCATTTTAGCATCTTGTCTGAAAGATGGTAACATGTAGTGAGCAATCAGCATTGGGATTCTTATATATCACAGACCAAGGCAGCCTTAGGTTTGAACGTTAAAACTTCAATTATAATATTGCCCGAGGCATGTAGGAGTTGCAAATTCCTTGTGCTGTTAATGTAAAGACCTGCATTTTTTAAATTGAATTTTACATGATTTTTGTATAGCGCCTTATCACATTGTAGTAAAGTCTTAAACAGTTCACAGGATTGCTATGAAATTGAGTGAATGTGTATTTAGATGAATATAGCAACCCAATTGCGCATTGCAATGTCCCACAAACAACAACAACAAAATTGCACGTGTATAGTACCTTTCACTGAGCAAATATGACTCCAATTATGCGCTGCGGAGCCCCACAAACAGCCATGTTTTGTGTGACTCAATTATTTATTTAATTGTTTATTTTTTAAATTTACTTATTAAAGAGCTTAAAGTATATTTAAAGCAGGTTTTATAAAGATATTTGTAAAAGGCATGCTCAAGAATAAACACAAGTTATTTTAAAGAGAGCAGTCTCTGATTGCTTCTATTCCTGGGTCTGTTTTTGAAGGTCTCAGTTTTTGATATCCAGAATGATTTTTCCTTCATGGTGCTTTTCCTCTTGCTCATAGTACACACTGGGTGTAAGAGAAAGCTGTAAGATTATATTTGTGGTGTTTCATGTTTTTTAAGCCTCTTAATTAATTTTTATATTTGTTTGGAATGTAACCTTCTCAGAATCCTTCAATAAGATTTGTTTGATTTCATGACTATCTTAGGAGCAGTTAAAAGTAGCTTTGTTGGGCTAGTTGAAGTCAACTTCTGATTAAAAGAAGATAGCCTCAACACCTGCCTCTCTCAAGACTGAAAGTCAGAAGGTTATAGATTCAAATCACAAGAACATGAACTCAAATGATCTAAGCTGACACTCCAATACAGTGCTGGGGGTGTGCTGCAATGTCAACTGCAAGACTGAATGCTATGAACTGGATGACAAATTTTATTTGGGGGATTTTTAATAGGGAAACTCCCTTCTCTTTTTGAATAGTACAATGGGATCTTTAACCCATATCTGAAAATATGGGTTATAAAATATGAAATATGCAGATGGGACACTACTTTAACGTCTCATCCAAAGCCATCACCTCTGACATTGCAGCACACCCCCAGCACTGCATTGGAGTGTCAGCTTAGATCATTTGAGTTCATGTTCTTGTGATTTGAATCTATAACCTTCTGACTCAGAGGTGACAGTGCTACCATTGAGCCTTGTTGACACACTACCTTTTACAACAACAACAAAATTACACTTGCATAGCACCTTTCAAGTCAGGAGGAAGTCCCAAGGCATCCCTTTTAATAGGGAATAATGTGAAGATTCTACTTATAATAGGAAAATTCCGTCATACTGTATCTGCAAATGGTCAGAGTCATTATGCTCACTCACTCCACGACTGTGAGACCTTGACGTGTGCAATTGGCTGCTGCATTTCACCCACAAAATATACAGTCAGTGCACTTTACAGTGTATTCTGTATTCGCTTTGCGATGTCTTGATGATGTGATCAGGCGCTATATCAAATGCAAGTATTAAGTATTCGTGAAAACCCAATCATTACTTAGCTTGGATTGGAGCAGCACCTCTTGAAGTGCAGCAGGTATTGATTTTCAGTAAGTGACTTTCAGCCAGAATGAAACAAGGCTAAACACGGTTGGTACGAAACCTGAAAATTGATGTTTTCCTTCAATGAATGCATTTGTTCCTCTTCCCCTGGATGCAGACCAGAGCACTCTTAGGCTCCCTCCCACTGAGTTTGTAATAGTCTTTCTTTGGAGAGCTTACAAATTTATTATTGATTCTTAAAGCAGCAATGCACCTCACAGTGTGATTTCCTCCACAGAAAAAGAGTATTGCTGGAAATTAAAGTCAGCTCTATAAGAAAACACAGAATAATTAACCAATTAAGAAAATATATTCGGGAAACATCCTAAGACATCTTGTCATTCTGTTCTGATATGTTACTGTATTACTTGTCTCCTCCACTCCACCATCAGTGGCCAGGGGGCTTTAGCAGTGGCACAGATGTGATGGGCTGACAATGAGCACTTCTGTACAGATTAATGCCTCCAAGCTTGTATTGTTTGGACAGGTAAGTGACTGACACATGTGGAAACCTACCATCAGCCTTCAAAACAACAACAATTTGCATTATAATAATAATAAATCATTGCATTTTGATATAGTGCTTTTCACATCTTCTACACATTTCCAAGCGCTTCCCAGAATACACTGTAATAAACAAAAAAATACATTGGTCATTTCAATCCATGACTGTTTGTGGGACACTGCTGCTTGTGATTGGCTGCTGTGTATCGCCCACAAATATACAGTCAATTCACTTTACTGTATATTCTGTGAAGCGCTTTGAGACGTCTAGAAGATGTGAAAAGCACTATATCAAATTCAAGAATTATTATTATTATTATTAGCCTCTCACTGGCCAGGACTTATTTTATCATGTGGGACTGAGAGCAGCAACTGGATCCCAATCAGAAATTCCTGCAAAACATTCCTTAAAAAAATTGTTCATTTCAATCCATAACTGTTTGTAGGACACTGCTGTATGCAATTTGCTACCGTGTTTCGCCCCACAAAATATACAGTCAATTCACTATACAGTATATTCTGTGAAGCACTTTGAGATGTCTCGAGGATGTGATAACAACAACAAAATTATTCTTGTCTAGCTCCTATCACATCAGGAGGACGTCCTAAGGTACTGGACAGTCATTGTTTCAGAACCGAGCTGAGGGTGGGGGTTGGGGCTGTGGGGAAGGGGAATTAGGAGTTGCCAATGGGACTGTTGAAGAGGAGAATCTTGAAGCGGAACTTGAAGGAGGCCAGGGAGGGAGCGAGGCAGAGGGACTGTGGGCTGCAGTTCTAGAAGTTGGGGACAGAGTGGCGAAAGGCTCGTCTGCCAATGGGGCTGGTGCGTGGGGGGACATGGAGCAGGCCAGAGCCTGCTGAGCTGGGGGGGGGGGGGGTGGCAGGCAGGTTGGTCGGGGCTTAGAAGATTATGGATGCAGGTTGGGGTGAAGCTGTGGAGGGCTTTAAATGTGAGGACCAGGATCTTGAATTGGATCCTCTGAATGATGGGGAGCCAACAGAGTCGGGTGAGGATTGGGGAAATGGGGTCATGCAGCTTGGAGCAGTAGAGGACACAGTCTGTCAGGACTGTAGTAGTCTTGGAGTCGAGGGTGTGGCTGAAGGATAGAGTTGGGTGTCATTCGCATACTTGTGGAAGTTAATCCCATGTCTGTGGATGATGTCACCAAGTGGGAGCATGTAGATGTTGAAAAGTAGGGGGCCAAGGACAGCCCTGGGGGATGCTACAGGACTGTGTGGGGACTGGAAGAGAAGCCATTGATGGTGACAAGTATAGACAATGGGAGAGGTAAGAGTCGAACCAGGCCAGGGCAAGTCCATGGAGATTGAGGAAGGAGGAGAGGCAGTGTAGCAGGATGGAATGATAAGGTACTATACCAAATGCTAAGTTTATTATATTATTATGTTGCTCACAATAATGTGGTCACAGATTTAAAATAGTTTCAAAAAAAAAGCAAAGGCGAGGTGAGGAGAAATGTTTTCACTCAGCGAGTTGTTCGAATCTGGAATGCATTGCTTGAAAAGGTAGTGGAGGCCAATTTGATAACAACTTTTAAAAGAGAGGTAGACATTTATTTGGAGAGGACGGATTTGTGCGGTTATGGGGAGAGAGCTGAGGAGTGGGATTGAATTGCTCTTTTCAAAGAGTTGGCATAGACTCGATGGACCAAATGGCCTCCTTTTGTGCTGTAAGATTTTATGATTCTATGATTCTTGAAGACATGATGAACCGCCATAACAAACTTAAGGATTATTATTATTAGATGCACTGGTCGATCTCAACAACTTCATCTGAGAAAAGCCCAGTTATGTACGATTAGCATTATATCACATAGTGCAATCCCATTAGTATTGTCAGTTGATTTATTCATTTCTTCCTTTAGTCAAGGTCTATAGCTATCTCATTTGAACCATAGAAAATTTACAGTACAGATGAAGGTCATTCAGCGCACTGCGTCAGTGCTGGCTCTTTGAAATGGGACTGATCCATTCAGTCCCATTTCCTGATCTTTTCCTCATACTCTTGCATGCAATGTATTCCTTTCTTTTATTCACATTTCTCTTTAGCAATGCTTATAATCTGTAGATTTAATGAAAACAGACACTATTGGATGATTGGGTTTAAGTATCTTGAAGTTGTGATTTTCTTTTCTATAAATAATGTCTGGTTTTTCGGTATAATACCGTGAGGTAGACTTTCAAAGATTAATACTCCGCGTCAGTTCTTGCCAGGAGTGCGTAAATAACAGACCTGTAGAGTTTGTCATTCCATTAAAGATTCTGTCAACTAGATCTTAAGGAATTGGCTGAAGCCAGTGTTAGAAATTTCATTATTTCTTTCAAATTGTTGGGGTCTGCAACTTTCATCTCCATTGCAATTTTAAATGTAAGCAGCAAGGACCTCAGAATATTTAATTATTTGTCCTTGATTTGTTTTTACTCCTTCCCCCTTCCTCTTGTAAATTCACTGGGTGCTGGCTGCAGTCTCATGGATATTGGCTGCCTCCAGTAGTTAACCAAGTATCCTTTTACAAATGCAGTTATAATCCTTACATTTGATATTACACATTTCAAGATAGGTATTTGTAGGTAAACACAACAATTTTACGCACAATAATGTCCCAGAGATATACAGGAAGTGAATGATATTTATTTTATTTGAGGACTTATTGACAGTGATACTGGAAGAAATTCCTTTCTCCTTTCAAATAGTGCCATTGATTCCTTAACGTTCACCTAAACAGGAGGAGAGACCTCAGTTTAACATCTCATCTGAAGAACGGCTTCTCGAACAATGCAACATTGCAAGCACCCGCAAGCTCTGTATTGGAATATCAGATGAAACTATGTCCATTCAAATTCCTGACATGGAGCTTGGACACACAACCTTCTAACTCAAAGCAAGAGTACTAGCAATGAAGTCAGGTTGACAATGAGCAGACTATTTGACCAATGTGGGGTATTGATTCCCAAGCACGATCATGTCCTTGCCTGACATCAACAAACATGACTTAGTAGTAGTGATTAATAGTGGGATAGCAGACTGACTCCTCTCCATTACAGGGGTGCTGCTGCCAATGTAATCCCCTCCCGCCAGCAAAGCCTATTTGCATGCAATTCGATTAAAAATAGCTGTTTGAGAACCATAAATGAGTGTAAGAACAAGGTGAAGAAGATAGGGTGAGAAGGTCGGATGTAAATGAACAATCTCAATGTGAAATGCAGACATTTCTAATTCATCCTGACCTTTATTTATTGCACTCCCATTGAGTACTTTCCATAAAATAACTAATAATTATATTTAAATCACATTCAAGATAATTATAAGGAGCTCACTTAACAATTGCTGCAACTGAGAAGTGCTTTTATCACAGCATCTGTGTTGAAGGAAGCAGGACAATTTAAACAAGGTAGATTTGTTTTCTCATTCAGACCAACCTGAGTCAGTATTGTAAACCTGCAGCTGGAAGCAGAACAGATTCCATTTAAGGACTGAGAATTCTGGAAATTCTTTGTCATTAATAGAGGGATGACAGACCTCTCAACTCAGTGATTTGTTAGGTAGGATTGATTAATCAACTATAAATTACCCTTCGGGTATACAATCAGACAGGAGATTAATTATGTAGTACACTCAGCCTCCTGGTCATCACCGAGTTGGCCTAGTTGTCGGTGTTTTTTCCAGACCACAAGAGAGGTTCAGATGAAGATGGTATTTTAACTCATTTGATCTCATCCTTCCAGGATACCCACCAACCTTCTTTTCCTGGTTCCATTTCTCTATCCATCTAAATTGATGGAGACATCCCTTCCTTTGAAGGATATTCAGGACAACTCAAACATTGACATGTGTTGGGAGCAGACGAATGCCGAGCCATGTCTTATCCTTGATACACAGTGTCACTGATTTGTTAAGGAGTCTCTATGTAGTCTTATGTCTGAGGTCTTTTGGAAGTCTAGATACATTATGTCATATTGATTTTCACAGTAAATTTGGAATGTTACCTCAAGCTAGTCTATAATGTTAGTCAGATGAGATCTGTCCCTATGAAAATGCTGCTGATAGCTATTTGTTTGATTACTTTTGTGAAGGTAATCTTGCAGTTTGCCTGTAATGATGGATTCCATTAGTTTTCAAATTATTGAGGTCAGACTAAAATCATGTTTTGCCAGTAATCTTTCTTGAATATGGGAAGCATATTTGCTCAGTTGTTAGTCTGTCAGAATCTCATCAATGGAAGCCAAGGAAATGATCTCCAATCTCTCAAACCATAGGCAAGAGCTCTCCCACCAGAACCAAGCTGATAATATCACTTAGGGGACCAAAATGGATGTGATTTTCTTTTTTCTACAATTTCAATTTCCTGAAATTAATACCTCTGCAGAATTTTCATTGGTTTATAATTTTTTTCTTTCTATTCTTTGGCTCCGTTTGTCCCTTTTATTGCTTGTCATTCCTGTTTGAGGTTTTCCTGTTTTCATCCCCTTCTCAGATAGTAGCCCTCTTCATATTTCCTTGTCCACCATTGGTACAACAACAACAACAAAATTACATTTATAGGGAGCTTTTCACATCATTGGTACCCATGTACAATCAGAGCATTAAATGTGTATATATGTATATATTGCCCATTATTACCAAAGACCTTCCTCTTTGACTGTACTTCCCCAGAGGCAAGAGAACTCCCCAAAACTTTGCCATTGTTAAGCTACACCATATGAACAGAGCTAAATAAATGCAAGTTGTTGTGTGTGTGTGTGTGTGTGTGTATATTTTCTGATGGATTCCTTCTGATCTATCATTTGAGCAATCACATCCAAGACATCACAAGAGTCAGCTGGTTGATCATAAACAAATTGGAAAGAAATGGTGCTTTACAGAAATAGGAGGAAAAGTCAGGTTGGGACAGGCAATCAGAAGGAGCCTCGTCATATACAAATGACAGATTGTTCATTTGCATGAGTTAGCACGCATATGCAGATATGTATGCTAACAAGAGGGGAAAAAAACAGGCTTGTGCCCTTTACAATTCTGTGTTGCTTTTTGAAATAATTTATACACATAGATGCATCTGTCACGGTCTCGCAACACTATCTAAATGATCAAGGTATGAGACCAGGGTTGAATACTAAATAATATTTATAGCTGCTACACTCTCTTAATATGAAAGTTCTGATGGAAAACTGTGTAGCATGTCAGAAATGTGGAGATATCAAAGCCATTTCCCATTTCATTTGCATTTTTTCCTGGCTTTTTCCGGCGGACATAACTTTGAATTCAATTTATTCTGAAATGAAATAGTGAACATTTAATACTTTATAGGAGCCAAGTCACTCAAGGGAACATCAGCAGATAATCAGTGTGCTTATTAGGTTTGTGTGGGCGTTTGATAAATGTTTCTATTAGATTGCTAATGGAGTTCTATTATAAGTGAAGGATTTATCACAAATCAAATTGCAGTTTCAGTGTAACCCCCTGTTCCATGCTGCCTTGCTGTCATTTTAACTACTTCATCAGCTCGTTCAATTCACTGAAATGTTACTGCACGTAATGTCAACCCTGCTATAGCAATTCAGATCAAATGACTCTCAATACTCAAATTGTTCCGACCACTTAAGTGGTTGCGGGGAGGGGGATGCATGAAGATTTTCCCTCACTGAATTGGTGGTGGGAGAGGAATCTGTCCTCATTTTCAAATATTGGAGGCTAGAGGGAGAAAAACCTTGCAACATCATTGAAAAGTGGTAGTTTTCAACCAATTGCTAGCCCAGACTGAAATGATTGAAGGTATGCTGGTCAAAAACAAGGCATTGAACTTTCTGAAGAAAACACTTGATGCTTGGTGATAGGAGGTCAGTGGGTAGTGTATTCTGGATGATGAGATTGAATGGGCGAAAGGGCCTTATTTATTTCATCTGCACCTCCTCTTGCAATCTACACTTTGCTGTACAATATAAACTGTTTGCTGAAGACGGTACCCCTTTAAGAACAATTCTCATGAAGCATCAATGTCATTGCAAAACAAGAATCAAATCCATTCATGAATCAGAATTTCAGACCGTGGCAATTATTAAATTAGATTTCTAATCCATTAAGTGAATTGATGCATGACCAGTGCGTTACCCCTATCAACATTGCAGAAGAGCTGTTAGGTAATGGGGAGCGGGTGTTATGCCTCCCAAAGGGTAATCACAGACTTGTCCAGTTTATCTGACCTGTTTGTGCAGGTCAGATTGTTTCTGCAATGGAGCCATGTCAATCATTTGGGTCTTGGCACAAAACTGCCAATAAAAGGCTTTTCGAATAAAACTTGCTCTAATTTCCAGTATGGTCCGATATATCGATATATCGGTTATATCCGATATAATTTTCATATCGATATGCCGAAAAATCGATATATCGAAAAAAAATCAGAATGCGCGCACACTGAACTACAAGACCCAGAATGCTCATCGCTATACACAATGCACAGACCGACGGGTGGGGGGGAGAGACGGGGGGAGGGGAGAGACGGGGAGGAGGGGGGAGAGACGGGGAGGAGGGGGGAGAGACGGGGAGGAGGGGGGAGAGACGGGGAGGAGGGGGGAGAGACGAGGGGGGGGGGAGAGACGAGCGGGGGAAGAGATGGGGGGATGCGATAATATATAGAGAGATAGAGAGAGAGATGGGAGGGGGCATGTGAGAGAGGAGAGAGAGACAGAGAGACACAGACAGAAAAACACAGAGATGGAGAGAGTGAGAGACACAGAGAGAGAGATATTTACCTCCTGATGAGATAGGCCCCGAATGTGCGCGCACCTTGCAACGCGCGCGCATGCGCAGTACGAAAACCCCGAAAATATTGATATATCGGTATATCTCAATATGAGCCCATCGATATATTGAAATCTGAAAATTTCCATATCGACGGACTCTAATTTCCAGCATGCTACAGGGAGGTGAAAAATAGATAAATCAGTAGTATACCAATAATACTATCAATGAGATGTCTCAAAGTGTTTCAGATGATTTTATTGCAAAATGTTGTGACTATATTTTTAAAGGAAATGTTGCAGCTAATTTGCACACAACAATTTCTCGCAAACTGCCATGAAGTAAGGGATCAATTTTATTTGGGGATTGTTGGCCCGTAGACAGGGAGAAACTCTCTTCTCTTTTCAAATAGTACAATGGGATTTTTAATAGCCATCTGAAGAGGCTGATGGGGCCTTGGTTTAATATTTTATCCAAGACATTGGGACCTTAATAATCCTTGCATTGGGTGTAGCACACCATCTTGAAAAATTGGGCCTTATCATGTCAAATGGCTTAAAGGTAATCACTGTAGGTCTGTTTTGGCAGCTTTTGTACTCAATAGGGTCTCACAGGAGCCATGAGGTGAATACCAGATAATAATATGATTATTGTGGACCTGTGTAGCTCAGTGGTTAGAGCACTCGTCTTACAAGTGAGAGACCTGGGTTTGATTCCAGGCAAGGCAAAACCTTGCGCAAGTCTCCTTACTCCACACGCCTGATACTAATCCTTCAAGAAAAATAAATTGGTCACTTCAATCCACGACTTGTGTGGGACACTGCTGTGCGCAATTGGCTGCCACGTTTCGCCCATAAATATAAAGTCAATTCACTTTACAGTATCTTCTGTGAAGAACTTTGAGACGTGTAGAAGATGTGAAAAACGCTATATGAAATCCAAGGATTATTATTATATTAATAGTAGAAATAGCAAAAATAAAATCCAATCTTATAATTGGTACAGTATATTTCATATCAGGAGGTTGACCCACAGGGTATACTGTGATGTGGAGTGACTGTGTATTCGTAGGTCAACCTCCAACAATGTAACATACCCCCAGCAGTGGAATTGTAGTGGAATGTCAGCCTGGGCTATGCACAAAGTCCTGCCACAGGGCTTAAACCTACAACCATTTTGGGCAACCATGCTACCAATTTGAGACACGTTGACACTACTGCTTTAAAGTTGGTATGATTATAAATATAGCAAAAGTGGGGTACAGACAACAAAAAAGTAATATTAAGCCTCAAAGACAATGGATAGGAAGTGAGTATAGGTAGTACTGCAAAATGTCACAAGTGTTTCAATATTTATTTGAATAGTCTAGTCTTACATAACAGAAATAATGTTATATCTGATGTTAGAAAGGCTTTATTATTGTTAAGTTAGCATTATTTTGAATGTTCATTATTTTGAAAGCCCTCCAAAGCCTTGCTCTTTCTACCTCCATGACCTGCTAACACCAATTTACACCATAGAAGGAGGTCATTCGGCCCATGGCATCTGAACTGATCATTAATCAAGCTGCTCGTTTGATACCACTGGCCTGCCTATTCCTCCTGTACTTCTTCGAGGATTATTATTTATTATTAATGAACAGTTTGACGCAATTGTGTAAATTAAGCAATTTAACAGCAACTAAGCAGTCTAGTAATCAAACTATATGCCAGCTAATTCTGTTTGTCCATATCTACACATTGTTTACCATCCTAACTAGCTCTGTGTCTTATAGACATCATCATTAAGAAGATTTGTTGTACTTGAATTCTTTCAAATGCACAAAACTGCACTATAATAAATGCTAATTCCTTCACCTAGTGTCATCTGCAGCAGGAGATACTGTACATAAAAAATGAAGGAGTATGTTCTTCATCAATTTCACATTAACAACATGATGCGTGGTTGATTCTCTTTTTTTCCTCTTGTCACTGATATAAATGGTTCCATCCCGCAAATGATAGAGGCGAAATTAGCAGAGAGTCTACTGTGTTCCTTATGATTATTAATCAGAAGGAACTGTCATGAAACTAAACAGATTTTCCCAAAGTCTCAAGCTTAAAAGTAAGACTCGTGATTGTTGTATTTGGTATATATCATATTAACATATGAGGATTTTACGGGAATTACTATTAAGTGTGGTCATGGTGTATTTGTAGGCAAACCTGACAGGGAATTTGCACATAGCAATGTTCCACTAAAAGCCATGATAACCAATTTTTATCTTTACGATCAAAGGTCAGAACACCGTGAGAAACTTCCTTTTCTTTTCTAACACTGCCATCGAATCTTTAACATTGAATTGAACAGGTAGGTGAGACAGACATTGGTTGAACATCTCATCAGAAGGACGGCACCTATGACAATGCAGTGCTCTGCTGACACTGCAATACATTCATTCAATGCCTTTACTAGTATCTTTGTGACCTCAAACTCAATACAAGCTTGTGTTTCAGTTACAAATAATCATTGAATTCTGCTAAAGTGACATATCACAATGCCACTAAACACAGAGCTCTTGCAGAATGCTAGCACGGGCACAACGGGTTGATTACCATTCTTTAGTGTTCAGAAAATCTAGGAACTCAAACGAGTAACTCTGGCTGTATCGTCATTGTTTTTCCAACATCCTTTGCCAAAAGTGCAGTGCTCCATGCACACATCTAAGGCTTTTTTTTAAGTCTTGTCAAATCGTTACTAAATCCTCCCAGATCTGTAAACACTTGGGAAAACTGAAATTAAGGATTGGGACAGACTATATTACATCCAGGGATGATTTAAATCAAGGTTTTTTGAGTATTCAGCAGAATTGCTGCACGAAATAATTACTTTGTGGTTGTAAATTAAATTGTACAATTTCCTACATAAAAGGTTTCATAAACAGCTGAGAAAATCTTTGAACTGATGCCCTGCAAAGGGCGTCCGGTGGCTTATGTTTGTCATTCCAATCTTTTGATGGGTTTTTACCTGTTGAATCCACAACTTTCTGCAGCAATTGAACCAAGATACCAATCGAGCCAAGCTGACACCTTTGCTTAAACAGTAATGTGATTGCAGAAATATAGGCTGGAATATGTCAAAGCAAAAATCCGCAGAGTGATTTCTGTTTGGAAGATTGTGTATTTTCAAACTTAATTGTTGTTTTCAACAATCTGCGGGAGCCCCGGTCTGTAACATATATAATGAGAGAAGGGGGAGAGAATTGACTTCCCTCTGTTTGACTGATGGCATTGATAGCTTCATAGCTTTCACCAGGGGATATTCCAACCCCCACGCATTTCTTTGACAGAGGCTAACTGCATTTGCTAATATTCAAAAAACCTTGATTTAAATCATCCCTGGATGTAATATAGTCTGTCCCAATCCTTAATTTTAGATTAAGTTTGTTAATTTTTACCTTGAATGGTACAACAGTAGAAGCCTGTTTATCCGGCACCTGTGGGACCTGGCTAATGCCGATTAAAGCGCCTGCCACATGTTCGGGGGGCCCGTGGCCGAAAACCCACTACAAAAAAATTCAAGTTCTTTTAACACACACCATACACACCAGATTAAGTAATGGCAGATAGTGACAGAATGTTGTGTTGGTGCTTGTTGTTGGGGCTCTCTCTTGTGCTTCTCACCTTTGCTGGTTAGGGTTTGCAGTCCAGCGATCCTTTTTTGAATGGGGGGTGCGAGGCGGGTGAAAAAAACGGCTGTGTGATTTTAAAGTTGCGTGACTTTACTAGCTGCAAGCTGAAGCCCGAGACTCTGCTAGCAGCAAACCAAAATACTGCACTTGCACGACAATGTGGGTTATTGGCTAGTGTTATCGGCTTGCCGCTAGTATGACTTTGAAGTCATACGCGCTCCATTTTTTTCGCCCGCTTGGCATGCTCCATTTTGGGGGGAGTCGCTGGACTGTAAACCTCAACCGCAGCATCATGGATTCAAGCGCAGCATCTACCAGCAGGGGTGGGGGACGCCGGAGAATGTTTTTTATGGTGAGTGCCAATGCAGCATTCTGTTTTTGTTAGTATTTATGCAAATGCTCCACTGCTATTGTTCTGGATAAGTTCCAGTTTATCAAATGGGGACTTTTTTGGGGGCGTGCCGGTTATGTGGAGGTGCATCGAGTCACAGATAAACTGGCTTCTATTGTACTTAGTGCATGTACAGTATTTTCTTCTCTGCAAAAAATCTGCTATGAGCATGTTTTGCCATAACCCAAAACACCATTGAGCATCACTAATGTAAAATCACAAGATTGGTTCAGATGAAGAAAAATTTGATCTCATCCATCCCGAATACCTACCGAAATATCCTCACTGTAATTTTTTAAAATCCAAAACGCAATGTATATTCACTCAGTCCTTTAATTCCAACTTTATAAATCAACCTCTTTCAAATCTGCCCAGTCACGTTCCAAGAATTGTTGTATCCTTGCATCATCCATATTCAATTGCCACTTAGGTCATTAAAGCAATATGTTACATCTTTCTCTTTTAGTTTTTTTCTTTTAAAAAAAATCTTGTTCTATAATTCTTTGTGGTCTTTTTATTTCTCTTCCGCATCTGGTTCTTTTCACAGTTTCTGCCACTCCTTCTGCTTTTCCTTTTACTTCTGTACTTTCTTTAATGTTCTTTGTTTGATCTTCCATGATGTTCGCCTATACAGGTAGACCCCGCTTACCGAACGCCCGGTCAACGAAAGTTCACTATAACGAAGGTTTCTATTTGTACCACTTATCTGCTTAACGAAGGCTATGTTTGCTTTAACAAATGTTTACACACTATTTAAATCTCGCGGGCTTCTCGTGGGCAGCATTTTCTGATTGGCCAGCATTCTGCCTCTTAAGCTCCTCCCATATTGTATGGGCTGCACTGCTTCGTGGCTTCAATAATAGTAAGTCGAGGACTGTCTGTATGTTATTGTTTATTGTTGTGTTTACTAACATTTTAATATTTTACTGTTGTATTTAAAGTTGTGTAGCCTTCAATAGCAGTTAAATCTACCTTAGGCTTTCGCTAGTACAGGAACCGAGGCCGAGCAGGGTTTTGTGTTTCTGGTGTCCGAGGTCCAGAAATGCCTGAGCCCAGGTTCGGGTATTTCCGGACTTCAGAATGCAAGAAGCGCGTCCCGAATCTGGAAATGCCTGGGCCCAGGTTGCGATATTTTGGTGTGGTGACTGTGAAGACCTGGTCTGGAACAGGTAGGATTGGTGTTTTCATTCATGCAATTTTTGTCAAATTCCGGCACCCGGAACTCTGGATTTAGGCCGCTCAACCTGTACACCAAAAATTTTAGTGCTAGGAACCGCTAGGAACTAAACTGATTTTAGCAGGGAGGCTCGGGTCGGGGCGGTGTTTTGGCTGCGGCCAAATACAGTAATACAATTAAACTCTCGCTTAATGAAATTTTTGCTTAACGAAGGGTTTTAACTCCTTCGTTAAGTGGGGTCTACCTGTGTATCTTTGCTTTTTCATGTTTTACTCGAAGGATATGGGCTTCTTATCTTTCCCCAAATTTCTCATTCTAATCCACCCTTTTGTTTTTAATTTTTTCCTCCAAAACCATACAGCTTTTCCTTTTTCTGAAAGCTTTTTTCCTTCTATGGCTCTTGCCTTTGTTTCTTCCAATTTCATGGTCTCTGTAACTGGGGTCTCAATTTAATTTCTTCCCATATTAACCCATCTCTTAATCTTTGGGGCATTAACATCTATGCTGGTGATTGTTCCTCATTGTTTATCAGTGTATTTCTCATTATAATAGAACAAATCTGTTCCTATTTTTGTCCGTGCCGACTTTGGTCTCTGATGCTCCATTAAAAGGTCACACCTTTCTCTATTTTGATGTCTTGTGCATGTCTCACACATTCCTATGTAGTCCTCGATTTGTTTGCTTATGCCTGCCCAAAATACTATTTCTCTTGCTCTTCTTTTCAGTCTTTCTATTCCCCAATGCCCTTTGTATAAGTTTCTCAAACAAAAGTGTCTTAACTGTCTTGGAATTATTGTCCTATGCCCTCTATATTATTCCTTTATTCTGATATATTTCATTTCTATACTCCCAATAGGGTCTTACCACCTCTGGTGCATCTTTTATATTTTCTGGCCAACCTTTGTTCAGCATTGTTTGAATTTCTTTATATACTTTATCTTTTTTGTTTGCTTCTATTATTTCATTCCCAAGTCACATGGGATGTCCTCCCGACATGAAAGGTGCTATACAAATGTAATTTTGTTGTTGTTGGTTGCTGTTGCTTTGTGATTTCCTATACCCGGAACTCCATTTCCCTTTCTAATTGTTTTTCCTCCTTATTCCCATTTTGACATGTGGCCCTACTTGGTGTATCTGCCATGTATAAGGTATTTCCTGGGTTTTATCTCAACTCTAAATTGTACCTTTGTAGCTGTATTCTCATTCTCTGTAACCTTGGGGAGGTTTTGTTTGATCACTTCCGAAAAATTGCCTCTAATGGTTTGTGATCATTTTCAATTATTACTTTCCAAATACATATTGTTTAAATCTTTCATGTCCAAATACAATTGCTAACACGCCTTCTCTATCTGTCCACATTTCTCTTCTTTCTCTCTCGCCATTCCCTTTTTGAACCCCTATAATCCAGTTTCCGTGCTGCCCATAGCACAGAGACAGCCCTGGTCAAAGTCGCTCTGCCTCCTTGTCCTCCTTGACCTCTCTGCCTTCGACACTGTAGACCACTCCATCCTCCTACACTGCCTCAATCTTCATGGATCTGCCCTCGCCTGGTTTGACTCTTACCTCTCTCACCGTCTTCACTTTGCTGCCACCAATGACTTCTCCTTTAGTCCCGCATTGTCAACTATGGCTATCCCCAGGACTCTGTCCTTGGCCCCCTACCTTTCAATATCTACATGCTCCTTCCAGGTGACATCATCTGCAGACACAGAGTCAACTTCCACATGTGTGCAGATGACACCCAACTCTATCTTTCTGCCTCTACCCTTGATTCCAGGACCACGGCTGTCCTGACAGGCTGCCTGTCAAACATCAATTCCTGGATGAAAGCTAACTTTCTCCAATTTGAATGTCAACAAGACTGAGGCTCTTCTGATTGGCTTGCGCCAGCACCTTCACTGGCACCCTCCACCTCACCAAGCCAGTCAGGAACCTAGGTGTCTTGTTCTATCCTCAATTGTCTTTCCTCCACCACATTCAAGCCATGACCCGCTCTGCCTTCCCTCACCTCCGCAACATTGACTCCGTCACTACCTTAGCCATCAGGCCGCTGAAACCTTCATTGCCCTCAGGCCGCTGATTCCTTTATCACATCCAAGCTTGACTGCGCCCTACTTGTCGGCCTTCCTAATTCCTTCCTCCATAGGCTGCAGATCATCCAGAACTCTGCAGCTTGTGTCCGCTCCCGCACTAGGCTCCGCGACCCCATCAGTCCCACTCCCGCCCGGCTCCATTGGCTCCCCATCACCCAGATGATTCAATTCAAAATCCTGGTCCTCACCTTCAAATCCCTCAATCACCCCACCCTTCCTTTGTGAACTCCTAACCCCTCTTACCAACCAGCCCAGTACCTCCTCTCAGCAGGCTCCATGTCCCTGACCCACACTCTGCCATTGGCTGGCAAGCCTTCAGGACCTCTGCCTTGCTCCCTCCCTAGCCTCCTTCAAAACCCACCTCAAAACTCTCCTCTTCGACAGTCCTAACAGTCACCCAAATCCTCTCCTTTCCCTCCACCCTACCTGATCCCGACCCCAGCTCGGGTCTAAAATACTGACTGTCTCACGCCTTGGGACATCCTCCCGATGTGTAAGGCACTACACAAATGTAATTTTGTCATTGATTTCTGTTTCTGATAGAGCTGTCAATCATATGCTGCAGTTTGTCTTCTTTGAGTTAATGTTGCTTCTAAACCTGTTTTACCTGCGACTGCAGATATTTTAACTGATTACAATCTGGTATCTTTTATGTAAACTATGATCTGGTCACTTATCATTTTGTCTCTTAATGTTCTATAGTTACAATTTTTACTTAGGGATCTCAGTACCATACAGGACTGATTGAATGATTCTGTGTGTCTCTGCTTTCTTGTTTCAAACTTAAATCGGTCAATTATCACCTTATTGTTTTCCATAGCATCTTTCCATCATAATATTCATCATCTCATGCAATGGCATGTCCACCTCTGTTTCTCGGATTGCTAAATATTCCCTTGCTTCCTCGCCTGCCACATTCAAAATATTGCAGGCTGTTGTTCCTGTGGCAATTTCATGCTTTGATGCAGTTTCATGCTGCTTGTCTTGCTGCTAGTCCAAAAATGTTAAAGTCTCTTTCAAACCGTTGCCAATTGCGCCTTAAACTTCCAACCAACTTAAATGGTCTTGGTATCTGCATATACCTTGGTATGGTATTTAATTCTGTTTCTATCTGCAGTGAAGTCTTGCAGCTCAGTGGTTTTGAACATTGCCTTACCAGTGAGAGACATGGATTCTATTCCAGACATTCAGAACTTTGGGCAAGTTTCCTTACTCCACATCCCTGATAATAATCCCTCAAGAAAAGAATTAATAAATAATAAATCAATAATAAATTCATCATTTGAATCCACGACTGTTTGCGGGACACTGCTGTGTGCAATTAGCTGCTGCATTTCGCCCACAAAATATACAACAACAACAACAAAATTATACTTATAGAACGCCTTGGGAAGTCCTCTGATGTGGAACAGTCAGGGAACCCAGGGAGAGAGATGGGTGAGAGGTTGGCAGAAGGCATGATCGAAAAGGAAGGCATGATCGAAAAGGAGGGGCTGACGTGAGCCAATCAGGAGGGCCTCAGTCTTGCTGATGTTTGGCTGAAGAAAGTTGTCCCTTGTCCAGGACTCAATGTCAAGACAGGTCGGCAGTCAGAACATCGGTAGTCCCGGAGTTGAGGGTGGAAGTGGGGAGATAGAGATTACAGCCAATTCACTTTACAGTATATTCTATGAAACACTTTGAGACATCTAGAAGATGTGAAAAGCATTATATTAAATGCAAGGATCATTATTATGCTTTTCAATCCGTATTCCATCTCATAATCAATTTCACTCTAGGTTCCATTTTCATTTCTGACACCATGTAATGTCATTTAATCCAAAAACACAACACACACTTGATTTTTTAATTGCAACTTTCAAATCATCCTCTTTCAAATCTGCCCAGTCACTTTCCTAGAATCCTTTTATTCTTGCATCATCCATATTCAATTGCCACTTATGTCCTTAAAGCAATATGCAACACTCTCATCACAGCATCAAGCTGCTTTTTAAATTAATCAAATGTCCTGGCTAATCAACTCTGCCGGTAACCTGATCCAGTCATTAATTACCCCTGAATAAAGAAAAATCTTCTGATACTCATCCGTAAATTACTCTTCATAAATCTAAATGCGTGTTCTCTGCTTAATAATAATAAATAATAATCCCTGTATTTGATTTAGCAATTTTCACATCTTCTAGACATCTCCAAGTAGTTTATATTGTAAAGAGAATTGACTATATATTTGTGGATGAAATGCAGCAGCCATTTGTGCACAGCAGTGTCCCACAAACAGTCGTGGATTGAAATAACCAATTTTGTTTTTTTTGCGGAATTATTATCAGTTGTGTGGAGTAAGGAAACTTGCCCTACCTAGAATTGAACCCAGGTCTCTCACTTGTAAGGTGTTTGCTCCAACCACTGAGCCACAGGTCTCCACAACTTCGATCTCAGCGCATCATAATGTTCGGCACAAACCCTGTCTCCGTCCTATGTTCTACCTCAGTGCCTTAAGCCGCTGCTGTCTTTTCCCTCAGGCTGTCTTGACTCTCATCGACACATTCATCACATCTGGGCTCAATTATGCTTAACTTCCTGCTTTCAGTGTTTCCAACTCTTCCCTCCACAAGCTGCCTTTTGGTGTCGTCCCGTTGTGAAAAGCACTATATGAATGTAGTTTGTTATTATTGTCGTTTACTTCTTTCAATATCATTTCAAATCTTAGGTACTACTCTACGATGCCCTCTATGGTGTCTTATTTCAAGACTGAGAACTTCGACACACTGAGGATAATTTGTCCAAAAATATTGATGTTAAAATATTTTGCAGCGGTAAAATATTTTACAGTACTGTACTTTGTGAGCGATAGGCAAGTATGCTGAGCCGCCTGGGATTACACTCTATTGATAGCACCTTCCCATAAGTACAGAGCTGTGCTGCTTGTTAATATTCTATTGTAGTGAACTACATAAAAATACACCTTTCCCCTCATTTGGGGCATTGTGAATGGTAATAAAGTTTACGCTGCTTGCTGATTCTTTATATTGCTTGAATTAATTAAAGCTCAAGAAAATCAAGCACTCGATGTCTGTCCTTATCGACTCTACTGCTATAACCATTATGGAAGAAATGCTGCCCCATCTCTGTCGGTTAGAAACTATCTTGGGGGGTGGGGGGCTAATGATGAGGGAGATGAGGTCAAAATTGCCAAAAGTGCAACATAGTGGGTCACACATAATGTACCTGCTAATAACATGAGTTCCAAATTGAGGCTTGTACTACCCACAGGTATAATGGGGAATTACAAATGTGTGCAATATGTTAGAAAGTGGTGGGCTCAAGCCCCAGGTCGGACCTTTGAATACAAAATCTAGGCTGATAGCCCAGTGCAGTTCTGGAGAAGTGCTGCATTATCAGAGGTGCCATCATTTGGATGAGATGTTAAACTGAGGTGCCATCTGCCATACTAATCCTGTGGCATACTTCAAAAGAGGAGAGAGTTTCTGTTGGCCAACAATCCCCCAAATAAAATTGGTAATTTACGTAATGACTGTTTGTGGGTCATTGTTATGCGATAGCAAAATGGTTACCTCTTTGGTCTGCAATACATACAGCTATTAGAATTTATATTAACATTCTGTGAAGCACTTTGAGATATCATCCTGTTGTGAAGGGCATTTTATCAAATGCAAGAATTATTATTTATCATTATTTTCATTGGCTGTCCATTATATAATTTGGGACTACTGTAATTTCCTCTTCAAACATAGTTAGCACAAACTGCAAATTAGACTTCAGTTACCCTTTGATCGCAGACTGAATGCAGCTTTTAGAGTGGTGTGGATGCAGAGCCAATATGATTAATGAAAGGAAAGGAATGGTATGAAGAAAAGTGAGTTAAGATGATAATGTGGACATTATCATCAAAAATGCTCTTTTGTAGTTCACACTGTGAGTTCCAGTAGTGGGAGTGGGCTGCAGCTGGACTTCATTTGATCTGATCACGGAAAGTACATTGAACTCATAGTTCACATCAACACAGAGCAGCAGAGCAACAACAATGATATTTGGGAGGAAAGCGGGGGATGGAGTGGGACAGCTTTATCAACCCACTCCCAGTGATTTACCTGGTTCCAAGTTTGCAAACGGTGCATTAAGCTCAGCAGACAACATTTAAATGAATTGGGAATTGCAGAGTGAGTGAAAGTATCAGTGTGATTTCTCTGGTTGCCCTTTCAGTTACTCAGACTGCAAAGGCAATCAATACATCTTATCCTGCTTGCTCCTTCCAGACAAATTTGCTGATTAATCGTATTGGGACATTGATGTGAGCAAATTGTTTGCTGCCTTACAAAATACACTGTCACTAGACATTGCAGTATATCCTGAAATTCGTGTGACATGAAAGGCCCTATATCAAATGTAAGAATTATTATTATATCTTTTATTCATCAGCTGTGTCCCAGCCCACCAATTAGGAACCTGAAAACCAAGGTGTGTAAACACAGCACAATCGCAGGGTGTAAACACAGCACAATCGCAGGGTGTAAACACAGCACAATCGCAGGGCCCCTCTCCCCTGTCAAAAACAAAAACAGCCATACAAGTGAATGCACAATTAGTGCCTCAAGATACTTGTTCTGTGCTCGTAAGGGCACATAGGTGGATGTGCAATGAGGGCAGCATGATAAGTAGCATGTATGTATTACAAGGTGTTGCACATCAGGACAAACCCAATTCAGAGGAACTTGTATATTTTACATGGTAGTTATGCAAATGACTGAGAACATTACTAAAAATGTGCGTTGTTACTCTGCAACCATGTGGGATGCACTCTGTTAACTCGATAACTGATGCTTTACAGGAGTATTGGCCAGAGGTCCGAGATTAGGTTTCCTATTTACCTTCACTGCACAGAAAGACAAAGGAAAAATATTCTTGTGGTGTCTGTAGTAGATGTCAATTGTGGTGGCTGCTTTGTACCACTTGCCCAGCTATCTACAAACCATGGCCAGTGCCAACACAGTTTGAAATGTGCCACAGCATTTTACATACGCATTGAAGTATATTATATGCCAGTACGTCAACAGACTCATATCCCATGTAAATAAAGTACATAGCCACTGGATCAACATCAATCATCGCCCCATCTCCAACCTCCCTTTCCTTTCTATTGTCCTGGAATGAGTCCTGCAGCAAACAAGAGACCTGGGATTGATTCTCGCAGGACAAAACCTTGGGCAAGTTTCCTTAATCCACATGCCTGATAATAATCCCTCAAGAAAACCCCCCCAATAAATTTGTCATGTCAATCCACGATTATTTGTGGTACACTGCTGTGAGCAATTAGCTCACCCACAAATATACAATCAATTCACTTTACGGTATATATTCTGAGAAGCCTTTGAGACATTAGAAGCCGTGAAAAGTGCTATATCAAATGCAAGGATGATGATGATCAGTCCAGAAGAAGGCAGGGATGGTAGGGAATGGGCAATGGCCTGTTCGAAGAGGAGTGAGAGTGGAGGTGACAGGGTTACAGACAGGGAGTTGTCGTAGTTTAGCCTCGATGTAACAAATATGTGGATGAGGGTGTTGGCGGCCTGAAGGGTGAGACAGTGGCGGAGCTGGGCGATGTTGCAGAGGTGGGGGAAGGCAGAGAAGGTCATGGCATGGTTTGGGAATAGTTGAAGGTCAAACAAGACGCTAAGGTTCCAGAGTGGCTCAATCAGGTGGAGTGTGCATTCATGGATGGTGATGCTTCCTTAAAATAATATCACAAAAATATTACTAGATAATTTGGAGCATTTAAGATAAGTTCAGTGATGAACTGAATAAATGGCAACCTATAAATAAATAAAGACAAATAAATGTTTTGATTGATAAATTCACTGTTGTGCCTACTTCAAATACTCACCACATACAAGTACAGGTAAGGCAAAACAAATACAGTAAAAGCCTGTTTATCCGGCATCCTGATCAACCGTAACTTCCGTAAAACCGGCATCCCAAAAAAAGTCTACATTTGATTAACCTGAATTTATCCGGAAAAATACATTGAAAAAAACCCATTTATTGATTGATTGATTGATTGGGTTTCCGGCCGAATATCCAGCAGGAGTATTAACTGGCATTGGCCAGGTCCTGAAAGTGTCGGATAAACGGGCTTTTACTGTACTTTTACTTGTGGAGTTCTGTAGCTTTATGGCAAAAACACTGGGGTTCGATTCCCAGGCAGAATAAAATGTTGGGCAAGTTTCCTTACTCCACACATTTACCTAGCATTAGTTGTTAGTCAATGAATGGATCACTTTTCTGGAATAATCCCTTCAGAATAAATAAAAAATAACAATAATAATTTAGTCACTCAATCCACAACTGTTTGTAGGATATGGTCGTGCACAATTGGCTGCCGCGTTTTGCCAACAAAATGTACAGAAAATTGATTTTACTGTATATTCTATCAAGCACTTTGAAAAGTCTCAAAGACCAGATACAGTATTGCGCTATTTCAAATACTGTACAAGGAATATTATTATTACAAAAACGAAATAGGCAGGTGAAATATAATACCAAGAAAATAAAAAGTTTTGCCTGGTTCAGTTGGCAGTAATCTTGCTGCTGAGTCAGAAGGTTGTGGGTTCAAGCCCATATCAGAAATTTCTGATCATAATCAAGTATAATGATACTCCAACACAGTGTTAGGGATACATTACTAGAGGAATCCTGCATTAGCAGAGGTACTGTTCTTCAGGTGAAGTCCCATCTGCCTGAACTGAGGCTAATCCCCTACACCTCCAGTAATGAACAATAAAAACTACTGACAGACTCCACTGAGAACTCTATTAGTGGATTTCATGCCACTATTTTAACAGATCGAATTGATCATTCAGCTCATGGCTGTTTGTGGGACACTGTGGTGTATAAATCGGCTGGTCATTCATTTGCTAATGCAAAGTCCACACTATTTTGCAGAATAGTATCACATGCAAATTTATTGTTTAATACTTTCAAAGAAACCAAAAGATTTGGAATAATTTGTAACATAGATACAGTACTTAAAAGATGGGTGAAATATTGGGAAAGAAAATTGCAATAGGCATTTGGGGAAACCCAAAGAGCGATGCATTACACATTCAGCAGGGTTTCTTAAGAATGAAGGATGTAAGGTCTTGCAGAGGTGAGAAAACAGTATGGTGGAGCCTTCAGATGTTTTTCTATAATAGAGTTCTCAGTGGAGACTGTCAGTAGTGTTCACTGTTCATTACTGGAGGATGTGCATGGAGAAAAGGCAGAGCAGCAATTAAAATGTTGTTTAAGAATCCCTGAGTTCACCAAGTAATAATAAAATGAAAAAAAGGTGGAATACATCCTAATAACTGAGGGCTGTAGATAAATTGAGTTTTTAATGTTCAAAAAGGTCAGATGTGTTATTGTAGAGCATTATAGGTTTCTTCTCTTTAAATCAAATGGAAAATTTTAGAGGCTATTGTAAAGGAAATATGAATACTGAGTAAATGCATCACATACACTGGGGGAGAAATTCCACCTGGGTCTTTTGCTTTATTTACTTAGTCGTTCAAACTGTGCAGGATTTGGCAAATTTGTAAATACAGTCTTAATTTTGAAGTCATTTTATTCCTGTACCTTAGTGGTTAGATTACTCCCCTTACAAGCGAGAGACCTGGGTTCAATTCCAGGCAGGGCGAAACCTTGGGCAAGTTTCCTTACTCCACACTCCTAATAATAATCGCTCAAAAAAAAATTGGTCACTTGAATCCACGACTGTTTGTGGGACACTGTTGTGCGTAATTGGCTGCCACATTTTGCCCACGTATGTACAGACAATTTACGTGGTGGTGGTTTTATGCTAGTTAGCTGATCTCAACAAGGGTGGTAATGAACTTCTACGATTAGGTGTACTGGGGAGGTGGGAAAGTTGACCAGTTTTTCCACTCTTAATCCTTGTCCAGGAGCTGTCCTGATTTTCTACTATTCGATTAAAGACTGGTTTGGATGAAGAAGGCCCTTAGGCCCATTTGACCTTACCCTTCCAGAAGACCCAACGTACCCTTTTCTCATCCCAGCACAAGATATTTTTTTAAATAAATCCAGTGCCCTAGCCTCAACCATCCTTCCTGTCAAAGACAGCTTTGTCATGTGCCGCTTTCAAGTGAAACCCTTGGGAGTCAAAAGATCAATGACAGGGTCACAGATGAAGAAAGGTCACAGTGTGTATTTGTATGAATGTATTTTTTCATTTACTATTCTCCTTTCAGGATTTTGCCACAAATTATTTGCAACATATATTGAATGTTGAACTCATTACTTGACATTTTCTAATATGAAAGGTGACTGTCAAGTAATTGCAAGTTGCAGTATTAATGCCTTGGGACGTCCTCCCATGAAAGGCACTCTATAAATGTAATTATGTTGTTGTTAATGCAATGGACAGTGTGGTGGTGATGTGCTGACCAGTTAAAATCCCATGCTTAGTAAATTGTGTTGGTGTACCCCATTTCAGCAGTACTCCAGGTAAATTCAAGGAGAAATTCTGCCAGGATTTCAGCTCTTGAATGGTAACAGATGATTGAGGAGGAGATGACTATGCTTTTTGAAGTCATGAGCCCATTGTGTCCCACTGTTCTATGACACAATCCATTCATACAGCAATGCAATAAAACTCCAGCGAAAAAATTCCAGCTACATTTTTTAGAAAAGGACAGTTCTGGATGTGTTGGTCAGTAAACTAATATCAGATACTTGGATGTCCTGCGAAAAATGCTGCCAAAACCCTGGTCCATTCCTTTGTCACCTCTCGGCTGGACTATTCCAATGCCCTTTGTGCCGGTCTACCCTCCGCCACCATTCACTAAATCCAGTTCATACAGAACTCCGCCTCCTGCATTCTCACCCAAAACAAAACTTCAGTCTCCGATTTCCCCAGTACTTGCCAGATTTCACTGGCTCCCTGTCACAGAGCGGATTGACTTCAAGATCCTTACTCTCTCCTCAAAGCAGTACCCACTGCCTCCAATCTCCTGGGTCTGGCCTCCTCCTTGACACCCGAATCCTCCACTCCACCATTAGTGGCTGTGCTTTCAGTCACTAGTAAACTACCAACAGTAATTAAGGAATACATTTGTGGCATTGCAAGCTATATTTATAAAGTACTTAGCAAGGAATGCATTGTAAAACATTTCAAATCTCACACCTAAGTTCTTGTGATATCTATGTGTTGTAATGTTATGTGGAAGGAATGCTTTTGGTCAGCTGAGTGGGTGTCTGACATATTCTAGCATCATGCTTAAGAATATCCATATCAGACTGAGAGTTGCACGTTATGTTTATCACCTACACATGGAAATTTGAAAGGAATGTGCACTCTCTGTCTGAAGAGAGTTAGCCAGACCTCAGAGTGTTTGTTGGGCCACTGCTACAATTCAACCAGCTAAGATGGTACAGCTTGTCATTAAAACCATTGTCTGGCAAGCTTCCCACTGCTCATCCAACTAGGACCTGCCTGTTGGGGCTTTGGTTTGTATGGTTAACAAAAGCTTTCATGGTGGCAAACTTTGAAGATGGCAATGACATTTGTTGCTGATGGTGCAACGATGGTTGTTTCAGACATTTTCAAACCAATCAAGCCTTTGATGAAGGACTTCTGCTTCATTAGTAAAATGTCTTAAATCTCAGTCATAGAAAACCATGTTTTCTGTCTTGCCTCCTTTCTCCCAACTTTCAAATCCCACCGAAAGACCTTCGTTTTTGATCTCTTCCTCTTCCCCTGGCTTGGGATCAGACTCCACCACTGTCAAGCACTCCAGGAAGCTACCCTATGTACAGTGAAGGTAGTATATAAATCCAAGTTTTGTTGTTGTAACTGTGTATTCTTCAAGTAAACAATGCGTTTGTATGCGTCAAATCAGAACGTTGTATCTGATAAACAGAAAATTTTACTATTGGAACCAAATCAAAAGCTACAAAAGTATTAGAAGGAAATGTACAATGACAAATGGAGAAATACATGAAAAACAAGCAATCTAACATTTAAAAACATAGCCGCAGGCTTAAAATATCAATGTATTTTTTCTTGTTGCAGGTAAATGAATTGTTTAGGCAAGTGGATTGATGTCTGGCTTTAGTGAAAGAGACTCTGTATTTGTTTAAATCAATTTGCAGCCAAGCCTGATGTTTTCGTGGCAGTGAGTGCATGGGTAATGATTACTTCCAGTTATGGACGAAACCTAATGTGAAACAGGAAGAATGTAGTTAAATCTAATCAAATTATTTTTCCATAGAAAACTTAGGAAGCATGCCTAAGGAAAGGGACATCATTCTGAGTTAATAATGTCAGAATTATTGTGAATTCAGGCAACAGTCACTATTTGTCTCTCTATCCATTACATAAACTCCAACAGATTGTGGCAGTGATTAGAAGCTGGAATCTGATGAAGGAGATCAGATGGTAGCATGAGCTGTGAGAAGAAAAATGGAAAGGTCTGGAGACCTGTAGTGAATAGGTTAGAACACTCACGCAAGCAATAGGAACTAGGTTTGATTCCCTGACAGGACAAAATGTTAGGTAAGTTTCCTTACTCCTTATGCCTGCATAACTTACACTAAGTAGGAACCTGCTTTTTAGTCGATTGGAGCATCGCTTTCTGTAGGTGGGAGGTGGTAATAAACCCTGCAAAAAAAAGATAATTGAGTCACTCAATCCACGATAGTTTGTGGGTCACTGCTGTGTCAATTAGCTGCAGAGTTTAACCCACAAACTATAGTGTAAGTCAATTCACATTACAATCTATTTTGTGGAGTGTTTTGAAAAATCTCAATGCTGTGACAAGGCGCTATATCAAATGCAAGGATATATGCATTTGATATGTGCATATTCTTCTTCTTAATAGAATAATATTATTCTATTCTTATTATTAAGTAATTGAAACCCTGAGTTGAGACATGAAGCCTTGAAAATATCCCATACTATTTGTAGTGAACATGTTCTCAGTTTTAAGTGAACGATTGTCAGTGTTTGGTTTCTTTAGTTGCTAAAATTCATTGTCTTGATGGGTGCCTCTAGTATTTTAGTACCATGTCCTTGAGTAGAAAGAAACTCAAGATTTATAGTCAGCAGATAATTGCTACAGGTTTGTTAGGAGAATATAGCATTGACCACTGGGAATTTTACTCAGTGTATCTTATGGGTCTTTTTGGACAACTGGGTGACTGACACGTGCAAAAATCTGTTACATTACTATGCTTAGAATATATAAATCAGATAGAGCTCCATATACAGTACCATAAAAGCTCCCCATCACAGTCATCACTCCAGACACCCCTTGCCTCTCTGGTGTGTTGTCTGTTTTTCACTATTAACACCTCTTCTCCCCAGTTTTGTTTAAACCCACCTTTTTCTGTTTCACACTGCTATCACCTCTTTAACAACAACAACAACAAAATTACATTTGTACAGCATAGCGCCTTTCACATCAGGAAGACGTCCCAAGGCGCTGGACAGTTATTGATTCAGACCCGAGCTGAGGACAGGGATGGGGGGATGAGTTGCCAATGGATCCATCGAAGAGGAGAGTCTTGAGGCGAGACCTGAAGGATGCTAGGGAGGGGCCGAGGTGGAGGGACTTCGGGATGGAGTTCCAGAGGTTGGGGCAAAGTGGCCAAAGGCTCGCTTCAACCCATCAATTAACACATTTTTTCGTTTGTCTTCTTTTTCTGTCTTCTTTGTCTCCTTTGTTTTCCTTGTTCTGCCTCCCCCTCTCTAACTTATCCTAAAAAAACTCTCCCTCCCAACATGCCCCAGTTCTGATGAAGGGTCGTGGACCCGAAACATTGATTCACCTTCCTTTCTCCATGGATGCTGCCTGACCTGCTGAGTTTTCCCAGCAACTTCTGTTTTTTGTTTCAGAGCTCCATATATGTCACCTACACTTGGAAATACATGTGACTAGAATTAGAATACTTTCCCCCAGATGGACAATTCCTGCTTCTGTAATTCCAGAGGGTTTTCAGTGTAGGTTGGCGAGAGTCAAGGCTTGGAGACCCCAGAGTGTGGGTTGGAGTTCTGCCAGAGTTTAATCAGCTAAAAATACATAGCTTGGCATTGAAAACACTGTCTAATAAGCTTTCAGCCGCTTTTACCCACTCCACCACAAAGCTATGGAACTCTCTTCCTCAATTTCACTGCCTTGTCTCCTCCTTACCCATCTTCAGATCCCACCTGAAGATTTTCCTCTTTGACTGTGCCTACTGTCACCTCACCCCTTCCCCTGGCTTCAGGCTCTGCCACAGATAAGCATTCCGCGACATTACCTTGCGTGAAGGGCACTGTATAAAAATTGCTGCTGTCCATCTGAAATCACCCTACATATAAATGGTACGAATTAGAAAGTAATGAATACTTGACATATTTAAAGTGTTAATTACTTTCTAATTCATTTAATTTCCTGGTGATTTATGAAATTAGGCGTTATGGGGAAAGATCTTGAATATGGGATTAATTAAGTGGTTGATTTAGTGCTGATTACGTAGGTTGATTGGCCTCTTTCTATACAGAAAATGACTTCTCATATAATCAGCTGTGCCGTATTGTTTGACAAACATACATTTATTGATGACTGGTTAGAAAAGAAGGTGTCTGGATGTTGGTCTCCGTGTCCCTGAGGATTTGAAAGGAGAAAAAATCTGTCACTGTCCTGGAGTGAGAAATGCCACCTGGGTCTAGATTTTGATTTTTCTTTGTACAGTAGAAACCCGGTGGTGGTGCAGCCACTTCCATAATCCAGCTACCTCACAATTTGAGCACATTTTCACAGGCTCTTTATTATCTATTTAAAGATAGGCTCTCTGCTTCAGTAAACCGGGCAACTCACCATTCAGGACAACGGTCATTCATTGCGGGCACTACAAGCACCTTCCTCCAGTACAAAGATGATACAAACACCATTAATCTGCTGCTAATGGCTCAGGCTACTCGTGCTGTTTGCTAGATGCTGCTATTGACCATGTGCAGGGCGGTGAGTGTTGGGATCAGGGAAGTCACGAGAATGGAAAATTGACTTTGGTCAGCGCCCACTGTCCACAACCTAACCTGAGCTCCTGCCGAGGAGTTTCTACCAGGGACCAGGGACACTAAGCAACATGACCCGCAGGAAGAAACAGGAAGAGCAACCAACAATATCAAAGATCCCACTCACTTACGCTGATGATTGGGTATGTTGGGCAAGAGTTTTGCCTTGATCATGGACTCTATGTGTGGCAGACAGGCCATTTGGCCCAAGCCCAACTGGTCTATGTCAGCTTTTATGCAGCACGTGAGCCTCCTTCTGCAGTCTTTCCATGTTCTGACATCTTGACGAAGTTTCAAATACGCCAGTTCCCGCACTTCCTCAACTGTGCCTTTCAGCATAACCTTCTATTCCTTTCTCATTCATGTGCCTATCTAGCTTCCTCTTAAATGTGACTATGCTATTAATCTCAACTACTTATGATAGCAGGTTCAACATTCTCACCACTCTGAGTAACAAAGTTTCTTCTGACCTCCCTATTTGATTTCTTGGTGACTACTGTATTTTATATTTATGATCCCTGGTTTTGATCTCCCCTACAAGTGGAAACATTTTTTCTGCGTCTACACTATCAAAATAAAACCACTAGTAGGTCACTCCTCACCCTTCTCTTTTCAAGAGAAAAGGGTCCAAGCTTATTCACTTAGCCTTTTCTAATAGGTATAACCTTGCAGTTCCAATATCACCCTTGTAAATCTCCTTTGCACTTTCTCCAGTACCTCTATATCCTTTCTATAACATGGGGACCAGAACTGTAGCAAGTAACCTGAGTGTGGTCTAATCCAGGTGCGATATAAACTGAGGATAACTTCCTGCTTTCCATTTCTATCCGTCTAAAAATGAACCGTAACACTTCCTTTGCTTTTTTTTAATGGCCTTATTAACCTGTGTCGCTACTTTTTGGGGTTTGTGTATCTGTACCCCTAGATCTCTATACAGTACTCCTCTACCCTATTTATATTCTTATTTTCTAGGCAGAATGTAACCTCCTTATTCCTTCTAAGAAAATGTACCACATGTGGCTGTAGATGTAGGAATCCTGCAGCTCAGTGGTAAGAGCACTCGCCTCTCAAGCAAGAGACCTGGGTTCGATTCCTGGCAGGGTGAAACCTTGGGCTTGTTTCCTTACTCCACACAACTGATAATAATCCCTCAAGAAAAAATACAATAATAAATTGGTCGCTTCAATTCACGATTGTTTGTGGGATGCAGCTGTGCGCAATTGGCTACCGTGTTTCATCCATAAATACATAGTCAATTCACTTTACAGTAAACCAAACGCAAAATACTGCGGATGCTGAAATTCTAAAACAAAAACAGAAATTACTAGGAACCTTCAGCAGGTCAGGCAACATCTTTGAAAGTGAGTCAACGTTTTGGGTCCACAACCCTTCATTAGAACTGGACATGTTGGGAAGGAGAGGCATTTAAGGACTAACAGAGAGGTGGGAGTCAGGGCATGGAAGCCAAAGAAGAAAATGGGGTACAGGACAGGAGATGATGGGTTAAAGTGGTGTTAATAGTGGAAAACAAAAAGGGAGGATTATAACAAAACTGGAGAGAAGAGGTGTTAATAATGTAAAACATAGAGGGTGGGGGCAGAGGGAAATGTGAAAGAACAGGCAACCCAGATGGTCACCAAGAGGGGAAGGGGAAAGGTGAGCTGTTATGGCCTGAAATTTTTGAAATCCATATTGAGGCCAGAGGATTGTAAGGTCCCTAGCAGATAGATAAGGTGCTGTTCCTCAAGCTTATGCTGCAGTTCATTTAACAGTGTAGGAGACTATGAATGCAGAAGTCAGACTGCAAGTGGGAAGGAGAGTTGAAATGGCAAGAAACCGGAAGATCAGGGTTGTACTTGCAGACAGAAACAACAACAACAACAACAACTTCGATTTATATAGCGTCCTCCACATCGGACGGTGTCTCAGAGCGCTTTACAATAGTGGATGCTGGGACTGAGCCAAGAGCAGGGGCAGAAAAGTGACCAAAGGCGTGGTCGAAGAGAAAGGTCTTCAGCCGTGACCTGAAACTGGGAAGAGAGGGGGGCGAGGCAAAGGGAGTGAGGAAGGGAGTTCCAGAGCCTCAGGGCATAGTGGCTGAAGGCATGGCCGCCGAGGGTGGAGCGGAGGATTCGGGGGACATGGAGGAGGCCAAACCCAGAGGAGCGAAGGCAGCAGGTGCTGGATTGGGGGGAGAGGAAATCAGAGAGATAGGGGGGTGCAGAGGAGTGGAGGGATTTGAAAACAAGGGTGAGGATCTTGAAGTCTCTGGGATAGGGAGCCAGTGAAGTCTGGCAAGGACTGGGGTAATGGGGAAGCGAAGCTTAGAGTGAGTGAATATGCAGGCGGCAGAGTTTTGGATTAGCTGGATTTTGTGGATTGTGATGGAGGGGAGACCAGAGAGGAGGGCATTGCAATAGTCCAGCCGAGAGGTGACAAAGGCATGGACCAAAGTTTCAGTGGTTTTTGGGGTGAGGTGTTGCCGGAGACAGGCGATCCGTCGGAGGTGGTAGAAGGCAGTGCTGGTAACATACCGGATGTGGGGGAGGAAGGACAGTTGGGTGTCGAACTTGATGCCTAGGTTGCGGACAGGTTCGGAGAGTTTTAAGGGCAGGTTGGGAAGGTAGAGGAGGTGAGAGCCGTGTGAATGGAGACGTTGACGAGAGCCAAGGCCTCCGTCTTGGCGACATTCAGCTGCAAGAAATTTGTGCTCATCCAGCCCCTGATGTCTGACAGGCAGGCTGACAGAACATCAGGGGCCTGGGGGTCACAAAGTGAAGTGGAGAAATAGAGTTGCGTGTCATCCTCGTACATGTGGAAGTGTGTGCCATGTCTGAGGATGACATCCCCAAGACGGAGCGTATAGATGAGGAAAAGGAGGGGGCCAAGGATGGATCCCTGGTGTACTCCACAGGTAACTGGGTGAGAGCGGGAGGAAAAACCGTTTATGGAGATGCACTGCTGGCGGTTTGTGAGGTAGGTCTAGAAAGGAGGTGTTCGGCAAATCAGTCACCTAATCTGCATTTGTTCTCCCCAAATTAGAGGGACCATAATGTGAGCAGTGAATGCAATATACAGTGCTACATTGGTGGTAGTACATGTACATAGCTGTCTCACTTTACAGTATATTCTGTGAAATGCTTTGAAGATATGAAAAGCAAGGATTATATTATTATTAACACCTCACACTTATCTATATTGGTATATATTACTTATATGTAATCCTATTACATATATACAATGTTCATCCTGTTTCAGTAATTTGGTGACCTCACCAAGTAGGTCAGTTTTGCCCAGTCACTTGAGCGACTGAAATAGTGAGGTTCTCCTGTATTTCGTCTGTGCATTTTTGATCCAGTTTTAATTTTGAAGCTGGTTCCCAGTAGATTCTCTTAAGAATTACTACATATGAGAATTGTCCAACATTAGCATGCTCAGAGAGGCAAAAAAAAAAGTCTGTATGACCAAAGTGGAATTTCTCCCTACTGAATAGTGTACTTTCTCCCTACTGAATAGTGTACTTTTCCTATTGGGAAAGTACACATGTGGATGTCTTGTGAGGACAAAAATGGAATCTGCAATGATGTCGCCATCTGATACTTTCTCTCTTAGTGTTTTTCTCCTCGTGAACAACTTTGTCCCACATCATGCTCACTCCACATAACTTTTATATTTTCTTACAAGCTGATTCTCTAGTTATTATTCTCTTTCAAAATAATTTATGGACTCATTTGTCAATGATTTTGTGCAAGGTGCTATTTTTGATCAGATGATTTCATTTATTACCAAAACCTATCATCGTTCGTCTGGGAAAAGGAAAATGTGATTTCAGTAACATACAGTAATAGATTGATACGTCTGGAAACAGTAAGCAGACGTGGACAATTATTGTAGGAAAACAATCTGATACTCTTGGGAAAGGACAGAGCTGAGCAACAACCATAGTTCTTTGGTATTTGGTATTAGAATTTCATGTTCTGAGAAATGTTTCTGAAAATTGTTCTTAACTGTATTTTCAATGAAAAAACAGAAATCATCAAGGTAACCTAGTTGAATTTTGATGGATTATGAAGGGAATTGTCAAAAGTTTTCCTTCCAAAATGCACACTCACTACACTTTACCCTTTACACTGTGAGTGATTAGATACATTTCAACAATGTGCTAAGAAGCTATGTCAAATAATAATACTAACAATAATAATCCTTCCATTTGATATAGCGCTTATTACATCTTCTAATGTAATGAATCTTATAAATATTGATCCAGATAATGCATACAATGCCTGATGGATTGAAATACCAGATAGAAACTGATTCCACTCAATGGTTTTCTGGAAAGAGAAAAGATTGAGAGATACCATAAAATAGCGAGGGTTGGGAATTGAAAAGGCTTGTTAGGCTGAATGGAATATTTCCTGTTCTTAAAAGTCTTATTCTGAAACCATCTCCATTGACCTACAACAGGCACAGTCAATATGATCACAGGAAATTCTGTGAACCCTTTTGGGATGGCCTCCTGACTTGAAAGGCACGTTTATCAAATGGTAAGATTTTTTAAATTTCCTTTATGCTCATGCACTCACACACATGCGCATATCAGTGGAGCTCCTGTAGCTCAGTGGTTAGAGCACTTGCCTTACAAGCGTGAGACCTGTGTTCAAATCCAGGCATATCAGAGCAAAACCTGCCTAATAATAATTCGTCCAAAAAACCCCACAATAATAAAAATTGATCATTTCAATCCACGATTGTTTGTGGGACACTACTGTACGCAATTGGCTGCTGTGTTTTGCCCACAAATATACAGTCAATTCACTTTACAGTATATTCTGTGAAGCGCTTTGAGATGTTGATAAGATGTGAAAAGCGCTACATTAAATGCAAGGATTATTACTATTATTAAGTGCTCAAATAAAGTCACTTTAATTATCAACTTCAGCTCCTAGTGCAGGAATCATGAAATTGAACAAGGCTGATGTTGGACACAGGGCTGTTTCAGTACATTTTTAAGCAGAAGAAAGTTGCTACAGATCACAAGAGGGTTGATGAAGAGTCCAGTATCCTAGTCCTATCCACCATTCCTGGTGAGACGTCTCAGCTATAGATGATCCTTTATGCAAATAAATAATTCCCGGTGTTGGTCTTAAATTACCCTTTATAACCCGGAACAAGTTCCCTCAAAACTAGCTATTTTAAGACAAAAATGCACATAGTTACTGAAAGTACCTTGTAATTGTTTTGTACAACATTTTGTACAATATTAGAGTACGAAAGTCAGGAAGTCTGACTGATAAAACTTTGGTTAGGCCTCAGCTAGAAAACTGTGTTCAATTCTGGTCACCACATTTTAGGAAGGATGTTAAGGCATTGGAAAGGATGCAGAGTAGATTTACCAGGATAGTACCAGGAATGAGGGACTTCAGACATAAGGAAAGGCTAGAGAGGTTAGGTTTATTCTCATTGGAGCAGAGAAGGTTACAAGGAGACCTAATAGAGGTTTTCAAGATCATGAGGGGATTTGATAGGGTAAACATGGAAGAACTGTTTCCACTAGTGGGTATGTCAATGATAAAATATTTAAAAGAAGCAGAGGGGAGGTGAGGACATTTTTTTTCACTCAGCGAGTTTTATGAATCTGGAATGCATTGCCTGAAAAGGTGGTGGAGGCCGATTCGATAACAACTTTTAAAAGAGAGGTAGACGTTTGTTTGGGGAGGACTGGTTTGCGCGGTTACGCGGAGAAAGCTAGAAAGTGGGATTGAATTGCTCTTTTCAAAGAGCCGGCACAGACTAGATGGGCCGAATGGGCTCCTTTTGTGCCACAAGATTCTATAATTCTATGATCGTGTGACAGAAGTGGAGTGAAGAGCAGGCGAGGAATGTCTAGTTAAGTTTGTTAACTCAGGTTCACAAAAACCTTTTAAGCCGAGCAATGAGTTTGATTCCTTAATAATGCATGAGACAATAAATGGTTCCTGTGTTGATTAAATGTGCTAGCCAAGGGCTGTGGTTTAATCAAAATGCAAGCACTTTTTTGTGCTGAGAATACTCTGGAGGAGCTGACATTATTGCTAGTGTTGGTTTTATTGTGTGGTACAGTCACATTGGTCTGCGATGCCTTATCTCAAATGACTGCCTCTTAGATCTTGCATTCATGCATGACACTTTTGGTTGGTTTCAGAAAGCACAATCCCATTTCCTACAATCAAACAATTTCCTGTTAATTTTCTGAAGATTGATTTAAAAATATTGTGTTGTGATGGAAAATAAGTAATCACTTCTCACAACACCTTTTTCTCTGAAGGGATAGGCTAATGATTGATTGACAGCTGTCCAGCTGCTCCATGATCACCTCTCCTCCACCTTTAACTCTCTCGTCCCCCTGAAATCCAGGTCTATTTCCAACCCCACTCGCTCTCCCTGGTACAACACTCATCTCCACACCCTCAAATGCCAAACCCGGATGCTCGAGCGCAGATGGCAGAAAACCAGCCTCACGGTTCACCACCAACTGTGGCTCGAGCATCTCCACAGCTACCGCCATTCTTTGTGTCAAGCAAAAACAGCTTACTATTCCAACATCATCCTGGAGGCAAACAACAATCCTAAAGTCCTCTTTTCCACCATCCACCCCTCCTCCGCGCATCCCCTCAGGCCTCCTCAATCTTCACTTCAAATGCGAAGTGCGAGGAGGTCATGGACTTCTTTTCTTCCAAGATCCACAATATCCACCAGGCAGCATCATCCTCCAGCCTCTCGTCACCCACTACCACCCCCACCCCATCCCCCTCACCCCCCCTCCATCTTCAACTCCTACCTCGAGCCCTTTCCTACACTCCTTCTCCCCCATCTCTCCTTCCTCCCTCTCACGCACTCTCACCTCTATGAAGCCAACAACCTGCTGCCTTGATCCCATCCTCACCAACCTACTGCTCACCCAGCTCTCACTCCTCTGCCCACTGCTGGCTGATATCATCAACCAGTCCCTTTCCATCGGATTAGTCCCTGCCCTCCTCAAAACTGCTGCCATCACACCCCTCCTTAAAAAACCCTCCCTAGATCCCTCAAACCCAAGCCACTACCACCCTATTTCTAACCTGCCTTTCCTTCAAAAGCACTGGAACATGTTGTTTCAAACCAACTCCCTCCCATTCCCTCTTTGAACCCCTCCAGTCTGGTTTCCGCCCTGCACACAGTAAAGAGACTGCGCTTGTGAAAGTCACAAATGACGTTCTCTCTATCTGTGACCAGGGCTCCCTCTGCCTCCTTATCCTCCTGGACCTGTCGGCTGCATTCGACACAGTCGATCACGCCATCCTCCTCCACCGCCTGTCCTCCGTCATCCACTTCAGGGGGACCGCACTCGCCTGGTTCGAGTCCTACCTCACAAACCACCAGCAAAACATCTCCACATATGGTTTTTCCTCCCGCTCTTACCCAGTTACCTGTGGGGTACCCCAAGGATCCATCCTTGGCCCCCTCCTTTTCCTCATCTATACGCTCCCCTCTTGGGGATGTCATCCGCAGACATGGTACACACTTCCACATGTACGCTGATGACACACAACTCTATTTCTCCACTTCACTTTGCATCCCCAGTCTCCTGATGTTCTGTCAGCCTGCCTTTCAGACATCAGGGGCAGGATGAGTGCAAATTTATTGCAGTTGAATGTTGACAAGACGGAGGCCATACTCCTTGGCTCTCGACAATGTCTCCATTCACAAGGTTCTCACCTCCTCCACCTTTCTGGCCTGCCCCTAAAACTCTCCGAACCTGTGCGCAATCTAGGCATCAGGTTCGACACCCAACTATCCTTCCTCCCCCACATCCGATCCCTCACCAGCACTACTTTCTACCATCTCCGACAGATCGCCTGTCTCTGGCAATACCTCACCCCAAAAGCCACTGGAACCTTGGTCCATGCCTTTGTCACCTCTCGGCTGGACTATTGCAATGCCCTCCTTGGTGGTCTCCCCGCCACCACAATCCACAAAATCCAGCTAATCCAAAACTCTGCCGCCCGCATACTCACCCGCTCCAAGCTTCGCTCCCCCATTACCCCAGTCCTTGCCAGACTTCACTGGCTCCATATCCCGGAGAGGATCAACTTCATGATCGTCACCCTTGTTTTCAAATCCCTCCACTCCTCTGCACCCCCCTGTTTCTCTGATCTCCTCTCTCCCCAAACCAGCACCCGCTGCCTTCGCTCCTCTGGGTCTGGCCTCCTCCATGTCCCCCAAACTCTCCGCTCCACCCTCGGCGGCCATGCTTTCAGCCTTGGAGTTTCAGCCCTGAGGCTCTGGAACTCCCTTCCTCACTCCCTTCACCTCGCCCCCTCTCTTCCCAGTTTCAGGTCACAGCTGAAGACCTTTCTCTTCGACCGCGCTTTTAGTCACCTTTCTGCCCCTGCCGCTGGCTCGGTCCCGAGATCCGCTATTGTGAGGCATTCTGAGACGCCGTCTGGCGTGGCAGGCGCTATATAAATCAAAGTTGTTGTTGTTGTTGACAGATTGATTTGCTCCTTCTTCAGACAGGCAAGTCAACTGACTTGAAAGACATGAGAACTGTCAATGAGTGAATGTTTATGGTGTGATAGCATCAGGATTCACTCAGAATCCCTTAGTGTTGAGTATTGGATGAGGGTGGGTGAGACCTCAAGCAGAAGCTCAGTAATCCTTGACTGGGCACCAAACAGGCAGATAAGGAACTTTGTTGACAACTTGCCACCCAGTTTCTACCCTCTCTTGGTCATGTGCAGTTTGCAGGAAAGGAAAAAAATATGCATGAAATAAAGGAAGGCAGAAGAAAATTTGGACCACCACCATTCAAGTGTTCTCTTGCTCCCAATTCTCCATCATTATATGCCCACTACTCAATATAGACAAACACATCTCTTGTTTTTGTTCTTCCCTTGTTTCTTTGACACTTGAAGAGGCAATCTTGCAACAACTGGTTTTGGAGCTCCTTCTACATCAATGCAACATTAATTTCACTGCTTATATCTTGTGAATCCCATTCCCCGTGGAGCTTCTCAATTATTTGACTGAACTCATTTAAATGTTTTTCTATGTCAATTGCCAGTTATTATTCCTTGCCATGGAATCTGAAGTTGTTAGGTTAAAGTAACTTCTTCAATGACCATCTGATGCGTCCATAATGGTAATAGGATGTCTTTCAAGGTGATGGCATGGTCAAAGGAAAGGTCTTGAGATGGACCTTGAATTTGTCAAGGATTCAAGATATGTGAATCAAATGCAAAGATTACTATTATTATTAATTTAAACCCAACTGTAAGAATTGTGTCTGATTGCTAGAAATGAATTTAAAGATTTCTTTTATAAATCATTGCTTCAAGTGCTGGGAATGAAAGGTAAAGGTCTCCCACCTGGTCAAAATCCTACGCTGCTGAAGTATGGAGAAGCCTGCAACAACAACAAAATTACATTGATAGAGCACCTTTCACATCGGGAGGACGTTCTAAGCTGCAGGAGAAATCATTGTCTAAAAGTAGGGTTCAGACACCAAAGACATCATGAGGGATATGTTTATCCAGCATTTCCACTCCTTAGTTATTTCCAGGTTTAACACAGGGACAAAATGTGTTCACGAATGCCACAATTGTTTCCCCTAAATGTTTTCCCACATGCTGACTGCTTTCATATTTGTCTGTAAGTATGTCATGTGGATAGAAATGCTTCTTGTGTCTATAACGAGCGACACAGATGCTGGATCTTCTCAATGGGACAACATTCAATTAGACTTGTATGTTTCCTCAAGAAACTGACTGACTCATTATGCACGGTAACTTGAAGCTGAAGACAGGATCTGTTTCATGAATGAAATGAGGGGGATTCTTCAACTACGCATGACTTATTCTCATATTACCACTGTGATAAGAAATATTATGCTCAAGTGTCACATGTCAATGGGAGGAAACAAAGTAAAACACCTTATTTTATCATATTGTGAAAGCAGGCCCTATATTTTCTTGCCTTCGTTGCTTTATGAAAGAAATCACAAGGCACCAAAGGCTGCGATAAGACAAAAACATAATGTATTGTGGTGACTCCTGCATGATGTAGATGCTCAGTCTGTAGCAAGCTTGGCTCTGGGTCAGAAGGTTCACTTGTTGAGTTCCAAGCTTAGGATGACACTCCAGTGAGGAAGTCATCTACTGGGTTGTCTCTCTATTTGAAAAAGAGGAATTCATGCAACTGTTAAAAATAATACATTTCTACTATTACCAGTATTACTATTACCAGTATTACTATGACCAGGTTAATTGGTCACCACCTCATGGGATACCACTGGCAACAAATTGGATACTGCGTTTGCCTTCACAATAAGTACAGTACTTGCAAAGTGATTTGATAACACTTTTGATACATGATACAATGTATTTTGTATTGTCGCTGTGTACAGTATTTTGTAGGTGAATGCATCGGCTAATTTACGCTCAGTATATAAGTTTTCCTTTGTTCTGGAACATTACAGCCAGAGTACCCTGACAAAGTATGATATAAATGTAATTTTGTTATTGTTGTTGATGTTTGAATGCTGGCAACATTGACTCACAGAGTTTCTGAGGTGGGATATTCATTTCTCAATTTCTTATCACACACTTTCAGGCACGTCATTCACAAAACATTCTGACAATCATGAAACTGCCACACTGCAGTTGGTGGTGCTGAACAGATGTGTTCCCTGAACCTAGAAATAACAGCAGGAGGCACCGTTTTCCCATATGACCCATATGCCCACGCAGGGATAGTGATCAACTGATTTTAAATGCATTACCAGCTTCTTAAGGTTTGCATTCTTGAGATATTTTAAATGAAGCTGTTAAAAGATTCATGTAAGCAAATATTTTTTGTGTAAGGGGGTCACAAAATCATAATTTAATATTCTCTGAAATGGAAAATGATCTAATTGCAATGCTTCGAAGATACATCCACTTGCTTTTCAATTCTATTTGTAAATGCACGGCAATTTAGAAGGAAATGTCCATTCATTTTTATTTGTTCATCTGCTGAAAAACATAACACATCATGAACAGTTACTTTATGAATTTCTATGAATTGGTGTGAACTAATCCCAGAATCAAACAAAACAAACTGGAATAGGTTACATACTAAGATTGGATTTTAGAATATGCTTTGTAATGACTTCAAAAAAAGTGCCAATATTGGAGACTTACTGTAGCAGGAATGTGGTTAAAGTTACTCAAGCATTATGTTAGAACACCACTCTCACGGGTGACTTGCAAGAATAAAGTTAGGAACTTGCATTTCACCCACAAAATATTCATTCAATTCATTTTTCAATATATTCTGTGAAGCACTTTGTGATGTCTCAATGACATGAATAAAAAGTTACATCAAATGAAAGGTTTATTATATATATCTGCTTCAATGTCAGTAGACTTCAGGAATAACCCCAGCCCTGTACACAGACAATGAAGGTGAATTAGCAGTGTCTTGAGTCACTAATTTAACATCGGACACTTCAATAAATCTGTGCTATAATGAAAGTTTATTTTTGCAGATGCAATCTACCAAAATTCATTGCATTCAAACCATCCTATTCTATTATTAAAACAATAATAAATTGGTCACTTCAATCCACCAACTGTTTGCAGGACACTGCTGTGCACAATTGTCTGCCACATTTCACCCAAAATTATACAGTCAATTCACTTTACAGCATATTCTGTGAAGCGCTTTGAGACGTCTAGAAGGCGTGAAAAGTGCCATGTCAAATGCAGGGATTATTATTTATTATTTTCATTGCAGTGTGCAGGGTACACTACAGCTGAGGTTCTCAATCAGATACTTAGCTTTGCTTGGAAGTGTTTCCCCAGCACAGACAGTTTACTTTCCCTTGTGGACTTGTTTGCCTTGTCCTGGTTGAAAGAAATGTCAGCCTGAAACAAAGCAACTCACCCTCCAGCTGATATCCCCCCTCCACACACACACACACACACTTTGCTTCTCTGCAGCACTCAGTATCTCCTGGTACATTGCTGAGCATTTCTGTGCTCAGGTGCACTATAGAGGTCGGTCGGGGATAGATGCCTGTGTTCTTAGAAGTGACTTGGCTTTGACATATTTTCCCCCTGAAATAAATGCCACCTTCCTCCCTGCAACTGGTGTGCGAGCCGCCCAGGCTGGCTGGCTCACAGGACTGTGCTCTGTGAGTGAATGGCTGTCAGGCTATTGCCAGGGAGCTGGGAGATGATGTGAAACAAGGCACGGACGTGAGAATGGGACAAAATGATCTGAGAGGAGAGAGAGAAGGGGGTGAAGCGGCGCATGTGCCATCCCTCCCTCTCATTCAGACATCAGTGCAGCTCAATTATCAGATGGCTTTGTGTTAAAGAGACCCTTTGGCTGGTTTTGCTGAGTGCAGGGTCGGTTTATCACAAATGTCTGTGGTGGCTTTCAATCTGCAGATCAGCCGCTAATCCTCTGTATCACCCACCCGGCAATGACAGGCTGTCAGAGAGCACTGCCCTCACACAGTCTACCTGGAGTCTTAGCATTGCCAGGCAGCCTCTCTGAAACATGCCATTCGCTTCTTCACGACGCTGAGGCTTCGATTGCACCTCGTCCCAGACCCACCCAGGAGTTTTAAGCCATGGAATCGCCCACCAAGGAGATTGAAGAGTTTGAGAGCAACTCTCTCAAGTACTTGCAACCAGAGCAAATCGAGAAAATATGGTTACGACTCAGAGGATTGTAAGTATGACCTTTTTTTTTTACAAAAATACTAATGCTAATTTCGGATATTGTGTTTCCCATTCATCTCCCTCCCACATCACATTTTGCATTTCACTTAATTGTTCAGCTATAACATTTTCTCTAAAACATTAAAACTACAATCTATTTCACAAGTGTCGAGAATGTCTCTCATATGCTTGGCTTTTTTTTTAGCAAACCTTTCTCCCCCCCCCCCCCCCCCCCCTCCCCCCCCCCCCCTCCACTCCCCCTCCACCCCTAACCCCTCGACTTGCTGCCAGTGTCATCTAAAGCTGTTTGTTTCGGACACAACACGACCCTGACACTGTCAGCGCTTTGGGACGTCCTCCCGACGTGAAAGTCGCTGTAGAAGGGCAATGTTGTTGTTGTTGTTGTGCCGGGCGGGCGGGAGGTCTCCTGACATTGCCTGTGACTGTGCCCGGCCGCCGCTCGGCTTTGTCTGCTCGGGAATGATCGATGCCCACAGTGTGATATGTAACAGGAGCTCCCCCCCCCCCCCCCCCCCGCTCTCTGTCGGTCCTGGCCGTTCCTCGGGGAAGGGAAAGCCCTTCTCGGGAACTGATAACATGCCAGGGGTCAGGGAGACATCCGGCGAGAAGTAAACCCCCCCCCCCCCCCCCCCTCACCATTGCAACTGTCTCATTCCCTCATCCCGCATTCCTGACTCCCAGGTGTTGCTCTGCCGAGGAATGAGTTGCAAAGCCCGATGTCCCTCCTCTCTCCCGGGAGCCCGCGGTTGGCAGGAGCCGGGAATGTGACCCGCTGCCCTCCCCTCCTTCTCCATCCTTTATGTTTAATACACCGCGACCGGGGGGGGGGGGCAGTGACATTGTTGAGCGCAAAGATTCAGGCTGAGCTCCCAGCTCCTCTCCTCTCCTCACTGACTGACTGACTGACTGATGGGAGAGCCGCTGACTGAGGGGTAAGCACTTGTGTAGAGAGGGGACGACACTGAGCAAGCGGGTCTGGGAAGCAACAAATGGCACCTGAGTGAGACGCTGTGTGGACCCGGACCCTCTGAGCCGCTGCTCAACTGGACCAAAGACGGAGTTTGGCGGTCTGCACAGCTCAGACCACCACATTGTGGGCTTTACCTTCCAGTAACACGCCAGCTATCCTATCTAGGGCAGGCGGGCAGGCAGCCGGGACAGTGCAGAGGGCTGTTAGATTTATTGCAGCTTAGGGCAAGATGCAGATCTGTTTTGTGACTTTGCATCAAGTGCAAGCTGGCTTGATGTCATTCCAGCCCGTGTTTCCTCCATCAAAGTTTAATCTGGGTATGAGTGAGGAATCCTGCAGAGCCGCTGCACTGTGTCACTAATCACCAGCTTCCAAATGAACTGGACAGCTGCCATTTGACTCAACACAATTTCAGAGGATGTTAATGTCCTACTCTGTAGCTCCCAATAGTAAAATAAACAAGCTGCAACATTTTTTGCCAATGAATTGCTTTACCTCTGGTATTTTTTTTAGAATGCTACAAAAATTATTCTCCACGTAGGCTATAATGCTTAAACCTTAACGAACTGCAGGGATAAATTCTCATGATATCTATTGCCTGCAGTCAATCAAATAACCTATTTAAGAATAAGAATAATCCTTGCATTTGAAATAACATTTTATCACATCATTGAGACGTCTCAAAGTACTTCACAGGATATATTGTAAAGTGGAATGACTGTGCATTTCGTGGTCGAAATGGATTTTATGAAACAGTTGCCTACCAAACAACAACTTGCATTTATACAACGGCCTTTACATGGGTAATGTTTTGGAGCACTTGAACACACAATTACTGCATTTATAGTAAATCCTTTGAAGGCTTAGAGATGCTTTCTGGATTTGAAAGATGCTATGTCAAATGTTAAGGATTATTATTATAAATGCAGGAAAGGAATAGGAAACTTTCACCGTAGAAGGAAACCATGCAGCCCCTGGCATCTGTTGCAGTGCGCTGTTTCTCTAAATCGTCCTTTATTATTAATCCTGCTTGCCAGCTCTCTACAATATATCTTAGGGTTTGTTTTTACTGTCCCTTAATAATAATCCCTCAAAAACTCCCAATAATAAATTGGTCATTTCAATCCATGACTGTCTGTGGGACACTGCTGCGTTTTGCCCACAAATATAGTCAATTCACTTTACAACAACAACAAAATTGCATTTACATTTACAGTATATTCCATGCAGAGCTTTGAGACATCCCGATCCCTGATTGTTCAGCACCTTGGGACGTCCTCCTGATTTGAAAGGCTATAAATATAATTTTGTTGTTGTTGTTGTCTAGAAGATGTGAAAAGTGCTATATCAAATGCAAGGATTATTATTATTATGTTTTTGATTAAAGGATTTAGTTTTTACTAAGCTTAATGAAATTCTGGCAGAGTAACAAGAGTAGCTCAGCATTGATGGGGTCCAGGATTCTGAAGCATAACACCGATCTGGCTTGTATGTATAACATTATGTATTAAATAAATGCATGGTAGAGTAGAACAGGAACTGGAGAAACAGAAGGGAAATCATATCTCAGTGGTAAAAGGTTGAAACATTTTTCATTAATTTTCCCCATAACTGCTCCAATCAGTGTTTTTCCAATGCCGCAAAGATGATTGTATGATAAAAGTGGGTAATTCATTAAAATTCCACTCTCCTCTGATTTATGTTTCTTTCCTTCCCACAGGAGAAAGTACAAGAAAACCTCACAGAGGTAAGAGGCATTTGATAGAGATTCTAGGACTCGAAGGCTACCTCAACCATTCATTGGCTGTTTCCCCAAAGTCGAATAAAAACAGGTCCATCTCTGTGAGCCCAGCCAGTAAAGTTCTGTAGGATGTGCTAGTAGGGAGCTCAGCTATTTGAAGTTGTCATTCTCCCGTATCGTTCATCGCTGAGGACAAATCAACTCAACATAGAATGCTCCCTTTCCCTTCAGCAAGTCCTGCCTGTTTGTTTTTTGGATTGTGATGAGGAAAAGCATTTGTGGTTTGACTAACAGATCAGTTAAAGCCTGCAGATCGTATCCTGAAGGCTGTCTATACAGGCTCTGAGATGCTATTTGCTCTACATAATCTCATTTTATTTGCTCTCTAATACTGTCTTTTCCATGATGTAATTATTACCAGAATTTACATTAGAAATTTAAGTTCTCAATGTCCATAACATAAAGTGCTCAGGGAATTTGATATGCATGTTTTTTTTAAAAAAACTAACGATCTGAAATTAAATTAAACTCTAGCTCCTAAGAAAGCACATCAGAGTGAAAACTGCAGTTTCTGATACATTATCACAATACATACTGGAATTTTTAGCTTCATTGCTCTGTTAGAAGGCAATCTAATGCACCATCTTATAGATTCATAGAAGGCACACTGCGAAAAACAGCCCACTCAGTTTGCCTGGTGTTTATTCACCTGATGAGTGCCTGTCCCAAACCCTGACTTTTCCTCATATCCCTCAATGTTTTTATCTTTTAACCACTTGTGTTTTTGAATGGTTTGTGGTTGCTCCCCTAACAAATAGATTTGGCAGAGAATTCCCTAAATCCCACCGCTCTCTGCATGAAAATATTTTTCCTAATCTCTGTTCTGGACCACCTATTTCTGATTCTAAACCTGTCCTCTGTTCTAGGCTCCCAAATACCAGAACTAATCTTTCCCTGTCCACACTATCTAAGCCTCTGATTATGTGAAATATATAATATCCCTTCTCAGCCTTCTGAGGCTCAATCAAATTTTTTTATATATCAAGCCATTCCCAATACCCAGATTTCCTCATTCCAGGCAATACCCGAGTGAATCTCTGTACTATCTTCGGCACTTGTAACCATTACCTTCCTAATCTGTAGTATAATAAAGTTAACATAATTGACTTGATATGGAATAAAACACAGGTAGAATTTTTTTAAAAAAAAATGTACGTTTGTTATATTTTGCACCGAAATGGGATGATTTTCTTTTACAACGACTTAAAATGTTGCATCAGAACAGGTTATCTCAAACGTTCCCTGAAATGTAATACCTCAGTAATCTTTCTTTCACACATAACACACAGTGGTTTCATGCTCGGTAACCAAACGGCATTAAATAAATCTTGCTGTACTAAATGTTGCACAATCTTCTGGTATTTTTGAGCCAATTCAGTAAATCTCAAATAAGAGAAGATCATATTTTCCAGTTATTCACAGTCCCTATGGCCCCACAGCAACTATGCAGATTCCAAATGTATAATTTTCTCAATGACAGTCAATCATTAGAATTTATCGTCTGCAGCTCTTAGCCCTTAGAAGGAAAAAGCAAGAAACCTTGTGCCAAAGTTTCCTTGAAATTCTCAGGGGTGTTGAATGTAAAATAAAAGGCCATCAATCCTTTCAATAGAAAATCAATACGTTTCCATTCCTGTGGCAATACCCCGCTTCCTACTGGAAGCTACATTGTGAGTAATTAGCTAATGATTTTTCACTAAACTTTGTTACACAAGACTCCCCTGTAAACTGCAGTGACTCTATTTTTATTATGAACACATCAGGATTTTAAACTCAAGTAGCCTGACACTTCAATGCAGTTCTGCGATTGTACAGTACTGTGCTATTGGAGGTGGCATACTTTGGATGAGATGATAAACCGAGCCTTCGTCGGTTGCTCAGGTGGCATTAAAGATTCCATGGAACTATTTAAAAAGAGAAGGGAATTTCTTCCAGTGTCCTGGCCAATAATTCCAATAATTCCCAAAATAAAATTGGTCAATCCTTTCATGGGTGTGTGTGGGACATTGATGTGTGCAAATGTGGAGTGCTGTAGCAAAGTGGTTAGAGCACTTGCCTTGCAAGTGAGAGGATATGGGTTTGATTCCCAGGGAGGGTGAAACCTTGGGTAAGCTTCCTTATTCTACATGTTTCTGTTCATTTAAAGGTAAGTGGAAATCTTGTTGTTTCCTGATTGCCTTTCTGGGGGTAATAGTCCCTTGAAATAGTCCCTAGTTTTTTTTTAAATATTTTGGTCACTCAATCCACAACTGTTTATCCAACACAGTGGTTTCATGCTTGATAACTAAACTGCATTAGTTATCTTGCTGTAAATCTTGCTGTACTATATTCTGTTCAATTGGCTTTGTGTTTCACCCACAAAATATACAGTCAATTTACTTCACGGTATATTATTTGAAGTGCTTTGAGATGTCTGAAAGACATGATAAGGCTCTATATCAAATGCAACGATTATTATTATTGCAGTATTATTATAAAAAGGCTGCCACATTTCATCTACAAAATATACATTTAAAGGATAATAACTTTGACAACTTCCTGACGTGAAAAGCTTTATATCAAATGTAAGGATTATTATAATGTTAGTTAGTGAGCGACAGGCTCTCAGTAATGAGTGTGATGTTAGTTACAAAGCATCTTTATCATTGGGGTGGTTGTCTCAAAACACTTCACAGTATTTACTATAAAGTACAGTGACTGTGTTTCTGTAGCTGAACATTTTTTTAGGTGAAATGCTGGTTATTGAATGATGTTCTCTATAATGGGTGTGATGTTAGTTACTGAGTAATATTGTAATATAATTCCCCATTAGCTCTGTAATGTATTTTTTTGTGAATGGCAGGCTCTTTAATCTGAATGTCAGAATGAATGACAGTCAATAATAATATAGAATAACAATAATAATAATACTCCAGGCATTTGATATAGCGTTTATAGTCCAAAATTGAGGGAATCCGCTCTGCGGTCACCGTCCTTCCAACTTCCACCCCCTCCCCACCTCTCCCCCACACCACGTCTCCTACCCATCCCTCCTTCCACACCTTCAATCCCATCTCCCCATCCTTGTCACAAAAAGCATCTCCCACATGAAGCCCACCACCTGCTCCCTGGACCCCATCCCCACCACTCTCCTTACCACCCAGCTCCACCTTCTCGCCCCACTAATGGCCGACACCATTAACCTGTCCCTTTCATGTGGCACCGTTCCCACTCCCCTCAAAACTGCCACTATCACCTCCATCCTAAAGGAACCTTCCCTTGATGTGTCACAGCTCTCAAGCTACCGGCCCATCTCCAACCTCCCTTTCCTGTCCAAGGTCCTCGAAAGAGTAGTTGCCTCCCAGCTCCGCTCTTTCCTCTCAAACCACTCACTCTTTGAACCCCTCCATTCCGTGCGCACAGCACGGAAACTGCTCTGGTCAAGGTCACAAATGACATTCTGACCAGGGCCAGGGCTGTGCCTCCAAGATCCTCACTTTCAAGGCCATTCATGACCTTGCCCCCGCCTATCTCTCCGACCTGCTGTCTCCCTATCAGCCTGCCCGTCCCCACCATTCAGCGGCCTCTAGCCTGCTCCATGTCCCCCACCTGAACCGCCTTACCATCGGTGACCGGGCTTTCAGCCTCTCTGCCCCCACACTCTGGAACTCCATCCCACAATCCCTTTGCCTCGCTTCCTCCCTTTCCTCCTTCAAGGCCGGTCTCAAGAACTTCCTCTTCAACCGTGCCTTTTGCTCCCCTCCTATTCCCCTTCCCCCTACCCCGACTCCTCCCCCCATGCTCATGTCCCGACCTAACTGTTGACATCCTTCCGATGTGAATGGTGCTCTATAAATGTAATTTTGTTGTTGTTCTTTTTACGTTATCTAGATATTTCAAAGCCCTTTACAGAATATACTGTAAAGTGAATTGACTATTTGTGGGTGAAACACAGCAGCCAATGGCGCACAGCAGTGTCCCACAAACCGTCGTGGATTGAATTCACCAATTTATTATTGTTTTTTCTTTTGAGGGATTATTATCAGGTGTGTGGAGTAAGAAAACTTGCCTAGGGTTTCGCCCTGCCGGGAATGGAACCCAGGTCTCTCGCTAGCAAGGCAAATGTTCAACCACTGTTCAACCACAAAATATATGTATGGGAACTGTTGAATGAGACAAAGGGTATCTAAAAATTCTAACCAAAATGTTTTGTTAGCTCCTTTAACAAATTTATTTATAGACTTCAAGACAGGTGAAAGCAGTACTTTTTCCGGTGGGGCTGCTTTAGCCTCTCAGGGGATGTTTTCCATTGGGTGCTTTGTATAACATTGTGTTACAACCAGTGGTCTGAGATGTTGCCCTGGGTGAAGGATGCTATATTTATGAAAGTTGTTGTTTGTTGAGTGTTATACTCTTTATACTGTACAGTAGTAGAGTTTGTGCATTTGTCCTTGTTTATTCATAATTAATAATTTGAATGTAACAATGCAGTTTTCGAAAAAACAATTTATTGTCATGTTATTCACTCTTTATAATTATGTTGAAGTTGTTTATATGAGGAAATTTGGGGAACTTTCTGAGTGAAAGATAGTATTGAGCCCACATTAATGAATGTGATGATGCTACATTCAGTGCGCAAGCAGAAAATCCCTCCCATTGTGTCAATTATTGAATCACATCATTTTAATATTATGATTAATAACTTGGGGGCATTTTGACTTTAATGAACGCTATTTCCATTGCTTGACAAGCAAAACAAATTATTAATTAGTTTAGTTGATTTTGCATGAATGTTCAGTAAAGGCAGTGCCAGCAACAGGAACATTTACAGGTTGCAGAACATTTATATTGTCAGACAAAATATAAGAAATGAATAGGGGTGTTTCTGAGTAATGGACTCTGGTGAGGTAGAATGAACCTATGAAAATGTTTCAGAAGAGCAAAGCCTTAAGAGCTTTTGCCAGTCACTACATGAAGCAAATGAGAAGCCTTCCTGATGTGAAAAATACTATATTTCATGCAAGGATTATTATTTTATTTAAGGGATAGTTCCTTTTGCGGTCTTGCAGTAACTTTGATAATGTCCACATGTTATGGAATATTCCCAACACTGGGAAAAAATATCACCTGGGTCTAAATTTTTTTTAGTATTTCAAAGCTTGCAGAATTTAGCAGATAGTTGAATTCAGTCCTTTCATTTAAACCGATGTTCTGGAAGAACTTACAGAAAACCAACTTAAAAAACTGATCAATATAAAAAAATTGCTAAATTCTGGGTGCACTAAAATGCAAAGAAATGATAATAGAGTAAATTTAAACATGGGTGGAATTTCTACTCCCAAAAGAGCACTTAGTGAAAGATGCCAACTTAAAGGCAAAGGTTAAACACTGTCTTTAATGCTAACATTTTTAATGAGCATTGGCAATCCAAAATACAGTAGAAATGAGCAAGAATAGCATCAGTCTACAAAACTTCAAGTTCAATCTTTCTGTCTGGTTCTGTCAATTTTGGTTCTCTTTACATATAGTCAAACCTGTCTTCAACAGCCTCTCCGGGGATTGGGCCAAAGTGACGTTTATATAAGAGTAGCCTCTGAGTAAAGATTCATTGTTGTGTGAAAGAGCACTGAAGGGGTTGCTGCATGGAGATGGTTGCTTAAACAAGTTTGAAGGTAACCCAAAATTTTATTTATTCGATTGTACCTTCCACAATGGGGCACCCAGAACAGCAGACAATATTCCCAAAGTGGTTTAAGCACCATCTTGAATAAATTCAACATCTCTTCCTTGCTATTTTGTTCTCTAAAATAAGGCCCACTTTCCTTTGATGGCCTTTTCTATCTGCAGTGGTAACTAAAGATCTTATGTTCGCCCCCTAGATCTCTCTGCTCCTCCACTTCATGAGGAGTGGTACCATAGTAGGTGAATTTCCTTTCTTTGTTCTTTCCCCAAAATATATTACTTCCCATTTTATAACAATAAACTGTATCTGCTCACTCTGGTGTGGACAGTTTACTGCATTCTTCCTTGCTGTTTGCCATGCCCTCAATTTGGACCCAACAAGCTTAGAAGTTGTACCTTCCATAATTCTTAACGATAAAAATTTAATACAGTAAACGTCTCAGAATAGAAATTAAGATTGTTCAAAATTCCAGAAATTTCTTCATTCAACCTTAATTTGGAAACACATTTTCTGGTACTCATTTCAAAAGTACTGGCTTACAAATTAATAATAATAATAAAATAATAATAAATTAAGACTGAATTGAAGAACTTCCTAAAATTATGTGCATTCTTTAATTTTGAGATAAAAAGGTCTTGCCGACTAAGACTTGGTGGAAGTTTTAGTTACCAACGTTTCCTCTGCCCTTCGTGTAAACTGATTGAATTCAGCAACACGGGCACGTGAACAGTGTTGCCATTCTAGATATTGTACATCAGCTGATTTTCTTCAGGGTGACATTTTTAACAACAATGTACGGAGGCATGTACAAAAACATTGTGAGTAGCATTTACACCTCTTGACCCAGCTTCTTATCCCTTGTCCTATTAGTCCCACTGTCAGCAGGTGGCGTTCAAACATTCTGCTCCCTCACCTCATTCATGATCTATCTATTTGAATATGCTTTTCATCATCTTTCCTCTCTCTGCTCGCTTCAGCTCCCACCGAAAAGTCGGGTTCCCTGCCAAGCTCTTTAAGATGTACTGCCAATGTGGAAGTATAAATGAAAAGTGCATTGTATTATATCTTAAAGGTAAATTATCATTTTGTCATCTGCTATTTCTGGTGTTGCAAAGTGATAAGTAACGTTTTCTAAAACCTTGGCCTGTCAAGATATTTCACTCCATATGATGTGTTTCTCAGCAGCTGTGTGAATGTCTCAGTGTGGTAAGAACTTAAGAGATCTGGGGATTCAGATTTATGAGAGTAAAGGCAGCACAGATGGACAATGCTGTAGAAAATGCAAACAGACTTCTTAGCTTTATGTCCAGAGGAAAAGACTACAAATATACGGAAGTAATGTTAAATTTACCTATACTACTGTAGATCGAATTTGCCCACAAACATAGCACCATTCAACATCACACTAAAATCCTGTTTAAGTGCTTTAAGACAACTCAATGATGTAATGAACTGCTGTACCAAAGCAAAGATCATTTATATTAAATCTGGTTAAACCACCACTAGAGTATTATGCGCAGTTCTGGTTACCAAACTATAGGAAGGATGCTGTAGGGTTGGAGAGAATGCAGCCTAGGTTTAACAGGACCATGCTTTAAAGCTGTATAAGTGGTTTCAGCTATCAAAAAAGATTGAGCGGGTTATTTTTTTCTCTGAATCAACTGGCTCAGTTGGTAACATTCTCAACTCTGAGACAGAATGTTACAGATCCAGACCCCATGTTGGGACTTTTAACTCTATAGTATATGCAGTCCGAGGTTGTGCTGCAATGTTGGAAATGGCATCCTTCAGATTAAATGTAAAACTGATTTTCTGTCTACCACTTAAAGATTCCATGGTACTGTTTCAAAAGCAAAGTGAGTTTTTCCCCAATGTCCTGGCCATGAATCCCCTAGATGAATTTAATCATTTACTTTGTGCTGTTGTGGGTCATTGCTGTCCGCAAATTGGCTCTCGTGTTCACCCATGTAATACATTAGTTTCAGTGCTGATGACTCTGCATAGGAGTTTGCGGCAGAGGTGGTTGAGCAGAAAGGGTGCAAAGATTGAACAATGTAGATTTGTGTACTGAGTATTCTGTGTTTTGCTCAATTGCCTTTGGGATTCAGAGAGTGTCTAAATTGAACTTTCTGTCAGGAGATGTGCAGGAGGCGGAGTGTATATTGAGATTTTGAATGAATGGCCTTATTGGGATGAATGCCCATACACATAGGTAAAATTTTAGAGGTGTGATGTGATAATTAACAAAGTTGACAGAATATAATTTTTGCATTGTGTAGCTTTTCGTAATACAGTATTTGGAATCTCTCCAGAAAAAAACTAATGTTTACAGCACAGAGGACCAATCATTTCTCCATAGTTGTGCTGGTATCAGCTACCCCACTGAGCTATCTACTCTAATTCCATTCCCTTCTTTTTCCCAGTATCCCCTTAGCAGTATACCTCTCCTCAACCAAATGTATTTTTTTTACTTATGATGATTGATAGTCCTGGGGAATGGAGAAACTTTTTCTTCCCTGTATGGATGGTAACCCCAGGCACTTTCTGGCTAGGTGAGGTCGCAGTGATGAATTACAGAGCTGACCTGCTCTCGTAATATAACAGCTTCAGCTGAATAAAAAATAAAAAATGTTGTGCATCATTGCCCCTCACTCAGTTCCCCTCGCTCAGTTCCCCCCGCGCCCCCTCGTATACACACACACCATCACAATGAGCATTTTCTAGTTCCCATTCTCTTTGATGTCATCCATATTCAATAATTGTTAGCTAAACAGTTCAGCAATAACAACAACAAAATTACATTTCTAGCAGTCCTACATCCTACCAGCCCAGATTCTTAGGTTTCTTTTGTAGCTTTAATTGGCATATGCTTGTCTTCGACATTTGAAAATAGTTCGTCCGAGATGTTGCCCCATGTGAATGTTGTTAAATAATGCATGTTGTTGTTGTTGTTATTATTGGGCTTCATTTTGCCTTCTGATTTAGTATATTTCTTGGGAGTCAAAGAAATGGAATCCTGTAGCTCGTGGTTAGAGCACTCACATTACAAGTGGGAAACCTGGGTTAAATTCCAGGCAGGACGAAACTGTGGTCAAGTTTCCTTACTCCACATGCCTAATAATAATCCCGCCAAAAAAAAGCAATAATAAATTGGTCATTTCAATCTGTTTGTGGGACACTGCTGTGCGCAATTGGCTGCCACATTTTGTCCGCAAATGTACAGTCAATTCACTTTTCAGTATATTCTGTGAAGTGCTTTAAGATGTCTAGAAAATGTGAAAAGGACTACATCAAATGCAAGGATTATTATTTTTAATGGCTCACTACATTTCCATCCCAGGATATGTAGTTTCTCATCTGTTAATTTGTTTGCTTGAAAACAACAATAACAGTTTGCATTTATATAGTAGCTACCCCTCATGCAGGGTAGCGATCCAGAGTGCATGACAGTGTTGGAGTGATGCTGAGCTGGATAGAGTTACTCAGGGTGAAAGCTGAACAACAGGACTGTTAATGTGACATCCAACCTAGCTTCTCCCACCCCACCCTCCTAAAAAAAAGAGATTTGAACATCTCTTAACTTAGATGGTATGCATAGTGCTGTTAGTAGACAGCTTGTGTTTACACTGTTTCTCTCAAGGACAAGGCTGCAGAGTGTAAGACCCAGGAGCAGAACATACCAGGTTTCACTCAATTAAAATTGATGTATGAATGTGTTCTATCATCTTAGTTTGCAGTAACCATCTGGGAAATGATGATTTACCATGTAAATGGAAAACCACAAAATCTGTGTTTCTTGTAATCTGAGGCAAATCATGAGCTAATAAGGTTAGCACTGCGGAAAGGACAAAACAGATGCCCAGTTATTGTGTTTCCTGCTCCTTGAAAGGTATGCTCTGAACCAGCCAGACATTTTGCAAGCAGTTGGGATTAAGCAAATCTGATGAGAACATCAGGATATAAATATCCTCAAGGCACATGGCCCTCCCTGACTGCCATTCCTTTTCATTTCCACTTATTGTAGAGTTTTACTAATCTCTATGTCAAACTCAACACAACTGTGTCCATACATGAACAATGAACTTGGCAGCCATTTCATTCATCAGCTTCTGTAGCGAGCCATTGGAAGCCTAATAGAAATTCTCATGGTGCCTCTGAATTAGATCAGTTTTGTGGCTACTTGAATTTACATATTCTAGATGGATTAGATAGATGTAGTGTTTAAATAAAACTTTTGGTAATGTGTTAGGCTGGTTCAGTTGTTAGCATTCCTGCTTCTCCATCAAAAGGTTATAGTTATAGTCCCATCTCAGGACATGGGGCTCACAGTCCAAGGTGACACTTCATTCCAATACTGGCATGGTGTGATGTGTATCACGTTGATAAATGTTCTATTTTTTTTGGCTGAATTGTTGAATTGAGGTCCCATCTGCTTGTTCAGGTGGACCGAGAGATCCCAGGGCATTATTCAAAACGAAAAGGGAATGCACCCAATTGTTTGGGCTGGCAATCCAGTTAAATTTACCATTCATTTCATGACTGTTTGTGAGATGTTGCTGTGTCAAATTTGGCTACCACTTCTGCCTACAGGTGAATAGTCACTTTGCCTCCCAGCAAATACTTTTGTAAAATGTTAGTATTATACATGCTCACGTCAGGAGCTGGACAGTCATTGTTTCAGACCTGAGCTGGGGTTGGGGACGGGGAGGGTGGAGGGAAAGGTGGGGATTTGGGGTGACCGATGGACCCGTCGAAGAGGCGGGACTTGAAGGAAGCCAGGGAGGGGATGAAGCTGAGGGACTGCGGGATGGAGTTCCAGAGGTTGGGGGCAGAGTGGCTGAAGGCTCACCCGCCAATGGTGGGTCTTGGGACATGGAGCAGGCCGGAGCCTGCTGAATGGAGGGGATGGGAAGGTTGGTAAGAGGTTAGGAGGTCACAGAGATAGGGTGGGGCGAGGCCATGGAGGGCTTTGAATGTGAGGACCCGGACCTCGTATTGGATCCTCTGGGTGATGGGAAGCCAATGGAGTCGGGTGAGGATGGGGGAGATGGGGTCCCGAAGCCTGGAGCGGTAGAGGCCACAAGCTGCTGAGTTCTGGATTATCTGCAACCTATGGAAAAAAAGGAAGTTAAATTGGAAAGTCACTTTCTATCTCAGCTGGATAGGTTCAGACACTTATTATCTTTTCAATCAAAGCTGAGCTGTCATCTTTAGTGCTTTGATGGAAAGATTATAGTCACAAATGGTGCTTTTCAATTTGAAACCTAGATATAATTGACACATATATTACACATAGAAAGAGGCAAATTAGTATTATAGAGCATCAACAGAGATGATCTTTAGGGGCTATGAAATACAGTAACTAGCTGCAGGAATCCCACTGTAATCTATGAACTAGGATCACCTCATTATCAGCAAGCCAAAAGTCACAAGTTAATCATAAAGGCATTTATTACAAATAAAGCAAACAATATATTCTGTTGTTATCCAATTTTTATTCTGTTTTTGCAACACTTATAAATGGTGATACATTTCAAGAAATCTGTTTAGAAGTAAATAAATAATTTTCTGCTCTGGGCTATTGTTAAATATTGATGACACACACTCAAGTGCAGTGCTGGGAACCTCTGCATTGTTAGAAGTGACACTTTTTTTGGATGAGACATGAAACCGAGGTCATGTCTGCCTGTTAGGTGAACGTTAATTTTAGTCCCACGGTACTACTGGAATAGAGAAGGGAGATTTAGAAGAGAGTTTTTTGGCCTACAGATTAATCGATAATTCACCTCATCGCCACATGTGGGACATGCTGCGTGCAAATAGCTGTTGTGCGTTTTCCTACACAAGCTGTTGACTCTCTTGACAGTAATCACTGTAAAGCACTTTGGAAGATTTCAATGTGAATAGGGGACTTTACAGGCAGAATTTTGTTTAAAATCTGGCTCCATTGCAACACTCTGAGTCGGAAAGTTGTGAGTCCAAGTCTGTTCAGGTGCATATTAAAGATCCATTGCACTATTTGAAAATAGAAGATTGTTTTTCCTGGGTCTTGGCCAAACATCCCCCCCAAATATTGATTACTCATTTCATGGCTGTGCAAAAATGACATGTTGCATTCACTGCAAAACAGTCACAACATTTTCTAAAATATAATGTGAAGCAATTTGAGACCTCCTATTTGAGCATTGCATCAAAGTAGAGATTATTATTATAAAAATGAATATTAAAAATGCAAGTCAATTTTAAGCACAGTCTAAAGCAAATAGACAAACCTTAATTGTAAATGAACACTAAATTTATATGCAGCAGGACCTGATACCTTAGGATAGGAGATTATTTGGAACCTACTTTCAGGATAACAAGATCAAAAGCTTGAAGGAAAAAGATTCTCAGTGCTTTTGATTTAATCTTTCCAGGATATATGTCCTGCTGCTTTTCCATTACAGATTCAAACTTTTTTTTAAATGAGTTGAGTGTCCTGGCTTCTATCGTCCTTCCTAGTAATTCTTTCTAACTGTTAGTTACCCTCTATGTAAATAAATACTTGTTTGTGTGATGTCTACTCTAAAATTGCTTCCACAACCCCGAACTTGTGTCTTCTTGCCTCCACGCATCTGAAAGTATTATTATGGGTTTACTTTCTCAATGCCATTTAGCATCCTATACCTCTGTAAGGTATCCTTTGCGACATTTTTTCAAGAGCTCATCTAGTTATTCCTTGTACTTATCCCCTAAAGTGGGGAAATATAATGTTCATTTGCGAATTCCTGATACCAATCAAATTTTTTGTGCTGGGAACATGCCGTTCACTCCTCCTTTCCTGAAAGACGTTGAGCTGTGCTTGGGATATGGTTTCATGGTTTCTGTTATCTTGCTTCAGTGACCATTCTCCACGCATGTGTCCGATCAATGAATAGTTGAGATCGGTTCTCTTTGCACAGTGGAGATTAAACCAGGAACTCATCTACATGACCATAGTTGTACATTGGTCAGTGCCTTTTTTCAACCTGGGTTTTGAAGGACCCTGAAGAATGTTTGATAACGCACTATCTAAATAATAGCCATAATGTATTTAGTATTGAGAGGCCACTGAGTCCAAAATGTTATTTGAAATACTATGGCAGCAATTTTGAATTCTAACCTTTTTCCACATTATTCCGATTTTATTGCAAGAACAGAACATTGAACTGGCAGAGAAATCAAACACAATAGTACTACTAATAATAATAATTGTTGCACTTGATACGGTGCTTTTCACGTCTTCTAGATGTCTCAAAGCGCTTCACAGAATATGCTACAATAGAAACCTGTTTGTGGGACCCTGCTGTGTGCAATTGGCTGTCGCATTTTGCCTAGAAATATATGGTCAGTTCACTTTACAGTATACCAAATGCAAGGATTATTATTATTAATATAATTACAACATAATTAGGATTTTAAAAGGCTTACTGTACAGTGGAGACTTTTTGACTGATATTTTCCTCTATGTGATGTGTTGTGATTTATAGCCAGAATTGATTTGAGTGATCCGCTGTGGTTAAATATCTGTCCCTGGTATAATAAAACATGTTAAATAATGCACAGCTTTATTGGGGTGAAAAGGCAATGCTGCTTGAGAGATTTGAGATAGCGAGTTCAATTTATTATGAAACATTGCTGGGAAGTAATTCCATCTAGGTTTAGATTTATCTTAATTTTAGAAGCCAATTTTTGTAAATTCTTTTAATCCTCACATTTGTTTTAACAGTTTATGTTTGCAACATGTCAAAGCACTTTTTGTGGAGCTCCTGTTGCTCAGTGGTTAGAGCACTTATCTTGCAAGCTGGGGAGACCAAGCTGGGGGAGACCTGTGTTCGAATCCAGGCAGGTCAGGGCGAAACCTTGGGCAAATTTCCTTACTCCGCACACCTATTAATGATCTCTCCAAAAAAAAACACAATAATAAAATTGGTCATTTCAATCCACGAATGTTTGTGGGACACTGTTGTGCGCAATTGGCTGCTGCGATTTGCCCACAAATATATACAGTCAATTCACTTTACAGTATATTCTGTGAAGCGCTTTGGGACGTCGATAAGATATGAAAAGCACTATATCAAATGCAAGGATTATTTATTATTATTATTTACCAGATTTTACTGTGATGTGTAGACACTGTGCATTGTGAAGAAGCTGTAAGCTTGCCAGACAGTTCTTTCTGTGGCAAGCTATGTGGTTTTACCTGGTTAGTCTCCAACAGTACACCAACCCACACTCTAGAGACGCCAAGACTTGGCCCTTGCCAACCTGCACCTAATACTCCGCACAAAGTTAGGTAAACCAGACACATCCCTTCAGGAAGATGGTATGCATATTTTATTCCACAATTTCCATATGTAGGTGACGTACAATGTGAAATTCTCAGTGTGGTTTGGATACTCTGATACATGGTGATTGGTTTCTGCATATGCCAGACCAAAATAATATTGTTGGTAATAAAGGATAGTCTTTGTTATTGAGGAGCAAGTTATCTGGTCATACCTGCAGTCTTAGTGGTGTTTACAATTAAGTTCCTGGCCACTACAGTCACTTTTCAAATAGTTTTTGCATTAAGTTGATGAGTTGTGATAAGCAGCAAAACATTAAATTCTGTTGTTCCTGCTGCAAAGACAGTCTGTGTGAACGAATGTTCTGCAGTTCTCTGTTGCATCTGGCAAGTTGTACATTTTCCACAATGATATTTATGGGTATGTACTTTGCTTGTATGCCATTTGTTTAAGTAAATGTATGTTTTGTTTCAAAACAAACCTCTTTCTGTGTTAAGAGTTTGATCTGCGCTTTGAGATGTCTTGAAAACGTATTACGGTGCCAAATCAAAAGCAAACATTAGTATTATTATTATTACTGTATCATGTGCAGACTTGACTGCAACAACCCTCTGCTCACCAAATTTCCCAACTCTTCACTCCACAAACAACAGAACTCTGCAGTCCATATCCTCTTCTGTACCACACTCCATTAGTATCACCCCAGCTCCATGGGCTCCATTGCCTCACCCACCTCTATGATTTTCAAAAATGATACCAACCTGCCCACTCCCTTTGCTCTGCAGGCATTTGCCTACTTCACATCCAATGTCCTGCCCACTCCACCCCCCGCAGTTATCTGCACTCTGCACTGACTTCATCGATTTTTGTCATCCTGGTGCACAACCTTCAGCCTATCTGGACCCACTCACTGGAACTCCATCCCACAGTCCCCTCATTCATTCCCTCACCTTCTTCAAGGTCCAACTCAGGACATGTGCAAGGTTCTATATAAATGCAATTTTCTGTTGTTTTTTTATCAAAGAGAATAATCCTAATGCTGAAGAACACATTTTCCACTGGAATCACTGTGAATTGAGCACTCCCAGCTCAAGGAAAGTGAAACTAAAGTTTCCTTTACTCTATCCTGACAATACCCTCTACTATTAAAACCAAGGACAGGCAATCTACCGTGCTTGCATTTTTCCACTTCTTGCACCAGTTGGAATGTCAGCCTGGTTCAATTAGTGGTACTCTTACCTTGGAGTCAGAGTGTTGTGGGTTTGAATCCCTCACCAGGACTAGAAAATCATACAAAGTTGGTGCAGAGTGCAGATAACAGGAAAATATAACTCTTCTATCCCAGGTTATTCCTGTAATCAATCAATAGGCATTAGAATGCTTCCCTGTAAATGACCTGGATATGGAGATCACACAACATTTAAAAGAAAATCAGATTAAACTTTTGAAAAGGTAGAGTTGAGGGAGAAGGAAATGGAAGGGTATTGGAGAATGGTATAGGTTCATGTGGTCTTTAAACACTGACTCAGACTACTAAATCCAAATACAGTAGCCTGTTTCAATACTATATCGTTCCATGTAATTTTAAGAGGATGACTAATATAAATAAATAATAATAATAATCCTTGCATTTAATATAGCGCTTTCCACATCTTATCAATGTCCCAAAGCGCTTCACAGAATATACTGTAAAGTGAATTGACTGTATAAGTTGTGGGCGAAAAGAAAAGTGTATGCAAAAAGAGCAGAGAAATAGGATAAAATAATTGTTATCTTCACTGCACATTGTAGAATTCACAGTGGGTAGCTACAACAATAAATTGCATAATACTATGCCTTTCATATTGGGAGGACTTATTAGCTTCAGTGGAGTTCACTGGTATAGGCTCGATGAACCTTATCGCCTCTCCTATAGAATAATTTTCACGTTTGCTTATATTTAGTATACAATAGGTTAACCATCTTAATGCGCTCCATTTTACCATGAGGTTCAGAGCTATTAAACAGATAATTAGCATGCTCAGAAAGTCTAGGCTAACAATAATTGGTTTCTGAAAAGAATAACTTGTTGCACCAGTCAATTTTGTTCACACATTGGAATAATTTTGATATTGCTGAGAGCCTCCCCAGGTAGTTTCAGGTACTGTCAACAACGCAGATTGTGTCTTATGACAGTGTTACCAAATTGAGACATTCAATTAAGAGTAAAATCTTTAGAATGTGGGTTAGATAGGTAGCAAACATTTGCAGAGACACAAGTGTAAAATAATAGATATTGAAGTGAACATTTCCCAACTACAGTATTTGAATATGGTTAAGCAATCCGAGATATTTTCCTATGTGAAGTGCATTATATGAATACAAATTGTTGTTGCTTAATCTTTTAGGTTATTCCCCATGGCCACAGTTGCCCATGTGCTAGGTTTTATTCATGCATTGACCCCCTATCATCCAAAACTCTGCAGGTTGGGTCCCCTCTCGCACCAGGCTCTGTGACCCCATCACCCCTACCTTTACTCGGCTCCACAGTTTTCCCATCCCTCAGAGGATAGAATTCAAGATCCTTGACCTCACATTCAATGCCCTCCATGGCCTTGCCCCCTTCTACCTCTCTGATCTGCTGACCCCCTATCAATCTGTTCTTTCAATTCTGCAGGCTCCGGCCTGCTCCCTGTGTCCGTCCGATCCACTCTACCTTCAGTGGCCAGGCTTGCCCCCGTTCTTTGGAACTCCGTCTCACAATCCTTTCCTTGCCTTCTTCAAGGCCTGACTCAAGACCCTCCTTTTCGACCGTGCCTTCAGCCGCCCCCTTACCTCTCTGCCGTCCCTCATCCCAACCCTGCGCTCCTCCCTCCCGCATGCTCGGGTCCTGACCCCTGATTGTTCAGTGCCTTGGGACATCTTCCTGATATGAAAGGCACTCTACAACTGTAATTTTGTTATTGTTTTGTTCATTTCCCCAGTGCACTTGGAAACTGACTGATTCAATATAAAAGTGAACAGTTTTATGTTGTGTCTTTAATTTTAGTTTATTTATCCTGTTATAAATTGAATTTGTTATTTCAGCAGAGAACTGCATAATTTACCAAACTGAGGATATGGTGCATTACCAAAGTATTCCAACAGAGCAGATTAATCTCCCTTGACTCTCTTCTTGTTCCACCAAAAAAAATCAAGAGGTTTGTTTAAAAGCCCTTTTTAAAAGTGGTATCATTTATTTCTGTGCTCACTTTATAAAACCAGCCTTCATTTCCTCCAGAGCTCATTTAATACAGTCAATTCACCTTATAATGTATTCTGTGAAGCACTTTAAGATATCTCACTATATCAAGTACAAGGATGATTATTATTATTGAACAAATAACACATTGTCCCTATTAATACTGGGTTCCTAAGACAGCTTCTCGACTGATTAGTTTACTGTAGATTTATTTGCTAACTACGAAACGATTGTTAGTCTTGCTGTTTTGTTGACTACATTCACAGCTGGAGAAATTGTTGATGAATCTATTGGCAAAAAAATCTAAATATCAATCAGTTCTGAAATTTCATACTAGCCAGTATATTGATGAATCTATGCAATTTCTCTAGGAGTTGTAGAGTTGATCAACCTGAATGTTTAAAACAATGAGGGGGATTTACTAGAGCTGGATACGGATGGAGGAGAGCTGAAAGCTGAAGTCAAAAGAATAGGTTTTAAGTGGGAGGGAGAGGCAAAACAAAGGTACCCGCGGATGGACATCCAGAGCATGGTGGAAAGATAACTGAAAGTCATAAATCAAGAAATATTCAATCAAGAAAAATAACCAATGCTGTAGGGTTGCAGGAGGTCACAGCTGGGAGGACCACACAATGGAGCAAAGTCATGGAGGCTTTTGAAAGTGAGGACAAGGATAACGGACTTTGTTCATCATGATTTGGTGGAGCTGAGTAGAAGTTTGGCCGGTCTGTCATCAACAATGCCTTGGATAGTGTCTGATCTCACAGCTTAGCAACCAAATTATTGAGATATGAAGCATTCCTAGATACTGTACTATCCTTTATGAAGGTCGTTATTATAAACAAAAGTTATTGTCAGGGTAGACTCAAATCTGATAAAAAAAACAATTCCAGGCACATCATCTTTGCTTTAGCATAATCTCAAGGAGCCTTTGCTTGGCAAATGGGCCAGACTGTTAATGCTTAAACCAGTGCCAAATAAACTATGGCCCACACACTGAGGCTGGTCCACCCGGCTGCCAAGAGTGTCCGAATATTCACACTCGCCTTGTTCAATTGGTAGTATGGTGTTCAAGTTTTTTCCTGATTGAATATTTCTTGATTTATAGCATAAGTTAAGAAATATTAAATCAAGAATATTTATTTTGTTGACTGCCCTAAAGCATCATGCCACGTTCACTGCGATCTGGAGCACAGGTGTGGAGGTTTGTGGGTTTCTAGTGAAGTTAACTGCCAGACACTTCACCAAGGTAACAGTGGCCCATTATAAAAAGCCATCACTAACTTTCTGATCCAACCAAACTCCTGTGAGCAAGGCGACACGTGCTTTATTTCTAAAACCTTGAGAAAAGCAAGAGAGATTCAGCAAAGGATAACTGTAAAGTCAAGCAAAAGGTCAACTCATTTCTTGCAGGAAGGATTGAAACTGGGAGAAGAAAGGATTTCCGTTATTTCAAGCCCCACCCACCCCCCCCCCTGTCATACTTTCAACCCCACCTCCCCGTCTTCAGTCACAAAAATAATCACCTCCATGAAACCAACCACGTGTTCATTGGACCCCATCCCCACCCCACTCCTCCGCACCCAGCTCCACCTTTTGGCCCCGCTCATTTCTGTCACCATCAACCTTTCCCTCTCCTCAGGCACCGTCCCTACCTCCTTTAAAACAGCCACCATCACCCCTATCCTGAAAAAACCCTCCCTTGATGCGTCACAGCCATCAAGCTACCGACCCATCTCCAACCTCCCGTTTTTATCTAAGCTCCTTGAATGAGTGGTTGCCTCCCAGCTCCGCTCTTTCCTCTCAACTCACTCACTCCTTGAATCCCTCCAATCAGGTTTCCGCCCTGCTCACAGCACGGAAACTGCCCTTATCAAGGTCACTAATGACATCCTAACTGCCTGCGACCAGGGTTCCCTCTGCCTCCTCGTCCTCCTTGACCTGTCTGCTGCGTTCGACACAGTCGATCACACCATCCTCCTCCAACGTTTTTCCTCCCACCTCAACCTTCAAGGCACAGTCCTTGACTGGTTCCATTCCTACCTGACCCACCACCTACATTTTGTATCTTCCAACGGTTTCTCCTCAAACCCCTGCACAGTTTCTTACGGCGTCCCCCAGGGCTCTGTCCTCGGCCCCCTCCTTTTCACCATTTACACGCTCCCTCTGGGCGATGTCATCCGCAAACATGGGGTAAATTTCCACATGTATGCGGACAACACCCAGCTGTACCTTTCTGCCTCAACCCTCAACCCCCAGACCATCGATGTTCTGACAGCATGTCTGTCTGACATTAAGTCCTGGACGAGGGACAACTTCCTCCAATTGAACGTGAGCAAGACCGAGGCCCTCCTGATTGGCTCAAGCCAGCGCCTCTGCACATCGGGCGCAGCCAGCCTCAACATCCAAGGCTGTACTCTCCACCTCACAAAGCCAGTCAGGAACCTCGGCATCGCGTTCGACCATAAACTCTCCTTCCTCCCCAACATCCGTGCCTTGACCGGCACCGCTTATTTCCACCTACGCAACATTGCCAGGCTCGACAATTATCTCACCCCCCACGCTGCCGAAACACTCGTGCACGCATACATCACCTCACGGCTAGACTACAGAAACTCTCTCCTCGTCGGCCTCCCCAGTTCCTCCATTCACAGGCTGCAGGTCATCCAAAACTCTGCAGCCCGTGTACAAACCCACCTCCGCGACCACATAAACCCCACCCTCGCCCATCTCCACTGGCTCCCCATTCTCCAGAGGATTGAGTTCAAGATCCTCGTCCTCACCTTCAAGGCCTTACACGGCCTTGCCCCACCCTATTTAACCGATCTACTCTCCCCCTATAAGCCCACCCGGACCCTCCGTTCAGCAGGAATTGGCCTGCTCCAAGCCCCCCGCCCGAACCGCCCTACCATCAGAGGCCGGGCCTTCAGTTTCTCCGCTCCCACCCTGTGGAATTCCATCCCCCAATCCCTCCGTCTTGTTTCTTCCCTTTCCTCTTTCAAGGCCGGTCTGAAGACTTTCCTCTTCGACCGTGCCTTTTGTTCCCCTCCGAATCTTTCGACCTCCCCTACGTGTTTCACCCCTTCCCGAACACTCCCCTCCCAGCTCGGGTCACACGCCTCCTGTGCAGCGCCTTGGGACGTCCTCCTGACGTGAAAGGCGCTTTATAAGTTTAAGTTGTTGTTGTTGTTGTTGATATTCACTTTTTTGTTATAACTTCTTCTAATAGTTCTTCTGTTCTGCTCTGAAAAGGCAATAGACCTGAGAAATGAGAAGATTGTTTGCTCCGGTGGAACTTGAGAAACCTCTGTGCAGGTGGTAGCAGAGGCAGCCCAGTCTGGTACTAATCACTGTGACACATCAACCATGGATGTAGATACAGAGACTTCAAGCTCAGAACAGCAGTGATTTAAAGCAAAAACAGAAGTTGCTGGGAAAACTCAGTAGTTCTCAACTGACTTCTGACAAAGGGTCGTGGACCCAAAACATTGACTCACTTTCTGTTCTCCATGGATGTTGCCTGACCTGCTGAGTTTTCCCAGCAACTTCTGTTTTTGTTTCAATTTCCAGCATCTGTAGTATTTTGTGTTTTGTTAGTGATTTAAAGCACCTTACAATAGGCATGCAACAGCTGGTCCCATCATTGGCTACTAATTGAGTGGTGTTCACTGTACAATGTGATTCAAGTTTGCCGAGTTGTGCATCAGCTATACGGGTGCATTTCCTCTGTAGGCAAATCCTTGTCATGGCAGGAAGAAGAATGGGAGGGAGTCCAATGGATCCAAGGTTGCCCCTTAATAATTTTTTCCTTTACTAACCACACACATTATTATTATTTATAATAATTCTATAGTGTATTACATTTAATAATTATTAGCTACAAATAAACAAAGCAATACTGAAACAAAAACAGAAATTTCTGGGAACACTCAGCAGGTCAGGTAGCATCAGGTCAGGTCAGGTGCAACGAAAGTGAGTAAACATTTTGGGTCCACGACTCTTTGATCCTTGAGGTCTGACGAAGGGTCGTGGAACTGAAACGTTGACTCACTTTCCTTTCTCCATAGAAGCTTCTTGACCTGCTGTGTGTTGCCAGCAATTTCTGTTTTTGTTTCAGATTTCCAGCATCTGCAGTATTTTGCATTTTTGTTTAAAGCAATACTGAAGATAGTCTTTGTGCTGGAGTTTCACATTTCACTCCCTAAACCAATGGTTTGTGTTTTTCTATTTTACCAAGAGTATCCTAAGCAAGCCTCTCAACAATAGCTTTCAGCCTGCTTTGTGAAGGGATGCTTTCAGCTGTATAATGGCTGGCCTTGGGTATGTGAGTGACCAATTGAATTTCAGAGATTGTTGGTCAGGACATTTATATTGTTACTCTTCAGATGTTTCCATCATTTTATTCCACATCATTCAAGAGCAGAATTTTTGCATAGAATTGATGGTGACATAAGACACTTGCTCTAAAATTAGAGCTCAATACTTGATGATCGGAGTGGCAATCTGTGGGAAAGTTATTTCTCTGAACCTTAGACATCATTTATGCTATTATTTTGCTGACCCATCACCATGCTCAAGCCTATTTAAACCAGACTGAGAGTTCCATGAATTCCATCCACACATTCCATTCCTGACACAGGACTCTCCCCCAAAAGGGATAATAATAAAAATAATAATCCGTGCATTTGAGATAGCGCTTTTCAAATCCTCTAGACCAGCGGTTCTCAATCAGGGATACGGGTTCCCCAGGAGATACAAAATTACTTCCAGTGGGTACAGGTGGCGGTACATTGATTTATTTAGCTCTCTTATTTAGCTTTTTATAGCCTTCCAAATTGTATATTTAATTGTTATTCCCTTTGCTTTGTATGTGCTAGTTATTTTGTTATATAAGAAAAGCTTGGTCAGAAATGCAAGTGAAATGAACGGGGTGGTGTGTGGGTTGTGTGTGTTCAGCGCCTTGGGATGTCCTCTCGACGTGAAAGGCGCTATATAAATGTAAGTTTTGTTTGTTTGTTTGTGTTTGTGTGGGTTGGGTGGGGGTACACGATAATGTTGAAAATTAACAAGGGGTACATTACTGAAAAAGGTTGAGAACCACTGCTCTAGACATCCCAAAGTGCTTCACTGCATATATTGTTAAGCGAATTGATTGTATTTGTGGGCGGAATGCGCCGGCCAATTACGCACAGCAGTATCCCAGTTATGGATTAAGTGACTAAATTATTATTATTATTTTTGTTATCAGTCTCTAGATGTCTCAAAGTACTTCACAGAATATATAGAACAGTTGTGGATTGAAGTAACCTTTTTTTTTAAGGATTATTATCAGGCGTGTGGAGTAAGGAAACTTTCCCAACATTTTGCCGTCAGGAAATGGACCCAGGTCTCTCGTTTGCAAGGCAAATGCTCTAACCACTAAGCTGCGGGACTACACCCTGTACATGGATGCACCTTATTGCTGAACTTCCCAGAGCATTAGGTGCAGATTGGCAAGAGCCAAGGGCTTGGGGATCCCAGAGTGTACATTGGGGTACTGATGGAATTTAACCAAGTAGTTAACGAAATGAATATGGACTATTTAGCACATTAATCCTCCCCCTCTCCCAGTGTATTCTTCATACTCCCGCAGCTATGATGACAATGAACAATAATCCTTTGTCTATCAAGCGGAGGTGTTAATCTACCTGTTGATGGTTTGCCTTTGTTAAGAAGTGTTTGATCCAACTTCACAGCCTTAGTTATAATCTTTCCATTGTTGCTGGGTTCTTTTGCAGCTGCTTCTTTTGTAGCTCACTCATTTCATTACATATTGGTTTGTTAGACAGTTTTGAATTCTTTGTGAATTGATTACATTGAGTAAACGTTGGTATCTCCCCCCCCCCCCCCACCCCCACCACCACACTCCCCTATGTTCCAAAGACTTTTTTGGGGAAAAACCACTACGACTAGAAACCTCAGAACATACTTTATTTTAAATGTAATGCGCAGGCAATTAAAAAAAATTCTCCCCAATTGCCATCTGCTTCTCTGCTCCCGGTCTAGTAACCTCTTGTTTGGGATGTAATTCCAGGGGCACCAGCTCCCCTTCAGTATCACGCTCGTGGCGATTATTCAACTGTGAGCCTCCCAGCAGAGCATGATCTCCCCACCCCTGCCACCCCTCACCATCTACAGCCAGTTGATGGTGCTGCAGAGGGACAAGAAGCAGCAACTCAGCAGGCTTTCCCTTCTTTAACCCCGGGATCAATTAGTGACTTGGGATGGGCTCCAAGGTGAAGTGCATGGCAACGGAATGTCACAATTGAGTCAACCATCTGTCGCAATATCGGTTCTAAGATACACATTAGTTATAAACTCCATGTCCACATCTTGCCAGTTCTGGCCAGGCTCCACTGGTTCCCTATCACCAAATGGATCAACCTCAAGATCCTCACACAAGAACAGAAATCGTTGGGAACACTCAGCAGGCCAGGCAGCATCCATGGAAGAAGGAAAAGTGAGTCAACGACCCTTCATCAGAATGGTTCTGAATGGGCTGTATGGCCTTCTTCTGTGCTACACATTTTTACAACAACAACAAAATTACACTTGTATAGCGCCTTTCACGTCAGGAGGACGTCCCAAGGCGATGGGCAGTTACTGCTTCAGACCCGAGCTGAGGATGGAGAGGTGGGGGATATTGGAGGGGGGGCGCAGGTGGGGAGAGAATGTTTTCACTCAGTGAGTTGTTCGAATCTGGAATGCATTGCTTGAAAAGGTGGTGGAGGCCGATTTGATAACAACTTTTAAAAGAGAGGTAGACATTTATTTGGGGAGGACGGATTTGCGCAGTTATGGGGAGAGAGCTGGGGAGTGGGATGGATTAAATTGCTCTTTTTAAAGAGCGGCACAGACTCGATGGGATGAAAGGCCTCCTTTTGTGCCGTAAGATTCTATTATTCTATAACACCCAACTCTATGTCTGCCTCCATCCGCGATTCCAGGACAACTGATGTCTGTCTGACATCAAGTTCTGGATAATAATAATAATCCTTGCATTTGAAATAGAACTTTTCACATCTTCTAGATGTCTCAAAGCGCTTACACTGTAAAGTGTTCTGGTGGAGGGTCGTGGACCCGAAATGTTAACTCACTTTTGCTTTCTCCATAGATGCTGCTGAGTGTTCTCAGCGACTTCTGTTTTTGAAACTGTAAAGTGAATTGACTGTATATATGTGGGCGAAACATATATTCGCCAATTGCACACAACAATGTCCCACAAACATTCGTGGATTGAAATGACCGATTTATTATCGTTTTTTTAGATTATTATTAGGCGTGTGGAGTAAGGAAACTTCCCAAGCTTTTGCCCTGCCTGGAATTGAACCCAGGTATCTCGCTTGTAAGGCGAGTGCTCTAACCATTGAGCTACAGAACTTCATGATAATTACAGGACTCCACTATGAGAGCCAACTACAGCTGAATGTCAGGTTTGCAAATCTTTAGGTCCTCCCGACATGAAAGACACGATTCAAATTTAATTTTGTTGTTGTTGAATAGAGGAAAACAGAAATTTAGCTCACATGGATTATTCATCAGACATTTTTATTATTACTACTAACTGGATTGGACTAATTCCTCTGGGGTGGAAAATGCAGTTTGAGTTGACAATGTGCAAAAAGATATGTGTTATGGGGGAAATACAGGTGCCTTTGTAATTAATCCCCACCAAATGAATTACATATTTTATCTTATGCCATAATGTGTAAACCTTTCCTTCAACTGTTTGTTTGAAATGACATTGAGGGCTTGTAGAAAGGTCCCTCTTGAGAGACATGGATTAAGCACTCTGGGAAGCCACCCCACGTGAGTGACGCTATTTAAATGCAGTTTGTTGTTGTTAATCACAGCCAACTAGCATGGATTTAGGATACAAAAGGCTGAATGTCTACCACCTATGTGGTAAATTTATAATTTCTAGTAGCAGGAAGCTGCATTTAACACGTCCATTGAATTTCCTTGAGGATGTTGCCGACCTAGTGGATAAATGTTAGACAATGGCTGTTATTTACCTGGATTTGCAAAATAACATTTGACACAGTACAGTATAGAAGGCACAGCTCTAAAGACCAAAGGGGAAGGGAAACTGATAACTCAGCCTTTTGTGGCACACTACTGTGCTCATTTGGCCACAAACCAATTGCAAATCAATATTCTGTGGAGCGCTTTGAGACGTCTCAATGACATGATAAGGAGCAATATCAAATGCGAGGATTGTGATTATTATTATTATACCTCCTTTGCCACCCTGCTTCACTACTCACCCCAATAATTCTGTGTTTCTTGTTGTAGGGAGTTGATTACCACACCAGTTTTAATATTAACTCATCACAAAACTATTTCCATGATTCTGGAATCATTTGCACTTTCTTATTCAACATTTCATCAAAACCCAGCATGAAAAGTCAACAGCAATAGAGAACCTACTTGCCACACCATCTGTGCTCACAGCCTTTAATGTTGTAGACAAAGAATTGCATAGCTGAACATGCTGGGAAGAAACAGATGGGGCTGTGCGATGTATAATATCGTGACTACATTGAAGTAAATCATCAACTGCATAAAACAGAGAGGAAACGGTTGCTTTGGATGATGTGATTTAAGCAACCACTCCTAAGACTGTAACTTTAGCAGTAGAACCAGAAATTATAGTGTCCAGACACAATTACTTGCTCACAAAACAGATTCCCGGATCACCTGAATTAAAGCAAATACCGAACTAGGGTTCCCAGGTTTATAAAGACCATATAGCACAAATCAAGCCTCTCAGCCCAATCAGTTTATGTTGGTATTTATACTCCACACGAGTCTCCAATCATTCCTTACTCCCTCACATACCCCCTCCAACCATTCCTTAGCCCCTGTTCCCCTCTCCCAAATGTGAAATTCTAGCTTTCATTAAGCGCATCTATATTATCTGATTCAACTACTACTTGGAACAGCATATGCCACAAGCTCACTACCTTCTTCATGAAGTAGTTCCTCTTAAATTCTCCTTTTGATGGGGAGCCCGTCTCCACTGGCTCCCCATCCTCCAGAGGATCGAGTTTAAGATCCTCGTCCTCACCTACAAGGCCTTACACGGCCTTGCCCCATCCTACCTAACCGATCTACTCTCCCCCTACACGCCCACCCGGACCCTCCGTTCAACAGGACTTGGCCTGCTCCAAGCCCCCCGCCCGAACCGCCCCACCATCGGAGGCCGGGCCTTCAGTTTCTCCGCTCCCACCTTATGGAATGCCATCCCTCAATCCCTCCGTTTCGCCTCTTCCCTTTCCTCTTTCAAGGCCGGTTTGAAGACTTTCCTCTTCGATCGTGCCTTTTGTTCCACCCCAAACTCTTTTACCTCCCCTTCGTGTTTCACCCCTTCCCAAACACTCCACTCCCAGCTCGGGTCACACGCCTCTTGTTCAGCGCCTTGGGACGTCCTCCCGACGTGAAAGGCGCTCTATAAATGTAAATTGTTGTTTTTGTTGTTGTTGTTGTTGTTTTGATTCCCTTAATCAGTCTTATAAATGTGTCCTCTGGTTACATACTCCCCAAACAGTGCACCAGCCTATTTATGCCTATCAAACCTAATTACAATTTTAAACATTTTTATTAGGTCCTTTCCTAAACATCTCTCCAGCGAATCTAAACTTAACTTATTCAATCTCCCCCAATAGCAGTAACCTGCCAGCCCTGATATCATCCTCATAAACCTATTATGTGATATTTCCATTGCTGCAACATCCCTCCTGTGCTGCAGAGACCAAAGTTAGACACCATACTCCAAATGTGGTCCAACCAAGATTCTGTGAACCAAGATCCACAAGATCACAAGATTTGTTTGGATGAAGAAGATCTTTACGGCCATCTCATCTTATCATTCCAGAATACCCACCCTACAGACCAGCATTCACATTAATAAGACTTTTAAAACAAGTCCAGTGGCCTGGTCTCAATCACACATGCTGGCAGCCTGTTTGGGTTAATATGGAATAGCTTCTAGTTGAATGTTATTGAGTTCAGTAAATTTGGGGGGGGGGGGGGGAAGTAACTATTTAGCAGTCTTCTTAGACACTGAAAGAATTTGGCCTATTTTGATTAGAATAGAAAAAAAGTGAGGAGAAAGCTAATACTGTAATATCCTTAAAAATTGTAAGGGATTTCAATAGGAAAAATATTTCCATTGGTTTGTGAATCTGTGAACAGAGGGCAATTATGGTGAATTATAGGAGAATGGCAGATAACAGGAAGTCCTTCCAAGCTTCCGGGTGAGCAGCACAGCTCAGCATCATCTACTGGGATTTAAATACAGCTTGAACATATGCATTTTGGAAATATTACAAGAAGGATTAGGGTCACACTGTGAGAGGATTAGTTTATTTTCACTGAATGAAAGAATGGAAGAAGTCAAGCATTAAGGGGCTTCACTGCACGAGGATGAAATGTCACTCTCACCCCTCCTCTGAAGAAAGCATTTTATTTGCTGGAAATTCTGTTCATGTTTTTCAAGATCATTATATTGAAAATGATATAAAAAGGCATCAGTTATATGCTAGGGTAGAGAAAGGTTTCCTGGGTCACAACTTTAAAGGACAGTGCGGGTCCTTTAAGAAATATGTGCTCCGAATTTGTTTTATTGACTTAAAGATTAAAGAGGCAACGCTATATAGCAAAAATGTGGAGCCCTGTAGCTTAGTGGTTAGAGCACTTGCCTCGCAAGCGAGAGACCAGTGTTCAATTCCCGGAAGGGTGAAATGTTCGGAAAGTTTTTTTATTCCACATGCCTCTGTTTGCCTAGTAGTAAGTAGGAACCTGATTGTTATTCAATCGGCAGATTGCTATTTGGGGAGTAATAATTCCTTTAAAAAGATTGTTCACTCAATCCATGTCTCTTTGTAGGACACTGCTGTGTGCAAATGGCCACTGCATTTCGACCACCAAATATAGTGATTTCAGTTTAAAGTATATTCTATGAAGCACTTTGAGAAGTCTCAAATACGTGATAAGGTGCTATATCAAATACAAGGATTATTATTTTCATTATAAAAATGCTTACTGTGAGAGACGTTCAGATTGTTGGTCAAAAGACACTGAGATCTTTGCCCGAGCAACATATTATATTACTTAGTAGCTTGATGAAAATGATGATATTTTCAAGAGAGTGTTCTAAATATGACTTGGTGCACAGTTTGGAAAAAAAAACTTTCTTGATTCAACTTTCTTGATTTCAGAAATCAGTATGTATAAAAACTTATTTTGACTATGTTCCTTTAAAAAGACAAAGAGAAGGAATGGGCTTAATACTACAATTCTGACCTCCTTAATGTAATTTGTATTAAACTGAAGGTAAAAATAATCAATTTGTAGGACACTATGTGTTCAGTGACACACTAATCTTGCTGCATCACTAACTGAACTAATGTGCTCATCCCTGTGCTTAACTAGGTAAAATACTTCACCATGACAACCATTATGTTCACTGCATGCTCAAATAGGAAGATAGGAAATTACAAAGGCAGAAGGCCATTTGTCCTATTGAATCCATTCTGATATAAACATTCTTTGTAAATTCTCCTAATCCCACCAGTTGTTAACACTCTCAAGTCTGGTGAGCCTTTGAGTTCATAGTGTGGGATGATGCTCAAGTTTATAGTGTGGGATGATACCATCCTTCAGTTAAAATGTGAAACTCAGATCCCATCTGTCTGTTAAGGTAGACGTAAAGATCCCATGCCACTGTTTACATTTGTATTTGAAAACAGCAAGGATTTTCTCCCAGGGTCCTGAACAACAATCCCCCAGTTAATTGGTAAATCATTTCATGGCTTTGTGTCGTACATTGCTATGTGTAGTACATTACTGTGTGTAAATTGACTGCCACTTTCAGCTACAAATACAGTTACTTCACTGTCCATAAAACTCTGAAACATGTTCAAACATTTTGACATAAACTGCTGAATCAAATTGCATCCTTTATTAATTTAGAAATGTTATAGTATCCCTTATTAATTTTACTCTTAAAAGTACTTCACCCACAAAAATACAGTAAATTTACTTGATAGCATATTCTGTGAAACGTTTTGTGATGTCTCAAAGACCTATATCAAAGCCCTATATGCCTTATTTCGATGTCTCAAAACCCTATATCAAATATAAGTACTATTATTATTACAGTATCTAGCCATCTCACTCACAGTCCCTCAAACAATTGCTTATTTGTGCCTACTTGTGACATTGCATTCCAGATTCCTATTACTTGTACCAGTAGTCCAGTACCCAGCCAAAGTTTAATGAAATTAGAAGAGTTTTAGGCCCTATATCAAATACAAGGACTGTTATTATTATCTAGCCATCTTGCTGTTAGGCCTTCAAACAATTGCTTATCTGTGCCTTCCTGGGGCATTCCACTCCAGATCCTTATTAATTGTACCCAGCCAGAGTTTAATGAATTTAGAAGACTTTTAGGTGCTGTTTTGTTTACAGCAGAAGTATTTCACACAGATTAGAAGCAAAACAGTGCATTACGCTGTGCTTGCAACTGTAGTGACGAGATTCATGCAGATTCTATTCTCTCAACGACATTTTTCCGACTTTAATAGCAGGCTCTGAGCAATAGCATTATACGTGATGCTCAGATGGAAGCGCTCTGAGTGGCTACGCTGTGAAGAGAGTGTTATATAAGTGCAAGTTGTTGTTGTACTGCACAAAGGATCATCTACTTCTCTAAAATTGTTCATTATGTGTAAAAACAGAAAGAGAGAGATTTTGTATCAGAGTCAGATTGGTGCAAGCAAGGAATAAATTTACCCTTTTATAGCTTCAGGGAATTATTTCCTGGTGTCTGTCTTGAAATTTCCCACTGCAACACTAAACCTGTTTCCTCTTGTTCTACTCTCTGTGCCTCTGAATATATTGTTTTGGGTTTACTTTCTCAATCCCATTTAAAATCTTAAAATACCTATATAAGGACTACTCTGTGACTTTCTTTTCAAGATTGAAAAACCTTAGCTTGTCTAATGATTGTTCATAGCTTATTCATCTAACACTAAGGATCTTTATCGCTCTCCTCTGTATTGACTCTGGGTCCTCTCCAACCCCCTTATGTTGCTGGAACACTCCAGGTGCAACCTGACCAGACCATTATAGGGTTTGATTCTGATTTCTAGAAATTCTCACTTCTCAGTGACCAGTTCAGTTCAGGACTTTGAGCTCATCGTCACCACTGACATTCCAGCAAAGTGTTGGAGAGAGGTGTATATTGTTGGAAAAGAGGATAGAGTTTCTCCTGGTGTTAGGCCAATAATCCTCCATTTAAAATTGGGCATTCCCTTAATAACTGTGGGATACTGCTATGTACAAATTGACTGTTGGGTTTGCCTAGAAATAGTCACTATACTTTACAGTAAATCCTGTAAACACTTTGCGATTTTGATGTTACATGAAAAGAATGCTATTATAAGTGATATTTGCTGGATATTGAGGGGATCATGTTTGTCTGGTGTAGTGGTAGCACTTTTGCCTTTGAATCAGAAGGTTACGTACTTTGGGATGCTTTCCTTCGTGGACCTCCTGAGGCTTAGTGGTTAGAGCACTTGTCTTGCAAGCTGGGGAGACCAAGCTGGGGAGACCTGTGTTCGAATCCAGGCAGGTCAGGGCGAAACCTTGGGCAAGTTTTCTTACTCCACACGCCTAATAATAATCAGTCTAAAAAACCACAATAATAAAATTGGTCATTTCAATCCACGACTGTTTGTGGGACACTGCTGTGCGCAATTGGCTGCCACAATTCTCCCACAAATATACAGTCAGTTCACTTTACAGTATATTCTGTGAAGTGCTTTGGGACGTCGATAAGATGTGAAAAGCGCTATATCAAATGCAAGGAATATTATTCGTGAAGGGTGCTATCAAAATGCAAGTTGTTGTTGTTGCTGTTGTGCATTCAACCTCCATTATTGGGACTTGGAATCGCATAGTCTAATCTAACACTGCAATGCATTGCTGGACGTGTGTTGCATAGTCAGAGGTACCATCCTTCAGATGAGATGTTAAACTGAGGTCCCATATGTCGATTCATGTTGATCTTACAGATCAAGCAGCATTATTCAAAAATACACATTTCTCCCAATGTCCTAGGCAATAATAAATTGATCACTCAATACATGACTGTTTGTAGGTCAAACTGTGTGCAAACTGGCTACTGCATTTCACCCAGAAAATGCTCAGTCATTCCTCTTTACAGTACACCTGTGAAGTGCTTTGAAATGTCTCAATGATGTGATAAGGTGCTATATAATAATAATAATATTATTAATATTATTATTATTAATAATACAACAGCCCTTGCATTTGATTAAGTGCTTTTCACATCTTATCAATGTCTCAAAGAACTTCACAGAATATACTGCAAAGTGAATTGCCTGTATATTTGTGGGCAAAACGCGGCAGTCAATTGGTTTATTATTAGGTGTGTGGATTAAAGAAATTTGCCCAAGGTTTTGCCCTGATCTGCCTGGATTCGAACACAGGTCTCAAGCTTGTAAGGCAAGTGCTCTGACCACTGAGCTACAGGAGCTCCACAATGCAAATGTAAGGATTATCATTATTAATGTCCTCATGGTTAAAAATCTCAGAAATGCAGCAGTCTTTTCATTTTAATTTCTTATTCATACTCTTTTTCGACCCTCTTTTAATCCCTTAGAGTTTTAATACCTTCTCTTGATACTCTTTTACTTTTACAATATTGAAAGATATTTTCAGCATTTGCTGCAATGTTCCTTTTCAATTCTCACTTAATCTTTTTTTCCATCACTTTCTGTCCAGTCTTATATTCATCCCATTGGTCACTTTCTCCTTACAAGCTTGGTAAATTTTTATTCTTATTCTCCCTTTTTATTTATTGATCAATTTGGAAAGTTTTGATTTAAGTTGCCCCCAGCACTTGGATATGTGCTTGTTCTGGAGGTTCTGCATAATGTTTAACAAATTTCATCCTCAACTGATTTGTCTTTGAGTCATGTTTCCACATTCATATAATTTAACTCAGCTGTCACATCCCTGAAGTTTTTCTGTCTAAAGTTGCGTGTTTGTGCCATTTCCCATGGCAAATTTAATTTTATTGAGTTCTAAGTGCTCACCCAATGAATCAACCAATTTTACGGCCTGAATAACAACCACAACAAAATTAAATTTGTACAGTGCCTTTCACATCGGGAGGATGTCCCAAAGCGCTGGAAATAGTATCTGAGTCACTGAATTGAACTATGTCAAATACGTAACCATCCCTTTTGGATTTCAGCAAACCCAGTCCTTTCACAGTCCTTTCACCTTGAGCTTTCCCAGTTACTTGAGCTAATCGAAGTCTCCATTAGTACAGTGCATCACATTTTATTTTTGATACAGTGAGAATTTAGGAAGGAGGAAATATGTGTAGAATTACATATTTAAACAGAGAGGAAAGTTCAGAACAGCATTGATTATGGGTCTAACTATCTGTGGGATATATGAGAAATTGTGCTACACAGAACAAGAGATTTGAAGTCAGAAGTGAAGGAAGGTTCCCAGTCAGATGTCAATTGTGTTGTATCCTGTCCAAGACTGCAATAAAAATGGCAGAAGTTCTTCCAGGCTGTGATGTATTAAAGTGTTGGACAAAAATTTACTTTGAGATACAACAATAACAAATTACACTGTATAGTGCCCTTTATGATGGAACTGTCAAAGGGTCGTGGAATTGAAACGTGGAATCACTTTCCTTTCTCCATAGGAGTTGCCTGACATGTTGAGTGTCCCCAGCGCTTCTGGTCTTGTTTCAGATTTCCAGCATTTCCAGTATTTTGTGTTTTGTATAGTTACTAAGTTCTTTCTTACATATGGATCTTCTTTAGCAATAGTCTACACGACATGCAACACTAGATGTAAGCCTGACTCAGTTGATAGCATTTATCTGAAAGTCATGGCTTCTAGCTCCACATCAGGTCTTTTAGCTCAAAGAGCAGGCAGCACCCACAACACTGCATGTCAGAGGTGTTGGCATGCAACTAAGACATTAAACTGTGTGTAGTCTGGATGTTAAATAATCCTTGCATTTGATATAGCATCTCATCACATAATTCAGACGTCTCAAAGCGCTCACAGAACATATTGGAAAGTGGATTAACTGTGTATTTTGTGGGCAAAATAGTACCATGCAATACTGCAGTGTTAAAGATGCCATGGCATGATTGGAAGAGGGAAAGAGGGTTCTCCAGCTGTCTAGGATTTCCAGGTGTCAAGAGGATCCATTCAGCCACCTATACCCCGTCTACTGCTACCCCCTCATTACCTCTCCCTCAAGACCCATCCCCCACTATACTCCCTATCAACCTTATCTCTCCCTCCTCCCTCACTGATATTATCTCCAAAATGAAACCCACCACCTGCTCCCTCAAACCCATCCCCACATCTCTCGTCATCTCCCAGCTCCATCTCCTGGTTCCCCTCCTAACTAACATTATTAACCTCTCCTTATCCACTGACACTATTCCCACCCCCCTAAAAAGAGTAATCACACCCATCTCCAATCTCCTATTCCTCTCCAAAGCCCTGGAATGAGTTGTTGCATCTCAACTTTGCTCCTTTCTTTATCAACATTCTCTCTTTGAACCCTTTCAATCTGTGCCCACAGCACAGAGACAGACCTGGTCAAAGTCTCCAATGACATTTTAAACATCTGCGATCAGGGCCCTCTCTGCCGCCTTTGACACCATCGACCACTCCATCTTCCTACACCTCAATCTTCGCGGACCTTCCTTGGCCTGAGGGGGAGAGAGACGGCTGGAGGGGGTGAGGGGGAGAGGGACGTAATCTTACCTCTCCAACAGTCTCCAGTTTGTCGCCACTAATCGCTTCTCCTCCATCCCCTGCACTGCCATGTATGGTGTCCCCCAGAGCTCTAGCCTTGGACTTCTCCCTAGCCTCCTTCAAGTCCCGCCTAACGACCCTCCTCTTCAACCATGCCACCGGTCATCCCCTTTTCCCTCTTTTCCCTCCACCCTCCCCTATTCCGATACCAGCTCGGGTCTGAAACACTGACTGTCTAGTGCCTTGGGACGTTCCCCGACATGAAAGGAACTACACAAATGTAATTTTGTTGTTGTTCTAGGCCAACAATCCTCATGATAAAACTATTTATTCACTTCTTGGATGTTGGTTAGATGTTGCTGAGTGCAAATTAGCTGTGGTGTTCACCTACTACTTCACCTACTCACTACACTTGAAATAAATCCTGAGAAATGCTTTGATTTGATGACAAATACAACAATTACAATAACACTGAAGGAAAATGTGTGGTTTACCAATCCTTAAGGTAGTCATTTCTACTCAGAGCTGAGAAGGAATATCATTATAATGGCAGGGGGTGAAAGGTGTGCAAATCAACATGTATTGCATAGTATAAAATCAGACTGTAAAAACAGAAAGAACACAAATAGGATGTCCTGGCACAGAGCTATGCTGAATTGCATTGACACCTCTGACAATAACATGTTGTCTGTTGACATATTTTCTGCTAATGTATCATATAAGATCTTTCTGGCTTCAGATTGCTACCAAGAATGTCATTTTGTTAATTCACTTAATACAAGCAAAATACTCTTGTTTCTGAGTGGGTATTTTGAAGAAAAATTAACAAAGTGTTGTGGGGAGAGGGAAGAGAGAATGAGAATGAATTTCTATCTGTTCAGATGAACGTTTTATTGTTTATTTATCTAGCAAAGACTTTCCAAACACCTTTCATGTGAGAACAATGCAACAAAAACAAAATTACATTTGTTTATCCCTTTTCATGTCGAGAAGATGTTCCCAGGCGCTGAACAGTGGGGGATCAGGACCCGAGGGTGGGTTGGCAGGATTGGAATGAGGGAGGGTGGAGAGGTAGGTGGTCAGCTGAAGGCACAGTCAAAAAGAAGTCATGCCTTGAAGGAGACAAGAGAGGGTGCAAGGTGGGATGGAGTTCCAAAGAATGGGGGCAGAGACTAAAATCCCGACTGCCAATGGGTTGGGTGAGAGACATGGAAGAGTTGAGGAAGCTGACAAGGAGGGAGTTTCTGTAGTCAAGGCTTGAGGTGTTGGATGCCTGTATGAGGGTCTTGGCAGCCTGAGGATTGGGGCAGTGGTGGAGTTGAGCAATGCTGCAGAGATGGGGGAAGACACTATATGATGCTACCAGTACCTGAGGCAGCAGTCAGCAATGAGAAGAGTGTTTCATGCCATCAGTCTTGTGGATCAAACCTGGGTTCCAGAGGGAATGTGCTGTTTTAGAGATCACATTAACAGTAAAATGACAGTCACTCGTATACTATTAGCAGGTCTGCAGGAGAGCAGACAAAGTGGAGGATAATAATAATCCTTGCATTTGATATAGCACTTTTCATGTCTTCTAAATATCTCAAAGCACTTCATAGAAAGTGAATTGGATGTATATTTGTGGGTGAAACGCAGCAGCCAATTGCATACAATGTTGTGCAATGTTGCGGAGGTGTGCGATGGCAGAGTGGGTCATAGCATGGATATGGGGGAGAAAAGTCAGTTGACGGTCAAACAAGATGCCTAGGTTCCTGGCTGGCTTGCTGAAGTGGTGTGTGCATCTGTGGATGCTGTAACTGTCAGTGCCTGAGGTACAGAGGAGATAGCCTCGGTCTTGCTGACATTCAATAGTAGAAAGTTGATGTCTGAAAGACAGCCTGTCAGGACAGCAGTAGTCCTGGATGTGATGGTAGAGGCAAGGAGATACCGTTATGTGTCATCTGCGTACATGTGGAAGTTGACTCTGTGCCTGTGGATGATGTCACCAAGATGGAGCATGTACAGGTTGAAAAGGAGAGGACCAAGGACGGAGCCATTAGGAATACCATGCAAGATAGTGCGGAGCTTGGAGTAGAAGTTGTTTGTGGAGACAAAGTGGAGCCAGTGTGAAAGATAGGATCTGAACCATTCATGTACGAACCTTCAAGGTTAAGGTGAGAGGAGAGACGGTGGAGGAGGATAGAGAGGTCCACAGTGTCGAAGGCAGCACGAGGAGACAGAGGGAGCTCTGATCATAGATGGACTGGATGTTATTTGTCACCTAGACAAGGGCTGTTTCTGTGCTGCCCACAGAGGTGTGTGAGATGTCTCAATTTCATTAAGTAATTCTGAGTATTTTAAAAAACTATTATTGGAGCAGTGCCATGACATTCTCCAATAACTGTTTTTTGTAATAAAATACACAATGGTGGGGGTAGGAGTGGGGTGGTGTATCAGCAGCAGGCCAAGCCATCATTACCGTCAACAAAAACAATAACAGCCATCTGACTGCTACTTCTCACTGAAGAATTAATGGCTGATCATGTAACTACCACAAAGTAGTGATAATAAGAATAGTCCTTGTGTTTGAAATAGAACCTTATTATTTCTCAAAATTAGTTGCCTCAAGACCCCACCTATTCGACTGTGCCATCAGTCAGCCCCCTTTCCTTCCCTGCCCTCCACCCTCCACGATCTGGACTTTAGCTCCAAAACACTCATTGTCCAGTTCCTTGGGATGTCATCCTGATGTAAAAGGCACTATACAAATGTAATGTTGTTGTTGTTGTTTTTCTCAGACACTGCAGCATTTCCTCAGCACTTTGTTGACTATCAGCCTAATCTATGAACTCAAAGATGACTGAGCAAATTGGCTGCCACGTTCGTCTACAGAATACAGTCGTTATGCTTTACAGCAAATCCTGTGAAATGCTTTGAGACATCCTGTTGACGTGAAAGGTGTTGTATCTAGTGCAAAATCCAAGGATTAATGTCTCATCATGAGGCTTGAACAAAAATGCTTTGATTGAGAGGCGAAAGTCCTACCAAGTGGTACTCATTACCTGTAAACGTAACATTACTATCTTAGACACAATAGGATCAAAATCACATTCAGTGACATCAGATAGAATTTCAACTTACTGCTGCTTGTTTGCTCTGGAAACTGAATACTGCACAGGATTCTTGTAATAAACATTGGAACTATCTTGTCAAGTTAGCAGTATGGTTAGCAACTGCAAATAAGCATCTCCCATAACTCTTGGCCAGTGGCAATGCATGGGCCATTTATTATGTCACTTGCTGCAGCCAGCAAAAACTGTTGATCAAATATAGAATACATTTTGCAGTCGAATTGTACCATTTATTAGAGATGGGCAAAATATTTAGATTTTAGTTTTATTTGTGTTGACAGAAGCTATTTCCAGTTTGGTATTCCTCCCTTCCTCTCTCCTGGATCAGCTTACAGTGAGTGTTGGAAAAATGTGCAGTGAAAGCCTCATCACAGCAAAGCCTGATTCTATGGTGCATTCATTGTAAATACAGTGTAGACCACTACAGTGTCACCAAATCTCAACTGGGATGCTATTATATGGAGCTCACAAATAGCCTCAGTGTACCTAGGCTTGCAAGAAAAATATAATAATAACAATGAATAATTCTTGCATTATAACAACAACAACAACAAAATTACACTTGTACAGCATCTTTCACATCAGGAGGATGTCCTAAGGCGTTGGTCCCAAGGTGCTATCTTATAATATAGAACAATAATCCTTGCATTTGACCTAGCGCCTTAACACATCTTCGAGACGTTTCAGAACCTTCACAGAATATATTGTAAAGTGAATTGACTGTGAATTTTGTGGACAAAATAGCATTTGATATAATACCTGAGACATACCTGACAAGCAGTTCACAGGATATACTGTATGGCTGTGTATTTTGTGGGCAAAGGGACAGCCAATTTCTTCCACAACATTATCCCTCAAACAGCCGTGGAGTGAATTACCAATTTTATTTGGCCACCAGAGGAAATTCTTTTTTCTCTTTGAATAGTGCCATGAGATCTTTAACATCCACCTGAACTGGCAGATGGGACATAAAGCAACCTCCAAGCAAGTAAAGTTAGAACTCACAACCTTCTGACTTGGAGGCAAGAGTGATGGTAATTGAGCCGGAGTGACACTTGAGGGATCACTGCACGTGATCACTATTCAATAAGGGGTGCTGGGATCTGCACCATTTAGAATTTGCGTGACAGCAACATTAAGCTGAATTATGATTCTCCACCATGGTAACCCTCACAACTGAACTTCATGTAAAGAAATGAGCACTTGACTGAGTTTAAGGAGCCGAGACATAACAACTGAAGGGAAATAAACACGATGCTTGTAAATGATCAAAGGGTGATATTGTACTGGGGGGAGGGGAGTCTTTCCTGGCTTATAACGTGTACCAAGAGCTCCCCCACTTGTGCTCAGCTTAGGCCCATGTATATTCCTCACCTGCCCAAGGCCAGCCATTAAACTGCTGAAAGCATCATCTTACAAAATAGGCTGAAAGCTGTTGTTGAGAGGCTTGCTAAGTATGTTCTTGATAAAATAGGAAAAACAAACCTCCAGTTTACAACAAAATCAACCACAAAATTACACTTGTCTAGCGCCTTTCACGTTGGGAGATGTCCCAAGGCGCTGGGGAGTTTAGGGAGTGAAATGAAAAACTATAGCTCCCTTGAATGTTGCTTTGCTTATTTGTAGTTACTTCCCACACCATGACCAGGATTTGGCTACAGAGGAAATGCACCATGAAGCTGATGCACAACTCTGCAGACTCGAATCACGTTTTTCCCCATTACAGAGAGGATCGATTTCAAGATCCTCACTCTTGTGTTCAAATCCCTCCACTCCTCTGCACCCGCCCACCTCTCTAACCTCCTCTCTCCTCACAACAGCACCCGTTGCCTTTGCTTTCCTGTGTCTGGCCTCCTCCTTACCCCCCAAATCCTCCGTTCCACAATCGGCGGCCGTGCCTTCGGGCCACAAGGCCCGAAGCTCTGGAACTCCCTCCCTCACTGCCTTCGTCTCGCCCCCTTCTTTCCTATTTTCAGGTAGTGCATGAAGACTTTTCTTTTCGACTGTGCTTTTGGTCATCTTTTTCCTCCTCCCTCTGGCAAGGACCCATGATCTGCTTTGTGAAGCGCTCTGAGACGCCGTCTGGCATGGAGGGCACTATATAAATCAAAGTTGTTGTTGTTGTACCAGTGAACACATCCTCATTAGTATTTTATATGAGCCCTGTGAGGAATAACTCTTTGGTTTGTTGTATAGGTATGGCTGTTGAGTCCTGCAGTGTAGTGGGTAGCGAGAGAGGACCTGCGTTCGATTACAGGCCGGGCGAAACCTTATGCAAGTTTCCTTACTCCACATGCCTCTGGTTACCTACCAATACGTAGGAAGAACCCACTTGTTAGTCGATTGACGGATCACTTTCTGGGGGTAATAATCCCTCCCCTTTCAATTTTTTTTTGTCATTCAGTCCATGACTGTTTGTGTGACACTGCTGTGTGCAATTGATTGCCACGTTTTGCCCACAAAATACACATTTGTTACACTTTACAGGGTATCCTTTGAAGCCTTTGAGACATCTTGAAGGTGTGATAAGGTGATATATCAAATGCAAGGATTATTATTTATTAAATTAATCAATGATGGTACCAGTTGTTGCATGCCTATTGTAGAGTGCTTTAAATCACTGCTGTTATGAGCCTGAAGTCTCTGTATCTACATCCACGGTTGATATGTCACAGTGATTAGTACCAGACTGAGCTGCCTCTGCTACCACCTGCACAGCACTTTCTCATGTTCCGCCCGAGCAAATAATCTTCTCATTTCTCAGGTCTTTTGCCTTCTCACTGCAGAACAGAAGAACTATTAGAAGAAGTTATAAAAATATGAATAGCCTTTTGTCCCCCAGTTTCAATCCTTCCTTCAAGAAATGAGTTGACCTTTTGCTTGACTTTACAGTTATCCTTTGCTGAATCTCTCTTGCTTTACTCAAGGTTTTAGAAATAAAGCACGTGTCGCCTTGCTCATAGGAGTTTGGTTGGATCAGAAAGTCAGTGATGGCTTGTTATAATGGGCCACTGTTACCATGGTGAAATCTCTTCTAATGAATAAATGTGCATGTTTTGACACGATTATGGTTCAAAGACATTATTGCATCACTATTGCTGCAGGTTGTTTAATTTTTCCAAATTATAGTGTTGAAAAATTCATTGATGTTCATACAGGAGGGAAAAAGAGGAGAAACGTCATGCTTGTTTAGTAATATCTGAGATGGCAGCAGATTTATTTCATAGTCGACCACAGGAGCAAACCATTGTCGTAAATTGTGTGGGTGTGAGAATGGTTGGGTTGGTTGTCGTGGTGGGGGGGTTTTCATTTCCTTTGGTGTTTAGGAATAAATAGCTTTTACTGCATAATGTAGTTATAAGAATAACAACAACAACTTTGATTTATATAGCGCCCTCCACACAGGACGGCGTTGCAGAGCGCTTCACAATAACGGATCCGGGACCGAGCCAGGAGCAGGGGTAGAAAGGTAACCAAAGGCGCGGTCGAAGAGAAAGGTCTTTAACTGCGACCTGGAACTGGGAAGAGAGGGGGTGAGGCGAAGAGAGTGAGGAAGGGAGTTCCAGAGCCTCGGAGCGTAGTGGCTGAAAGCACGGCTGCTGATGGTGGAGCAGAGGATATGGGGGACATGGAGGAGGCCAGACCCAGTGGAGCGAAGGCAATGGGTGCTGGTTTGAGGAGAGAGGAGCTCGGAGAGGTAGGGGGGTGCAGAGAAGTGGTTATAAATCATAATCCTTGCTTTTAAAATAATGTCTTTCACATCTGGAGGACATCTCAAAGTGATGTTTTGTAGCTTTTACTCTCAAATGTAGTGACTGTATTTTGTAGACAAACAATTTGGGCACAATAATATGTAACAGGCAGCTTTGAAGTTAATTTTACTTGGGGTTTGTTGGCCATAACCCTGAGAGAAATTCCAGCGTTTTTCAAATACTATGGATTCTCTAACATTCATTTGAACAGACAGATAAGTCTTTGGTGTAATGTCTAATCCAAAGGACTGCATTTCCAACAATTCAGAGTACCACTAGGACTGTGTTGGTGTATCATGATACTCATATATCATGAGTTTAAACCCTCAACCTGGGAAGTGAACCTAAACCTAAAGGAAGTGAACCTAAAACCTTGTGAGTCAGAAACGTAAGTGCTACCAATTGATCCAGGTTGTGTTGTGCATGTGTTTGGTAGGCAAACAATTAATCAGGAGGATTGTTAGCCAGAACTCTAGGAGAAACTTGCTTTTTTTTCCAGTGATGTCAAATGATCTTCTAAACGATTGATAAAGTGGTAATCAATGAGGCAGGAATGTTTATAATAAGGTGCAAGGTCCCAGTCCTCAGGTCAATGAATTAGTACTCGGGTTTTATTTCTTCTGCATCTTAAGGGTCAAGTGTTCATTAGTTTTCAGTGAATGAATGATGTCTGCCTGTGGGAAGAGAATCAATACGATTGTCTACTGATATTACATAGGACCAGACTGTAAAAAAAATCTGGGAAATTAGCTCAATGATTTAATAAACCTCGTATTGTCTGGGGCATCCTGTAGCTTTGCAATTAGAACACTCGCCTCACAAGCGAGAAGAACTGGGTTTGATTCCTGGGCCTGTGTCCTTCCTACACACACCTCTGTTTACTTAGCGGTAAGTAGGAACCCGGTTGTTAGTTGATTGGTGGATTGCTTTTCTGGGGGTAATAATTAATTAATGCAGCTGCAGCGATTCACCCTATAAATATAGTCAATTCACTTTGCAATATTTTCTGTGAAGCTCTTTGCGATGTCTGAAAGACACGATAAGGTGCTATATCAAATGCAAGGGTTGTTTTTCATCAGTAATAGGTACTTAACTAATGAAGTGTTGACCTGAAGGCTCTAAAAGTTTTCCAAGAGAGTTGTTATTTATTTTTCTCTTTTTACAATCTCTTTGTAAGAGATTTACATCAATTTAGTTTTGAGCTAATTTGGGATTTCAGTGTTTAAGGCTCAGAAGCCTGAAATTCCAGTTGTCCATCGGATTGGGTAATAACTTTGACAATAGCAACTACAACGGCGAACTACATTAGAGGTTTATATCGTCAATGTCCCTACATGGAAAGAGGGAAATTTCCATGTACAGGTGGCATACATTGAATTCTGGGTATTTTTCAGTATGGTGATAGGTTTCTGCGTGTCAGACACCCAACTAAAGAGAAAAGAGACTTCCAGCATCTGTAGTATTTTGTACCTTTAGAGGCTGACTGTAACCTTGGAGTTTGGTCTGAATCTAGCTGGAGTAATGGGATGTTTTCTGTACACAATCAGCCTGATCAGTCTCAAGCCAATTCCAATGTATGTGAGATCACAGGCTGAGATCCTTTTCTGTAATAATGTGTGTAACAACAGTTGGTTCTTTCCCAGTGAAATTCATTGCAGAGTTGGAAATAAAATGTATGTGTCTGCAAGAACATTCCATTTGTTTTATTTGCTGAAAGTCCATACAGCTGTTTTAAAACCTCATTTTGAATGTTGGAAGTCGATGTCAAATTGACCTAAGTTATTAAATTGCCCATGTCATCAATATTGCAGAGAGAGGCATTTTAATGCCTGGTTACATTATGGATGTTAGTTATAGGAATAGTGTATTGAGACTTTCAAATGATTGGTTTTCGTTTCCTAATAAATGGCTGTGGTAATTGAGATGACAGCTTCTGTGCAAGCAATGGAAAAAGTTTCACGTTTTATGGCCCCCAGTGTCACCTTAATGCATTCCCAGGTCAGGTTCAAAATAGTTAGATGCAGAGTTATTTCCTCGGTTCTAACAAAATATGTGCAGACCCAATCTCAGAAGAGGAACTCCCAAATGTACAAGTTTTTATTTCACTCACAAATCTCTGCATTTCTGACTGAAATTGCCAACTCCAGAATTAGGAGCAGTATTGTCCTGTGATCTCACATACTTTGGAATTGGCTTGAGACTGATCAGGCTGATTGTGTACAGAAAACATCCCATTACTCCAGCTAGATTCAGACCAAAGTCCAAGGTTACAATCAGTCTCTAAAGGTACAAAACACAAAATACTACAGATGCTGGAAATCTGAAACAAAAACAGAAGTTGCTGGGAAAACTTCTGGTTTTGTTTCTAAAGGTGCAATCCTCATTTGGGGGGATTTTTTCATTTTTTTCCTTCTGATTTTCAGGAATATACTGGGATTCCAAAAGTGGTACTGTACTGTTTGGCTAAGCTCCTCAGAGAGTGAACCTTGTCTTGTGTAGGGAACTCCCAGTGTGTTGTGGGTACATGTGAGACCCTGGCTCCGCCTGAATATTAATGTAACACACAGGCAATTCGCAGCAGAAGACCTAGTTTATATCATGAGATGTTTTTTCCTGCAACCTGGTATCAGTAACACTATTATGTTCCTGAGAAGAGCTTTTCATCCCGCAGATTTCTAGAACTCTTCTAAGAGTGATCGGTTTCATACCACTTTCTTGCTCTTCGCACATATTCAGATGTTTGATTCATCGTATTTAAAAGCTATTATGGGTTTTGCTTCCAGCACAGTTTTACTTCAATAACTCACTGAATAAAAAAAAGTTCTATCCTTTCTTTTGTGTGGCCTGGCTCAGGTGGCAGCATTCTCACCTCAAAGTTAAAAGGCTACACAGGTATCCCCTGGTTTACTACAGGGTTGCGTTCCTGAAAAACATCACGCAAATCGAAAAGTTGTAAATCATTTCCCATGTGGTCCCATTATATACCCCGAGATGAATTATTTTGACAACATTTTCGGACCACTAAAATAACCACACAAAACACACAAAATAACACACATAGGCAAGATTTAGAATCTAAAGTAATAACTCTGCTGGGTTTCTTTGGCAGTAATACTGCTGCTCATTTCACTTACTGGTCTTTTCTGACATCGTAGAAACGGGGTACAGGCTGTAAATTGCTTGAAATTACGTGTCGCTTCAAAAGAAGCTGGCTTTTAAACAATGACGTAGTGCAGTGGTTCCCAACCTTGAGTCCCGACCCAAATCAGGGTCACGGGGGTCCCTCAGTAGTGTCGCAAAGAGTCATCCGATTTTTTTTTCCTTTTTTTATGTTGAAAATGCTTTTTTAACTCTAAAAAATACTTTTAACACTAAAAAAAAAGCTTTTAGCGCCCCCAAAAAGAGCGACACAGCCGACCAAATTGTATAAAGAGCGTACTTACGAGTTCTGCTGAGTCCACAAAACAGACGGAGATAAAGTTTCGGCTGAGCTGAGCTTCAGTTGCGGTATCGCCTCCTAGTGGTGGGAGGACTGATTGGAGACAATTTGGGTCACAGCAAAAAAAGGTTGGGAACCACTGACGTAGTGACATGCTATTGGCTAGTTCAAATGCTTGGATACAGTATACAACTGCGATTTTACCACGAAATACACTATATATTGTGCATGTGCAAAAACATTTGTCGTTAAAACGAAACAAAATATTGTACATCGATAAAAAGGTGTTAAAAAATTATGTTCATTAAATCAAAAACGTGTAAATAGAGATGTCGTAAATCGGGGGATACCTGTAGGTACAAGCCTCACATTGGAATTTTTGAGACTGCAGAACAGCAGTGGTCCTGGAATCAAGAGTGAAGGCAGAGAGAGCAAGTTGGGTGGCACCTGCATATATGTGGAAGTTAACCCCATATCTGTAGATGATGTTGAGCAAGAGTATCCAGGTATTAAAGAGGAAAGGGTAGAGGAGTGACTAGCATAAAGACTGTATATGTTAACAAAAAAAACTTATGAGCAATTGAGATGTATTTTGATGCTGGAAAATTGTCAACGATTAACAGCTACATTTAAGACAGAACTTGTCAGTCATCAAAATTCTAGGTTTTGACCAGCTGAAAGACTGATGATTCTTTTTGTTTTTGCACAAATGAGTGAGTGTTCAAACTTGCTTTGACGCATGCTTTTCTATTCAACTAAATGATTTGTTTTTTGCAGCTATGTCCCTCACATATACAGGTCTATACAAGTTGCATTAAGGCTGCTTTCAAACCCTACAAGCCAAAATACTACACGTCTGCGTGACCCCGACAGACACCCCGCTTAGTAATACAGAGACGTAAGGAAATTGGTGACCCTTTTGTTGTCATTGGTCATCCTGAGAGCTTGGTCTTATCTAGTGTTAATCGTCTCCACCATTTAAAGGCTTTTGAAAATGGAGGTCAAGGCTCTGACTTGCCTCCTGGTGAGTCTATCTCATGAATTGGCTACATGTGCATGTAATGGTTTCTGTTGCTGGTTCACAGGTCCAGGTAAATAATAATCCTTGCATTTGATGTAGTGATTCACATCTTCTGGAGGTCTCAAAGCGTTTCACAGAATATAGTAAAGTAAATTGACTATATTTGTGGGCAAAATGCAACAGCCAATTGCACACAGTAGTATCCCACAAACGGTCGTGGATTGAAATAACCAATTTATTATTGTTTTGTTTTGGAGGGATTATTATTAGGTGTGTGGAGAAAGGAAACTTGCCCAAGGTTTTGCTCTGACCTTCCTGGATTCGAATCCAGTTGCTCTAACTACTGAGCTACAGAGTTTTTTTTAAAAATATATTGTTTGCGTAGCAGTAAATGAGAATTCAATGGCCTGGCTTTTTGCATGATTCTGGATGGTAAACTTGACCAATCTGCCAAAATTCAACCTCACCACTGCAGTTCTGTACATCAAGTGTTGACACCTTGTGTTACCACACAATAATGAGAAAAATAAACATGATGGAATTGCATGTGATATTTTGGCTGTAGTGGTCTTCTGGGTGGAGGTTAATGTTTCTCCCAACCGAGGGAAGTTCAGGGATCATGGCAAGGTGAACTTTTTAGTTTATTTCTACCTCTATTAGAATGAGATATGCTTTGCAGCACACAGAGTTTTGTTGTGCAACAGTCAATAAACTTAACGGTAAATACTTGCAAAGCATTTTGAGATATTTCAACGCAATAAAGTGTTTCAAAAAAAGATGTTTTCATTTACACTCTTCATCTGAAATGCAGATGAATTAGATCCATCTTTAAACTAGGCTGTTGTTGAATTTAAAAAAAAACTGCAGTGATACTAATATAAACATCTACTTAAAGATGAAGACAAAATAATATATTACTATTTTTGTCTGAGCTTGTAATGTGATAGAGGATTAAGTTGAATTAAATGCCTCCAGACCTAAAGGTTAGAGGCTTATCTACTTTTCGTGAATCAATTTTTCTTTTGCAGTGTAAAGGCTTGAATTGTAGATTGCTGTCTTAGAACAGGTGGTCCCTGGATTTCAGTACTGTCAGATATTATCCTTTGTAAAGGACCTCCCGAGATCCTATCCTGCACTATATAAATGCAAGTTGTTGTTTTTGTTTGATGTTGTTGTTGCTGTTTCCAACAGATGTTTACAATCCCACCCACATATGAAAAGATTGGTCTGGATGAGTAAGACCCTTCAGCCCATCTGATATTATCAATCCAAAATGCATCCCCTGCCGTCTTTCTATTTCAAGATCAAACTGCTTTTTAGATGAATCCGGTGCCTTGGCCAGGTGAACAATTTCCTGGCAACCTATTCCAGTCATGATACTCATGTTAATTACCCTCTAGGTATAGAAAAAGGGTTCCTGGGAACTGTCCTAAAATTGCCCTTTACAACTCTGAATCTATGTTATATTATTTTACTCTCAAGACACAAGAATGCTAGCTTGTCAGAAACATTGAGCCCAAGAATCGTTCAGAGTTTAGATATCATTATAACAATTCTGAAATAAATAAATGTAAATTTACAAGGATTTCTGGATAACAGTACATAATAGTGGTTGACAATTTAAACTACACCGCAACATCTTGGCCTTGGGACAAATCCTGGTCAAAACTGAAGTCTTTGATGTACGCAGGATTGTCCACAGGAGACACTCTTTATATCTCCTTGGATCTTTAACAGCATTAATAGCATTAATGTGGATGGTTGCTTTTTTGAACAGCCCCCTTTTTTAACTTTGGAAAAAACTGTCCAAATGTCTCAATTTCTGAATCTAAGCACATTACTGGGGTAATTTTTTATCTTGAAACTGGATGAGGTCAAAGATTCCTGTCATACCCATATGCTGGGCCTTCTCCACTGTTCCAATATTTGGAAGACCTGATTATTGGGTTCTGTCTATTGGGTTCATTACAGAAAATATAAGTTGGCAAAGAATCTGACATTATTAAAGTTGTTAACAACATAGAAGATTTATTTGATGCTGTAAATTTAATCCATCACCTTCTTTTCAGTGTAATATTTTACAAATCTTGACATTTTGCTGTGCTTCTGTGCTTTAACTGCAAGAATATTATTTATTCACGATTTTTGTGTTCAGCGACTGGAAGCAACATTTTTTTACAAAATTATAAAATAATTGTAAAAAAAATTATAAAATAATTCAATGGAGGAGGTTACTGTTGAATGATTGTGGTGCTGAGATGGTGCTTGTGGGGCTCAATTGGTATGAGACAGAGTGAGGGTTTTACTACTTAGCATTATGAGGGAAGGGGAGGGAACCTTTGATCTTCTAATTGATCTCTTTTCTCACTTGGTATTGAGGTTTTGATTCCTTGTACAGAGCTTTTCTCCCAGGAGACAGAGTGAGTATCATGATGTGCTTAAATGGGGAAGGTTTTGAATAGGCCTTTAGGTTTTTTAAATTTAATCATACGATCTGGAACGCTACCCTGTGTGAGAGGTGCTATATAAATACAAGTTATTGTTGTCATTTGTTAGCTGTAGAAGGAGCAGGCTTGATAGGGGCCCATAGGGAGAAAAACACTACACCACCAAAAACCCCACCTGTTTACACACAGTCACCATTATTGTTTTCAAGCAAGGAATGTTCTCCAGGCCAACAATCGCCCAAATAAAATTGGCCATTTGATTCATGGCTGTTTGTGGGCGATGGCACCCATGTTTGCAGTCACTACACTTCTTGAAATCTATCTGATTCAAAGCTCTGCCTGCATAAACTCGCATTCCCATCAGTTCAGTCCTTGCCAGGATCCACTAGCTTTCTATGGCAGAAAGGATCACTTCTAGATTATCAAACTTACTTACAAATCATTTTATACCCTACAACCTCCCTATCTCTCCTTACACTGCATTCCACTACCCATCCCTATTGCTAACATGCCTTTTGCATGTCCCCCGTCCTCTCCACTCCATCAGTGCTGGCCTTGCTTTTAGCCACTGAACCTCTAAACTCTGCCTCAATCCTTCCACCTTTCAACAACAGCCTGTCTTTTTGGAGTGATGTTTTTGGAGTGATGATCCTCTGAACCGTCTCCACTCCCGATCATCACCGTGGTACACAACTCACCTCCGTTCCCTCAAAAGCCAAGTGAGAGCAGTTGAACGCACCTGGCTCAAATCTAGCCTCACGGTCCACCGGCAAATCTGGCTGGACCGCATCAAATTTTACCGCTCCGCCGTAGCCGCCACCAAATCAGCCTTCCACTCCAGGATAATCCTGGAAGCGAAGGACAACCACCGCCTCCTCTTCGCTACCACCAACCAGCTCCTCCTCCCCCCCACCCCCGTCTCGCTTCACAGATCCTCTCCTCAAACGAATGTTGCGAGGAGATGTTGGACTTCCTCGAGTCCAAAATAGAGAGAATCCACTCTGCGGTTTCCTCCTCCCATCTCTCCTCCACCTCCGCCCCTCCATCCGTTATTTCAACCCCCACCCACCCCCCCTTCCATACATTCAACCCCACCTCTCCGTCTTCAGTCACAAAAATAATCACCACCATGAAACCCACCATGTGTTCACTGGACCCCATCCCCACCCCCCTCCTCCGCACCCAGCTCCACCTTTTGGCCCCGTTCATTTCTGTCACCATCAACCTTTCCCTCTCCTCAGGCACCGTCCCTACCTCCCTTAAAACGGCCACCATCACCCCTATCCTGAAAAAACCCTCCCTTGATGCGTCGCAGCCATCAAGCTACCGACCCATCTCCAACCTCCCGTTTTTATCTAAGGTCCTTGAAAGAGTGGTTGCCTCCCAGCTCCGCTCTTTCCTCTCAACTCACTCATTCCTTGAACCCCTCCAATCAGGCTACCGCCCTGCTCACAGCACAGAAACTGCCCTGGTCAAGGTCACTAATGACATCCAACCACCTGCGACCAGGGCTCCCTCTGCCTGTGTCGATCACACCATCCTCCTCCAACGTCTTTCCTCCCACCTCAACCTTCAAGGCACAGTCCTTGACTGGTTCCATTCCTACCTGACCCACCGCCTACATTTCCTCAAACCCCCGCACAGTTTCTCACGGCATCCCCCAGGGCTCTGTCCTCGGCCCCCTCCTTTTCACCGTTTACACGCTCCCTCTGGGCGATGTCATCCGCAAACATGGGGTAAATTTCCATATGTATGCGGACAACACCCAGCTGTACCTTTCTGCCTCAACCCTCAACCCCCAGACCATCGATGTTCTGACAGCATGTCTGTCTGACATTGAGTCCTGGACGAGGGACAACTTCCCCCAATTGAACGTGAGCAAGACCGAGGCCCTCCTGATTGGCTCAAGCCAGCGCCTCCGCACATCGGGCGCTGCCAGCCTCAACATCCAAGGCTGTACTCTCCACCTCACAAAGCCAATCAGGAACCTCGGCATCACGTTCGACCATAAACTCTCCTTCCTCCCCCACATTCGTGCCTTGACCGGCACCGCTTATTTCCACCTACGCAACATTGCCAGGCTCCGCAACTATCTCACCCCCCGCGCTGCCGAAACACTCGTGCACGCATACATCACCTCACGGCTGGACTACGGAAACTCTCTCCTCGTCGGCCTCCTCAGTTCTTCCATTCACAGGCTGCAGGTCATTCAAAACTCTGCAGCCCGTGTACTATCCCACACCCGCCTTCGTGACGACATAACCCCCACCCTCGCCCGTCTCCACTGGCTCCCCATTCTCTAGAGGATCGAGTTCAAGATCCTCGTCCTCACCTTCAAGGCCTTACACGGCCTTGCCCCGCCCTATTTAACCGATCTACTTTCCCCCTATAAGCCCACCCGGATCCTCTGTTCAGCAGGAATTGGCCTGCTCCAAGCCCCCCGCCCGAACCGCCCCACCATCGGAGGCCAGGCCTTCAGTTTCTCCGCTCCCACCCTGTGGAATACCATCCCCCAATACCTCCGTCTTGTTTCTTCCCTTTCCTCTTTCAAGGCCGGTTTGAAGACTTTCCTCTTCGACCGTGCCTTTTGTTCCCCCCCGAACTTTTCAACCTCCCCTACGTGTTTCACCCCTTCCCGAACACTCGCCTCCCAGCTCGGGTAACACGCCTCCTGTGCAGCGCCTTGGGACTTCCTCCCGACGTGAAAGGCGCTTTCTAAATTTAAATTGTTGTTGTTGAGTGCCCTTCACAGGTAGAGGGAAAGGCATTCCATGGGGGAACCATCAGTAAGCAAGCTTTCAGCCATTCCACCCTCTGCTCTTTCGATTGTCATCAGATTCCTTTGCCTTGTCCCCCCTTCTCTATGCCTTAAGATTTATCTCTTCAAGTGTACTTTCGCACCATTATCTTCTCTTCAGCTTTTCCCCTCCTCAATCTTATACAGTAATAATAATAATCCTTGCATTTGATGTAGCACTTTTCATGTCTTCTAGATGTCTCAAAGCACTTCACAGAATATACTCTAAAATGAATTGACTGTATACTGGTATCCCCCCCACCAACCGTGGCCTCACCAACCACGAAACTCATGCATCCAGTTTGCTAAATGCGACAACCCTCGCAAACCGCGTTTTGCGCATCCGCGATTTAAATCCGCGGGTTTAAATTTTCAAGTTTCACTCCTCCAAACAAGGGACCGCATTCATCTGCATATTGATGTGTATTCATCCGCTCCGCGTTTCCCGCCTATCAGCATCTTTACTACCCCATGTGGTCTAGCTGCACTCGTGGATCTACAGGTACTGTGTTTGTGTGAACAGCTTGCATATAGCACTAGGACCCAGTTTGCAATGTTGCAATCAACCAGCGACAATGCTTCTTTCTTGGGATTAAGGTACATAAGAACATAAGAAATAGGAACAGGAGTAGGCCATTCGGTCCATTGAGCCTGTCCCACCATTCAATCATGGCTGATATTCTACTCTAACTCCAGCTACCTGCCTTATCCCCATACCCCTTAATCCCTTTATAAATGAGAAATCTATCTAACTCAGTCTTGAATATGTTCAAGAACTGAGCATCAACAGCCCTTTGGGGTAAAGAATTCCATACATTCACCACCCTCTGAGTGAAGAAGTTTTTTCTCAACTCTGAAAGGGCTAACCCCTAACTTTAAGACTGTGACCCCTGGTTTTAGATTCTCCAACCAGGGGAAACAATCTCTCACTATCTATGAGAGATTACAGTAACAGTAAATACAGTAACATGAATTTATTGTTGCTTCTCCGCAGCCTAGCTAGTAAGTTTGGGAGCATTGGCTGCCAGGATCTGCAGATCTCTCTCTCTCTTTGTAAATGTATCTCTCTCTGACTTACCTTCTCTCTATTTCACCTTCTCTTCCCCCCACCCCTCCTCTCTCACCTTCTCTCTCTGACTCACCTTCTCTCCCCCCCCACCACCCCCTCCCCCACCCCTCCTTCTCTCTCACCTCTCTCTGACTCACCTTCTCTCCCCCCCACCTCCCCCTCCCCCACCCCTCCTTCTCTCTCACCTTCTCTCTCTGACTCACCTTCTCTTCCTCCCACTCTCCTCCCCCACATACCCTTCTCTCTCACCCTCTCTCTATTTCACCTTCTCTTCCCCCCCCCCCCCCCCCCCCTCTCTCTCTGTGTCTGTCTGCATCAGTCAGTCAAACAGCCCCCTCAGCCCTCCGTATCACCCACTCCCCCACCGTCCGTGTCTCGCTCTCTCTGTAGTGGATTGCTGCAGATCCTGGCAGCCAATGCGCCCAAATTTACTCCCCCCTACTCCCCCATGTATGTTATAACTGTATGTTTTTTTTGTGTTTAGTTTTACTAAACGCGAACTTACCTCCTGTATCTCCATGTTTCGCATAGGGCCCTGCATTTCCCAACCGCGAAAAAGCAAACTTACTCCCCATATCCCCGTGTTTCCCATAGGGCCCTGCATTTTCCAACCATGATTTTTCCAACCGCTAAGATTTACAGGAATGTATCCCCCACAGTTAGGGAGGGATACCTGTATTTTTTGAGTGAAACGCGACAGCCAATTGCACACAGCAGTGTCCCACAAATAGTTGTGGATTCAGATGACTAATTTTTTTTATCATTGTTTGGCCTTCTTGTCAGTTTCAAGTGTCCACCCATTTGAAAGGCGCTTTCTAAATGCAAATTGTTGTTGAATTTGGTTTGGATCTTGACCCTGTCAGATATAACTCTATTGTGTAGGATATTTTGATAGATCTTAATTTTTGAAAGTAACAAAGCCCCGTGAGCTGATGGAATTACTGGTTCTAATTTCTTCAGCGAACTGAAACAGACGTTAGGTTTGTGATTGTCATGGTAACGGTAGCAATAACTTCCCACCATGCCATAAAATCATGAGTTCCTGACATTGTGAAAGTCAGTAATAGGAGATGGAGAGTTTTCATTACAAAGGTTCCCCATTCTCATCACATTGCTTCACAGGTGATTCTTTGTCATCATGACAGTCTCTTTGTATCAAGTCAACATTAACTTCGAAGGAGTTGAATAGGTAAATGTAAACAATCGCATAACTGCTGGAGTGTGCGTGTGTGTCAGTCGTATATCTTGAGACCTTGGAGAGATTTGAATGTGACAACCAGGATCTTGAACCCAAAATCAAAAGGCCAATTTTGGGGATCTTTAATATGATAATAATAATAATCCTTGCGTTTTGATATATCACTTTTCACATCTTCTAGACATCTCAAAGCGCTTCACAGAATATACTGTAAAGTGAATTGACTGTATATTTTGTGGGTGAAATGCAACAGCCGATTGTGCACAGCAGTATCCCACAAACAGTCGTGCATTGAATTTACCAATTTTATTATTGCTTTTTTTTTGGTGGTTTTGCCCTGACCTGCCTGGATTTAAACACAGGTCTCACGCTTGTAAGGCGAGTGTTCTAACCATTGAGTCTCCATATGATATTCATATGAACAGGTCGTCTGGACCTCGGTTTAATGTCTCATCTGAAGGATGGCAATGTGACTACATAGCGCTCCCCAATACTACACTGGGTTGTCAACCTACACTGTGCACCGACAACTTTCTGACTCAGAGGTGAGAATAAGCCAGACGAAAATGCGTGAATGGGACAGGTGACTCACTAACTATTACGGGAGGGCAACTGGCATCCATGAAATTATACCTGACTCTCAATGACTCCAGGAGAGGAGGAGAGAAAAGAATCACAAACAAGATCCCTGAATCACCACGTTCCATGCAATTGTATTCTTCCACATTGATGGCATTACAAACAGCCGACACAGTCTCAGAGCAGTCTCTGTTCTTTTGCTGATACCCTTCTTTTGAGATTACAGCATAATAATTTTTAAAATAAGGATTATAAAGAGCAGCAAAAAAGGGCTTTCATTTAATCTTGGGATTCAGATGATGTCCAGACTTGATTCAGGCAGAGTTCTTGTTGTTGTTGTCTGCACCCTACAATTAGATTACAATTTAATTACTCTCTCTAACCATCCATTACCCTGCTTCTAGCCACTGTGAATAACATGCTTCAAATTGTCCTGTTATGATTTTGCAACAGATTTTTTTAAGGTAAATTGCTTTTTGTGCTGCCTGTTTTCCTAATGTCTACTCTCAAAGGAGCTGTGTCTTCATAAAAATGGTTTTGGCAAATCAATTATTTGAAAGATAAGAACTGATAACATGACATGCTCAGCAGTAGAGCACTTGGCTAAATGTACAGCATTTTACAGGAATAGGCATGGAGAGCATTAGAAAGTAGTGGCACTGTACTCCTAGTTTAAGAATCACTTGAACCAATTTCTAAGAGTGTGCCACTCATTTGAATCATTGCTGGGATGCCATTAGTTCACATCTCTGAAGTGTGGCTTAATGGTTTTGTCTGTGTTCAGTTGCACTACCGTGGCTGTGGTTTGAGGTAAATGGAAAGCAAGGTACACTCAAGGTAATCCAACATGACATGAATTGCATGGCAATAGTCTGGTCAAACAGTTAGGTGCATGTCACACAACAAACTACAACACTTTCACTGGTGTTGGTCAGCCAGATGTCTTAACACATGTGGAAACCCATCACGATGCTGAAGAGTGTCCTAACTAGACTTATAGTTTCAGCTATGTGTGCCACCTAAATATGGAAATTTTCCCCTTTATGGGATGTGTCCTCTCCCAAGAGGGATGGATTCAGTTTACCTATACCTGGAGAGTATTAACGCAGGAACCAAGATTTGAGGGAACTGAAATAAAATTGTGGTACAACTGACTAGCTAAAACTGCAAGTGTTGTCATTGAGTGCATCATTTAGCCAGCTTCCTGCTGCTTGTCCAGCTTGGTTTACTTTTTCCATTAAAGCTTGTCTTGTAGGGTTCATAGGAACTGAATGGGAACAATACCAGCAACTAGTGACAGTGAGAAGAATCTTGAAATTACTGGCAATACTTTGTGTGCTTTTGATGAGTGATGGAGTTCAGTGAAGAATTTCATTGTATGCTGGGTATTGGGTTTCCATCTTGTGTAGAAAATTATTTCTACATGTAATTGATTTTTTTTCAACAAATGCGAATGTTTAACATATCTGTGTATTGGGATGACATTGAAAAGGTTATGGGGGAATCCCTGTCCCAATAATCTGGGCAGAGACGCATCAAAACCTGGTGATGTTTCTCCTAGCTTTGATCACAATTCTGTTATTGGAGTGTTAAGAGATGGCTAGAAAAACTAATGTTATTTTGTACATGTGCAGACATAGTTATGCCATCTCAATAAATGATGAGTCAAGATGTCTGCGCTCCATCACTCCATAGTTTCATAATCAAACCTGATTTGTGTGTGGATGCGATGGAACATCTGACTCAGAATCGGATCCAAGCAGATCTGGACCCAGAGAAACTTACCATTATGGCCTTGGGGGAGATGAGTGTGCCTCTGGGGACACAACAGTAATGTAAAAGTGACATAAGTTTCAGTGAGAAAAACAATGGTTTAATTGCATAAAAACAATGTTTGATGCATAAACAGAGCACATCACTGAATTTTCAAATTCGTTCAACTCAGGGCTATGGATACGCAACCCATTCATTTTTTTCCCCATCTGCAGGATGTTATAATGGATTACCACGGGGACTGCACTCACAGACGAGCAACTCGATGATGGTTCCACATGTACTTGATTAATTAAAAGGGCAAATGAAAATGTAATAGTCCGCTTCTGCAGACATGAAAGAGTAATTCCAGAACAGCACAGAGATGGTACAAAATATGGAGAGGAGCAAATTAAAGTTGACAACTGAGTTCCTACTTACTGCTAGGTAAACAGAGATTTTGGAGTAAGGAATTTTGCCCAACGTTTCGCTCTGCTGGGAAATGAATCCAGCTGTCTTACTTGCAAAGCGAGTGCTCTGACCCCTAAGTTAATCACTAACCACAATGGGGCGAAATGGCTGAAAGCCCACTTTGCCAATGAACTACAGTCACTATACTTTACAATATAGCCTGTGAAGTATTTTGAGATGTCTCAGTGACATGATAAGGCAATATATCAAATACAAGGATTATTATTTATAATTAATCCATTTGTGAACCATTGCATTTTCAATGGGCTGTTAGTGAGTTTTTGAGTGATACACCCAAATAGTAAGTAGAAATAGTAATTATAATTCTAGATTAAAATGCCAAGATTATGTATTTTTATTTGATTTTTAAAAGCTTTAGAAATAGAGCGCATCTAACAAACTTGTAAACTTTTATTCCTTTTTCTTCTTACAGCAGTGCATGTTATGCCTTTATTAAAGAGTTGCTTACTAAAGTCATGGCTTAGAGTAAAAAGATAAGCTAAAGGATTTATAGAGGATTTATCAAGAAATATTTGCCAGGGTATGTTATCACCGATGAATTTATGCTCTCAGTATCTCCAACTGTTCTCCTTTTCTTTATGCTCAAAATATTATAGTTAGTGTTTGTCATTCCATAGTAATATTCTTCGGCTTGAAAATTTTTATGCACTTAAATTTGATGTTTTAATATTTAAAGTTGTATGGAATTTCAGAAAGCCTTTGATCAAAAACTGTGATACCTATAAAGAACTGCTGAAAATTGTCTCTTAAATTAAGACTAAATTCCAGACTCTTTTCTAAAATTCTGCACAATCATAAATTTTTCAAACCTAAAATGATGAGAATGTTTGGGCTCAAGGCCCATTAATAATGTACCACATCAGTAATCTCGATTTGACACAACATCCTTATTGAATCTGAACTGCATGATGGGTTCAGGAACATAAGGATGAAATGAAACAATGTGATATTAGTTAATACTGTACTTCGGTTAGAAAAAAGTGACCTGATGATATTGACACATCGACTGGATCCCATGGGATAACCCCCGAGACTCTTCTAAATAGTTGCTCTCGCGGTTGGTCACAGTGCACATTGCACTCGTTCATCTCACAGATCATGGCATTGCACTGATGATCAAAGCATTACAGGTTAAACTAAACAATAAGATCAGAGTAATATTAATCATGAGGCTGATTTTTGGGCACTATCATTGTGGTTTACTTGTGGTTCAATCTGTGTTCAAGATGTCCCAAAGCACTTCATAGAATATACTGTACCGTGAATTGACTGTATATTTGTGGGTGAATCACAGTAGCCAATTGTGCACAGCACAACTTGTGAATAGTTTTTACAATTATCCCCCAATTTACGACAGGGTTGCGTTCCTGAAAAATGTCACGTAAATCGAAATGTCATAAATTGGAACGGGTTTTCCCATACGTTCCCATTATATAATCCAAGATGTGTTCTTTTGACAAAATTGTCAGACTCAAAACCCACTAAAATAACAGTTTGCAACAAAGAATTTAATGCTAATGAGACTTAATTAATTTAATTAATGAATAATTAACTTAATACCACATTAAGTCCCCGGGTTCATCGACTGAGGAGCCGGTGGGTTTTGGGGCCTGACACCACACTGGGCCCTTTTTTCCCGCCATCTCAGGGATCGTCCGGGCGGGCGGCGAGGACAGGGAGTGGTTGCTGGACGATTGTTGGTTATTGTTTGTTGCTGTTTTTGTTGTTAATATTATTGCTTTTGTTGTTTATTATTGTTTATTATTGTTATTTGATTCCCCCCACCCCTGCCCCCATCTTCTTCTTCCCTCACTCCCTTTCCCCACTTTTCCCCTTCCCTCCCTCTTCCCTCTTCCTGATCTTGCCCCCACCCATCTTTCCCTCCCTCTCTTCCTTACCCCCCTTTCTCCCCCCTCTTCCTCCCTAACCCTAACCCATCCCACCTTTCCCTCCCTCTCCCCCCTTACCCTCTTTTCCCCCTTTCTCCCCTGGCCCCATTTTCGCGATTGTTTGTGGGGGACACTGCTGTGCGCAATTTGGCTGCCGCGTTTCGCCCACAAATATACAGTCGACTTTCCTGCCTTTCTTCCCCCTGCCACGACCCCTCCCCTTTTGCTTCTTTACCCCCTTTTGCCCCTAGTCCCACTTCCGTGACTGATTGTGGGACACTGCTGTGCGCAATTTGGCTGCCGCGTTTCGCCCACTAATACACAGTTACTTTTCCTACTATGCTTTATCCTGCCCTGATCCTTCCCACCCTACTCTTGTCCTACCTGACTGTACAGCGCCTTGGGATGTCCTCTCGACGTGAAAGGCGCTATATAAATGTAAGTTTTTTTTGTTTGAGTGGGTCCTGTGGCTCTCGATCGCAGTCGAACAGATCCAGCCTCTAGGACCCAACATGAGCCCCGAGGCCTTGGGAATCACCTGATCGTCTCATCCGATCGGCAACTGTCACGTAAACAATGACGTAGCGACATGCTATTGGCCAGTAAACATGTTTACATGACGTCAAGCGGCTGCCGGTTGGCGATTGAATGAGGTGATCAGGCGATCCCCAAGGCCTCGGGGATATATTAGACGTACACTTCTGCCTGGGCCACTGTTTGGCGCGTTTTTCTCAACATCTACACGCATTTCGGGTTGGTATACAAAATATACCTGTATTTAGATTTTTTTTACCCCCAAAAAAATCAAGTATAATTTAAAAATATCGTTAAAACAAAACAAAATATAGTACGTCAATAAAAAGGTGTTAAAAAATTACTTTGTTAAATCAAAACCATGTAAATAGAGACATCGTAAATCAGGGGATACCTGTATAATCTATCCTATGGCACACTTTGGCTCACAGCAGTGTCCCACAAACAGTCATGGATTGAAATGACCATTATTTTTTCTTGAATGATTATTATCAGGCATGTGGAGTAATGAAATTTGCCGATGGTTTCCCCCTGCCTGGGATCATACCCAGGTCCCGCACTTGCAAGGTGAGTGTTCTAACCATAGAGCTACAGGACACAGCTACACGAAGCTGTGTGCGGACAATACATAACTCCTCACAAGGGCTTGGTCTCACTCTGATAACATTTATTCAGATGCAAAATTCTCTCTGTAAACACCAAGCTTGGATCCCGGCTTTGTGCACTATGAACACACACATGTCAGTCAGGATGTCAGTCAATTTTCACACAGTAGTGTTCCATGAACATCTATGAATTAAATGTCTGAATTTAACTGAGGGATTGTTTTCCAGAACACTCCTAATAAATTACCTTCTCTTTTCGAGTAGTGGCATAGGATCTTAACATCCACCTCAAACGATAGGCAGACCTCCCAGTATGACATGTTAACCAAAGACCAGAACCTACAACAATGCAGCATCCCCCCAGTACAGTGTTGTATGTTAGCCAAAACCATCTGTTGTAGTTTATGAGATTACTGTTACAAAGAGGATCTTTCCAAATAAACTAGCATACGACACAGATAGCTAAGCACAGCCAGGAGTGGCAGGAGAATTAGTGTTATTAAAGGGGATTGCCATCATATCATCCTGAAATGAATCTGTGATCAGACAACTCAGAGCCAGTGGCTCTAATTTGCTAAATAATTATTTGTGGACAGATGGCTGAAATCTCAAGGCTTATCTATTCATTAATATTTTACAACTTTCACCAGTCATTTTTGCCTTTAGTGCTAAAATAACCTTTCTCAACAACAAGGTGGCCATACAGAGTATATATTCCACAAGGACCACAGGTCTTAAAGCTGCCATTTCAAATTTGTAAATAACATCTGGGTCTGTTGTCAGACACTGTACAGCTTCATATGATTGTCAGCCACTGGTTGCACCATAATGGGATCTACTGTGTGGCATTTTTGAACAATGTTTATCAATAAGCATTTTCTTACTCAGGTTTTGAATTGATGTCAAACTGCGAGAACTCTACCCTAGTTTTCCTCATGGGTTGGCATGATGTGCTCTACCCATCGCTTGTGAGGGATGTAACTTTTATGTTTAGGCAATCTATTTAGCAATGAGACTAATAAATGAGACTTTAGCAAGATCCCTTCATGAATTCATTAGTGAGGTTCGACACATGACAGTAATAGACCCCCCCAAATCAGGAAGTAGTCAGGCTGCCGAAACCCTCACCTAAGCATTTATCACATCAAGCCTTGACTACGGAAGCTCTCACCTCATCCGCCATATCTTCCATTCACAAGCTGCAGATCATCCAAAACTCTGCAGTTCATAATCTGTCCCATACCCAGCTCCTCGACCCCATCACTCCCACCCTCACACATGTCCCTCCAGAGGATAGAATTCAAGATCCTCATCCTCGCTTTCAAGGCCATGGATAGCCTTGCCCCCTCCTAACTCTCTGACCTGCTGACTCCCTACCAACCTGCCCGCTCCCTCCGTTCAGCAGGCTCCAGTCTGCTCCATGTTACCTGCCCAACCCATCCTACCATAGGTGGCCAGGCTTTCAGCTTGTCTATCCCCACACTCTGGAACTACATCCCGCAATCCCTCCACCTTGCTTCTTCCTTTACCTCCTTCAAGGCCAGTCTCAAGACTCTCCTTTTCGACCGTGCCTTCAGCCTCCCTCCCACCTTTCTGCCTCCCCTCACCCCTACCCCGCCCCTCCCTCATGCTTGGGTCCCGACCCCTGACTGTTCTTGGGACATCCTCCTGATGTGAAAGGCATTCTATAAATGTAATTTTATTGTTGTTGTTGCAGTTGGGGGTACATTTACTAAACCTGTACAACAATTTTAACATCAGTCATATTTTGTTTCAAACATCTAGTTTTTCTGGTTTACTTAAAGATATTGAACTTCACCTGTATTGAAGTAGAATTTGGCTACAGTGTTACGAGTTTATTTGTGAATACCTGATTGGGGCTCAATTTGCATGTTTACACTGTGGTATAGAGGGGCAAGGTTTAGGGCCATCATATCTATTGATCTGTGTGATGAACTTCTATTCATAGAACATATCATTTCTAGGGTTAATATGATCACATTCAACTGCAGAACACATCACTGTCATGATCCAGACAAGTTTTGTGTTGGCGTGGTTTGGACAGAAATATTTATAGCTTAAGCAGTAGTGATACATTCTTGTATCTGAGAAGCTGTTTATGATAAATGGCTTAGATGAATCTTCTTATATACCATTAATAAAACTGATCCAGTGTTCCCTTTGCGCTCTCCTACTGCTTTAATACAACTGTAATTACTGACTTTCATCTTCAGTTAAAATCTTTGCTTTTTATTTTGTTTTGTGTATCCTCAGGTTTCTAACATCTTAAAATAATAAAAATAAGTATTGCATTTAATTCAGCACCTTTCATGTCAGAAGGATATCGCAAAAACACTTCACGGGATTTAAGGTCAACTGGAATGACTATATATTTTGTTGTCAAATATGACAACCAATATGGTGACCACAGGAAATTTGCCATATGTGTGTGGCTTATGTGAAATCTTAGGCTAGTTTGGATACACTATGGCATTTATCTCAAGCGAGTATCAGGCATGTTGATTCCCCTCCCCAATATGTCTTAGCACTGGCCCACAAAATGATTTCCATTACCTTTCGTCTACAGAAAGCTGATTTCAGCCCTACAGAAATGTTTTATTGAATCTATTAATGGACTGAAAATTATGATTTTTGTAACAAATTTAATACGATAATTAGCACATTGAATCTGTAAAGGTACATCACAATTCCTGGCAATATTTCACGTTTCAGGTGTGAAGCCCCAGGTTTTGCACATTAGTTCAGTCAAGAGCAGTTTCAAGAAAATAATCTTGCAACATCTTCTTGGCTGATATTCTACTGCTTAATCCTGGAGCTGGCATTTGATAATCTTAAAAATCCCATCAAAATGACTTGGCTATAGAGAAAATTTTCACGAACCCTTTTCTTTCCCTTTTCTTCCCTTCTCTTTCCCTGGATGACAATTATCTTTGGGAGTACCAAGGGGATACTTTACGCATCAGCCACCCTGCTTCTTGTAAGATGTGGTGAGATCAGCATAATGATATCGCATTGACGCTAATGTTATAAAGAAATCGCAACACCTGTACTAAGATTTTTAATTTTATAAAAATGTTATAACTCTTTTTTGCAATATTTTAATTAGTTCATAACATGAAATACCTCCAACAAATTACATTTGTGAAACACCTTTCATGTCGGGAGGATGTCCCAAAGTGCTGGGAAATCAAAGAATTGGACCTGAGCAGTAGGGGTTGGGATCAGAGAGTTTGAAGGTATGGAGGGGAGGAAGATGGCCCAATGTGCAGTTGAAGAGGATGGTCTTGAGACGTGCTTTAAAGAAGACAAGAGAGGGAGCAAGACAAAGGAACTGTGGCGTGGAGTTCCAATGGGTGTGAGTAGAGAGGCCAAAGGCTTGGCCACCAATGGTTGTGGGAGGAGTGGCAGGCAGAGAGTGTGGAGCGGAGGGAGCGGATAATTTTTATATGGGGTTTAGCAGGTCACAAAAGAAAGAAGGAGCAAGGCTGTGGAGAGCCTTGAAGGCAAGGACAAGGATTTTGACTTCTATCCTTTGGGGATGGGGAGCAGTGGAGCAGATGGGGAGCAGTGGAGCTGAGCAAGGGTGGGGTCGTGTGGGAGAGAACATGAGCTGCAGAGTTCTGGATGGTCTGCAGCTTGTGGTGGAATGAATTAGAGGTCGACAAGCAAAGAGTTAGTGAAGTTGTGCCAATGCAGTAAATTTTGGATAAAGGTTTCAGCACCCTGAGAGGAGAAACGATGGCAGGGCCCAGCGATGTTACAGAGGTGGTGGAAGGCAAGTGGGTCATGGCACAGATGTGAGGTAGAAAGACATTTGAGGGCCAAACAAGATGCCAAGGTTCCATACTGGCTCAGCAAGATGGAGTGTGCATCCATGGATGGTGATGATGTCAGTGCCTGAGGTGTGGGTCACTGAAAGGAGCCAATCAGGAAGACATCGGTCTTGTTGACATTCAACTGGAGAAAGTTATCTCTCATTTAGGACTTGATGGATATTCTCTCAGTGGTCCTGGAGTCGAGGATGGAGGCAGAGAGGTAGAATTGGGTAACAACTGCATGCATGTGGAAGTTGACTCCATGTCTGCGGATGATGTCACCAAGAGTGAGCTTGTACAGTTTGAGGAGGAGCGGACCAAGGACGGAGCTCTGAGGAACACTACACGAGGCAGTGCGGGGTCTGGAGGAGAAGCTGTTTGTGGAGGCAAAATCGAGACGTTGTGAGAGTTAAGGTCTGGACCAGTCAAGGACAGAACCAGGAAGGTTGAGGTGAAAGGAGAGTGGGTGGAGGAAGATAGTGGTCTACGGTGTCAATGGCAGCAGAGAGGTCAAGGAGAACAAGGAGACAGAGGGAGGCCTGGTCACAGGTGCAGAAAATATAATTTGTCACTTTGACCAAGGCCATTTCTGTGTTGTGGGCAGAATGGAAACCGAATTGGAGAGGTTCGTAGAGGGATCAGCATGAGAGGAAGGAAAAAAAATTACTCCAGTACATTGGAAATGAAGGGAGGTTGGAGATGGGGCAGTGATTTGAAAGCTGGGTTGGGTTCAGGGAAGGTTTTTTGATGATAGGGTTATGACAACTGTTTATAAGGGGGTGGAAATGGTGCTAATGGACAAGGAAAAACAGAAGAAATTAAAGTGAATTGCTGGGCTAAATTCTGACTCTCTAATCTTGTGCGAGTGGAATGCTGCACAACAAAATCCTACTTTCTTGCTCGGGTGGGTATTCGAGTAATTGACAATTCACTAGATAAAATTGGTTATTCGCTTCATGAATGTCTGGAGGAGATTGGTCTGCACAAATTGGCTTCGGTGTTCACCTACAAAATACACAGTCACTACGCATTATAAAAAACTCTGTGAAGTGCTTTGAGATGTCTTGATGCAATAAGTCACCATGCCAAATGTAAGGATTATTGTATCTTAAGCTGCTTTGGGGAATTATCTGAGTTAGTAATTCAGAATATTATATGACACTGGCTTTATTAACAATCAATCCATAAGGACTATACAGCAATTATTTGGAACAAAAATAATTCTAATCCAGCATGATTTAAAATGGAGATAAGACCCAAACATCTACATTGAATAGGAATGGGAAATGTAATACTGTACTTATCTAATTCATTTGTCAAGCTGCATAATTTTTTTCAAGTTGGTGAATGTTGCTGATTTTCAATGATCCTTTAAAGAAAGTGAATCTAACTGTGGCTTCAATGTCATTATATTCTTTCATCATATAGTTATTTAGCAAGATTAGTGAAGTGCATAGGATTGCGCGCTAAATTGTTGATTGAATTTATAACCTGGTACTTTGCCGGTGCTTCGCACCCTCAAGAGTCAAAGTCCATTTCTGAGCAAGTTGTACAAGTTAACTGGAGGATTACTGTTGCAGATGTTCCAACACCTTCATTTGGTGAGTGTTTTGGAGAGTGAATCAGCCTTCATTGTACAGTATGTTTATCGTAATGGAAACAAAGAGCTCAAATATATTGCAGATCATTGAAGGAGAGTTATATAATTTATTTCAGCACTTTAATATTTAACACAAATCTACACTACATCTGTATTGGTTGCTTTTAATAGAGCCGAAATGTACACGGTGACTACACTATGCACTATATTGTGTGAAGCAATTTGAGACATCCTCCTGATGTGAAACATACTATATCAAATGTATATATTATTATGCCTTGCATTTTATATAGTGCTTTGTCACTCTAGAAGGATGTCTCAAAGCAATTCACAGGATTCACTGTGGTATGGAGTGATTCTGTATTTCGAAGCAAGCATGGCAGCAACATTGTACACAACAATGTCTCACAAACAGCAATGAAACTGTCCAGAAAAGGAGACGTGTCCAATATAGAAGTCAAATTGAAAGTTGTTGGCTCTGAGCACAGCGTGAGCACTTGGCACAAGGAAGTGGTGTAGAACACTCAGCGCTGACGAATCTAGAATCAATCAAAACAGAGTGCTTTTAAATCACACTTCTCTCCTTATTGGACTTTGTATCCAAGTTCAATGATCTACCTAAGATGCATTTAAAAATGTCAAAAGCCAATCTATTCCATCATATTCCCTGTGAGTTAGAATTAAATGAAAGTTCTGTGTTGGCTCAAATGTCTATCAAGGGATGAATGAACAAAAGCAGAACAAAACCTTCCATAATTATTGCTTTATTGTTTGTATTTTGCTTGAGCAAAATTAAAGTATTCTTATGTTATAATGTGGAGTAGGTTAAGTGTTGTGTGTAAGTGTTTGTGTAACATGGCTGGTACCCTAATAGAAAAAAAGTAACAAAATGTCTAAGCGTACTGTTTTACAGATGAGAGTGATATAATGCGGTAGAGTTTAGCCTGACAGTTCACTTTGAACTCCACTTGACTGTGATAACCTCATTATCAGGAGACGAACTGTCATTTTCATAGTTACTTCTACATGAGAAACACAAACTGAAATGCACATAGATTCATGTGTCACATTAGAGTCATATAGGTCAATATTAGAGCACTCGTCTTACAAGCGAGAGACCTGAGTTCAATTCCAGGCAGGGCGAAACCTTGGGCAAGTTTCCTTACTCCACATGCCTAATAATAGTAATTCCAAAAAAAAATAATAAATTAGTCATTTTAATCCACAACTATTTGTGGAAACTGCTGTGTGCAATCAGCTGCTGCGTTTCGCAGCAGCTGATTGGTCAATTTATGGTCAATTCACTTTACATTATATTCTGTGAAGCGTTTTGAGGCGTATAGAAGACATGAAAACCGCTACACCAAATGCAAGGATTATTATTATTGACAGAAATAATCTTTTGAACCTTGTCAGCGAGCCTCAGATTAGCTTCATAAGCCTGACTTTGTATCTTGTAGTGTGGTAGGGAATGCATACATATAATTTGTTGTTGGTGCTGTTATATTTTTCAGTGATTTGTTTGAACGTTATTTGAAATAGGAGTTATGCAGTGTACAGGTAATAAACAACAATGTGACTATCTGGGAAAAGTAAAACTTTCTTGTATCCTGCTCAAGAATTTGAATCTGAAATACACCCTCCACACACATGCCACCCCCCCACACAGGTCACACCACACATGCGTGCCCCCACCCAATACACATGGCTACTCATATACGTATATCTCTCCCTCAACAGGAAAAATAATTTACTGTCACCCCCGAAAAAAAAAAGTTAACTCAGCGTGCTTTTAAACTTCACACAATACATCTAACAAATATGAATAACTGTCCTGTTTCCCATGGGTTCTGGGCACCTAGTCACAAGTTCAAGTCGAGTTCATATACAAATCAATTTGCATGACTGTGGGGACCAACGAGCCATCTGGAAATTACTCAGGGCTAGGCAGTTTGCCGTCACTGGATGCTACAGAGAAATGCCAGGCAGTGCTATTTGTTGTCACTATAAGACTATACAAAGAGGAACAGGTCACAATAATATTTCAATCCTATCTATCTTCTGGTGACTCAGAGTCCAAGCAGGGAAAGGCTATTAGGCTCAGTTCGAATTTAAAGGATGGAATCCTAGGTCACAATTTGGGTGGAAAGAATATACTCGCAATGAAGTGATGAAAGGTTTGGCTCAGAAAATAAATGCCAATGGACCAAAGAAGCATCGGCTAGAACAGGTTGCCAGGACAGATAGTTTTGAGGCCACCCTGATGGACTTATTTTATAAGCAACTTAATTCTGTGATGGAAGCGTGGGTGTTCTGAAATGGTGAGATTGGATGGGCTGATTGACCTTCTTCATTTGAACTGACCTTGTGACTGATTAGGACATGGAGGTGGACAGACCGTTGACAGAAATAAACTCAAACAGTTGGGACATTGATCCAATCTCACATTTCATTCACTGGTCCTAAGATTGTTGGTTCTAAAATGAAGACTTGCTACTATTTAGTTAAAAGAAAAAACACTGGTACTAAGGAGCATTGAATTGTCAGAGTAGCCCTGTTTAAGTGAAATGTTAAAATCTACTTATTCAGGTACAATGATAATAATAGTACTAATAACAAAGCTTGCACTAGATATAGCGCTTTTTTGTGTCTTCTAGATGTCTCAAAGCTCTTCACAGAATATACTGTAAAGTGAATTTACTATATTTGTGGGTGTAATGCGGCAGCCAATTACGCACATCAGTGTCCCACAAACAGTCATGCATTGAAATGACCAATTAATTATTGGCTTTTTTTTTTAGGGATTATTATTAAGAGTGTGGATTAAGGAAACTTGCCCAATGTTTCACCCTGCCTGGAATTGAACCCAGCTCTTCCGCTTGTAAGGAGAGTACTCTGACCACTGAGCTACCAGGACTCCACAGGACTATTGTTGACTGTGAAAGACCATGCTTTCATTTTAACCCTTTTTTTAAAAAGTCACAAAAATAAGTACTGTAGTTCCTTATTTTGTGATGTTCTTGTTAAGCATCCTTCATCATGTTGGTTATGGATTCTGACCCAAATCACAGCCAGCAAATTCAAACATAATTATCATGCTACTGTATTTAATCTAGTAGACTTGACATTTGCTTGAGAAGGAAGCTGAGAAAGAAAAAGGGAGGTTGCATGATGTGCATGATGTACTCAGATTATCATTGGCTTAACATTCTCTTTGAGTAGGCACTTATAACTGTGACCAAAAGATTTGATGGACACGATGTCAAACACAATCTTTTTGATTGTGCTGTCTTATGTTGTAGAGCCATTAGTAGGGTCAGTGTGTCTTTCACTGAGATATAATTAATCATGCCTTTTCATACACTGTTGGGTGTCTTTGTCAGGCATGTCTAATATCAATCTTCATTTAGAGCCACTTCCAGGATACCTCATTGCTTTTGTTCTTCAAAAGGGAACGCAGAAAGTGCTTCCATTTGACAAATCATAATCAATACTAAGTAAATTCTCCCTCGGGGACTGAATACACAATTATGCAGACACCAAACCAAGAAGCACTCAACCCACATATTTCAGCCAGCTTGATGTGGCATACTGCTTTACTTTTGAACTCCACAAGAGATTTACTGAAAATTTAAGAATGGCAAGTAGAAATTTGCTTTAAGTTATAAATATCTTCAATATTTTCCTCTTGGTATTGACATATAATCTCTATGAGAATGCCTTATATTGGAAACATTCAACTCGGAGAAACTCTCTTTTCTTTTCAAATAGTGCCACAGGAACTTTAACATCTGCCTGAACAGACAGACACAACTTTGGTTAGACGCCCTATCTGAAAGAGGGCAGGAAGCATTTCTTCACAAAGATTGGGAAAATGGGAATGCTATGACTCAGAAAACTGTGGAGGTGTCAAAAACAACAAAAAGTTACATTCACACCCTGGCTCTCCAACCTTGTGCAACCTACAAATCCAGTTTCTTCCTCCTTTCAGTAAATAGGAGCTTGCTTCATGTTTCTCACTCGATCCACTCCATCAATAACGACTCAATCTCTCGGCCTCCAATCTGCAAATTTGCTGTGAGGATGAAAAATCTGGGTTGGAGATTGGAGACTGAGAGATGTCAAAATGAGAACAAAGATCTTGAAAGGGGAGTGAAAAGGCAGTGCTTTGAGATTAAAAGATCTGTCAACATCTAATAAATTGGAACAGGCTCAAAGGGTTGAATGCCCTCTTTCTCTTGTTTTCCTATTTCCTAACTCAATAATGGAAGTGTTATTTTTTCAATGTAGCTTTGCATTGGAACTGAAATCTGTGACGTTAGTGAATCATAATACTAATAAGAATAATCCTTGCATTTGATATAGTGCTTTTTACATCCAGACGTCTCAAAGCGCTTCACATGCTATTCTGGAATGTGAATTAACTGTATATTTGTGGGTGAAACGCAGCAGCCAATTGCATACAGCACTGTCCCAAAACAGTGGTGTTCTGGTGGGATTATTATTAGGTATATGGAGTAAGGAAACTTGCCCAAGGTTTCACCCTGCCTGGATTCGAACACATGCTTGTAAGGAGAGTGCTGTAACCACTGACCTATAGGAAACTACGATTGTTGTATGTGGAGCTGTATTCCATGAGTTCATATTATTGTAGGAAAGTTGTTGTAAAGATTACACAACTCCACCTAGTCTTTCATTGGGGCTTAAAATGTATTGGTATTGCTTGTGATCCCATGTAATCTGTATTTGAGGGATTGCTAGATTTCCCAGGGGTTCTTCAAATCACAAACACCCAACCTGAATGCATTAACACTATTGACAATATTAGTGTCAGTTTGGCAGAAATCACTTGCAGCAATAACACACTAAAAGGAAACATTTCATGAAGGTACATTTTCTGATCTGGCGAAGCACAGTTTTGGGGGAAGGGGCAGCTGTTTGTTCAATCTGGACTGTGTTTTTGTGAATTAAACTAACAGGATAAACTGAGCGACAAGATTTAGGCATTTGAATTTTGTTGTTTGAGTTAACGCATATTTTCTGTACAATTTCTTCTGTTCCTCTCTTGGCCAATATACAGTAGAAGTCCGTTTAGCTGGCACCCGCAGGTCTTGGCCAATGCCGGTTCAAACGCCTGCTGGATATTTGGGCAGCCCGTAGCCGAAAACCCACTACAAAAAAATTTAAGTTATTTTACCACACACCATACACACCAGATGAAGTAATAACAGATAATAACAGAATATTGTATTGGCACCCACCGTCAAAACCACTCTCCTGCGCTTCTCACCCCCACTGATTGAGGTTTACAATCCAGCGACCCTTCCCGAAATGGAGGACGCCAAGCGGGTGAAAAAAATGGCAGCGTGTTTTCAAAGTCACGCGACTTTATGAGCGGTAAGCCGAAGCCCTGGACTCTACAAGCGGCAAACCAAAATACTGCACCTGCGCGACAATGTGGGTTATCGGCTAGCGTTATCGGCTTGCCACTGGTATGACTTTAAAATCATACATGCTCCATTTTTTTCACCCGCTTGGCGTGCCCCATCCCAACAAGAATCGCTGGACTACAAACCTCAACTGCAGCATCATGGCTTCAAGCGCAGCATCTACCAGCAAAGGTAAAAAGCGCAAGAGAGTAGTTTTAACAATAAGTACCAATACAATATTCTTATTATGTTATTATTTATGCATTTACAAATGCTCTACTGCTATTGTTCCGGATAAGTTCCGAATGGAGACTTTTTTTTTGGCGTGCCGGTTATACGGAAGTGCCGGTGCATCGAGTCACAGATAAACAGGCTTCTACGGTATATCACCAATTCAAAATTAATTATTTAAATTTACAACTGCAGGAATCCTGATCAATTTATTTGCAAGGGGATAGTGATTTGCATCTTTGGGTGTCAGCTGCTTTCACTGATCTGACTGAGAAACAAAGATCGCAAGTGCAGATCTGTTTTAACCTTATAATACATTTGAAAACGAATACATGGTTCTTACTGGACTGCACCCAACCCTTCTTTGGGCTTAACATTATTTATGTTGCAACACAGTAATAATAACTGTCCTGTAAAAGACCTCCTACCACCCTCAAAGCAAATTTTCATCAGATAGCTGCTGTGGAAACTCTGAGGCTTGGGGCGGCAGCTCCTGAAAGGCATTACCTGGAGTCCGAGTCATGAACATGTGTTTGTGCCTTCATCACTTAGACTCCAATTTGATTGATCTGCAGAGAGGTAAGCAACTCCACACTTCCAACTGGTGAAACCATTGCTCAATGGGAAGCGAATTATGTCCGAGTTGTGGATAGGAAGATGTTGACAATGCTCTCATGCATTTCACGCTGAGCTGTGTTGCCCATCAGTAAGCTTGTGGGAGTTCCTGTTACCTACAATCCATCCAGTGGTATCTCTTCAGGCATCAAAGGATCAACTAGTAACTACCTCCTGAGAGTGGGGTAGGTAAGCTAGATCTCCCTTTGGCTCTGAAATGATATATTTGACAATGGAATGTCAGAATCAACTCCACCCTCTCTGATGGTCTCGATAGTCCAGTTCCTGAGCTAGGTGGGTCTGCAGTACTTCAGCCAACTGACGATGATAGCATAGCCAACCAGCCTCTTCAGCAGAACTTGGAAGGGCAGACCAGTCACCGGGGGTGGGTGGGACTGCTTCCCACTCAGCTCCATTCACAATCCTCTACCTATTCAGCTACTGCCCGTGGAAAAAAATCTCCCCCCCTCTCCCTATCTGCTGCCCTTGAGTCATCTGAATTCCTACCCCTCTGGTCCTCACTAACTTTCCTCACTATCTTTTCTCCACCAATTCCACTTCTCCATCCTCGACTCCCTTGATCTCCTCACCTCCCGAACTGCCTCTTACTCCCGTAAATCTCCTTGATACACCAGCCATCTCTGAACACTTAAGGTGTATGTGCAAGCTGCTGAATGCACCTGGACCAAATCCAAACAAATGGTTCTTTGGCAGATTTGGCTGTACCACACTAAGGCCTACCCCTCCGCCCTAGCCTCCACCAAGTCCTTCTAATACTCCAAGTTAATCTTCGAGGACAAGGACAACCCAAGGCTTCTCTTCACCACAACCATCTCCTCCATCCACTGTCCCATGCCAAGCCAGTCAGGAACCTAGGTGTCTTGTTCGATCCTCAACTGTCTTTCCTCCCCCACATCCAAGCCATGACCCACTCTGCCTTCCCTCACCTCTGCAATATTGCCCGACTCCACCACAACCTCACCCCTCAGGCTACTGAAACCCTCATTTAAGCCTTCATCACATCCTGGCTCGACTTTGCCAATACCCTGATTATCAGCCTTCCCAATTCCTCGCTCCATAGGCTGCAGATAATCCAGAATTCTGCAGCCCATGTCCTCTACTGCCTCCAAGCTTTGTGACCCCCATCTCCCCCACCCTTGCCTGACTCCCTAGGCTCCTCATCACCTAGAGGATTCAATTCAAGATCCTGGTCCTCACCTTCAAAGCCCTCCATGGCCTCAGCGCACCCTAGCATTGTGATTTCCTAACCTCCTACCAACCTGGCTGCCCCCTCCGATCAGCAGACACCGGCCTGCTACATGTCCCGAACCACCCGCCCCACCATTGGTGGGCGAGCATTCAGCCACTCTGCCCCCAGCCTCTGGAATTCTCTCCGCCTCGCCCCCACCTTAGCCTCCTTCAAGTCTGCGTTAGATAGATTTCTCATTTCTAAAGGGATTAAGGGGTATGGGGATAAGGCAGGTAGCTGGAGTTAGAGTAGAATATCAGCCATGATTGAATGCCGGGGCAGGCTCGATGGGCCGAATGGCCTACTCCTGCTCCTATTTCTTATGTTCTTATGTTCTTAAGCCCCATCTCAAGCAGAGCTGCCAACCCTCCCAATTTTTGCGGAAGCCTTCTGCTTTTACATGCTCCCTTCTGCCCTCCCGATCCCAGATAAATAACTTCCGATTTTTTCATAATTTATGCTAAATCCCCTTTTGCACCACCTATGTTCAGTTGGGGAAGGATAGAAGAAATCAATTTAATAGTGAAGCAAAAGTGAAATACTATAGAGAGAAGCGTTGTATTTACCTTAATCCTAAGAGAGAAGCATTGTCGCTGGTTGATTGCAATATAGCAACTTCTAGAAGGAAGAATTGGGAAGTCCGGCGAGCAGAGATTTGGCATAGTTAAGCCTGGATGTAATGAAAGCAAGGAAAAGGGTATCAACAGACTGGAAGGAGAGATAGTAGGGGAAGTTGGAAATGCTGCAGATGTGGAATTTAGAGGACAGTTGGGAGTCGAGAGTGAGAAACCATTCCCAGAAAGGTAGTTGATCCAAGCATTCCAGAGCAATCCTTTATACTGGCGAGTGTGTCCTGTAAGCTGTTTCTCATCTGCCTCCACATTCTGTTGACCTATTTCTTGGGACACTGCTGTGTGCACTGCAAGAGTGTTAAGGCATTTCATTGTTGTAATATTATCTCAATGCAAGGACGATTATTATTATTTAACAAGTATTAATTCACAGTTTTAAAATATTTGATGAACATGTTTAACAGCAAAATTTGAAGGGCGTAATACAGTATTGGGAGTGTTTGGTGCTGACACAAGCATTTGTGGAATTGCAGCATTTCTTTGCATTGAGAATATTAGCACAGAAATATCAAGAAGAGTTGTCAATATGTTCTACATAGAGTGGTGGGTTCTTTTTGCACTCGTCTCCTTTTATTTTCAGCAAACATTCAGCTCACCTGAATTCAGAATTACAACGTTCCTGCATTTTGCATCTCCTGATATAATTCCAAATCAATACGCCACAAGGGTATTTAAAATGTAATTGTATAAATCCAGGCACTACAGAGATCAAAGGTTTTTATAAAATCAATCTGTTGGGTTTGTTTTGTTTTCGTCATGTCAAGGTGTATGATGTTCTGTCAATAGGGATAAATAGAAAATCAGCTGAACTTTCAGCCTCACAGGGAATAGCAGTTATTGAAGAGAGTAGAGTGTAAAGCTATGCTCAATATAATGATGTTCTGTGTCAATAACAAATGATTTGGTGACCTCCTCCGTGCGCCCCCTCAGGCATCCTCAATCTTCACTTTAAATGTGAAGTGCGAGGAGATCATGGACTTCTTCTCCTCCAAAATCCACAATATCCACCAGGCAGTCTCATCCTCCTGCCTCTCGTCACCCACCACCACCAACCCCATTTCTTCCCCCTCACCCTCCCCGTCATCAGCTCCTACCACAACCCCCTTCCTATATTCCTTCTCCCCCATCTCTCCTTCCTCCCTCTCACGCACCATCACCTCAAACTGCTGTCATCCCCCCTCCTCAAAAAACCTTCACTAGATCCCTCAAACCCTAGCCACTACCAACCTATTTCAAACCTGCCCTTCCTTGCCAAAGTACTCAAATGCATTGTTGCCAACCAAATCTGTGCACACTTCTTCTACCACTCCCTCTTCGAACCCCTCCCCAGTTTCCGCCCTGCTCACAGTTCAGAGACTGCGCTTGTGAAAGTCACAAACGATATCCTCTCTATTTTTGACCAAGGCTCCCTCTGCCTCCTTATCCTCCTGGACCTGTCCACTGCGTTCAACATGCCATCCTCCTCCACCACCTATCCTCCGTCATTCGGAGGGACCGCACTTGCCTGGTTCGAGTTCTACCTCACAAACCGCAAGCAGTACATCTCAACAAACAGCTTTTCCTCCCGCTCTCACCTGATTACCTGCGGGGTGACCCAAGGATCCATCCTTAGCTCCCTCCTCTTCCGCATCTATATGCTCCCTCTTGGGGGTGTCATCCGCAGACACCGGGTACACTTCCACATGTATGTGAATGACACCCAACTCTAATTCTGAACCTCACATTGTGACCCCCAGTCAGCCTACCTGTCAGACATCAGGAGCTGGATGAGCGTGAACTTCCTGCAGCTGAATGTTGACAAGATGGAAGCCATACTCTTTGGCTCTCGTCAACGTATTCAATCACATGGCTCTCACTTCCTCCACCTTCCCGGCCTGCACCTAAAACTCTCTGAACCCGTGTGCAACCTAGGCGTCAGGTTGAACCCCCAACTGTCCTTCCTCTCCCACATCCAGTCCATAACCAGCACTGCTTTTTTCCACCTCCGAAAGATTGCCCGTCTTTGGCTATATCGTGCCCCAAAAGCTGTTGAAACTCTGGTCTATGCCTTTGTCACCTCTCCCCACAATCTATAAAATCCAACTCATACAAAACTCTGCCACCCGCATTCTCACCCACACCAAACTTCACTCCCGGTCCCATTACCCCAGTCCTTGCCAGACTTCACTGGCTCCATGTCCCGGAAAGGATTGATTTCAAGATCTTCACCCTTGTTTTCTAATCCCTCCACTCCTCTGCACCCCCCCTCTCAGAGCACTTAAGAGCTCCTCAAACCAGGCTGTGCCTTCAGCCACTATGCCCCAAGGATCTGGAACTCGCTTCCTCGCTCCCTTCGCCTCGCCCCCACTCTTCCTATTTTGAGGTCTCAGCTAAAGACTTTGTCATCGGCTTTGGTCATCTTTCTCTCCCTGCCCCTGGCTTGGCCCCCGGGATCCGTTATTGTGAAGTACTCTGAAACGTCATCCGGCGTGGAGGGCACCATATAAATCGAAGTTGTTGTTGTTGTTGATTCAGAGCAATTAATCTGATTAACCAGTCACCAAATTAGTTACATTTTCCTTCACTCTTTCTTTATAATCTCCTTCACTGGAACGTTGCTAAGATTTACTAAGGTATGTGGACTTGATGCGATCTGTGTTGATACCAAACTCTAGCCTCTGAGTCAAAAGATTGTGTTTTAAGTCCCCTATCAGGCCTTTGAGGCCATTGTCTAGGCTAACACTCCATTGTTGGGCCAAACACCTTTTGAGATGCCATCCTTCAGCTGAGACTTTAAACCAAGATTTTGTCTGCTGTGTTAAGTGGATGCTGAAGATCTCCATGTCACCACTCAAAAAGAGAAGGGAATGAGTTTTTCCCAATGCCCTGGCCAATAATCCTCCATGTCAAATTGTTCATTCATTTCATGGCTGTCTCTGAGTCATTGGCTGCCTTGTTCCCAATAAATACAAAGGCAGCAATGCAGCAACTTGTCACAGTAAATCCTGAAAAGCACTTTGAGGCACTTTTGATCTCTGGATTTACACAATTACACTTTAAATAATAGCACAGTAACACAGTGATTGATTGGTTTATTGACTTGCAATTACATCAGGAGAGGCACTATTTTAAATGAAAGGATTATTCTTATATTATGATGATGAAAAGAAATTTAAAAATCTCTTGTAAATCAACAACAAACCCAATCTTATTAAATTTGAAATCTTTCCTAGGCAGTCTATTTTATAAAGGTTGCTGATTTAAAAGAGTCAACTATTTGAATCATCTTCAGTTTAAAAAGCGACATTTCCTTATTTCCAATCTTTCATCTCTGTTTATCTTTCAATGACTATTCTTGCAATGCAGCCTTGATTTTTAAAGGATAGCTGATCTACTGTGTGGCAGTTGAACTGAACTTCTTTCATTAAGTTGCCTCTCATTGACTTTCCCATCTAAATGGTTCAATATAAACTCCATTGCCATTAGGGTCTGAGATTTCCCATCTCGGCTCTTGAGCGAAGGGTTGAGAGAGACTGATAATGGAAGAATTAGATGTTGCATTCAAGTGTAGCCTGATCTTTAAAACAAAATCTCATTGGTGGAAGTTTTCTTACCGTTGGTTTAGCCTGGAATAATAACAGGAATAAAATTACACTTTCATAGAGACTGACATTTCTTCCATTTAACTATAACTTGCATATATCTTAGCACAAAAACAGCAAATAGCGTTGGCAGAGCTTGTTGAGAAATTTGTATTGGGAAATGTCAGCTTAGTTCAGTTTTCAGTATCTCTGGGAAAGATGGTTGTGGATTAAAATGCCATTCTCAATAATTTATGTATGGACATTTTTGAAATATGGATACTTTTTTATTTTGGTAACTGAATAATGAATTGAGAATAGTGTTTATGTGTTCTATGCTTGACAATAATCCTTCTTTTGGTTCAGTTGGATTTTGCTAATGTTGGTAGTATCACTTCCAGATAATGAGGTTATTTGACAGTTCTCACTGTCAATTCATTGTCCTCACTGGTCCTCACTGACAATTCATTGCCATCACCATTCCTTGGGATGCTGGACATAAGTGACTATTTTAAGTCAAAGCTATAACTATTTTTTTTCTTTCTTAATGCAGGCAGTCTGCCTGGTCCATAATACAGTAATTATCAATGAGATAATTACCATTTTTTTTGCGTAATATTCAGTACTTCCACTTTTATTTTGTACCTTTAATTTGTTCTTGGTGTCCTTCTTGTCCTGACGACAGACAGCAAGTCGAACCTGGATAAGGTCTCACAAGGAATACTGGGCACCTACTACTTTGCCTTGATGACATTTTTAATATCTAAAATATTGCTGATTATCAGCACTAATACTAGGGAAATGCTCTTCAAAACATTCACATCACATTGGATTAAAGGTAGCAGGCTTGTAATACTTAATAGTAAATAGCTGTAAGGTGTCCGTGCCTCCCTCACACCACCCATTCCCTTAGAGTGGTCTCTCAATCTCAGAAAAATATCTCAAACAAAAGATTGAACTGAATTCTTTGACAGGGATGAAACACTAAGTAGAACATGACATTTTGGATTCCTTCCATTGTGTTGAACTCCTGGGGGAGTGGGGAAGGGTGGTGGCTGTGGGAAGTCTTTAGAAAGAGCATCCACAACATATTCATGCTCTCCTCACCGGTCTCCCTTCACCACAATCCATAAAATCCGACTGATTCAAAACTCTGCTGCCCACATACTCACCCGCACCAAACTTCGCTCCCCCATTACTCCAGTCCTTGCCAGACTTCACTGGCTCCCTATCCCAGAGAGGATCGATTTCAAGATCCTCACCCTTGTCTTCAAATTCCTCCACCCCCCTACTTCTCTGACCTCTCTCCTCAAACCAGCTCCCATTGCCTTCGCTCCACTGGGTCTGGCCTCCTCCATGTTCCCCTAATCCTCCGTTCCACCCTTGGTGGCCGTGCCTTCAGCCACTATGCCTCGAGGCTCTGGAATTCCCATCCTCACTACCTTCGCTTCACCCCCTCTTTTCTCAGCTTCAGGTCCCAGCTGAAGCTGAGAAAAGACCTTTCTCTTCAACCGCACCTTAAGTCACCTTTCTACCCCTGTCCCTGTCTCAGTCCTGGAATTCACTATTGTGAAGCGCTCTGAGACGCCGTCCGGCGTGGAGGGCGCTGTATAAATCAAAGTTGTTGTTGTATTCAGTAGTTATCAAATCTTATATGAAAGATTGGATTTTTCAACCTATGTAAAATCCTTATAATTGATACAACACCTTACAGATCGTTGGCACATCTCAAAGTGCTTCACAGGTTATACTGTAAAATGACAGTGTAGTTTGTGACTGTGATATGTGATTTGTGTGCGAATGTACGCTTTGCTGGGCTAACAAAACCCCAAAATGCTGCAGATGCTGGAAATCTGAAACAAAACCAGAAATCACTGCTAACAACCAGCAGGTCAGGCAGCATCTATGGAGAGAGGAAAAGCGAGTCAACATTTCGGGCCCACAACCCTTCCTGAGGTCGTGGACCCGAAATGTTGACTCACTTTTCCTTTCTCTATAGATGCTGCCCAACTTTGTTGTGCTAGTGAATTGCTATCTTAGTGTTATCTTAGGCTGGACTTTGTCCAGAGGACCAGAGAGTAAATTCCTCTTCGGTGAATTAACATTGGCAATAGCTCAATTACTTGCTGTTGTGCTAATTTTCAACTTCTGTTCTTAGCTGCTGAGATTCAATTGTCCACCCAGTGGATTGTAGGCATCGCTAAGGGCCACTTTTCTTGTCTTCCAATCATGCTCTGGTGAGGCCAGAAAGATTATCTCAGCTAAAGATGGGGCGGGCTGTATGTTCAGCATTTAACAAATCTTTTGTCACCAGCTACAATGTGTGGAGCTTGAACACAGCTGGCTCTTATTATGCTTGTGGCTCAAATGTAAAAATAGATGTCGGGACAAAGGTTCTGCCAACTCTCCCCATGGTCCCCTTTTGAACCATGGACTAAAGAGAGGAAAAATATCTGTCCCCATCCCTTCCCCGATCGTGCCAAGTAACAAGTTTCTGAATCTGGCAGAGTATCACTTGAGTTTCCCATTAATTAGAAATTGAGGCTGTCTCTGGAGCCCCTTATCTGAAAGGAAAATAGTCACATATTTAATTAGATCCTCATTTGTTCCTCTTAGCTCCCAATACATGTGAAAGTGAAATCCAGATGTTAAAATCATGGAAATTTACATTGTAGAAGAAAGCTATTCAGCCCATCGAGGACTGCATAGGCTCTCAGAGCAAACTATGTGTTCGATCCTCTTGTTCTACCCCATACTCCTTCAAGCCTTTATCCTTCATATACCCGTATACATCCCTATTGAAACCTACAATGGACTCCGCCTCTACCATCTTTCTTGGAAGGGCATTCTACATCCCCCAAACTCTCCCTATGGTTTGTTTTTTAAACCATGGATTAAAGAGAAGAAAAATATCTGACTTCCCCTCCCTCCATGCCCTCAGTATGATAACAATACTTCTTAGCTTTTCCTCCACACATCTTGCAACTATCTTATATTTATGTTCTGAGTCAGTAACTCGTTTATCAGTGGAAATAACTTCCTTCTACTTACCTTGTCAAAACCCCTCATGATTTTGTACACTTCTAATTAGGTCTCCTCTCAACTTTCACTGGTTTAAAACAAAGAGATATAACTTCTTAAATCTCTGCTCATAACTCGAGCTCTTCATTCTTGGTATCATCATAAATCTCCTCTTCACCCCTCCCAAGGCCGTAACATCCTCCCAAATGTGAGAAACTGAACAGTATGTCAGTTGTTTCAGCACACTGACACTATTTAGAGTGAATGGAGCTAAAAAATTTAAGTGTTTATTGTTGTAGCCTCAACTCCTTACTTTCACCACAATGCTGTAGTGCACTTGGGGGAGTGCGCCAGTTTGTCAATCTGCTCAATGTCTGGGTGAAACAAGCGCTTTAGGCCCCACTGTACAAACGTTTGGCTCCCCATCCCCAGAGGGTAGAATTCAAGATCCTTATCCTTGTTTTCAAGGCCATCCATGCTATCTCTCTGACCTGCTGACTCCCTACCAACCTGCCCGCTCCCTCCATTCAGCAGGCTCCAGTCTGCTGCATGTCTCCCGTCCGGTGGCCGGGCTTTCAGCTTCTCTCCCCCACACTCTGGAACGAAAGCCCACAGTCCTTCAAAGCCAGTCTCAAGACCCTCCTTTTTGACCATACCTTTAGCTGCCCTTCCACCTCTCTGCTTCCCGTCACACCTACCCGGCACCTCCCACATACTCAGGTCCTGATCCCTGACTGTTCAATGCCTTGGGACTTCTTCCTGACGTGAAAGGCACTCTATAAATGTAATTTTGTTGTTGTTGTTGGTAACCAGCACAAAATTACCTGTTGGTCAGTCCTGTTTCAGTGGGGATCTTTGCGAACCTTCAACTAGAATACTAGCTAATGATCACAAAAGCACCTCTCCCGCGATGGAATGCTCCAGGCACCCCTTTAAGAGCAAGGTGGTGGACTGGTTGAGGGGAAGAGCTATTAACTTGCTCAGAAGCCATATATTTTTGGCACAAATGTGAGTCTGTGAATAAGGAGCAATTAGAGAGCTTGTTCTAATCGAGACTTGCCATGAACACACGGTGACTGGATTTTGTTGCAATAAACAACAACAAACCAACAAAATTACATTAATAGAGCGCCTTTCACATCGGGAGGACGTCCCAAGGTGCTGAATAAAATTTTGTGGTACAAAGAGGATGTTATTCCATAAATACTTCTATCCTGGTGCACATAGTTTTGGTACACTTTCACCTTTTTTTCTACTTTTGTTTCCCGTCTTTCACCTAGGATGTTAACCAAGGTACAATTGTTTAATTACCGCATTTGACCCCAAAAATATACAGAAATATACAAAAATATACAAAAATATACACTTTACAACATATCCTGTGAAGCACTTTGAGGCATCTCAAAGGCATAATATGGCATTATATCAAATGCATGTGTTATTAATTATTATTGTAAGATATTGTTTGCCAATAGTCAAAAAGAGGAGCAAGTTTCTTCTGGTTTCCTGACCAACAATTGACCAGATAAAATTCATCATTCCTTCTGGGATATTGCTGTGAGCAAATTTACTGTCCTGCTTTTTACAGTGTATCCTGCAAAGTGCTCTATAAATGTAATGTTGTTGTTGTTGTTGCCCCCAATGTGAAAGGCACTATATCAAATGGAAGGATTATTACTATATACATGTGGCACTCTTAGAGCATAATTATTTCAGACTCCTGCAGGATGTGACATCATTTTATATTTAGGAATTATGGATTGCTCGATGTTACAGAACATTACTTCCAATGAAATGATTTTCATTGGAAGTATGACGATTTGCATGAGGTTATCGGGACGAGGTTATCAGGAAGTAGAAATATCTGTTCCCAGTAATTCCGTATAACCATTTTTTTAACACGTTTTTATCTTTGTTATATATTAGCCAGCTGCAAAAAGCTGTTCGAATAAAATTATTTTCAGATGAGTTATTTTTCCCTCCAGCTTTTTATTCCCAGTTGCAACTTTTCCCCTAAAGCACACAAGTCATACTTTGATTTGCTCTTGTGAACTATGAGGCCTTTGGAGCATTGCCTTAGTGGCTGATCTTCCCATGTGAGCTGGATGGTGAGCGTCAGGAATCTATTCACCGTAGAGTGTAGATGTACATATTTTAAAAATTGGTACTTCTATACCTGACTGTTTGAGGGATACTACTGTGTGCAATTGGTTACTGTGTTTCACCCACAAAATATACAGTCAATTAACTTGCTTGCTAAATGCTTTGAGATGTCCAGAAGACATGATAAGGCACTATATCGAAAACAACTATTATCATTATATTATTATCACACACCTCTTATGCTCATTTGATATTCATGCACATGCACTGCTTATGCATTATTCTATAGTTCACCCTGCCTTGCTCATCAGCAGTACTTGGAGTGGAAGACCAATCAAAAGGAACAGGGAATCTTCCCACTCAGCTCCTGTTAACAATGTAAGCCAAAGCTCTAATGGGTCAGATGATTTTACCCATACAAACAGTGGGAAAATTGCCTACCAGTGCTCGCAATCACAAGCTTTAACATTTTAGCTAGTTGAACTCCAGCAATATCCCAACACACACTCTGGGAGCACCAATCCTTGGCTCTTGCCAACTTGTGCCTAACACTCTGCAATTAGGTAAGCAGTGAGAGTGCCCCAGAGAAAGAGTGCACATTCCATTCCAGGTGAAGGGAATTTCTACGTATAGGTGGCTTACATATATAGAACTATTTTTGGTTTAGATATTAAGTGGGACATCCTCCCGATGTGAAAGGCACTCTAAAAATGTAATTTTGTTGTTGTTGAAGTGTAGTGAAGGATTCTGCATCAGATCTTAGCTAACCATAAAAAAACACAATCGTCACTGGGACCCTCAAGCTCAGGGACACTGAGTGCAATTATAACATGTTGGCACTGGCCCTCATGGGATTGCTTAATACCAAAGCCTAGAATCAGACATGAGATCTTCCCTAGTTGGTGTGTCCAAGGCCATCAAGCCTAATGTGCTGACCAACTGAGCCAGAGATGGGTCCACTGTAATTTGGAGCAATTCTATAACTAGTGGAATGAAACAGATCAGATGGATATGCAGTAATATACAGGCATGTTTCCTCAATATTGGAAGCACTGAAGTGCAGCAGATTTTTTGACTCAGTCTGAACAACAGTTACATATAATTAGACCTATACATAACAGTCTGACTATAAAATTCTGTTAAATAGAATAATTTAATACAACATAGATAGAAAAAATTATTAGAAAGAATGATGTGCTTATTCAACACTCAGATTTAAAACTAGGTATATATTCTTCAGATATATGTTATACCATGACGATGTGTTTTTAAACTCATTTTAATCTTTCTATAAATGTTGGGTATCCACTGGTACCTCACCCATTCATAGTGCATGTCTTGCAGTGAGTTATTTGTGGGTATTTGTCCAGTTGGCATCAAGCCTACTCAATCTTGTTCTCAATTGATGTCCAAGTACTGTTTCTTAATAAAAGAGCTATAAACTGGTGATTATAACACTGTTCTTGAGTAATAATAATAATAATAATCCTTGCATTTGATATAGTGCCTTTTCACGTCTTCTAGACGTCGCAAAGCGCTTCACAGAATATACTGTAAAGTGAATTGACTGTATATTTGTGGGTGAAACTCAGAAGTCAATTGCACACAGCAGTGTCCCATAAACAGTTGTGGATTGAAATAACCAATTTTATCATTATTTTTTTTTGGAGGGATTATTATTAGGCATGTGGAGTAAGGAAACTTCGACGGTTTCGCTTAGATTCGAACACAGGTCTCACATTTGTAAGGCGACTAACATTACCCACTAAGGTACAGGACTCCACTTGAGCAGTTCAGATTATACCTATCACACCTATCTCCACTTCATCTCCACAAACGGCTTCTCCTCTAGCCCTCGCTTCATCTTATGCAATGTTCCTCAGGGCTTGTTCCTTGGTCCCCTCCACTTCAATATCCATATGCGCCCTCTTGGTTATACTCTACAAAACTTTGGAACTCCCTCCCTCAACCACTTTGCCTCACCCCCTCCTTTCACTTCTTCAGGTCATGCCTGAAGACTTTCCTCTTCGACCATGCCTACAGTCACCTTTCGCTCCCCCTGGCTCGATCTCTGGCTCTGCCATTGTTAAGATCTCTGACACGATGCCCGGTGTGGAGGGCACTTTATAAATGCAAGTTGTTGTTGTTGACATCATCTGCAGACATGTAGTCAACTTTCTCCTGAATGCAGATGATACCCAACTATTTATTTGCCTCCACATTCAACACCAGGACCACTGATGTTCTGACAGATTGTCAGACATCTAGTCCCAGATGAAAGCTAACTTTCTACAGTTGAACTTCAGCAAGACACAATGGCCTCCTCATTGGCTCCCTTCCTCGGGTACTGACAACATCACCATCCAAGGATGCACACTTCACTCTTCACGTGGGGTGGTAGCATGTCAGAGCATTTAACAATAGAAGAGCTTGGCACTGAGTCAGGGAGAGAGGGGATGTGACTATGTACATGGTGAAAGAGGAAGGTCTTTTGGTGCGAATTTAAAAGTGAACAAAGAAGGGGCAAGGTCGTGGGTTTGAGGCAAAGACTTCCACAGTTTAATCCCGCTATTGGATGACAAGCAGGGATAAGGGACATGCAGGATGCCGCTCAGGAAAGAGGATGGGTAGAAGAGTGGGGTGTAAGCAACTCGGAGAGGTCGGGAGGTGCCAGGGTATAAAGTCATTTGTATGTTCTTCAAATTGATCTGTTCTGCAACAGGGACCTAATGGAGGCCTGGTAAAGACTGGGGTGATGGGGATGTGGTTTACTACAGCTGAGGAAATGGGGTACAGAATTTTAATTTGATTTTATAAACGATAGATAAAGTAGAACTGTAACCCAATAACAAAATAGCTTTCAGAGTTTGGGAGGACAAAAGAGGCAAGCACAGTCCCCTCTCCCATCACATAATAAATAGGAAACTGATTTAAATATGAAAAGAAATAAAATGATAACTAGACTGGCTCCATGTGTTCCTGACTGAGCTCTCATTCTGAAGGTCAGGTCAACTGTTATGCAGGAAACTGTAAGTAACAGTTCATAAGTAGCTTTCTCAGTTTCTGCGAAGATAAATTATAGGATATGGGAGAGCAAGCAGGAGAATAGTTTTAGACCAGATGATTCACTTGAAAGGACCATTCAAGTCAGTTTTTAACTGAATTGTTAGCACTGCTTTTTTGGTAGAAGTCAAGCAGTAAGAATATCTTCTGAATTTGATATATAAAAACTGACTCAACCGATTATTTTGAATGACCATTATATTAATTTCTGGGAATGCCCATGCATCGATTTATGAATTAATTTGTGCAGATGGATGTTTGACGTTACAGTACGAGTAAAGCAATATAAGAATCCTTGTGCACAGATAATTGTCTCTTTGTTGTACATGTTACTGTGTTTATCTGTAAAATAACAGTTTGTTCATATTGGGCTTAATTTCAAAACACAGACACGGAACCCTTCCCTTCCCCTCAAAAATTGATTCTTATTTTGATAATAATAATATTCCTTGCATTTGTTATAGTGCTTTTCACATCTTCTAAATGTCTCAATGTGCTTCACTGTAATGTGAATTAACTGTATATATTTTTGGGTGAAACGCAGCAGCCACAGCAGTCTTTAGGTGTGCACAGTAGTGTTCCACAAAGAGTCATGGATTCAAGTGACCTATTTAATACTGCTATTTTGTTCTTGAAGGATTACTATCAGGTGTGTTGAGTAGGGAAACTTGCCCAAGATTTTGCCCTGCCGGGAATGAAACCGAGGTTTCTCTCACTTGCAAGGTGAGTGCTCTAACCATTCAGCTACAGGACTCCCACAGGAATGTTACTTCTGGGACACAGAATAGAAATAGACACTACAATAAAGATAAAAGATTAAAGAGATTACAATAAAGATAAAAAGATTAAAAATAGGAACACAAATGCACGCTCTATAGTTTTCTAGTATTTCTAATTGTTAAGGATCCCAAATATAATTGAGTCATGCAGAATCTTTCATCCTCCTCGGTCTTACTGAAAAAATGCAAACTGCTACCTACATATATGTAATTATAAAAGTGATTTTAGTGGATCTTGGTCAATTGTAGAGAAACAATAGGGTCAACGCGTTGGAAAGAATGGCCTGGTTCTATAATTGTATGGAGTTACATTAGAAAAAATGACATAGAAACAGTCATTTGACCTAACTAATCAACACCAGTGCTCATACTACACATGAGTATATATTTGTAGATATTTTGCCCGCATATATACAGTCAATTCACTTTACAGTATATTCTGTGAAGCACTTTGAGATGTTGATAAGATGTGAAAAGCTCTATATCAAATGCAAGGATTATTATTATGAGCTTGTACCTCTCTTCTTCCCTTCTATTCCCTATCTCTCACATAGGTGCCAAGGTCCTCTTAAATCCACTGATGCTTTGTGCATAGCTCCCAGCAGTGAGTTCCACATACTTACCATCCTCTGCGAAAAGAAGTTTCTCCTAAACTCCCTTTCAGATCTTTTTATGGAATGCCATCCCTCAATCCCTCCGTTTCGCCTCTTCCCTTTCCTCTTTCAAGGCCGATTTGAAGACTTTCCTCTTGTTCCACCCCGAACTCTTTTACCTCCCCTTCGTGTTTCACCCCTTCCCAAACACTCCCCTCCCAGCTCGGGTCACACGCCTCTTGTTTAGCGCCTTGGGACGTCCTCCCGACGTGAAAGGCGCTATATAAATGTAAATTGTTGTTGTTGTTGTTTATTTTTACTGTGATTTGAAGAGCAAAGAGCCGTCCTCGTATCAGCAAATCAACTAATCTTAAGTGACGTGCAACTATAATGGGATTTTCTTTCATTTATGCTGCATGTAGTATATTAGTATAGGTGTAGGTACTTTGTGATAGAGTTGCTAACTTCTGAAATGAAAAAAACGGGTTGGAGTGGAGTCTCAAGTGGGCAGTAATACAAGCAGAAGAACTAGGTCAATGCCTGATTCAGTAAATGGTATGAAGATATGGGTTTTAAGGCAGGAAATTGATTAAAAGTAAATGAGGAGATTATATCTTGATAAAGCCCTTGGATGACAGAGGAAGGTCATCCTAAGAGTCCTGGGTAATATCTTCACATAATGACAATAGTGAGTAGGAAAGGCAGAATGTTGTTTAGTAAAAGAGTGCATGTAGAGCAAATTACCAGTACAGGAGGTGAGGATGGAGGAGAAAAGGTATCAAAACAGAAGAAGACAAGATTTGAGCCTGGTTCAGTGGGCAGCACTATCATCGCTGAGTCAAAAGATTGGTGAGTTCAAATCTAACGTGAGGAAGTTGAACGCACAATCTAGACTGACTCCCTAAAATGCTGGGGGAGCACTGCCTTGTCACAGGTGCTGTCCTCCGGACGAGTTGATAAACCAAGGTGTGATTCACCTGTTTAGATAGACATTATGGATTCTATGGCACTGTTTGAAAAGAGAAGGGAGTTTCTCCAGGTGTCCTGGCCCAAAATTCCCCAAATAAAATGGCTCATTCACTTCATGGCTATTTGTGTAAACATTGCAATGTGCAAATTGGTTGCCACAGTCGCTTACATAATTCACTGTCAATCCACTTTACAGGGGAACATGTGAAATGCTTTGAGATGCCCTCCTGGTGTGAAAGGCACTATATCAAATGCAAGGAATGTTCATTATTTCTGATTTGTATCTAATAGTACTCAAGGCAATTTAATGATGGGGGGAAGCAAAATTGCAGAATGGCTGCATGTGCATGTGATCACGGTGAACACTGGATGAACACTGGAAAGCACTGACTGACACTGACTGTGTTGAATCTTAACTATCTCAACTATTTCCTCAGTTAGCATCAGCTAACTCAGCCCTGATATTATCCTTCTTTAGCATCTTCGCATAAAGTACAAATGATTTTTTCCGAAAACATGTAGCATGAGCATCTTAAACTACTGCTCACACTAAATGCAAAGAATGGATCAGAGAGTGATGGCTGTGGAATTACTGCAAGATTTATATATTGTACACTATTCCAAGTTGTGGCATTGGTCCATACCAATACAAAAATGAACATTTGGTGTTTGCTAGCAGTGATCTTTGGGTCAATGAGGGAGATTCATGTTTGTGTGGCGTGTTCTCTGGTTGTGATCCCTCAGCTCTCTTTTGTCTCTCCTTGAATAATAACAGCCACACTTGGAGCATACAACATTCAAAAAGACTTCTCAGCAACTCCGCCCAAACTATAGCACTTTGTAAACAGATGTTAGACATAAATACACACTCACAATTAAATCCCTCCCCCCAGCCTCCCGAGGCAGAGGAAACATAGATATCGCAGTTTAATTGGCATGTATCCCTCGTCAGGTATCTTCATTAATGATTTTAACCAAGATTTCAGTAATTCCTAACTTGCTGTTTGTAACTCTGATGAAAGGTGCAACTTTATTTTAAGCAAAGACTCTGTGGCCAGTACTTGCTCCGCCCATTTTGCAAGCATAGGCTACCTGCTACATGACCCCCACCCTGCCTACCCCACCATTGGGAGTTGGATTTTTCTCCCCCAGCCTCTGGAACTCCATCCCCGAATCCCTCCGCTTCACCTCCTACATGGACCATTTTAAGACCTTTCTCTTTGACTGAACCTTTAGGTATAAAATATTATTAAGTAAGGAGGCGGTTGTAGTGAATCTGGAAAGCTTCAATATCAAAATTATCAATGTTAAAGTCAATATCATGTAAATTAGTCAGAATACTCGCGACAAAAATACAGCAATAATATTCTATACACTGATGTGTTTCATTTTGTTGGGGAATTCTTGGTAATGCAGCAAATTGCAAAATGCAGGTAAATAAATATCCATTAAGCATCTGATTTTATAGATTTATACAAGATTCAAGAAGTTCTCTTGACAGAACTTCACTGAACTACAGATAGCTGTAAGAAACACTTTGACAGCGTTTTCACCTTAAGATCTACTTTTCCAACTGTACCTTGTACCTATGGTGACCCCCTCTTCCGTCTTCTCCTTGCTAAGCATCCACTGTGCAGTGCTCAGATGTTATCCTGCGTGAATGGCGCTACATAAATGTGCATTGTAATTTCACTGTGGATGTTTATGTAATGTGGTAGGAAATGTGTGAGTTAGCACTATGCACTTCATGTGTAAAAATGTTTACCAGCTTATTTCACACTGAACCATTACATGATCAATACATGCTCCTAGCCTATTCCAGTATGGAAGTGATGACATTTGAGTACACTGAATATGTGGCACATTTGTGTATATGTCTTATTTATAAATGGTAATCAAAATCTGCACATTACAGTCATTAAAGAAAAATACATTTGAAACTATGCTGGATTTTTTAAAACTTTCAATTTAATTTATTACACAATTCTTATATTTGATTGTAGGAACATAATTACTTCAACCTGCTTCATGTATACCAGTCTTTAGCATTAAATTATTTTCTCATATTAAAAATGTAATTTTTTTTATAATTACTAGTTTTTTATATATATTCTCCTGTTTTACTTATAAAAATGCAACAGATGGGGCCACACAAATCTGTATTCCAGCTATGTATCAAGCAAAAGGTGAGTCCTTCTACTATCCTAGACATCATAACTTTTGTTAGATTCAAGCTAAAATTTTTCTTGTCTTTTTGTTTCCTGAAAACAAGAATGATGGTTCTGTGTGGAGGTCACCATCCCATTACTACAGATACAACCCAAAGCGATACGAAGGGGTCACAGGTTCAGGGTTGCTAAATCAATTTTGGGACTGACACCAGGAAGTATTTCTTTATATCCAAAGTAATTAATAGTAATAATCCTTGTATTTTATATAGTGCTTTTCATGTCTTCTGGACGTCTCAAAGCGCTTCACAGAATGTACTGTAAAGTGAATTGACTGTATATTTGTGGGCAAAACGCTCCAGCCAATTGCGCATAGCAGTGTCCCACAAACAGTCGTGGATTGAAATTACCAATTTATTATAGTTTTTTGTGTTTGAGGGCTTATTATTAGGTGTGTTGAAACTTGCCCAAGGTTTCGTCCTGCCTGGATTCAAACTCACACTTCTAAGGCAAGTGCTCTAACCACTGAGCTACAGGACTCCACAATTAAAGACTGGAAAGGTTACCAGAAAGGATGTTTGACACCAGGATATTTTAAGAAATAAAATGCTTGATGAAAGGATGGTTGATTGGCTATTTGAAGGATGAGATCAAATGAGACACAGAACCTTCTTCACCTCTCTTGTGACTTTGTGATCTTATCCCAAAGAGATCTCTGTTGGCCCATTTTGTAAAACTGTTCCCAAGCATGAAACTGAGCTCCACAAATTCCCTGAATCCCCAAATTTAATGGTGGCTAGTCACATTCCCAATCAGGGTAGCACCGAGGTGAACATGGAAAGCATAAACAGGATATATTGTTAATGTGTATCGATCTGAACTGCTTGGGGCGAGAGCTAATCCAAACTCAGATCAGGTTTCAAATGGCCCACTGTAAGCTTTAAGACATTTGAGGGCTTTTGAGAGAACTGAAACCTACAGGCATAGAATTGTTTTAGTTTGTGGCGATGATTATTAAGGTGTTGATTTTAATACAGTAAAGCCCGTTTATCTGGTACCCTCGGGACCTGGCCAATGCCGGTTAAAGTGCGTGCCAGATATTTGGCCGAAAATGCTAAATAAATAAAATAAAAAAATTAATGCATTTTTCCGGATGAATTCCAGTTTATCGAATGCGGGTGAGGTGCTGGTTATACGAAAGTTACGGTTGATCGGATGCCGGATAAACGGGCTTTTACTGTAGTTTTTTCTAGCCTCAGAATTGAAGGATAAAATTATTGTCAAAATTATTTTATAGAACATCTGAAGCTAGGATAAACCGTTTATTTCCGCAAAGAATCCTTTTTTCATCTGAATGTTTTACTGATCTATTTCTTTAATAATCTTTATGTTACTGGAGCAATTCACTATCGCTTCAAGCAGAGAAGTGATTTGAAGCAGGAAGCAGTGACCCATCATATAAATGGATGCCCTTGTCAGCAGTCCCCCAGTACCTCCACCACCTGATCATTCTTCACTTGTGAGCATAGACATCACTAGCTGTGATAGCAAAGAGTGTGTTTCACTGAAGATCTAAAAAGAAAGTTATATTGCCCTTTATTCACACAGACAGTGGTTGCCATGTTACATTCCTGGCCACAAACTACTGTTAAACTAGAGTTCATAAATTCTGTTGAAAGGGAATTTGATACATGCTTTAAAACATGAATATTAAGTGGGTGGGTAATAGAACGAGATTAGACTGTCTGGAGAAAAACACCAATGAAGCAGATTGTTTCTCTGTGGTAACATTACATCATTCTAACAGTTGATCGTTATGTGTGGGTTTTAGCACCAATTCAAAATGAAAATTGTTAAATGACTAACTACTGTAAATGGATACGTACCAATATCAGCAGCAAGGATTTTCAAAGAATATATGGCAGCGAAAGAAGCCATTCGGCCGAAGCCGTCTATGCCAGAGTTTATTACTTCACATGAGTCTCCACCTGCTCCTTATTTCCTCCATACCCTTCTATTCCCCACTCCCTTGTGTGAAGGTTTAGTTTCCCCTTGAATGCATCTACACTATCTGATACCACCATGGTTTCATGCAGCGAGTTTCATAATCTCACTGCATCTGCATGAGATATATTAGAGGCCTATGGTAATCCCTCTGATCTTTACCCTTTATCCGATGGAAACATAATTAACTGTTTGCACCTTAGTAGATTGCTGTTAAATTCACCTGCTCCAACTTGTAGCATTTGCATGTGCCCAGAGCTCACTGGCGTATCGGGCTTCACTAATCTTCAAATTTTATTCATCCGATCAGCCCTGCAGGGCGAGATAGCGAGCCATATATCCCAAAGGTCATAATTTCAGTCAAATGACTGAAGAGGAGAAAATAGATTTTATCTGATATTAGCAGTGAAAGCAGATATTGTAAAGATCCAAGAGGAATTTAAATGCAATATAAACACTTCAATAGGGTGGTGCTTTGCAATGCTCTCAGCATCTACACATCCTAATTCATAGTTTGAACCTGACTGTAGAGAATGGAAGCCAAAAAAAAATCTAGGTGATTGTCTAAAATGTGGTATTTCTTCATGAGATGCCTTAATTATCCCATTACAAATTCCACCAATTCCTGGAAACTCCTCTCCAGCCTGCATCACTTATTGTTTCAGGAACTCTGAACTCTGCTATATATATCAGAGTGGAGCACTCCTATTTTGACTTGTCATAATCCCTGTTACTGTCAGGAGCCCCCATTGTGTAATTTAGTAAGAAATCCCATTAAAATATATTATGCCTTTGACCTCATTGTGGTTATTCTGTTTCCGGTTCTCCATGAGTTCATTCATCTGTGATTTAAACATAATTTCACTCATTTCAGTAAGTGTCGCAAATATGTTTCCATTGCAACCATTAATTGGACTAAAGTTACTTATAAGCATTGTGATATGGTTACCAGCATTTGTAAATGTGATTTGTTTGGAAATTGTATAAACTCAAGGGTCTTTCCAAATAATGTTCTTTTGAATAATGTTGAAGTGTTTGGAAAATATTGAGTTAAGAAAGAGATGCTATGCTTATTTCATCTTATCTGGCAATAATCTTCGGAATGTTATAAGAATTAACTATACAAGTCTAATTATATTATATGTTGCATTTTAAAAGGGTAGTGTTTCGTGCGATTTTGTGCAGTTTTAATGCTAAAATGACACTTGTTCTCTCCCCCCAGTGTCGTGACCAATAAATCCCCCAATAAAATTTGATCACTTTAATCTATAACTGTTTGTGGGACCCTGCTGTGAGCTATTGACTGCCGCATTTCGCCCACAAAATACACAGTCAATTCACTTTATCCTACATCCTATGAAGTGCCTTGGGATGTCCTCCTGACATGAAAGGCACTCTATGAGTGTAATTCTGTTGTTGTTGATGTGATTGTTTGATATAATATCAGACAAGAACGCAAAATACAACATCCTACATACATCTTACATATAATATCAGTGCCATTTGGTGGCACAGTGAACCCAGATCAACAGTCAAAGGAGATCAAATACATTTTCTACAAGTGAATATGACTTTGTTTCTTGAACTGATTTATAATAGAGACACTCAGAAAGTGACAGGATGGTTTACAATGTGGGTGGAGATGGGGGGCTTAATATTCAGAGATGATTAATATGTCAGGATGCAGAATTGGTTTGCAAACACACTTTATGTTGTATTAACCTGGGAGTGCTAGATGATGACACTTGATATTTTAATAGACAAACTTGACACCTGCCAGTGTGGCCCTTTACCCTTTAAAGAACAGATTTTTGTGACTAGCAAAGTTTAAAAACCTGTATCCCTTATTGCCTCAGTTACTTTCTCTACACTGCTATTGGCTGAATGCTGGATATGAAGAACCATGCATATTTATTTTCATCTGTGTGTAAATTCCCTAAATAAAACCAGTGCAGACACACCAATTCCCCATTTAAATGGAAACTTGTCAATGAAATGATATAGACTGGCATGGTGTTGGCCAGGAGTAAAGACCTTCAAGTGGTGACTTCTGACTAGCTATTTCTTTGTAAATGAAGACAAAGTACTTGCTGACACTGATGGGGAGAAATCTAAGATTGCCCCCGAGGTATGCTCAGATGAGGCTGTTTTTATAGAAGCACTGAGAGCAGAAATGGAATGATCAGCTAACAACCTCTTTGGCAGGGATTATATTGGAATAAAAAACAGTGCCTTTGTTTCAACACAATACCAAGGTGAGAATTTTTCAATTGTCTGAAAATTTAACATCATACAATATTTTGGAAATATTTAAAAATTCTTAATTTCGATGCTAGTTTCCATAGTTTATTTTTCCGATTTTAAAACTATAGTTAAAACTAAGATATTGAAGAATTGTAAGCTTTACGCCAAGGGAAAGAATTCCACTGCAGGCACTACTTGAAGAGTAAATGTATAAGAAAGTTCTTGGGATCATGGGAAATTGATGTTGTGATGGAATTATCTGTCGTGTGATGGTTTTGAATGGTCAGTGGAAGTGATCCATTCGGAAATGATTGCAATTCAGGATTTGATGTGGAGGTAGGTATCTTTGAATAGGTAGGGTTACACGGACAGATGATTCCGGTTGCCTGAAATTGCTATTACTTTACATAATCTTCAGCATGCATCAAAGCAGACAATATTTAGGAATGTACTGAAAGCAATGGTTCAAAAGATTCAGTGGTTCAGCACAAGCCTGATCGGTGTCTCAAAAATGTAAGGCTACGCAGAATTTAGGCCATTTTGTTTTTTGAGTTTTCGAACAGAGCCAGCTTCCAAATTAACGCTGTGGTTAAGACTTTGGACTTAAGAACTGTAAGAAACCAAAATATTAAGACAAAATTGTCTTGCAGGCTGAGACTGAGACTGTGGGCCTTTTTAAGTTTTTAAGTTTACAAGTTTTGTCCAAGTTTTAATTCTGATGAGAAGGCACCGAAGTAATGCAATGACTATGTTTTGTATTGGCTGATCAGTACTAGGTATGGTTTGCTTTACAAGGAGAGGGTATTTACGTCTTCTCGATATGAAAGGCGCTATATAAATGTAAGTTTTGATTGATTGATTGGTTGGTTGGTTGATTGGTTGATTGGTGGGTTGGTTGATTGGTTGATTGGTGGGTTGGTGGGTGGGTCGGACGGTCGGTCGATCGATCCTCGATTCTTCTACCCTCTTGTCACAGCTGCCTCCAACCGGCCACCATCTGCTTCAGATGTGTGCCCGTGACTTTGCCATTGCTGTTACTGAATCAGATGCCATAAGGCATGTGGCAGAGGTGATGCACAAACCTGTTTTTATGCCCTGTGCACATTGGGAGCCGTCTGGCCTCCAGGTAGCATATCACCACAACAGCATAATAGAGTGCATATCGGGGGAAATTGTACTTGTATCCAGTCACTCCATGATGTTGCATGCTGGTGCCTTAACATGCTGTGTCACCAAGCTGCTCATTGCTGCAAAACGTTTACACTTCAGAATGCCACATACTGCTGTCGATCGCTTTTGACATGCTATACTGTGCAACAAGAGCCTGTAAGGGGTGGGTGCTCTCATGGAAATACTATATCATCAAATAGAAGCAATAAGGCCAAGCCAGGTTGTTGGCTTCATATATGCAGACAGTAATATGATAAATGTCAGAAGATGAGGTGGGTGGACGTAAATTCCAAATAGGTCTTGATTTGGCCTTTGTTTTGTTAGTATTTTAGAATAAGTGAAACCTTTGGACAATTCTTAAATTCAGTTTTAATTTTTAAGATGGTTTACTGCATTTCTTAAGAGATCCTATAGAAATGAATGTGAATTTAAGAATTGTCCAATATTTGCACAGCTCAGAAATGCTAAGCAAACACGTTTAGATCCAGGTGAGATTTGTAACCTCGGGTGTGAAGAAACAGATGCAATCCAGGAGTTAGGATCAAAGGTGAGCAAAATGCTTTCACTCAGTTTCCATTACTGATCATTAAAATAGGTAATAATATCATAATAATTTTAGTATTTGATATCAACATTGTTGATTTATCTCAAAGCACTTTGTAAGTTTTTACTATGAAATATAGTGACTGTGTATTGTTTAGACGAACACAGCAATATCCAAACAACAAACAGCCAAGAAGCAAATGGCAAATGTAATTTAGGGTATTGTTTGTCACCTCTCGGCTGGACTATTGCAACGTCGTCCTCGCCGGTCTCCCCTCCACCACAATCCACAAAATCCAGCTTATCCAAAACTCTGCCGCCCGCATACTCACCTGCTCTAAGCTTCGCTCCCCCATTACCCCAGTCCTTGCCAGACTTCACTGGCTCCCTATCCCAGAGAGGATCGACTTCAAGATCCTCACCCTTGTTTTCAAATCTCTCCACTCCTCTGCACCCCCCTATCTCTCTGATCTCCTCTCCCCCCAACCCAGCACCCGCTGCCTTCGCTCCTCTGGGTCTGGCCTCCTCAATGTCCCCCGAATCCTCCGCTCCACCCTCGGCGGCCGTGTCTTTAGCCATTACGCCCCGAGGCTCTGGAACTCTCTTCCTCACTCCCTTTGCTTCGCCCCCTCTCTTCCCAGTTTCAGGTCACAGTTGAAGACCTTTCTCTTCGACCAAGCTTTTGGTCACCTTTCTGCCCCTGCCCCTGGCTCGGTCCCGGGATCCGCTACTGTGAAGCGCTCTGAGACGCCGTCCGGCGTGAAGGGCGCTATATAAATCGAAGTTGTTGTTATTGGTCAGGTTGCAGGGAGAAACTCCTTTCTATGTTCAATTGTGCCATATTATGCCGATCTTTAACATCCACCTGAACAGGCAAAGGGAATTTTAGTTTAATGTATTGTTTGACAGATGGAACCTTCAACAATGCAGCACACTGCCAGCTTGGCATTTGAATCACAGCCTAGACTGTAAGTTTAAAGAATTCTAGCCAAAGGAAGTTAAAGGCAGGTGAGTTTATTATTATATGAAGCAACAAACGCAGACCAGAGCCCATTTTACCTCAATCTGAAATGAACAAAAGATTGAATTTGGAAGGCAATCTGGATGGATTAGAAGGAATGACGAAGTGCACAAATCTTGTTTAAGATGCATTGAACTGGTTACCATGCAAGTGTTCTAATTCAGAACAAACCTGTCTGTAGTGCTCAAGTAGATTGATCACTGGGAAATTCAATACAGATAATAATAGAGAGCCTGATATCTTCATTAATTGTCAGTGAACCTACAGTGGCTAACAGTTTGGATATTTGGTCATCAAGTGAAATAGAGTACAGCACAATTTCAAGAGCTCTGAAACTTCCTCATGATTTAAAATGCACTAAATATAAATTGTAAAGCATAAAGACATATTGCATAAAAATATACACCACTGTCACCATAGTACCACACTGAGAAACTTTCCTCTCATTCCAACATATTATCAGCCCTTATTTTTCTCCCACACAGTCCTCTCTCTCTCTCTCTCTGATACTTTCCAACCCAATATTATACTGTACTTGCATCACCTTTTACTGCTGCGTAAAGCTTGGAATATAAGGTGCTCGATAGGATAGAGAAAACCCCCCAGTAATGCTAGGATAATAGATTCAATTATATTAAGAACATAAGAACATAAGAATTAGGAGCAGGAGTAGGTCATTCAGCCCCTCGAGCCTGTCCCGCCAATGGATAAGATTATGGCTGATCTTCTGACCTAACTCTAATTACCCCATATCCCCTAATACCTCTATTTTTAAAAAATCTATCAGTCTCTGCCTTGAAAATGTTCAAGGACTGAGCATCTACAGCCTTCTGGAGTAGTGAATTTATGGAATTCACTACCCTCTGAGTGAAGAAATGTTCATTCAACTCTGTTCTGAAAGGCTGACCCTTAATTTTAAGATTATGACATCTGGTTATAGATTCTCCTACCAGGAGAAACAATCCCTCACTGTCTACTTTATTCAGCCCTTTAAGAATCTTATGTTTCAATAAGATCCCCCTTAATTCTTCTGTACTCTAGAGAATACAGCCCTAGTTTATTCAACCTATCCTCATAGGTCAATCCCCTCATCCCAGGAACTAACCTAGTGAATCTACGCTGCACCCCCTCTAAGGCAAGTATGTCCTTTTTTAAGTAAGGAGGCCAAAACTGCACACAATACTCAAGGTACAGTCTCACCAAGGCCCTATACAGTTGCAGCAAGATTTCCCTCCACTTGTACTCTAAATCTTTTGCAATGAACGTTAACATGCCGTTTGCCTTCTTAGTTGCTTGCTGCACCTGCAAACTAACTTTTTGAGACTAGTGTACAAGGACACTAACACTATTTAACCTCTCCCTATCTAGAAAATATATATATATATTTTTGCTACCTAGGAGAATAATTTCACACTTCCCCACATTAAATTCCATCTGCACCTATTCGCCCACTACCCTAGCCTATCTATATCCCTTTGCAATCTTTTTGCATCATCCTCACAGCTGACTCTCCTATCTAGTTTTGTGTCATCTGCAAATTTAGACACGTTACATTCAATGTTCTCGTCTAGATCATTGATGTAAATTGTAAATTGTAAACAGCGGAGGCTCAAGCACTAATCCTGTTACATCCTGCCAATTGTTTTCTACCCATTAACCACTCTATGCTAATATGTTCCCATTAATCCCGTGGGCCTTGACTTTGTGCAATAGCCTTTTGTGTGGCACTTTATCAAATGCCTTCTTAAAATCTAAATATACCACATCTACTGGTTCCCCCCTATCCAATCTGCTAGATACATCCTCAAAAAACTCTAAAAGATTAGTTAAGCATGACTTCCCTTTTTTAAAGCCATGCTGACTCTGCCTAATCTTGTTATGGTCTTCCAGGTATCCCATAACGACGTCTTTAATTAAGGACTCAACAATTTTCCCTACCACTGATGTCAGACTAACTGGTCTATAGTTCCCCATATTTTCTCTCCCATCCTTCTTAAATAGTGGACTATTTGCAATCTTCCAATCAATTTGAACTTTTCCAGTATCCAGAGAATTTTGGAAGATTACAGATCCACTATCTCAGTAGCCACCTACTTTAAAACTCCAGGATGCAGGCCATCGGGTCCAGGGGATTTATTGGTTTTAAGACCTGACGATTTACCGAAAACCATTTGTTACTAATATTAATCTCCCTAAGTTGCTCGCTAACATTGTCTTCTTGGTTTCCCTCTATTCTTGGTAGGATTTTACTGTCTTCTATGGTGAAAGTACTCGTTTAACGACTCTGCCATGTCTTTGTCCCCTATTATAATTCCCCCTGTCTCTGCCTGACCCACATTCACCCTTGATAGCCTTTTCCTCTTTATATATTTGTAGAAACTCTTGCAGTCTGTTTTTATGTTCCTCGCTGGTTTGGCCTCATATTCTATTTTCTCCTTCTTGATTTTTTGGTTCTCCTTTGTTGGTCCCTAAAGCTCTCCCAATCCTTGGGTTTACTACTCACCTTAGCTGTTTTATAGGTTTCTTCTTTTAACTTTATACTTTCCCTATCTGCTCTAGTTAGCCACGGTTAGACCACCTTTTCCATGGCATTCTTATTCCAAAGGTTGTAGAAGAGGGCACAGGATTAGATTTGTGAAGGGCAAGGCTAGGATAGACACCAGGAAGTATTTCTTTGGACAGAAAGTAATCGGCATCTCAAAAGGGTTACAAGGAAGGGATAGGGTTACTAACAGACTAAAACCATCAACATCTGGATTCCTGAGACCAGTCTTTAACTGTTTTTCCAGATTAGATCAGCTAAGTCAGAACAGAGTTTTAATTGAACCTGTGACCATCTGTTTTGCATGTTTCAATGGTTCCCTAATTGCCACAGTTATCCACTCCCTGACTTAGTTAGAAGATCATATCCATGTGCATTATCTTCATCAGTTCAATACTGTATAATAAAAATGTTGATCAGTCAGTAGCACACTTGCCTCTGGGTCAAAAAGCCGAATGTTTGAGATCAGGATATTGAGCTTTCAGGAAGACATTCCATTGTGTTGCTGGGGGAGTGCTGCACTGTCAGAAGTCCCTTCCTTCAGATAATGCAATAAACTGGTCTGTCCAAGAGGATACAATAATACTAATGATCCTCGCATTTGATATAGCGCCTTATTACACCTTCGAGACATCTCAAAGTGCTTCACAGAATATACTTTAAAGTGAATTGATAGTATAATTTGTGGGTGAATCATGACAGCCTGTTGTTCACAGCAGTGTCCCACAAACATTTGTGGATTGAAGTGCCAACTGTATAAAAACATACATAAGAACATAAGGAATCCTAGATGAAAAAAGACCATGGCCCATTTAGTTCACCTTCCTGGCAGTTGCCGGCACATATGTCCCAAATTTATGTTTACTTTTTTTTAAAAGAAATTCTTACCCTTAGAAAAGCAATCCAACAATTGACTAACAACAACAATAACTTTCATTGATATAGCCCCCTCCACACCGGGTGGCATCTCAGAGCATATCACAATGGCGCAGCCTGAGGCCAAGGCAGTGGGAGGGGGAAGGTGACCGTAAGCGTGGTCAAAGAGAAAGTTCTTCAGGCGCGACATGAAGATGGGAAAGGAGAGGATGAGGTAAAGGAGTTGAGGGAGGGATTTCCAAAGTTTTGGGGCGTAGTGGCTGAAAGCACAGCTGCTGATGGTGCAGCAAAGGATTCGGGGGACAAGGAGGAAGCTGGACCCAGTTTACTGCTAGGTAAACAGAGGCATGCGTAGTACAACAACAACAACAACAACTTTGATTTATATAGAGCCGTCTCAGAGCGTTTCACAGTAGAGGATCCCAGGACCGAGTCAGGGGTAGAAAGGTGACCAAAGGCGTGGTCGAAGACAAAGGTCTTTAGTTGTGACCTGAAACTGGGAAGAGAGAGGGCGAGGCAAAGGGAGTGAGGAAGGGAGTTCCAGAGCTTCGGGGCGTACTTGCTGAAGGCACGGCCGCCGAGGTTGAAGCGGAGGATTTGGGGGACATGGAGGAGGCCAGACCCGGTGGAGCGAAGGCAGCAGGTGCTGGTTTGGGAAGAGAGGAGACCAGAGAGGTAGGGGGTGCAGAGGAGTGGAGGGATTTGAAAACAATGGTGAGGATCTTGAAGTCGATCATCTCAGTGACAGGGAGCCAGTGAAGTCTGGCAAGGACTGGGATAATGGGGGAGCAAAGCTTGGTGCGGCTGACTATGCGGGCGGCAAAGTTTTGAATTAGCTGCATTTTGTGGATTGTGGTGGCAGGGAGACCAGCGAGGAATGCATTGCAATAATCCAGCCGAGAGGTGACAAAGGCATGGACCAAGGTTTCTGCCGCTTTTGGGGTGAGGTATTGCCGGAGACGGGCGATCCGTTGGAGGTGGTAGAAGGCGCTACTGGTGAGAGACCGGATGTGGGGGAGGAAGGACAGTTGGGGGTCGAACCTGACGCCAAGGTTGCGCACAAGTTCAGAGAGTTTTAGGGGCAGGCCAGGAAGGTGGAGGAGGTGTGAATGGAGACGTTGACTTGAAACAAAGAGTATGGCTTCTGTCTTGTCGACATTCAGCTGAAGGAAGTTCGCGCTTATCCAGCTCCTGATGTCTGACAGGCAGGCTGACAGAACATCAGGGGACTGGGGGTCGCAAAGTGAAGTGGAAAAGTAGAGTTGTGTGTCATCAGCATACATGTGGAAGTGTGCCCCATGTCTGCGGATGACATCCCCAAGAGGGAGCATGTAGATGAAGAAGAGGAGGAGGCCAAGAATGGATCCTGGGATACCCCTACGGGTGAGATCGGGAGGAAAAGCCGTTTGTGGAGATGTACTGCTGGCAGTTTGTGAGGTAGGACTTGAACCAGGGGAGTGCAGTCCCACTGAGGTGAAAGACAGAGGACAGGCGGTGGAGGAGGATGGCGTGATCGACTGTGTCGAACGCAGCGGACTGGTCCAGGAGAATAAGGAGGCAGAGGGAGTCCTGGTCACAAATAGAGAGGATGTCATTTGTGACTTTCACAAGCGCAGTCTCTGTACTGTGGGCAGGGTGGAAACCGGACTGGAGAGGGAGGAGAGGTAGGTGCGGAGTTGATTTGGAACAACGCATTCGAGTGCTTTGGAAAGGAAGGGCAGGTTAGACATAGGGCAGTAGTGGCTAGTGTTTGAGGGATCAGGGGAAGGTTTTTTAAGGAGTGGGGTGATGGCAGCGGTTTGGAGGGTGGCAGGGTCTGATCCTATGAAGAGGGACTGGTTGATGATGTCAGCCAGCAGTGGGCAGAGGAGGGGGAGCTGGGTGAGCAGTAGGTTGGTGGAGAGAGGGTCGAGGCAGCAGGTGGTGGGCTTCATTGAGGTGATGGTGCGTGAGAGGGAGGAAGGAGAGACGGGGGAGAAGGAGTGTAGGAAGGGTGTTGAGGTAGCATTTGATGACAGGGAGGGTAAGGGGGATGGAGTGGGGGTGGTGGTGGGCAATGAGAGGCAGGAGGATGATGCTGCCTGGTGGATTTTTTGAATTTTGGACGAGAAGAAGTCCATGATCTCCTCGCACTTTACATTTGAAGTGAAGATTGAGGAGGCCCGAGGAGGTGCATGGAGGAGATGGTGGGTGGTGGAAAAGAGGACTTTGGGGTTGTTATTTGCCTCCAGGAGGATGTTGGAACAGTAAAGAATGTTACCCAACTTTTCATCCTGCTGGGAATGAAACCCAGGTCTCTTGCTTGCGAGTCAAATGCTCTAACCACTGAGCTACAGGACATTTAATCCATTTACTAATCCTAGTGGAAAAACAAAGGTAGTTTCTCCTGGATACCGAATACTTAACTTTCAACCCACCCAGATGAATTGGTTATCAATTTTATGGACCTTGCTGAGCAAAGTAGCTGTCACATGCACAGTCAACAACAACAAGTATAGCGCCTTCGATGCCAAACGGCGTCTCAGAGCGCTTCCCAATAACAGATCCCGGGGCCGAGCCAGGGGGAGGGAGAAGGTGATTGAAGGAGCGAAAAGAAAGTTCTTTAGCCGAGACCTGAAAATAGGAAAGGAGGGGGCAAGGCAAATGCAGTGAGGGAAGGAGTTCCAGAGCCTCGGGGCGCAGTGACTGAAAGCACAGTCGCCGCTGGTGGAGCGGAGGATTCAGGGGGCAAGGAGGAGGCCAGACCCTGTGGAGTGAAAACAATGGGTACTATTGTGAGAGGAGAGGAGGTCAGATATGTAGGGGGGTGCAGAGGAGTGGAGGGATTTGAATACTGTACAAGCATGAGGATCTTGAAATCGATCCTCTCCGGGACAGGGAGCCAGTGCAGTCTGGCAAGGACTGGGGTAATCGGAGAGCGGAGTTTTGTACGGGTGAGATGCGGGTGGTGGAGTTCTGTATAAGTTGGATTTTATGAATGGTAGTGGAGGGGAGACCGACGAGGAGGCCATTTGAGTCGTCCAGCCAAGAGGTGACAAAGGCATGGACCAAGGTTTCGGAAGCTTTTGGGGTGGGATATTGGCGGAGATGGGCAATACGTTGGAGATGGCAGATGGCGGTGCTGGTGAGGGACCAGATGTGGGGAGAAAGGATAATTGGGGGTGGAACCTGATGCCTAAGTTGCATATGGGTTTGGAGAGTCACTGCACTTGACGGCGATTGCTGTGTTTTCAATACATTTTCTTGGACCTTTGTGATAAAATTGCCCACTTAATGTGAAGTTACTAGGAATATATTTCATACTGTTTACATAGAAGAAATTTACCCATGTGAATAGATCAATTAGTGGATTAATGAATCACTAAGATATTTTAATTATTATAATTCATGATATCTCAATCAGTGTGCATAGTAATGCCAACAGAGCTAATTTAAACAGCCTTTTATGCTGATTTTGGAATCCAACTATATCCACCTAATGCACTTGTAAGTAATGATGATTAACAACTGTTACATTATATTAATTCACATTGAATTGTAAAACTCAAAACAGTTATCAGTAATTTGCTGACTCTTATTTTATTTCACTGAACTGACGCAATCACTTTACACTAAGAAAATTGCTGCTGCTCACATATGGCTCAGTGCCAATACTCTGGTATTTAATTTTGGAATGAGGACAATATTCAGACCAGATCATCACTGGGGATAAACCAATCTCACTGATGGCCCAAATGGTAAACTCAGGTCCTGGTGTTAAACAGACCCACACAATCCAGGAACATCAATCCAGGTCTATGCTTTGTTATTTGATCTTTAATGGAAGATTAAAGAAGTGATGTTTCTCCTGCACAAAAGAGAAATTCCTAAACATCTTAAACTTTTAAACCAACAAACAGCTACATTTATATTGTAAAGATCTTTTATTCTCCCATTTTAATCAATGAATAGAAGAATTTTGTTTAATATGTATCAAGAGGTTAGCATTAGAAACCTTACAACTGACCATTCTTGATTCAGACAGGGGATAGATCATTCAGAGTTCTTTTTTGACCTCTTTTGAATACTTCTTTTGGAAAGTGCTTGGGATATTCCCTCTGCTACTACTATTTTATCTCTGATTCATTTCATTTTTTAAGCAGAGGTATTTGGAAACTAAGGCAAAAGCTGTCTGAGTGCCTGGTGTTGGCTTTCACAGTTTTGTGTACCAGCTATTTATCTGCTCATAACTTTCACCCCCATCAAAAGATACCAGGTCCTGAGGCATGAAATTGAGAAAATTCAATTTTAATTTTAAAGCAGTGTGATGATCAACACTAATGAGAAAGATATTGGTTGATAACCAATATCTAAATGTTTGATTGAAGTGGAAAACCCATTACCTCTCAGCAGAAATGATGACAAGAGCTCAAAAGGAAGCTGCTGTAGAATTTCAGAGAAAAGAAGAAAGAGAGAGAGAGATTGAGTGCAGTATTCTTTCACATAATTTTTAGTTTGGACAGCAAAAGATTTATGAAAATCGAATATAATCACTATGGTCCTTTGGGTAAATCAGTAAACCGAGATCCCCTCTGCTTATTCAGGTGGACACTAAAGATTTCATAGCACTATTCGAAAACAGAAAGGCACATCACTCAGAATCATTGGCCATCAATCCTCCAGATAAAACCAGTTATTTAATTCATGACTGTTTGTGGGATATTGCTGTGCACAAATTCACTGCTGCATTTTTTACTGCAAAACATACAGTCCATTCACTTCACAGTATATTCTGTGAAGAACTTTGAGATGTCTCTAAGGCGTGATAAGGCGCTATATCAAATGCAAGGATTTATTATATATATATTCACCTACAAAATATGCAACCACTACACTTTAGAATAAATCTTGTGAAGTGCTTTGTGGCATTTTTGTGAATGTGATCAAGTTGCTATGTCAATTGCAAGTTTTACTATTATTATTAGAAGATAACACAGTCTGCACCCAGTCTCACATCCCCTGATCATGGTTGAGCATGCAATCCTTGATGAATTCCACTTCACAATGATGATATACTACTCTGAACTGCAGTACTTTGTGAAGCTGTTTATAAATGCTGGGTTATGCAGATATTGATGAATTGGAAAGCATTTGATTTCTGAAATAAAATTAATTATGGAGCAAATCAATAGGAGGGAGATCTCATTTCAGATTAATAAGAGTGAAGAAAGGAATGCCCTGTCTATTCCCAGAATAGTTGGTGCCTCATCTGTTAGCAACTATTTAACTATTAAGGATATCTAACTAAATGTTGTACTGTGTGTAGTATTTACCTAGAGGCTGACCCTATAATAAAACAATTCCATTTGAGTGTGGGTAAGCTTATTGCTTAGGTGTACTGTGGGCTGTGAAACACAGTCAGTCAGACTCTGGGATTTCCATGTGTAGGTGAAATGGGTGGAATTGTCAGTTTGGTTTGGATACTGTTAAGCCTGGTGATGGGTTTCCGCATGTATCAGACACCAGTTGTTTTATGTCCATTGTAATGACAAAAAAAAATTATGCCGAGAGATGGACAGTTACTAATATGCTAATGGATAAGAAGAATCATTCATGCAAATTGACTGTTATACTTGGTGCGCTTACATTTTGCAACTCTGCTGATTTGAGGTCTTTATACAGGACTGTTCCTGTTTGCAAAAAAATGCATAGTTAACGTTCAACGTAATAGCCTACTTCAAAGCAATAAGTAATGAATTGTTTACAGTTTTAGAATATAATCCTCATCACCTTTCCTATTCCAGTCTACACTGTGCAATGTTGCCCACATGAAGGAAGCTACATAAATGCAAGTTGTTATTTTTTCCCTTCCAGTGATGTGTGCTAATTTTAACTTGTCACAACGTCCAACAGGAACATATAATAATAATAATAATCCTTGCATTTGATCTAGCGCTTTTCACATCTTCTAGATATTTCAAAGCGCTTCATAGAATATACTGTAAAGTAAATTGACTGTGTGGGCGAAACCCTGCAGCCATTTGCGCACAGCAGTGACCCACAAACAGTCGTGAATTGAAATGACCTTTGTTTTTATATTTGGATGGAGCCAATTGCCTGTAAGAGCTCTTCAGTTAATGCGGGCCCACAACACAAAACAAAATAGCAATATAACTGAGGGGTCATTACAATGGACTCACCTTGTACAAAGATCAAAGTTTGTAAACTTCTGTTTAAAAAGAACTTTGATGAAAAACGTTCCAAGTATAATTGACACCTGGTCGAGAGCTTTCTCATTTTGTGTAGCTGAAGCTGTTTAAATATTGTTGTGATTTAATGGAAAGTTTCATTATGCTCTGACAGACGACACACGATTGAAGGGAGATAAGAACCGCGCTGCTCGATGAAGCATCTAATGAGTTCAAAATCAAATACCGCAGTTCCTATTGAAAGAGCATATGGGATATTTTCATTGAAGTTTTGAGAAAAACCTGATGGAGCATGAGCTGTGATAGAGCTTGTTTGAGAAATGGTGGCAGATAAACTAAGCAGCAAATAAATCCTAGGGAAACATCAGAAGGTTATTTAAAGTAAATCGAACTTAGTTTTATAAGACGATAAAAATATTTCAGTGGATCACAGAAACGTCATCTTCATCTGTGCTACATCCACTGATGTTTGAACTCAAACAAGGACTCATAACATTTAAAACAATGCTGTTTGCTTTGCATTGACCATAGTACAAGATTGATTAGTTTAATCACTTTGCTCTTTGAGACTAAAGAGCGATGAGTTTTAGACTAAGTAGATTGCACTGGAGTACCTGATTCCATGCAATTGAAATTACAGATTATTTATTCTCCCTTGTCAGTAAATTTGTGACATTAATATAAGATTTCTTTAAAATCACATTCCGCGAAGGCGTTACTGAGAGGCAGTGTGCTTGCCATTTAAGTTTTGGTAAGTTGTGAGGGGAGTATATTTCTTGGAGTTTGAAGAATAGCTCATCCATATGTGAATATTTACACACAGAATGGTTCAACTGAGCAGAGCGAGCAATGCAGTAATTATTCTTGTATTTGCAATAGCACTTTATTATGTCTTTGAGCGCTTCACATAATATACTGTTAAGTAAATTGATTGTATATGTTGTGGGGCCATTGCCAAATCTCATAACTCTAAATGTAGAACACCAATGTTATCAATTCAATCAATTAAGAGAACAACAACAAAATTACATTTGTAGAAAGCCTTTCATGTCGAGAGGATGTGCCAAGGTGCTGAACAAGACCTGCAATGAAAGTTATCACCATTATTTATATCTCGATTTCTTCGACTCAAGATGTTCAAGAGCTGTTGGTGAGGTGGTAAATCACCTTGGTTAAGCCTCTTCCCGACGTGAAGGGTGCTATACTAATGTAATTTTGTTGTTGTGTATTAGTTCTAATGTGCATGTGTGACAGGCAAATTGAGTGCAAACATGGTTTTGACTTTGGACCAGATCCTTCAAAGACAAACCCAAAGGCACCCAAATCATCGATAGTGTCCAGTGTGCAATAAATTATATGTAAATATTGTCAACTTCTGATAACGGGAAGTCTTGGTCTCAAACTCAGAAGAGGTGAATAGGCAGTTCAGAATGAATTTCTTTATATGAGGGCTAGTTAACGTGTGAAATAGTTAACTCTAGGAATTGATAAGGTGGATAGTGAGGCCAATTTCAAGAGGGAATTGGATGGAGATTTGATATTGAAAGTTATCAGGGAATAGGTGAGATAAGGAGAGATTGTGGTTAAAAATAAGACCAGCCATATAGATGGAAGTGGTCTCCTTTGAGACTGATACCAATCCTATGTTCCTATATATATAACTTGTATTTGTTATTTACAATGATGTGGGAGAAACTGCAGCATATAAAGTGCTGTCACAAGGGCAGAAAATGTGGCTAAAACATGCCTTTAATAACAAGTTTGGGACTGAATGCTCTTTCCAGCCAACGCTTGAAGAAAAGTTTTACCTTCAGTATTTTCTAGAACCAAGATGCCATCATTTATTTCTTTTTCTGTTCAGTTAGTGAGGATTCCAAATGACTTAATTCCAGGCTGTAAAGCAGCATTATTTTAACTTTGAATCATAGCTTTCAATCTAAATGTTGGTGAAGCAGGGTTGAGTCATTGCAACCGTGACTGGGAATAATTTCAGAGACCTTCCCTTCCTTTTCACAAGAGTAACGTTTGGTTGTAATCCCATCACTAAGGACAGATTTTAAGGCAACATTTTCTATCCTTGTGATAATTATCCTTTGCTACATTATCCCTATTGTGAATATTTGCATCAGTACCAAGACACTTGCAGATGTCTTTCCATCTTTTTGGATGTGAAATATAAAGATATCAAACTCTGTACAATTTAGGCATAATTTAATGACAAAACATAAAATATATAAATGGACACGATAAGCACTAAACTGTGTTTCATGGTAATTAGCAGCTCAGTGATTAGAGCATTCGCCTCCCAAGCGAGGAACCTCGGTTCGATTCCCGGCAGAGCAAAATGTTGAGCAAGTTTCCTTACTCCACATGCCTCTGTTTACCTAGCAGTAAGTAGCTTGTTAGCCAATTGGAGGACCACTTTCCATGGGTAATAATTCCTTCAAAAAAATTATAACTAAATTGGGTCACTCAATCCATGACTGTTTGTGGGACACCACTGAGCGCATATCAATATGTGACCAGCTTCCACCTTTCCACATTGGTTAAAGCTTTTAGCACAAGTTATGATAGTTTTTTCTTTAGAAATATTTGTCCTGACTATTTTCCTACTGTATGACTAATATTTTCCTATTGTTACAGGTTACGATGTTTGGTGAAACAACTGGAACGGGGAGAAGCTTCAGTTGTAGACCTGAAAAAGAATTTGGAGTATGCAGCAGCAGTGCTTGAGACGGTTTACATTGATGAGACCCGGTATGTTGTTCAAATCACTTTAACACAGAACTCTGTGTATAACATTTAATATTATTTGTTCTTATGTATTTATCCAATACCATTCTAAATGTGGGTACTGCTTCAGTTTCAACGGCTATTTGACATTCCATGTTCTAACAACCCTGTGCAAATAAAAATTGTTCTAACCCTCTTTTTTCCTTTTGTTGATAATTCTCAATTATCTTGTAATTAACTCTCTGATCATTTGATATACATGTCAGTTCCTTTTCTGTTTATTATCTAAATAAAGTTAATCTGAACATTTGTGAAAATGTGTGAATTCCAAGTGTTTCTTTGAATACAAATTCTGAAGGTCTGAAATTATTATATTTTCTTAGCATTTCAGTTTGTGCATAATTTAAAAAATACTTAAAATAATTTTAATAATTTTAATTATTTCTTAAATTATTAAATTATTTTAAAGAATTATTTCTTTTTTAAATCCGATGATCTTTCTTTCTTAAAATAACTTAATGAAACATTGTAAATTCTTATTCAGAGAATAATGCATTTGTGAATAGATTTTAAATCATAAATCTTCACATCTTGGTACAGATCAACGAAATAGTATTTTCACCTCCATACATTTCTTACATGTGCAAACCATGACACTTAAGAGGTATCAAAGGGCAAACACTTGAAGTGCTAATTGTGAATGGATCTGAGAGACTACAGTTCCTAATCCCAGATTTGGGTGGCTTCTTACCCATGTTATTGTTTCCCATCCACCTTTGGTTAACGTTTACCTCCCAGTAGAGCAACGCTCCTTATTCAGACAACCTGACTGTTTTCAATGTGGCCTTAACAAACATTCCTTGAAATGTCACAAGCCCTATGTCACAAGCCCTATTTCTCTTCAATACCCATTGATGCAGTTTAGAAGTTTGCACAGTATCATTATTTCTTTGCCCAAATCTGGCTTTTGATGATAAAAGCAAACATTTGCCTTAGAGTTGCAAAGGGTAATTTCAAGACAAACAGCTGTAGGTATTTATTTATCCAGAAAGCAATTAATGACTGGAACGAGTTGCCATGAAGGTTGGTTGAGGGTCAGGATGTTAGACTTATTTTAAAAAAACAGTTTGGTACTGTAATGGAAAGATGGTTGGATGAGTATTCAGGAAGGATGAGGTCTGCTTCATCCAAACCAATCTTGTGATTTTATGACATTAAATGATTGTTATATTAAATCTACGATTCTGCTCATTACATCCACTTTGCATTGAACTTAAGAGCAACTTACAATGGCAGAGAGCAATTGGAATTAAAATCATAAAGGATACATATATTTTAAAAAGTAACCAAAAGTGTGATTTTTGACTTGTTTACACGCAGACGCCTCCTCGATACAGAAGATGAACTCAGTGACATCCAGTCAGATTCCGTTCCCTCCGAGGTGCGTGACTGGTTGGCCTCCACCTTCACCAGGCAGATGGGGATGATGCTGAAGAGAACGGAGGAGAAGCCACGATTCCGTAGCATTGTCCACGCGGTGCAGGCAGGGATATTTGTGGAACGGTAAGAACTTGCTACAACTTTGAAACAACCGCAAATCATCTAGACCTTCTGATGAGACATCTGATGAGATCACATCTGTTTGTTCAGGGGGACATTAATCATCTTGTAGCACTTTTCAGAAAAAAGAAGGACGAGTTTCTACATGTGTCCCGGTCAACAAATCTCCAGATACAATTGGGCATTCGTTTTACAGCTGTTTGTGGGATATTTCTGTGTTAACTATGCTCCTCCCGAGATTTGAAACACTATAGCCTTTTCATTTTCTTCCATCTTCTACTTATCTATAATAATAATAATAATCCTTGCATTTGATATAACGTTTTTCACATTTTATCAATGTCTCAAAGCACTTCACAGGATGTACTGTAAAATGAATTTACTGTACATTTGTGGACGAAACGTAGCAGCCAATTGGGTACAGCAGTGTCCCACAAACAGTCGTGGATTGAAAATGACCAATTTTTATTGTTGTGGTTTTTTGGCGACGGATTATTATTATGTGGAGGAAGGAAACTTGCCCAAGATTTCGTCCTGATCTGCCAGGATTCAAATACAGGTCTCACGCTTATAAGGTGAGTTCTCTAACCACTGAGCTACAGGAGCTCCACAATGTAAATGTTAATGAAGTATACACCAGAGTTTAACTCAGTCCCAGAACAAAGCCAGGAGTTATTTGTTCTCAAGCTCCGAGGCCTGGAGAAAAATAGACTGGACATGGTTATTGCTCTCAAGTCTATATCTCCAACAATGTACAATGGAATAGTTTGGGCTCTGACGTATCAGTTGGATTTAAGTTATTACTGGGAAATCTAATCCATTGCACTAAAGCTTCTTCCAACTCTCACCTCTGAGATCTGGAATTGAATGAGGGCAGTCTGACAAAAAAAACCACATACTTTTGTTTGTGTGTGTGTGTATGCTTGTGAGGGTGTATATGTGGGTGTCACAATGGGTGCTTTCAGACATTTTGTATCAATATTTGCCGGTTGTAGAAAAAATCTTCCAGAGGCAGTTAGTAAATCATCTTCTTTTTCTTTCATGCTTCATTCAAACCTCTTCAATTTCTAATCTTGCTCTTCAGCGATCTTGTTAGCACAATTTAATTGAACAGAAACTATCTATTGTACATGCAGTGGAGGCATTGTGCGAATACTTATCAAGCAAAATAAATTAAGTGGACTGATTTACAATTTTTAGTGTGCTCTCCCTCCCCAATTGCTTTTTCCCGGTTTATCTCAGTGCGTAGCTGACCTGTCTATAGAATTGATTCCTGTTGAGAGTTGAAATTGATGATCTCAGCTGGGGCAACAGTTGAGGTGCTATCATTGGTTTTGGTGGCCCAGGATACGAAGAGGAAAAGTCTACCAGGTTTCGTTCTATGGTATGAAGGTTCGTGGACCCGAAACGTTGACTCACTTTTCCTTTCTCCATAGATGCTACCTGTCCTGCTGAGTATTCCCAGTTTCTTCTGTTTTAGTTATTGTAACAGACATTGGATACATTATTATGGAGACAAATTCATGGGAGTGCCCTAAAAGACTGTGCTCTGTTCTGGGAGGTTGGATGGGGAAGTGGAGCCTGCGTGGTATAACGGTTCCAAATGGTCTGACCCCATTCTCTTTGCTCAGAGACTCCAGGGAATGAAGGCCCAATTAGCTTCAACAAGGAGAGGAAAAATCTAACAGGTTTTCTACTTATCTCTAACCAGAAATCGCAGCTGGAGATGCACATCTGTGAGTGTTGACAGCAGGGCTACTGAGAAGAAATGAAGACTGAACCCAGCCTAGGTGGCCAGCCTAGGCTTGTTATGGAGAAGGCCTGCTGGGGTTGAGCATAGAAACAGAGAGACCACATTGATTAGTACCTGAGCAACGTGGGACCCATGAGTGAGAGCGAGTTGTAGATAGTCTAATCACAAACCTAGACCCTGCACCCTTTCAGGTAGTGTTGAAGGTAGTGAGCATTGACTGTCTCTATTTGGGATCTAGAAGTATATTCCTTATGTTAGTAAATGGCTTAAATCATGAACGTTGTCTATCTCCGTGTGCATTAACTATCTGTATAGCTCTTGTATTCTGTGGTCCAGCTGTCAAATTATCAATAGGCTTATGTATATAATGTTATTGTCAATGCGAGGCTAACTCTGTTTTCTAAACTGATTTTGAACAGAATGTACAGACGCACATCAAATATGGTTGGACTAAGCTACCCACCTTCTGTGATCACTGTGTTAAAGGTATTTAACCACAACTTCTGCCTTTTGTGGTGTCGTGACAATGTTTGTAGATCTTTTCATAGATGCAACCAACTTACTTTGCTGTTTTTTCTTGATGAACTGAACTTTAGAAAATGTGTCTCAATGATTTAATGTATGATGTTATAAGTGTATCAATTGAGTCTCATAACATGCAAGGGCATGCAATCTTTTCATTTTTGGGGATGTGGGGAATGGGATTGATATGTGAACACTTGCTCAGTGTAAGACTGTCCCCACAGAACTATCTCTTGTCCTTTCTTTCACAGAATGTAGATAAATGGTCCTTTGACGTATTTGCACTGAACGAGGCCAGTGGAGAACACGCCCTCAAATTCATTGTCTATGAACTTCTCACCAGATACGACCTGATCAATCGTTTCAAGGTCAGTAGCTAATGAGGGAAATCTCTCTTGAAGAGAGAACTAAACTAATAATAATATAATATAATAATACTCGCATTTGATATAGTGCCTTGGAACGTCATCTAGCCAATCCTCCACATTCAGTTGTACTATCTTTGTTCAAAAAAAAATCAAGACCGTATTCAAATTAAAACAGTTCAATTGAATTGTCTGGAAGTGGGGGTGGGATCCAAGTTTTACATCACTCAAAATATAAATATTATATCTGCAGCCATCAGCCCTCAGGGGAATCCTAGATTCTAAATGATTATACAAGGGAATGTATTCTGAGTCCTCATCAGCCCTCAGGGGAATCCTAGATTCTAAATGATTATACAAGGGAATGTATTCTGAGTCCATCAGCTGAGAAGCCATGAAAATAAACATAAGTAGAAAAAGATGACTGACTTCCAATGACATTACTGGCATTAATTCCTGCATACGCAACACACAGGAAATGACATTACCAAAGATCCCTGCACATAGTGTGCGTGTGTGCGGAGGAAATGATGTCTAACCATTTTTTGCAGAAAAATGGCTAGTCAGTCCTGGAAGCCAGATGTGCCATCCTTTCTGTTAGCACATGTCCACAGGAGATGACAGTATAAGTGAAGCAGCATTCTACAAGAGGGTATATTTTCCCCCACCTTTCTCTCCCTCTCCTCCCTTAACCTCTTTTCCCCCCTTTCTCCCCAGGCCCCATTTCCACGGCTGTTTGTGGGACACTACTGTGCGCAATTTGGCTGCCGTGTTTCACCCACAAATATACAGTCAATTTTCCTGCTCTCCTTCATCTTACCCGAACCCTCCCCCACTGCTCTTGTCCCTACCTGACTGTTCAGTGCCTTGGGACGTCCTCTCGACGTGAAAGGCGCTATGTAAATGTAAGTTTTGATTGGTTGGTTGGTTGGTTGATTGATTGATTATTGATTGACAAAATATTTTTTAGTGTTACACTTGTGCTAGGACTGGTGTGCAACTAACTTGAGAGCAATGACTTATGAAAAGCTATGATGCCCATAGTGACTTTGGACAAATCATTCTCTCTCACTCCAAAACCTACCATTAAGAATTGCTTTTCAGGACATATTTCAATTGCATTTTCTGATCATGTGATAGTCATCATATTACAAAACACATTCTCCCTTAATAATGGACTTTGCCATAAAATAGTACACCAGTTCTCAGAGTTAGCTAACATTTATATAATAATAATCCTTGCATTTGATATAGTACCTTATCATGTCATTGAGATGTTTCAAAACGCTTCACAGAATATACTGTGATAGTGTAATATAATTGATTGTATATTTTGTGGGTGAAACGTGGCAGTGAATAGCACACAGCAGTGTCACTCAAAAGGTCATGGATTGAAATGACTAATTTTTTTTGGGGGAAGGAATTATTTCCCCCAGAAAAGTGGTCCCCCAATTTGTCTAACAACTGGGTTCCTACTTACTGCTAAGTAAGCAGAAGTGTGTGGAATAAAGAAACTTGCCTAACATTTTGCCCTGCTGGAAATTGACACCAGATCTCTCACTTGTGAGTGCTCTAACCACTTTATGCATGGAAGTACCTCAGAGTGCATAATACAACAGCACAACAACAACAAAATTGCACTTATAAAGCGCCTTTCATGTCGAGAGGACGTCCCAAAGCGCTGAACAGTCAGGTAGGGACCCGAGCGGGGGAGGGGGTGGGTCAGGGGAAGTAGAGGGGGAAGAGTTAGTGGGGGAGCCGAAGGCGAGGTCGAAGAGGAAGAGTCTTGAGGCTGACCTTGAAGGAGGAACGGAGGAAGCAAGCAGAGGGGCTGTGGGATGGAGTTCCACAGTGTGGGAGCAGAGAGGCTGAAAGCCCGGCGGCTGATGGTTGGGTGGTTAGGGCAGTGGACGCAGAGCAGGCCTGAGTCTGCTGAACAGAGGGTGTGGGCAAGCTGATAGAGAGACAGTAGGTCAGAGAGATAGACGCGGGATGGCCTTGAAGGTGAGGACAAGGATCTTGAATTCGATCCTCTGGGGGATGGGGAGTCAGTGAAGACGGGCAAGGGTGGGAGTGATATGGTTGTGGAGTACTTTGATACTGTTTGACATTATATGCACCATGTTAAAGTGCAAGCAGTAATATTAATATCCCAGACCTTTATGAAAATAATGTTGAACATAGAGAACCAGTGATGGATCTCTTTCTTATGGTCACAACTACTGTATTCTGTATTATTATTATTCTACAGTTAAGGCAACTGACATTCATCCAAATCACAGGATGAACATCCACAAGGCGAACTACAGCCACATTATGTAGCTCTGCTATAGAGAGAGCTGCAGATATCCATGAAGAGACTTACATTTTAATAGACAATGTATGCAGTAATTGGGATAATATTATGGAGAATAAACCCATGTTGTGTTTCACAACGAAAACAACAACTTGTGCCCTTTACTCTGGGCAGTGCCAAGCACTTGACAGTGGCAGAGTCTGATCCCTAGTCAGGAGGAGAGGGAGGGGGCAAGAGGAAAGGTCTTTAGGCTGAATTTGAAGGTGGGGAGGGAGATGGCAAGGGGGAGGCATTGAGGGAGAGAGTTCCAGAGTTTCGGGGCTTACTAATGGTGGAGTGGAGGGGACGAGGGTAAAATAGGAGGCCAAAGTAAGCTGAGCAGTAGGGGATAAACAGGTCAGATAGGGAACGAGGTGCGAGTGCATGAAAGGATTTGAAAACGAGCGAGAGGATGTTGAAATTGAACCATTTGGTAATTGGGAGCCAGTGGATCCTGGAAAGGATTGATTTGATGGGGTTATGGAGTTCATGCTGGTGAGTATTCGGGCTGCAGAGTTTTAAATCAATTTAATTTTGTGTATGGTTGAGATCAGCGAGGAGGACATTGGAATAGTCCAGTTAGTGAATTTCTGAGCTATGTTATAAAACAAACAACAACAACAAGATTACATTTATAGAGCGCCTTTCACGTCAGGAGGACGTCCCGAGGTGCTGAACAGTCAGGGGTTGGGACCCGAGCAAGTGGGAGGAGCACGGTATGGATGAGAGGTGGCAGAGAGGTGGGAGGGCAACTGAATGCACGGTTGAAAAGGAGGGTCTTGAGACCGGCCTGGAAGGAGGCAAGGGAGGAAATGAGGCGGATGGACTGTGGGATCGAATTCCAGAGTGCGGGGCAGAGAAGCTGAAAGCCCAGCCACCTATGGTCGGGTCGGGTGGGAGTCATGGAACAGACTGGAGCCCATTGAATGGAAAGGATCAATGAAGAGTGATTTTGAGAATAGCTGCAGTTTCCAAGTCTAAGGAAGTAGACACAGAAAGTTGAACAATTAAACATTCCAAGCAGCATATTTATAGGCACTTAATATATATCAGCAACCTACAAAATGTCCTCATGTTCACACGCCAAATAGAATGGGTGTAATGTCCCCTGCAGGAAAGAGTTGATAGTGCACAGGGCGAGCAAATCCATCCCTTTCATATCTAATGGTAAAGAATGACTGGTAATAATTGGTTACAGCCAATTTTCTTTCAACCCCTGGTACAGATCTAAAAAATGTTTATCTCAATAATATCTGATACACTGTTACAGTGTTAGAGTATCTTTAGAGCTGAAAATCTTAACAATCAAATTGGGAAATGGTAGACCCATAGAAAAGGACATAATGTTCTCTTCAACAACCTTAGTCCAAACCATCAGCTATTCGCATAATTTATGTTTTCACTCCTCAATGATCCTTTCATGACTTAGCCAAGAAAACACAGAGATCTAATTGTTGGTATGTTTGTGTACAGTAAAACCTTGATAATCTGACATTCAGAGAGCCGGCAACTCTCTAAATCCAGCAAGATTTCAAAATACATACAGTATTAATTCCCACAGATCATTTTGACGTACTCGCAATTACCCAAAAGAATCCCTATTCCTTATTAAGGAATCTATTAAAATCACAAATTAACCCCAATGTGTGCATATTTGTTTGGGGGATGGGATAGAGGGGAAATTAATTCCTAAAGTTTATTATTATGCAAAATACATTGATGAGCTAACCTGATGTATCACCGTGACAGTGTTCAGCTGTTTGTGTCAACTGATTTATAGATGGTGGAAATTTATGCATTGAAAAGGATTACACCTCGACAACAGAAAGCAAAAGCAGGTGTTAATGTAGGCAAGTAATAAAAGTGCCACTAGATATGGCTGACTGTCCAACAAACCACCCCCCCATTACATGTTAGTCCAACCTAAAATAACCATCTGCTGAGAGTGAATTAGTAGAAGTTTTCAATCATGAGTGATAAGTTTTTTGGGGGGATTATTGGCCAAGATGCCAGGAAAAACTCCCTTCTCTTTTCAATTAGGTCACAGCATCTTTTAACGACCACCTGGACAGGGCAGACATGACCTTGTTTAACATCTCATCTGAAGGACAGCACTTCCCATAAACAGCATTATTATAAAACAGCACTCAAATGTCAGCCTAGACCAGCGATTCTCAACCAGGGGTAGAAAATTACTTCCGGGGGGATAGATGGCAGTACATTGATTTATTTAGCTCTCATATTTAGCATTTTAAAGCCTTTCAAATTGTATATTTAATTGTTATTCCCCTCGTTTTGTATGTGCTAGTTATTTTGTTATACAAGAAAAGCTTGGTCATAAAATGCAAGTGGAATGAGGGGGAGTGGTGTGTGTATGTGGTTGGGTGGGGGTACACGATAATGTTGAAAATTAACAAAGGGTACATTACTGAAAAAGGTTGAGAACCACGCCCTAGTCTATGTGAATTCAAAGTCCCATTGTGGAGCCTGAATCCATAGTCTTCCAAATAGAGGAGAAACTGAACTGTTACCTACTAAGCCACAGTGAATTGAAATCATTGGGTCTTTCACTCTTTTAAAATATCAAATCCACTTTTGCTTGTTTACAATCTGTTGGAACTCCCCAGTGTTTATTGACTCTATTAGAGGAAATGCCAGTGTTTCAGAAATCTCCCTGGTCTAGGTACACTGGAGAGCAATTGTCTTGCAAGCGAGAGAGCTTGGCTGTATTCCTGGCTGGATGAAATGTTGGGCAAATTTTCTTACTCCACATGATTCTGTTTATCTAGCAATAAGTAGTCACCTGGTTGTCCTTCCAACTCGAAAGGGGCTCTACAAATGTAATTTTGTTGTTGTTAGTAGATTGGCGGATACCTTTTCCGGGGATAATAAAGCTTAAAAATTATAATAATTTTGGCACTCAATCCATGACTGTTTGTGGAACAATGGTCACCCACAAATATAAAGTCAATTCACCTTACAGTAGAAGATGTGAAATGCGCTATATCGAATGGAAGGATTATTAGCACATGTTCCTTTGAGGAATAAGAATGCCACGGGAAAGGTGGTTCAGCCGTGGCTAACTAGAGCAGCTAGGGAAAGTATCAAATCAAAAGAAAAAGCCTGTAAAACAGCGAAGATGAATAGTAAACCCGAGGATTGGGAGAACTTTAGGGAACAACAGAGGAGAACCAAAAAATTGATCAAAAGGGAGAAAATAGATTTTGAGGGCAAACTAGCAAAGAACATAAAAACAGACTGCAAGAGTTTTTACAAATATATAAAGAGGAAAAGGCTAGCGAGGGTGAATGTGCGTCCATTACAGGCAGAGACTGGAGGAATTATAATAGGGGACAAAGACATAGCAGAGTCATTAAACAAGTATTTTTCTACAGTCTTCACCGTAGAAGACACTGGAAACATACCAAAAATAGAGGGGAACCAAGAAAACAATGTGAGCGAACAATTTGGGGAGATTAACATTAGTAAAGAGATGGTTCTAGGTAAATTGTCGGGTCTTAAAACCGATAAATCCCCTGGACCGGAAAGCCTGCATCCTAGAGTTTTAAAGGAGGTGGCCACTGAGATAGTGGATGGCATGTCTATAATCTTCCAAAATTCTCTGGATACTGGAAAAGTCCCCATTGATTGGAAGATTGCAAACATAACTCCACTATTTAAGAAGGGTGGGAAAGAAAATATGGGAAACTATAGACCAGTTAGTCTGACGTCAGTTGTAGGGAAAATTCTTGAGTCCTTAATAAAAGATGTAGTTATGGGATACCTTGAAGACTATAAAAAGATTAGGCAGAGTCAACATGGCTTTACAAAAGGGAAGTCATACTTGACTAATCTTTTAGCATTTTTTGAGGATGTATCCAGCAGGTTGGATAAGGGGGAACCAGTAGATGTGGTATATTTGGATTTTAGGAAGGCATTTGACAAGGTGCCACACAAAAGGCTGTTACTCAAGATTAAGGCCCACGGGATTAATGGGAAAATATTAACATGGATAGAAGAGTGGCTATCGGGTAGAAAGCAAAGAGTAGCGATAAACGGATCATTCTCAAATTGGCAGGATGTAACTAGTGGAGTGCCACAAGGATCAGTGCTTGGGCCTCAGCTATTTACTATTTACATCAATGATCTAGATGAGAACATTGAATGTAACGTGTCTAAATTCGCAGATGACACTAAACTAGGTAGCAGAGTGAGCTCTGAGGATGATGCAAAAAGATTGCAACAAGATATAGATAGGCTAGTGGAGTGGGCAAGTAGGTAGCAGATGGAATTCAATGTTAGCAAGTGTGAAATTATTCACCTAGGTAGCAAGAATAAAAGAATAGATTATTTTCTAGAGGGGGAGAAGTTAGATAGTGTTAGTATTCAAAGAGATTTGGGTGTCCTTGTACACCAGTCCCAAAAAGTTAGTTTGCAGTTGCAGCAAGCAACTAAGAAGGCGAACAACATGCTTGCGTTCATTTCAAAAGGTTTAGAGTATAAGAGTAGGGAAGTCTTGCTGCAACTGTATAAGGCCCTGGTGAGACCGCACCTAGAGTATTGTGTGCAGTTTTGGTCTCCTTACTTAAAAAAGGACATACTTGCCTTAGAGGGGGTGCAGCGTAGATTCACTAGGTTAGCTCCTGGGATGAGGGGACTGACCTATGAGGATAGGTTGAATAAACTAGGGCTGTATTCTCTAGAGTACAGAAGAATTAGGGGGGATCTTATTGAAACATATAAGATTCTTAAAGGGCTAGATAAAGTAGGCACTGAGGGACTGTTTCCCCTGGTAGGAGAATCTATAACCAGGGGTCACAGTCTTAAAATTAAGGGTCAGCCTTTTAGAACAGAGTTGAGGAAACATTTCTTTACTTAGAGGGTAGTGAATTTATGAATTTATGGAATTCACTACCCCAGAAGGCTGTAGATGCTCAGTCCTTGAACATTTTCAAGGCTGAGACTGATAGATTTTTGAAAAATAGAGGGATTAGGGGATATGGGGATAGGGCAGGTAATCAGAGTTAGCTGAGAAGATCAGCCATGATCTTATTGAATGGTGGAGCAGGCTTGAAGGGCCGAATGGCCTACTCCTGCTCCTAATTCTTCTTATGTTCTTCTTATTATTATTTAAATGTAATAATGCATTTTATCCTGTATGCTTTTTTTTACAGCTTTATGTACTTATCCTGCCACCTTCAAAGATTTACTTATATGAACCCCCAGGACTCTCTGCTCCTTCACCCCCTTTAAGATTCTACCATCTAGCTTATATTGCCTCTCCTCGTTCCACTTCCAAAAAATGCATCACGTTATATTTCTCCACTTTAAACTTCACCTGCCACATATCTGCCCATTTTACCATTTTATTTGTCTTTGTCCTCTTGCAGTATGTTCCAATCCTCCTCACCATTTAGTATCATTTGCAAAATTGTAAATTGTACTCTCTATATCCAAGTCCTGGGTATTTACATAAATCAAAAAGAGCAGTGGTCCCAATACTGACTCCTGGGGGACACCACCGCACGTGTTTCTCCAGTCAGAAAAATAACCGTTCACTACCACTCTCTGCTTTTGTTCTCCCAGCCAATGGTGTATCTATGCTGCCACTCTCCCTTTAATACCATGGGCTTTTGTTTTGCTTACAAGTCTCTTATATGCACTTGATCAAACGCCTTTTAAAAATCCTTATGAACTACATCAACTGCACTACCTCCTTCACACACTCCTTTACTTAATCCAGAAACTATCAGGTTTGTTAGACACAATCTGATTTTAACAAATCCATTTTGACTGTCATATATTAACCCATATTTTTCTAAGTGAAAAATTATTTTGTCTTGGATTATAGTCTCTAGAGGTTTCCACAATACTGACATTAGGCTGACTGGCTTGTACTTCCCAAGTTTATCTTTCTCCCTTTTTTTGTACATGGGAGTAACATTTGCAACCCTCCAGTCCTCTGGCAGGGTGACAGTTAGTGTCCAGAGCCTCCACTAATTCCACCCTTCCCTAGCATGCATCCCATCTGGACCAGGTGACTTATCCACATTGAGCACCAACAGTCTTTTTAGCAACTCCTCTCTGGTTATTCTTATCCTATTCAATTTCTCTATCTTCTCCTCTGATATTGTGGCATTGGCTGCATCCTCTGCTTTTACGAAAACAGATGAGAAGTACTCATTCAATACATTAGCCATGCCCTCTATCTCCACAAGAAGATTTATTCTTTGGTGCCTGATTGGTCCTACCCTATCTTTGTCTAACCTTTTATCTGCTTAGAAAATATGTTCCCTTTTATGTTGCCTGCTAATCTTTTCTCAAACAATCTCTTTGCCCCTTATATTTCCTTTTTCAGTTCTCCTCTTTACTTTTATATTCTATTCGATTAATTCTGTAGTTTGTGCCAGGCATTCATCATAAGCCTCCTTTTTCTGTTTTTCTGAAGAAAATAATGTACGCAACCAGCTGCCACGTTTTCCTTATAAAATACACAGTGAATCCAGTTTACAGTATACCCTGTGAAGCACTTTGAGAAGTCTCAGTGACTTGATAAAGTCCTATATCAAATGCAAGGATTATGATTATTATTTATAGCAACAATATTCTGTGTTGCAAATAAACACATCTGGATTCAAACCAGTTGCTGATTTCCATGAATTTTAGTCAAGTGTTTGTATTTATTGTAAATTAAATTATTATTAAATGAATTGCTGAAAGGAATAGAAGGCATGGTCAGCACTTTGCATGCTATTGATTTGTGCAAAATACTTATGACGGGGTCTAAAATATTTGAAAATTGCAAAGTGTTGCACCATCAAAAGATGAGAAAGCAAAGTGGCAGTGGCAGGGAAATCTGTGATGGTATTCACTTTCTTTCAGCAAAGTGTTAGTGGATCCTACAATTTCATTTATATTTAGGTGAGGAATTAGGTAAGTAGAGTCCTTTATCAAACAAATAGAAATACACACTCACACAGAAATCATGCTTATGTGAAAATCTCAGACTGGTTTGGATGCTTTTGAGCATGGTGATGCGTTTCTGCATATGTCAGACTGGAAATTGCAATTTGCAAAGTGACTTGAGTTTTGGGAACGCTGTATTCTCGATTCCATTAAAGGCTTTTGTATGAGTAAGAAAATAGATGACACTAAACTACCTTGTTAATGATACTATGCTAGAGTGCCCCTGAGTAATGTGAAAGGCGCTTTATAAGTGTAATTTGTTGTTGTTGTTGTTGAGTTGCAAGTTGTTGTTATTGATGCCAGCTTCCATGTGTGCCTGGCTTTAAGTGAATGTTGCGGCTGAGAACCTTTTGTCGCTGCTGGAAAACTCCTTGGCTCTTCCACAGAATGTTTGCCTGCTACGAACAAACAGCTGACACTGTGACTCATTGCATTTTATTATCTCAGTATTGGCAGACTGGCTCCCTGAATATTATGCTTCTCCTGATGACTCACACCATCCAGGGGCCTAAGGTGCAAGATTTGTTGCATTGGTTGAAACACTAAATGAAATTTTTTTTAATAGAATAATCAAAGTTAAGCGAATACTTTTTGCTACACGTTTGTGCGCGTGAATCTTTTGAAAATGAATCACAAAGTCGCTGGACATTTTGGTCTCAGTACAATTCAGGAGGAGTCTGTATTTTTATCCTTTCTTCTGATCTCCAAACTCCTGCAGCTTATCTCTGAGAGGATCTCTTAGACTCAGTAATGAAACCTGGGGGCTCAGTGTTCCACATTCCAATTGAATCACTTTCGTCTGCAAAACACGTACTTTTAAAAAAAACACAGCCTTTCGGGTCTAGAAAGGTGGTCATTTTTGATAGGCTTTGAACTGGAAATAAACCATGCCAACTCGCAGGAATTCTGCTGTGAAACAATCTACCGTGAAAGCAGATGTCCCACAGGCCAGTGTAGTGTGTGTGACTTATTTTGACTTATATCCAGTTTGTGGAAAGAATAGCCACATGGATTGTTTAATTATGGAATCACACTAGAAAACATCAATTTAGACTCATTGCCATTTTCTGTCTTACATTCATTCAGAAACATATATATCACTGTTTGAATCTCAGCATGACAAGTGGCCAGCTCGGGTTTGACACAGTGACTGTCCAACGCCTTGGAATATCCTCCTGATGTGAAAGGCGCCATATAAGTGTAATTTTGTTGTTGTTTCTGTGCTATACATTCCTGTAAATCTATTTTGCTACCTTCAAGAATGTTCTTCTTACATCAGGTAAATAGGACTCAGTTATGGTCCACCAAGCGTTCTACACACTCTTGACTATTCATGGTAGCTCTTTTATCTTACTAATCCTTTTTTGTTTAATCTTAACTAGAGATTTTTCCTTATCCCTCAATGAAATTTGTTATAGCCACTTTTAAAACATTTCTAAATGGTAAAATTGATGTTTCTCATTTTTATTCTTGTTGTGTAGCTCAACCCATTTATGCTTTTTTTTGGTCAGTCAGAAATCATCATTGTGCTTCAGAATATCCAAACTAGACTGAGAATTCAATATGTGGAAATTTCCTACACTTGGAAATTTCCCTGTGTCTAGAATGGAATGTGTATTCTCCCTGGAGGGGCATCCCTGCTTACCTAATTCCACAGACTATTTACACATGAAAATAGTCTGGTTTGATGAACCTTTTCTCATGCAAGTATATATTGTTTTGCAATGTGGCTAATACTGAGTACAGTATACCAGACGGGGTTTAATAATAATAATCCTTGCATTAGATATAGCGCTTTTCACATCTTCTAGACATCTCAAAGTGCTTCACAGAATATACCATAAAGTGAATTGACTGCATATATGTGGGCAACAGACGACAGCCAATTGCGCACAGCAGTGTCCCACAAACAGTCGTAAATTGAGATGAACAATTTATTATTGTTGTTTTTGAGGGATTATTACTAGGCGTGTGGAGTAAGTAAACTTCTCCAAGGTTTCACCCTGCCTGGAATTGAACCCAGGTCTCTCGCTTGTAAGGCGAGTTCTCTAACTACTGAGCTACAGGGCTCCATGATCAACTGATTCTGTACCAAAAACATTATTTTAAGTATAAAAACGGTTAGAGGAAAAGCAAAAGGAAAGATTAGGAACAATTAAAAGTAAGCATGAAAAAATGTGGCTGTCTATATAGAGGGCAAGAACAAAGCTTTTAGAAACATACAAAATGTAACACAGTCAAAGAAGGAGTGGGACTACTTTGAGCGAAATAGTTCAATACTGTTGAGTTATTACATTTGAGAATAAAGGAGAACTGTAAATGCTTAACAAATACAGTAGTTTGCTTTTGCTTTCAACAGCGAGATGTTATATTTGAACTATTGGAGTACCAGAAGGAAATGCGAAAGAGCATCTAATGGCTGGAGTTAAATGTTAAGAGGGAAACACTGTTATTAATAAAAAAAACAATAATAATGTTTGCATTTGTATGCAACATCATTGGAATGTCTCAAAACATTTCACAGAATTTTTACTGTGAAGTGTAATGACTAAACTTGTTGGTGAATCTTTTAAATTGCAACTTAAAGTAGAAAAGTCACCAAATCGAGCTGATTTATATGCCAGAATATTATAAGATGAAACTGTTCAGAAAGGGAGAATATAGGGAAAGCATTAAATTGAGGAATTATAATTAGGAATTAGAAATCCAATCTTTGGGGTCTAAAACGCTATGATTAAATGGTTAAGCAGTTTGAGATACCAGCCCACATGAAGGGCATTATGTAAATTGCCCTTGGTAAATGCAAGTTGGTGCTTGTCAGCCTCCCCAACTCTTCCCTCCAAGAGCTACAGATCATCCAAAACTCTGCAGGTTGTGTTCACTCCCACAACAGACTCCATGACCCCATCACCCACACCCTCGCCCAGGGCCACTGGCTCCCCATTCTTCAGAAGATTGAATTCAAAATCCTTGTCCTCACTTTCAAGGTCCTCCATGGCCTTGCCTTCTCCTACCTCTCTGACTTGCTGACCCCCTATCAACCAGTCTGCTCCCTCCGTTCACAGGCTCCAGCCTGCTCCATGTCTCCCACCCGACCCTTCCTACCATCAGCGGCCACGCTTTCAGTCTCTCTGTCCCTACACTTTGGAGCTCTATCCCTCAATCCCTTTGCCCTGCTCTCGATCTTGCCTCCTTCAAGGCCAGTCTCAAGACTCTCCTCTTTGACCGTGCCTTCAGTCGCCCTCCTACCTCTCTGCCCTCCCTCATCCCAACTCTGCTCTCCCCCCATCCTCACTCATTCAGCGCCATGGGATGGTGTACCGGTGTGAAAGGTGCTCTACAAATTAAATTTTGCTGTTCTTGTTGCTGGGTGAAGATCTAAAAATTATTATATGGGATAGAATTTGTGAAAATCAAGATGAGGATTAATTGTGGAGAGTCAAGGTGATTTACAAATGAGAGGAATGTAAATGATCTAACAAATTTAGTTTGATGTTTTCAGGAAACCCTGCTGCTTATAGATTGCAGAATTGCAAGTTTATGTAGCTGTATGTAGATTTTAAGGTGTTTTGATAAGATGCTCTATCAGACTGGCTGAGAAACAAAGTCTGGGATCATTACATAGTTATCAGGCAGGAAGTGACACCGTATATTTTGAAGAGAAGTTTCTGACCCGCACATTAAATTCAAACATGCTTTGTAAAGCATTGTACAGTGGGGTCACCACATGCAGCAATATTATTGTTGTTCAGGCATTTTCAAGTGCTGCTTTCTTGAAGTTGATGAGCTGGTCTTGTCTCAAAGCAGCATCTAATGAAAAAATAAGCTGTGAATTTAACAAAAGAGGAGCATCCACTGAGATTATCAAGGTCTAACAAATATGAACTCATGTTCTATAGTGCAATAAATTAGAAAATATCAAGTACAGAGAAATACTCTTATTGACAGTAGCCAGGCCTGCGAGGTGTGACTCCTTCAGGTCTAACCCTTCCCATGGCTGGTAAAGTAAAGGCTGGATGTTAATATTCATAAAAACTATGTCTACGCAGAGAGAGATATGATAAGCGGTGAGCTGGTAACAACTGCACAGGGAAGTAGCCTTTGACCTAAGACGGTAGTATTTATGGATGAAATAATTGAAAACAAGGAATGTTTTCCTTAAAGCATCGTGTTCTCCCTTGTACTGCTGTACAATTGTCCTTGTTAAACCTTCTTGTATTACAATGGTGGTCTGAATCAACAACGACAATAGCTTTCATTCATATAACACCCCTCATGCAGGGTAGTATCCCAGAGTGCTTGAAATGAGGTCCAATGCAGATATTTACAGTGTTATTGTGGAGATTGTTTTGCCAGAAAAAGATCTATGCACTTTTGCAAGTATTTTAAGATGGGTTGTGTTATTTTGTGTTATTGGTAATGGATGTTTTGCAGATTGGCTGGTAAACATTTGTGCAGATTATTATCATTATTATTATTATTATCTCTGAAGCTGTTATTTTCCACTCATAATAGTACTGTACTGTGAATAATAATGATATTCCTTGCATTTGATATAGTGCTTTTCACGTTTTCTAGACATCTCAAAGCGCTTCACAGAACATACTGTAAAGTAAATTGACTGTATATTTGTGGGTGAAACGCGGCAGCCAATTGCACACAGCAGTCTCCCGCAAACAGTCATGAATTGAAATGACCAATTTATTATAGTTTGTTTTGAGGGATTATTATTGGGCATGTGGAGTAAGGAAACTTGCCCAAGGTTTCGTCCCTTCCTGGATTCGATACAGGTCTCTAACCACTGAGCTACAGGACTCCAATTCATATTAATGATTTTGAAACAAAAAAGTAAGAAGAAGGGGGTCATTTCTAAATTTGCTCAATTTCTAAATTTGGAGAAAGGAAAAACCTTACAAGGTTTTACTGTTCAATTTTCTTTAGTGCTTAAATGATGTAGAGAAACCGAGATTGAAGGAATCAGATACATAGATCTTTGAAAATAGTAATGCAGGCAAAAAGCTGCCAGAAGGCAAATACAATTCTGGAGCTTTTATCTATGTTAGTATTGAATACAAAATTAAGAATGTGATGCTAAAGTTAATCAAGACTTTGGTTAATTCACAGTTGCTGTGTACAGTTCCACATAGCCCTTATAGAATTGACATCAGTGCCATGAAATAATGGTATACCTAAGGTATTCTATAAATTCACAAGAACAATATCAGGAATGAGGGGTTATTGTTGCAATATAAAATAAAATTTGCATAGCGCCTTTCATGTCGGAAGGACGTCTCAAGGGACTGGACAGTCATGGATTTGGACATGAGCTAGGGGTCAGCATTGGAAAGGGTGGAGGGCAGCCGAAAGCTCGGTCGAACAGAAGGGTTTTGAGACACACTTTGAAAGACGTGCCTTTCTTTTGGAAAAACTGGGTCTATTTTTACTGGAATGGAGGGAGGGAAATAAGGAATCCAATTGAGGTCTTCAAAATTCTAAAAACATTTTGGGAAGTTAAATAGTGAAAGCTGATTCATTCTGATTGTTAAATAAAGGCAAAAGCACCGACAGGATTGTCACACGGTGGGAATTGTGCCATGGCTGAACATGCATTGGGTTTCTCTAAGTGGTAACGTGTTTCTTTTCTCAAGCACTAACGTCCCTCAGGGTGAAGAGGTGAACATTCATCAAAGATTTAAATCAAATGCTTGAGTTGGTCAAAAAGTGTCAAAAGGATACAGAAGCAGTTATGTTGGGTATTACCTGCAATTGCCCTTTTTATAGACTTCAGAACTAATTTTCCATTTGTCGCAGAGAAAGTTGAAACACAAAGTCGATAGATCCACAAAGGATCATAGAAAGCTTAGGAGGCTGCAATTCTTTACGGTGGTGGCCTAACTGCAATAAGCCAGTAAAACAATAGTAATTGCAATGGTTTATGCCGACAGCTTTTATTTACAATTTATGAAAGACACTTCTAAAAACTTGCCTTTTAGTTGTGAATCCTCTGACATGTTTTTTTTCTCTGGTTTCAGATCCCCATTTCCTGCCTTGTGTCGTTTATTGAAGCTCTGGAAGTCGGATACAATAAACATAAAAATCCATATCACAATTTATTACATGCAGCTGATGTTACACAGACTGTTCATTATCTGCTGCTTAGAAGTGGTATCATGGTAAGTTCAACCCCGAAATGTGCAATAATTCTGCAGTTTGTTATTTGCTGAAAGGATAAGTATTTTGAATCCCTCTGCACCCTGGCTCCCTATCTCTCTGATCTTCTGGGAGGTTCTGAAGCACGTGAAAGGCGCTTTACAAGTGTAATTTAGTTGTGGTTGTGGTTCTCATACTATACTTGCTTGCTGCCCATCTGCTTGGCAAACTCAGTCTTATTATACATCCCCTGCCCTCTCATTGTGAGTAACAAATACTGAACCTTCAGATTCCCATGCCTCTAACCTCTGGACCTCCTTCCTTTAAGTCATGCCTTAAAACTTACCATAATTCAATTATCAACCTACCAAATTGATAATTGAATTATCTTCCTCTTCCTCCATCACCCTCTCCCTTACTAAGCACCCTACCGATCCACTCCAAGCCATTACATTACAAGAAGGACATGATATAAATGCAAGATGTCATTGAATAATAGTGAAGGTTAGTCTTGTGATTTCAATCTGCTTTTGTTCAGGAAATATTGCTGCCAGAGCATAAATTTGAGGTAATTACCCAAACCATCAAAGGCAGAGGTTAGGAGATTTGTTTTTTTACACAGGGAGTTGTTTGAACAAGGAATGCCCTGACTGGAACCATGGTTGAACAGAATCCCTAGCTTTTAAAGGAGATTAGTTAAATAAATGAAAAGGAGAAATATAAAAGGATTTCTTGTGAAAAGACAGGAGAATGAATCTAAATGGTGGCTTTATTCAGAGATGCAAAACAAACATGATGACTGAATAGTATGCTTTTCTGCTGTGCATTTCTATTGTTGTTTGTTTCACTGCTGCCTGAGTAATGCAAGCAACCTCGAGGTAGATTACATATATATCATACCAAGCTTGCTTTCACCTCCAAAATTAATGGTTGTTCTCAAGATTATATATTTTCTCTTATGTCTGGAAATTTGCAGTTATGCAATGCTGTTTGAATGAACACTATATATTACATATATACAGTATCTCATCTTTCACATCGCGAGGATGTCTGACATTGCTGGGTGGGTATCCAAGCTGGGGGTGGGAGGCAAGGGAATGGGGAAAGGACAGGGAAGATGACACGGTCCAAGGGGTACATTTTGAAACGTACCCTGAACAAGACGAGGAAAAAAGCGATTTGGAGGGTTTACCGGATGGAGATCCAGAAAGTTGGGGCAGAATCGCTTAAACCCCATCCAATGATGGTGGAACAAACAGTATGAAGCAAGTCAGTGTTCACTGAGGGACGAAAGTAGCTATGTCAGTTTGTTTGAAGGAGGTTCCAGAGGTAGGGTGAGGCGAGACTTATGAGAGATTTGAATGTGAGAACGAGGATTTTGAAATAGATCTGCTGTGCTATGTTAAATTAATATTTATCACCAGACTTAGTAACACCCACTTCCTTCTGATTTACCTGCAGCAGATTGGCTAATTTCCCAATAACACAGCACTGTCAGGAAAAGGTTAGGTGCTGGGCCCAGTGAAATCTTGATATTCAGGAGGCAGCCGAGGAATGCCAAGTTTTGGCAGGCCAAAATATATGTATATATTGCTACACATTGTCTAGGAGTTGGTGCATTCACGACTCCTTACACACTGCCCATCATGTGATGATGAGTGTGTATACACACCACCCATCGCATGGCATTGAGTGTGCACATACACTACCACCTTACAAATAGAACCTTCTGGAATGCGTTTCTCCCCGCCAGGCATAGGAAGTGCTGATCAAAATCTTCACGAGAACAAATTGTGTGAAAGGCAATTCTTGCTTAGCCTAGTCTCACTAAAGTTTTAAAAAGTGATTCAATAACTTTACTGTGCGTAAAGATACCGTGAAGAGATTGAGAGGACATGATGTATTGAAATGAAAAGTACTGAACAGAGCTAGCTGGAGGACCTGCATTTTTATAGACCAAGCTATGTTTAATATAAAATGACTTGCAGCAATCGTGACTTAAGCTATATAGCCTCATTGCTACTACATTCTTCACCTCTGAGTATTTTCCCTTTGGGAACCGCACTCTAATTCCAACTCACTGTTCGATGTTTGAGTGATGTTCACCACATCAGACATTTGAGCTGTGCCCTGATTCCCAATGCTGAGCACACAGGATGCAGTCACCTGTCATTGTGGCAGTCACATATTGTACATTGCCAAAATGGTTTTCTGAAATGAGAAGGCACGCTGCCAGATTAGCAGATGGGTTGCACTACTTCACTGAAAAGATGCTTTTGTGAAGAAGCTTCTGAATGGGCAAGGAGATTTATTTGGGGTCAGACATATTTAGAAACCCATTACCATGCTTAAGAGTATCAAAACCAAACAGAGTTCCATGCATCCCATCTATAACAGAAGTTCCAGAGATGATTGTTGGAATGCACGTTTTCTCTCTAGAAGGACACATTCTGTTGATTTTATTCCGGAAAGTAGTTGGTGGATTAAGGTAAGATTTGGGATTACATATTGGAATACAACTAAAACCACATAGGTTGCCATTCATAGCATTGTCTGGCAAGCTTTCTGGACTCTGTCCTTGATCACCTCCTCTACAGCATGTACATGCTCCCTCTTGGTGACATCATCCATAGACATGGGGCCAATTTTTACATGTACTTGGTAGGGTCCGGCGATATATCGATATATCGCTAAAACCCAATATAATTTTCATATCGATACGCCGATATAGGCATTTTAAAAATATCGATATATCGAAAAATCAATATATCGAGGCAAAAAATTGGAATGCCGCACACTGAACAACAAGACCCAGAATGCTCATCTCTATACACAATGCACAGACCGAGGTGCAAAGCCACCATATTGTATTCATAGTCCTCGAATACAATATATAGGTATGCAAGGGGTGGGGGATGAGAGAGACGGCTGGGGTGGGGGGGGAGGTGTGAGGGAGAGAGAGACGGCTGTGGGGGGTGAGGGGGAGAGAGATGGCTAGGGGGAGGGGGAGAGAGACGGCTGTGGGGGGGTGGGGGAGAGAGACGGCTGGGGGGTGCGGGGGAGGGGGAGAGAGATGGCTGGGGGGGAGGGGGAGAGAGACGGCTGGAGGGGGAGAGAGACGGTTGGGTGTTGGGGGGTAGAGACAGCTGGGGGGGGTGAGGGGGAGAGAGACGGCTGGTGGGGGGGTGAGGCGGAGAGAGACGGCTGGGGGGGGTGAGGGGGAGAGAGACGGATGGGGGGGGAGGGGGAGACAGACGGCTGGGGGCGGGGTGAGGGGGAGAGAGAGATGGATGGGGGAGGCGGGGGAGGGGGAGAGAGATGGCTGGGGGGGGAGGGGGCGGGGGAGAGAGACGGCTGGGGGGGGAGGGGGAGGGGGAGAGAGACGGCTGGGGGGGGAGGGAGGGGGAGAGAGACGGCTGGGGGTGGTGGGCGGGGGAGAGACGGCTGGGGGTGGGGTGAGAGGGAGAGAGATGGCTGGGGGGGGGGGGGGGTTAGGCAGAAAGAGACGGCTGGGGGGTGATGAGGGGGACAGAGACGGATGGGGGGGGGTTGAGGGGAAGAGAGACGGCTGGGGGGGCAGTTGAGGGGGAGAGAGATGGCTGGGGGGGAGGGGGAGGGGGAGAGAGACGGCTGGAGGGTGAGGGGGAGAGAGACGGCTGGGGGGGAGGGGGAGAGAGACGGCTGGGGGGGGAGGGGGAGAGAGACGGCTCGGGGGGAGGGGGAGAGAGACGGCTGGGGGGGGAGGGGCAGGGGGAGAGAGACGGCTGGGTGGGTGGGGGCAGGAGAGACGGCTGTGGGGGGTGAGGGGGAGAGAGACGGCTGGGGGGGTTGGGGGTGGAGAGATGGCTGGGGGGGGAGGGGCAGGGGGAGAGAGACGGCTGGGTGGGTGGGGGCAGGAGAGACGGCTGTGGGGGGTGAGGGGGAGAGAGACGGCTGGGGGGGTTGGGGTTGGAGAGATGGCTGGGGGTGGGAGGGGGAGAGAGATGCTGGAGGGGCTGGGGGGGGGAGGGGAGAGGGATGGCTGGGGGGGAGGGGGAAAGAGACGGCTGGGGGGTTGGGGGGGGGAGAGAGACGGCTGGTGGGGGGGGAGAGAGACGGCTGGGGGGGGGTTGTGGGGGGAGAGACGGCGGGGGGGTGGGTGGGAGAGACTGATAATATACAGATAGAGATGGGGGGAATGTGAGAGAGACACACACACAGAAAAACACAGAGATGGAGAGAGTGAGAGACACAGAGAGAGAAAGATATTTACCTCCTGAGGAGATAGGCCCCGAATGCGCGCTCACCCCGAATGCGCGCGCACCCGGAACGCGCACGCACTCCGAATGCGCGCGCAGTACGAAAAACCCGAAAATATCGATATTTCGGTATATCTTGATATGAGCCCATCGATACATGTAAATCGGAAAATTTCCATATCGACGGACCCTTGTACTTGGACAACTGTATTTCTCACCTCCACCTTTGACTCCAGGACCACTGCTGTCTTGACAGAATGTCTGTCAGACAATAAGTCCTGCATGAGTGCTAGCTTTCTTTAGTTGAATGTCAACAGGACCGAAGCCCTCCTCATTGGCTCCCATCAGCGACTCCATGCCTCAGGCACCATCCATGGATGCACACTCCACCTTACTGAGCCAGTACAAAACCTTGGCATCTTGTTGAATCCTCAACTATCCTTTCTACCCCATATCCATGCCATGACCCGCTCTGCCTTCCCCCATCTCCACAACATAGCCCAGGTCTGCCACTATCTCACACCGTAGGCCACCAAAACTTTCATACATGCATTCATAACATCCAGGCTTAACTAAGGAAACAAATTGCTTGTCGGCCTCCCCAACTACTCCCTCCACAAGCTGCAGATCATCCAGAACTCTGCAGCCCATGTCCACTCCCGCATTAGGCTCCGTGACTCTATCATCTCCACCTTTGCTGGACTTCACTGTCTTCCCATCATACAGAGGTTCCAGTTCAAGATCCTGGTCCTCTCCTTCAAAGCCCTCCATGCCCTTTCTGCCCCCCTACCTCTGCGGCCTCTGCGAGCCTTGTAAGGGCACACCATTCACTGGGAGCAAGGACCTCCTACCCCCCTACCAACCTGCCTCCACTCATTCCTACTCCCAGCTTGGATCCGAAATACTGGCTATCCTGTGCCTTGAGATGTACTCCGAACATGAAAAGTGTTATACAAACGTAAATTTGTTGTTGTTGTCCAGCCAGGAGTAACCTACTTTTTAGGGCTTCAGCTTGTAGGGTTAAGGAGAGCTGAATGAGAAGAGTCCTTGCTCCCAGTGAATGCTGTGCCCTTATGGTGCCTGCAGATGAGTCAGTCTGTCTGTGTTGTCATCTCCCTGCCCACAGCAAGGATTTGTGAATGGTTACGTGCAATCTTAATTCTGCCAACAACAGTTTTCTATATTTTTTGATTTGAGATATACAACCTTTGCAAAATTGTTCACAGCTTCTCGGAAGACTTTTTTGACTAACCAACACTAAATGTACAATGATAATTTGTGATTTTTTCCCCAAGCTTGTCAGTCCTGATGAAGATTGCCTTCTGTACACCAACCCTGTTTTAAACAGTGATTTGAATCCAGTTCCCATGTTGTTCAGTAATAGGGTCTTATTAAAATACTGTATAGCCACTGCTGGGTATCTAGCGGCTTACAGCAGGCTTACAATAAGATTCACTGATGCTGTCTTACAGTGGGATTCACTGATCTGGCTTGCAATGAGATTCAACAACAACAACAACTTTGATTGATATAGCGCCCTCCATGCTGGACGGCATCTCAGAGCACTTTACAATAGCGGATCCCGGGATCGAGCCAGGGGCAGGGGCAGATAGGTGATCAAAAGCGTGGTCGAAGAGAAAGGTCTGAAACTGGGAAGAGAGGGGGCGAGGCGAAGGGAGTGAGGAAGGCAATTCCAGAGCCTCGGGGCGTAGTGGCTGAAGGCATGGCCACCGAGGGTGGAGCGGAGAATTCGGGGGACATGGAGGAGGCCAGACCCAGAGGAGCGAAGGCAGCGGGTGCTGGTTTGGGGAGAGAGGAGATCAGAGAGATAGGAGGAGTGGAGGGATTTGAAAACAATGGTGAGGATCTTGAAGTCGATCCTCTAGGGAGCCAGTGAAGTCTGGCAAGGACTGGGGTAATGGGGGAGCGAAGCTTGGAGCGGGTGAGTATGTGAGTATGCAAGATATGAGATTCACTGATATTGTTTGCGAAATGGTCCTCCAAGCTAAGACTAGATGTCTCTTGTTTAAGTTACAAGCTTGAAGGCTACTATTCTGAATTTTGCACACCAACAACAATATAAGTAGCACATCGGTAACAGTTTTATGACATAAAAGCTTCACAGTAACTTCCTACAGGTTAAGTTATGGAAATATTATTCAGCTTCATTGAACATTTCTATTGGTTGAGCACTCACTCCTTTAATAATAGTGAAGTCCAAAAAGTCAATAATTTATCCTTTCCTGCTGATGAATAAACCTAATGTAATGGTAAAGTACAAGTGACATTATATTGGAGACATAAAATTACATTCTATTTTACAACTGAATTTAAAAAGCTCCCCGATAACCTAGTACCTTGGGACGTACTCTCGACCTAAAAGGCACTTTATAAATGTGATTTTGTTGTTGTTGATAGTGTGGAAACACATGGGAAAAATCCTTGGTACACACCAAAATCAATTCATTCGGAAAATGTTTGGACATAGATTCATGAGTTTACTGGCAATAATCAGTTATGCAACCTATAGAAAAATGCCAGTGGAAAATATTACTTTTCTTTCCTTGCCCTTTTCCTTGCTGTTGTTTTCATGAATTTTGTTTGAGGTTTAAAAAGCTAACTAAAATCTTAGATTGATTTTCCACAATGTTGGATTATGAACCTCCCCGAATTCCTCACAGCAGGATTCCTCACTGCACTGCGTTTTGCAACAAAGATACAGCAGGTTTTAAACAAAGTGAGGTTCAGAAAGACTTTCATCACACTGTATCCTTCCATCCATCAGCTCATCTGTTACAGATGAATCTGTCGCAGTAAAGTATCAGTAGTGGGTCAATGATTCCACGATTATTCAAATATTCCTTTTGAAATTAGGTTCAGAAACCATTTATTTTTATAAGCAAATAATCATTGCACATCCATGTACATCAGCATTTTCATCCTGTTTGTGGGATTTATTTTTTTGTTTGATGAAAGAATGCTATGGGACTGCAACAACCCTGCAAAATTGGATCTTATCTTGATAAAGAATCAAAGCACCGAACCATTACAATTTAGGAAGGTTGAATGCAAAATATTTATGGAGCCTGACTAGTCAGATGCAGTAGTGTTTTTTTGCAAGATGTATCTACTGAGAGAGTTTAAATTTCAAGCAAAAGCATTTAAAATATTGTGGATGAAAGGCTGTAATCTATATTTGCTGCATGCACATCAATCATTCTAACTACATATTGGACTTAAACAGTAAACCTTTTTTGTTTTGGTGGGGTTCTGAGTCAAGATCCTAACAAATATTCTGTGTTTGACGGTAAAATTGTGTTGCCTCCAGAAAAAAATTACAAAGAGCATACAGTTCAGTAGGCAAGGAAAAGCTTGAGTTTCCATTACATCACCAAAGTCACTAAACGTGAGAGAAACTGTGGACCGAATCAAGAGCATTGGCTATTGTATAACATCCGCATATCTATACCAAATCCAATTACAAAAAATCTAATCTGCCAGTTCCCTGTGACAATTGTCCAAATAACTACAACAATAAAATTATACTTGCATAGCGCCTTTCATGTGTGGGGGATGTCCCAAGGCACTGGATAGTGTTTTAGACCCGGGGGTCAGGATTGGGGAGGGTGGGGAAGGGGGGTGACCAATGGCTTGGTCAAAGAGGTGAGTCTTGAGTTGGGATTTGAAGGAGGCTAAGGAGGGGTGAGGTGGAAGGATTGTGGGATGGAATTCCAAAGGTTGGGGGCAGAGTGGCTGAAGCTCACCCACCGAAAGTAGGGCGGGTGGGTCAGGGGGCATGGAGCAGGCCACGGCCCGGGGCCAGTGAGCCCAGCCCACTGAGTGGAGGGAATGGACAGTTTGGTAGGAGGTTAGGAGGTTGCAGAGGTAGAGGGGGGCAAGGCAATGGAAGGCTTTGAAGATCGGTATCTTGAGTTGAATCCTCTGTGTGATGGGAAGCAGGCGAGGATGGGGGTGATAGGTTTGTGGAGCCTGGCATGGGAGAGGACATGGGCTTCAGAGTACTGGATGATCTGTAGCCTATGGAGGGAGAAATTGGGGAGACAGACAAGCAACAACAATAACAACAACTTTGATTTATAAAGCGCCCACCAGAGCGTAAGCAGAGTGTAATGAGGGCATGCATGAGAGACCAAATAAATGAATGGCTAATAAATTAATTGATTAGTGGCCAAATAAATTGTCCATTAACTTCTGAATTGTTTGTAAGGCTTTGCTTTGCTCAAATTGGCTGCTGTGTTTTCCTACAAATTGGCTGCTATGTTTTCTTGACATCTAACAATATACAATATATTGTAAAGAATTTTGAGATGTTTTGTCTTTGCATATGCTATATAAAATACAAAAAATATTATTATGGTCCTTCAGGATACTCCTAAATATGGCTCAGCCAACGCCTGTAGTTTTCCACATCAGAAGAAAGCCCGGTATCTAAAATTGTTCTCTCTGCCTTTATCTCATCTGATCAGCACATTAATGTGGGTGATTCACAGTTATCAATGAGAAACGTGCCACCTTCTGCTCTGTGGAATTCAGTGTCTCTGATGCTTGGTGGCACCTCCTGTGGCTTCATGAGCCTATTGATGTTACAGAATTTAAATTACTAGCGACCTCCTCACAAGGGGAAGAATATTAAAGAGTATGAGATAAAAGCAGGGAATTGAGATTAGAGTGGCATTACAGTGGAGGAGCTAACACCAGTTTAGTTTCAGTGGCTTTTGCATATGCTGCATATTTACGAGTCTACAAATAGATTTTCTGTTAATGTTGGGTGCCGTTTGTCCTGTACTAAGGTCAGCTGTTGTTTGCCTCACAAACTTCATCACCACTTGCATTTTTAATTATTTATGCCAGCGGAAATCCTGTTCCAGTTGTTTAGAAAGGGTCAAATGACTCATTTCTGCCTTGCTAAGCTATTAAAAATAATTATTCCAACTCTAAATTCATTGGATGGCTTATTTGATGCAAAGTTAACACACTTACAAAAGTAGAAAATGATGTGTTATTGTTTGAGTGACATTATGGCTGATTTACTGCTCAAATGTCCTTAATGCTGATTCTGCAAACTCCAGCCCACAGAGCCCCAGCACACTGGCATTGTCAACAATGGTAATGATGTGCAGGTAGGATAGATTGATGATAACTTAGCTTTAGAACATTGCCAAAAATAATGTTCCTTCAGTGTTAATGACTTTATGTGTTCCAGACAGTTAGAATTACTGGCACCCACTAGTACATGCAATATTCCTGCAGAGATTTTCGTTTGCCTTTTTCCAAGTTACTTTTGATTTAATTTTGCTTTAAATATCCATTCTGCCGTGCTCAATTGGCTGCCGTGTTTCATCCACAAATATACAATCAATTCACTTTACAGTATATTCTGTGAAGTGCTTCGAGGCATCTAGAAAATGTGAAAAGTGTTATATCAAATGCAAGGATTATTATTATGATTATTCTCTTGTTTTAATATAAGTTTTTGCAACCTGTACCGTCCTGAGAGTGATGGGGAATCAAAGTCTATGTGCAGCAACTGTTGATGAACATCTTGTTGAATGTATTGAGTTTCTTAGATATGTTTACACTCAATACGCTTTTTAGTGGTTGTTGTGTCTCAGATACCAATTCTAGGAGTTGATTGCAATGCTTTCAACCCTGTAGCCTGTCTCAGTTGGTAGCTCTGCTCTGAGTCAAAAGTTGGGAGTTCATGTCAAGACTTTGAACTCACATAGTCTAGGCTGATACATTAATGAAGTGTTGGGGACATGCTGTGTTCCTGGTGGTGCAGTCCATTGGATGAGTTGTTAAACTAAGGTTCTATGTGCCTGTTCAGGTGGATGTTAAAGTTCTCCCCGCACCACTCAAAAAGGGTAGAGAGTTTCTCCCAGTGTTCAGGCCAACAATCCACCAGATAAAATAGGTCATTTGTTTCATGAATGTCTCTGGAACATTACTGTTTATGGGATATTGCTCTGTGCAAATTGGCAGCTGCAATTGCCTATAAATTCAGTCATTACGTTTCACAATAAAAATTTGTGGAGCGCTTTGAGATGTCTTGCTGATGTCATATCAAATGCAACAATTCTTGTTATTTTTTCTCCCAGCTTCCCGATGATTACCCTTTCATTTTATAGAGCACTCTTTTACTTAGGAACAGAATGATAAAAGCAAGCATAGAAAATTCTGAGTCTGGTATAATGAAAGAAATATAGTAGATTTTCATTTAGACACTGTAAATTGCTGCTTTTTTTTCTTAATTCAACAGACTGCACAGATCCTCTTTTCACAAGATACAGACCATCCAGAACTCTGTAGCTCATGTCCTTTCTTACAGCAGGCTCTGCAAGCCAATTACTCCCATCCTTTTGTGACTCTTATTGACTCTCCGTCCATAGAGCAAGTTCAGAATTCTCATCCTCACTTTCAAATCCAACCACAACCTTGCCCCATCTTATCCCTGTGACAAACTTGGCCACTCAGCAAACACCAGTCTGCTTCATGTCTACACTTTGTCACACCATCAATAAATGAACTTGCACAAATCTTGCCTCTGCTTTCTGAAACTACAAGCATAATCCCTCCATCTTGCCCACACTCTCTCAACTCGAAAACCCAATTTAAGACCAATTTATTCTATCTTGCTTTCAGCCACCTTCCCCCCCCCCACAATATAGACCACCTCTTCTCCTGCTCCGTCTCCCACTCAGTTTTGTGAACCAATTTCAGGTGTCCTTAGGCTATGAAGGGCATTTATGCTGCGGCGGCACACCAATTTAAAATTTTCAGCTACACTCTCAGATTCGACACTATATTTGAAAGTATTTATACAGGCATACAAATACACAAATTTTTCCCAGCCTCATTCATTACAATTCCCAACTCAAAATGTCAAGGTGAGAACTGATTAGATATTCACTCAAAGGGTGGTAGAAATCTGGAATTCTCTCCCCCAAATGTTATGGATGCTGCATCCATCCACACCTTCATGAGTGAGGTTGATAATTTTTTGGTAGGTCAGAGTATTAAGGAATACGGGGAGAAAATGGAAAATTGGAATTGAAAGTGTTAGCAGAGCTTTAGATCAGCCAGGGGGCACTCGATAGTCTGAAGGTTCGATAGTCCGAACACACAAATTTCCTATACCTGGGGCGGTTACCGTGGTTACCGCTCGATAGCCCGAAAATAAGGTTTGTTAATCCGAACATTTGGTGCAATAGTCTGAAGGTTCATTAGTCCAAATGTTAGGGTTAGGGTTAGTGTTATGGTTAGGGTTAGGAGAAGCTTTGGACTAACGAACCTTCGTACTAATGAACCTTTGGACTAACGAACCTTCTGACTATCAAGCTGTAACCGATCAGCCATGGTCTAATTAAATGGAACAGGGTTGAAGTTCTGAATGGCCGACTCCTGTTCCTATTTTTAGTTGACCCCCTTTTTTTCCCCATGTCTGCTACTGACTGTAAACAGCATTGGATTCTCTCCCCAGTAACTGTTCAAATTCTTCACAACTTTGAGTTTTAAGTCCCATGTGAAAGTTGGTAGCTCCAACAACTCTGTGCTATCTTCCCCCAAAGTACTGAACTGTACTGTCTGCCTGGAGGTTCAAGCCCTTGAACTCACCTGCATTCTAACCCAGAGTGTTCCTGACTGAGCCACACTGACACTTGAGGCCAAATCCAAGTTATTTTGCGTTGTTAACGTATGGGACATCAGAACATTAAATCTTCCTCAGACTAACAAAATGCACTAAAAATCAACTTTTTTCATATGTGTGGAACACTTTATTGGGTCTTTCAACTTCACAGAAATAACAAGTAAAATGACACCTTTGATTTTAATTTATGCTAATTAATGTACTCGGTACAGTACGGGACCAGAAAAAAGGCAAATTTTTAAACTTAGACTTTGTTTAGCGAAGTTTCTGAAAATTGAACTCCATGAAAATTATCACTAATGAAATTCTATTTTACATCTATTTCACAGCTTAACTACAGAATTTGGGAGAAAAAAATATTACATGTCTTCACAATAAGAAAATTAAAAATATTTGCCTGGTAACGTATGGGACAAGTAACATGGGACTTTTTTCCACCGTGCCTTTTGTGTGTAATGTTGCTAATAAATTGAATATAAGGTGAAATTCTTCATACTTTTTCCCAGAACTGACATTCTACGTAGCAAGGGAAACAACTGATGACCATTTTCCTGTTTTATATTGGTATTTTAAAGAATAGAAATTATAATATGCTTGTTGAACAGCCGTGAAACATTAATCACTGTGTACTAAGTATGCACAAGTTGAGCTTGTGTGGACCACAAGTATGAGTGACCAAGTGCTTATGATGCAAAGTGCACAATGACTCATCCGATGGGAATGTGGAAAATTCCACAGGCCAGATGTACATGTAAGATAAAACATCTGAACATAAACACTGCTCTTCTGTGGTGGAAAGTTAGCATAAATTTAGCAACATAACACAGACATCAAGTTAAAAATTGTGTACAATATTGTTGGTTTTAATGCAACATATTGGAATTCTGTTTCTAAATAGTTTACACCCACCCAGAAAATAATGGACTAATCCACTTCTTACTGTACATTGTATGTTCTAGTTAGCATTGAATGTGCATGCTGGATGTGAGAAGACACATCCTTTAATTCTCAGTTCCAACCAGAGACCATTATTTGCTGGAAGATATATATATATATAGATGTATGTCCCGTACGTTACCAATTTTAATTACTCAATTAAAGAAATAAGATAAGTCTCTAATTGATTATTTGCTTGTAGTTAGATGTGCTCCATGGTAAATCAGAACTTTACCAAGTTTCAGTAATTTATCTCTATGCGTATTGAAATGGACAAAAAAAAGGCGTCTAAAAGAGTAACGTACGGGACACCCATGTTTTGGAATGCATCGAATTTGCATATTTAATGACCTCTGAATTTCAGGTTTCCAAATTATTTAAGTCTTGCTATAAACTTAAGGTCACCTTATGTATAAATTAGGATCCGTCGATATGGAAATTTTCCGATTTAGATATATCGACGGGCTCATATCGAGATATACCGACATATCGACATATCGGGTTTTTCGTACTGCGCATGTCCGGGTGCGCGCGCATTCGGGGCCTATCTCCTCAGGAGGTAAATATCTTTCTCTCTCTGTGTCTCTCACTCTCTCCATCTCTGTGTTTTTCTGTCTGTGTGTCTCTCTCACATCCCCCCCATCTCTATCTGTATATTATCAGTCTCTCCCACCCACCCCCCCGCCGTCACTCCCCCCACCACCACCCCCAGCCGTCTCTCTCCCCCCCCCATCAGCCGTCTCCCTCCCCCCCCACCCCCCCCAGCCGTCTCTTTCCCCCTCCCCCCCAGCCATCTCTTTCCCCCCCACACACACCCCCAGCTGCCTCTCTCCCCACCCCCACCACCTCCAGCATCTCTCTCCCCTTCCCACCCCCCAGCCGTCTCTCCACCCCCAAACCCTCAGCCGTCTCTCTCCCCTTCACCCCCCCACAGCCGTCTCTCCTACCCCCCACCCCCCCAGCCGTCTCTCTCCCCCTCCCCCCCAGCCGTCTCTCTCCCCCTCACCCCCCCCCAGCAGCCGTCTCTCTCCCCCCCACCCCGCCAGCCATCTCTCTCCCCCTCACCCCCCCCCCCAGCCGTCTCTCTCCCCCCCACCCCGCCAGCCGTCTCTCTCCCCCTCACCCACCCCCAGCAGTCTCTCTCCCCCTCACCCCCCCCCCCCCCCCCCCCCCACCCAGCCGTCTCTCTCATCCCCCACCCCTTGCATACCTGTATATTGTATTCGAGGACTGTGAATACAATATGGCGGCTTTGCACCTCAGTCTGTGCATTGTGTATAGAGATGAACATTCTGGGTCTTGTAGTTCAGTCTGCGGCATTCCGATTTTTTACCTCGGTATATCGATATTTTTAAAATGCCTATATCGGCGTATCGATATGAAAATTATATCGGGTTTTTAGCGATATATTGATATATCCAGACCGTAGTATAAATGGATTCATATTCTTGCACAGTATGAGGTATATGCTTAAATTTGCATACTTTTGAAGTGTCCCATACATTACCAAAGTATGCGAATATATTTGTATACAATTCTTCACATGGTGAAAATTCTCATTTTTTTAAAGATTTGAAAAATTAAATTTTTTAGCTTCAAAATGACACCTAGTTCATCATATTTTCTCAAACTTGAAAATTTAACATCAGAGGAACAAATACCTTGGACTTGCCCTTGAACAATTAGTCAGTTTCTCACAATCCTCCATAATCCACTTGGCAAAACCATTCAGGATTCAAAGATTCACAAGAAACAAAATCTCTTAAAAATGTCAAGTTAATTATTTTGAAATTATCCCTGGATTCCCAGAGGTATTGGATCCCCTTCAGTGAATATCATTATTTTTCAGTCAGTGCACACAATCCAATGCAGCGTCGCTCACATTTCTATGAAATGTTCAACTGTATCATTTCCCTGGATAAAATGTGTTATTAAGAGTTAGGTTATAATGTGTATGCCTCCCTTTGTACTTAGAAAGGTGCTATACAAATGTAATTTTAATCTTGTAGTATAACTGCATAGAAGAAGTAAGGGTGTAGTTTGAACGAGTAAGAGAACTCTCTGATTGAAATCATTTGATTGATCCATCATTCATCTGGTTTGTGTTTTTCAGCATTGGCTGACTGAACTGGAAATCCTCGCCATGATATTTGCAGCTGCAATCCATGACTATGAGCACACAGGAACCACAAACAACTTCCACATCCAGACCAGGTAACTGATGGACAGGCTACAGTGTTCATTTTTTCATGAAATTCAATGGCATGACTTGTTGTATTACAGAGAAATGCATACAGTTCATTTACTTAGCAATTTAGAGGCTTTTGAGAGCAGGAATTCTTTCTCGTCTTCTGTTTAACGCTTCGAGCCAAATCTCTAATAGGTGGACTGTTCCTACCTGAAAAGCAGCTGATGGAACACTGGTCACTGCTTTCAAGTATCTAAGGTTAAGCTGCATACAAGGGTCCCCAAGCCTTGGCCTTTGTCAACTTGAACTTAATACTATCCAGATTCAGGGAAGCAGTGTGTGACCCACCTGAAAGAAAGTGTGTTCCATTCCAGACACAATGACATTTCCATGTACCGTATATATTGCTTGCACATCTCAAACTACAATAATAGGTATTGCACTTCATATATTACACACTTTCATGTCAGAAGGATGAGTCAAAGTGCTTCACAGGATTTATTCTGAAGTATTGTGACTACATTCTGTAGGTGAATGGAGCAGTTAATTTTCATGCAGCAGTGTTGCCAAGAGTTATAAAGTGAATTATCAATTTTATCTGGGGGATTGATTATTGATCAGGACACCAGGAAAAACACCCTCTCTTGAATTGTGTGGTGGGATCTTTAACGTCCACCTGAACAGGCCAAGAGTGCCTCAGTTTAACTGTCTGTTTTGGATAATCATATGCACAGTGATGGGTTTCTACATGGTCAGACACCCAGCAATAAATTTCAGTCCATGAGTTATTTCTCAAATTATATTATTCAAGTTCAATGTCCTTGTCTTTACCACTCTTCCTTGTTAATTTTCAGAAGTCCTGTAGCTTAGTAGTTAGAGCACACTTCTCGCAAGTAAGAGGATCTGGGTTTGATTCCCGGGCAGGGCAAAACGTTGGGCAAGTTTCCTTACTCCAGATGCCTCTATTTACCTAGCATTATGTAGGAACCAAGTTGTTAGTGGATTGGCAGATCGGTTTTCCAGGGGTAATAATCCATTTAAAAAAATGCAAAATACTGCAGATGCTGAGAATCTGAAACAAAAACAGTAGTCGCTGGGAACACACAGCAGGTCAGGCAGCATCTATAGAGAAAGGAAAGTGAGTCAACGTTTCTGGTCCACTTCCCTTCATAAGAACTGGTTCTGGAACTGGTTCAGTTCTGAGAAGGGTCATGGACCTGAAACATTGACTAACTTTCCTTTCTCCATAGATGCTCCCTGACCGTAAAAAAACACGTTTGATCATTCAATTCACAACCTTTTGTAGAACATTGCTGTGCGCAATTGGCTGCTGTGTTTTGTTCTCAAAAATATCGTAAATATTTTCTGTGAAACGCTTTGACACATCTCGAAGATGTGATAAGGCACTATGATAAATGTAAGAATTATTATTATTATTATTATTTGCCCTGGCAACTTAAATACTTAAATAAACACTTCCTGGCATCCTTCCTAAACTTGCCTTTTCACAACCCTGAACTTACCCTGAAGGCATTATACGGCCTTGTTGTATTTGAAAGCAATGTTCTGGTTTACTTTATCTATCCCATTGAGCCTCTTATGTATGTCTAGAAAGTCACCTCTGAAAGGTAGCTTTGTGAGGCTGAAGAACCTGAATTTGTCAAACAATCAGATTATGGCAAATACTGTCATTCTTACTCCTTGGTGTAGAGCATGAACTTTGATGAATTGATAAAGATTTATTCATGCATATCAAGTATGTGGGAGTTAAAATGATTACATACCTGTCATCTCATTTTCTTCACACAACATTAAGATGCTGTCCATTACTTTGTATTTTAGCAATTCCTGTAAGGCACCCGATTAAGTTATATTCCTTTAAACTTCAACGATGCTTTAAAATATATTCATTTACTATGTAACACCACGTCAAAGGAGATGTAAAAGGTGAAAGTGTTTTCTTTGATGTCTAGCTTCAATCGCTATTATGCCCTTTGAGATTGCAGAGCTGAAGTTAATCGCATAGCACCACATTGCTTATGTCCCTTTGATTTCTATTGGTGAACATTTGTCACAGTAACTGGAGAAAAAAACAGAAACTGGAAAGAAAAACGATTTCACCAAGGGAACAAGCTGACATATTTCAAATTAATTAATATCTGATTAGTAATCCACTTCTATAATTGTTTTCAACTGCACCTCTAAGTGTAACTAGAGTTGTAAAGTTCAGTACAGTATATGATTCTTGTAGTTGAGTTAGGTTGGTATGCCATGCAGAAGCAATCAGATATTGTGTTCAGTGGTCAACAGTGATAAAACCAACGGTGGAAAGCTTATTCTGGTTTTGAGCCAAATGATTGTTGGCCAAGCTGTTTCTATAGTAGAGATTGCTTCAGTCACTGCTGAGATGGAGTGGGCACACAATTTGTGTTTGACTAGACAGAAAATAAAAAGAAGCCTGTTGTGTTTCTGCTCCAGTTTTCAGTTCTCTGCCCTGAAGGCTCTGAGAATGGTGGGGTATAGTTTCATGGGCACCTGTCATTGCCCTCTGGTACCTTACTTCTCTTGTACTCTGCCTTGTCACTATAGCATTACCACAATAAGGCATTATCAAACAACATGTTAGTAACACTGCTCACTTGCTCTCTTCTACGTGTTCTGTTTCTGTATTCCTGTTGTTAGTGTGACAGCTGTCTGCTCCTAAGAAGGCTAATTTGCTTCATCTTTGGAACTTTTTAGGAGGCAGCATGACATGTCATTCTTGACGTGTCCTTCTCCAGACATCTCTCTTCTAATTCCTAACTGCTCAGTCTGACAGCTGATCTTTCCTGGCTCAGTCGGTAGCAAGCTCACCTCTGAGTCATAAAGTTGTGGGTTCAAGCTGCACTTCGGGGCTTTGACCTCAGAGTTTTGGCTGACACCATTATAGTGCTGGGAGAGTGTTAAATTGTCTGAGAAACCATCGTTCAGATGAGATTTTAAAACAAAGTCCTGACCGTTTATTCACTGGATGTTAAAGATCCCATGCCACCATTCAAAATGAGAAAGGAATTTCTGCCTATGTCCTGTTCAATAATCCCCTAGAAAAATTAGTAATTCAATTCATTGCTGGCTGTGGGTCATTGGTGTGTACAGACTCACTGTCAAATTAATCTACAAAACACTTAGTTACTCTACTCTACAGAAAATCCTGTCAAGCATTTGAGGCATTTCAAGGAAACAAAAAGTGGTATATCAAATGCAACAGTTATTATTCTCTTCTTCTTGGCGAACTAATCTACTTTGACTCCGTGTGATCAACACGATGTCCTGTCTTCCCTGATTTTATTGATACACCCTCTTTTAGTTTTTTATATCTTGAATAACAGCATAGAAGGTGACCATTCGCCCCAGGAAGTCTGTGCTAGCGCTTTGGAAACGCTGCCCAATCAGTGCCACTTGCCTGCTCTTTCCCCATATCCTTGCAAATTTTTCCTCTTCAAATTCCCTTTTGAAAGGGAATTTGCCCTAACAATTTGAAATTTACTCTTAACAAAATCACTCATAAACAGATTATTTAGCAATTGTTTGATGGCTAGGGCACCTTGCATATTCCTGTTAATAGAATTTCAGAAATTCTTCACAATTATATCTTAATGCTATAATCTGCATGGAAAAGCTATTTACACAGTCAATTTTGCAGTGCAGGCTCCACATAATTTGTTCAGCATTAATACTTGAAAGGAAACAATAATCTCATTAGTATTGCGCAGTGTCAAGTAAATTTGTTTGATCTTTTTATGGGATTTAAGATCATAGTAAACACATGAACAAATCACTTTATGTTGGGAGCATGACCCACAGTTCCAAAATTGAACAATTTAGGTCAGTAGAAATTGAAAAGTAAAGTATAAAATTACGTTTTGACTAAAGTTTCAATTTGTTTAGACTTTCAACAAAGAGCACTGTCTTACTTTAACTGTTGTGAACTCTCATTTCTAATTGAAGGTCTGATTCAGCGATCCTGTACAATGACCGTTCAGTACTAGAGAACCATCACGTCAGTGCTGCTTATCGCCTCCTACAGGAGGATGAGGAAATGAACATCCTCTTTAATCTCTCAAAGGATGACTGGAGGTAAGCAATAAGCTTTGAGCAATAAGCATTGAGCAATAAACAATAAGCACCCACAACCTGGGTACTTTCCTACAGGACCGATCAAGATATCTCATGCTCTAGTGATGCTATTGATGCCCATATGCACCAAGGGTGATGAAAATGAGCTGTTTTCTCCTAGAAATATTGTTATTTCAGATAGTTATCGACAGAGTTCTGGTGTAAACAACAACAACAACAAAATTACATTTCTTTAGTACCTTTCACGTCGGGAGGACATCCCAAGGTATTGGACATTCAGTGTTTTGGACCTGAGCTGGGGTCGGGATTGGAAAGTGTACAGGAAGGGAGGGAAACTGGGGTGACCAATGGCATGGTTGAAGAGGAGAGTCTTGAGGAGGTTCTTGAAGGAGGTTAGGAAGGAGGCGAGGCAGAGGGATTGCAGGGTGAAATTCCAATTGCTGCCAGCAGAGTGGCTGAAGGCCCACCCGGAAATGGTGGTGAGGGTGGGTCACTGGACATGGAGCAGGCCAGAGCCCACTGGTGTGGGCAGATTAGTTTGGAGTCAGGAGGTAGTTGTGGGGCAAAGCCATGGAGGGCTCTAAAGGTGAGGACCAGGATCTTGAATTTAATCCTCTGAATGATGGGAAGCTAATGGAGTTGGGTGAGAATGGACTTGCAGAGCTTGTTGCGGAAGAGTACACGGGCTGTCGAGTTCTGGATGATCTGCAGCCTCTGGAGGAAGGAGTTGGAAAGGCTGACAAGCAGGATGTTGGCGTAATAGAGTGTGGACATGATGAAGGCATGAATGAGAGTTTCAGCGGACCTGAGGGGTGAGGTTGTGGTGGAGTAGGGCAATATTGCAGTGGTGAGGGAAGGCAGAGAGGATCATGGCATGGATGTGGAAGAGAAAAGAGAATTGAGGATTGAATAAGACACCTAGGTTGCTGACTGACTTGGTGAACAAATGCCTCATTCTTGTTGACAACCAAATGTAAAAAGTTTGTTCTCATCCAGGACTTGATCCAAGCAGTAGTGGTCCTGGAATCGAGGGTGGAGGCAGAAAGTTAGAGTTGGGTGTCAACCGTATACATACTGCACGGAAGTTGACTCCAGGATGGTACCAGGAATGAGGGATTTCAGTTATGAGTTGAGGCTAGAGAGGCTAGGTTTATTCTCAGTGGAGCAGAGAAGGTTACAAGGAGACCTCAAGATCATGAGGGGGATTCGACAGGTTAAACAGAAAAAATCTGTTCCCACTGATTGGTGTATCAGTGACTCAAGGTCACAGATTTAAAATAGTTTATAAAAGAAGCAGAGGGGAGGTGAGGAGAAGTTTTTTCACTCAGCAAGTTGTTCGAATTTGGAATGCATTGCCTGAAAAGATGGTGGAGGCCAATTCTAAGTGCTCTGAGACGCCGTCTGGCCTGGAGGGAGCTATATAAATTGAAGTTGTTGTTGATTCAATAACAACTTGTAAAAGAGAGGTAGACATTTATTTGGGGAGGACGAGTTTGCGCGGTTATGGGGAGAGAGTTGGGGAGTGGGATTGAATTACCCTTTTCAAAGAGCCGGCACAGACTTGATGGGCCGAATAGCCTTCCTTTGTGCCGTAAGTTTCAATGATTTTATGATTCTATGTCTGTGGATGATGTCACCAATGGGGTGCATGTAGATGTTGAAAATCAGAGGGCCAAGGACATAGAGAGTTCTGGGGGATGCCACATGTGACAGTGTGACAGTTGTAGGAGAAGCCGTCAGTGGCAACTAAGTGGAGACTGTGGGAGAGGTAAAAGTCGAACTGTGGGAGAGGTAAATGATATTGGTTAGGAGAGGAGCCAGGAGGTGAGCTGGGAAATGAGGAGAGAGGTGGGGATAGAGTCGAGGGAATAGTAGGTGGATTTCACCTTGGAGATGATAGCAATGGGGGAGGATGGAGAGATAGCGTCAAAGTTCAAAGGGAGAATGGGTCATGAGGGAGAGGTAATAAGGCTGTAGCTGCAGATGGGGTAGAGGTGGCTGATCCCATTCAGCCCCCTGACTTCTGCAGAATTTATGAGTCTGAACATTTTCAAACACCATGTTTAATGCAGCTTCAAGGGTTATCTCAATTGATAAGTGAAACTAGGGTCCGGCAATATATCGATATATCGCTAAAACCCGATATAATTTTCATATCAATACGCCGATATAGACATTTCAAAAATATCGATATATCGAAAAATCAATATGTCGAGGTAAAAAATCGGAATGCGCGCACACTGAACTACAAGACCCAGAATGCTCATCTCTATACACAATGCACAGACCGAGGTGCAAAGCCGCCATATTGTATTCACAGTCCTCGAATACAATATACAGGTAGGCAAGGGGTGGGGGGTGGGAGAGACGGCTGGGGGGGCGGGGGTGAGAAACGGCTGGGTGGAGAGGAGGAGAGAGACGGCTGGGGGGAGTGGGAGAGAGACGGCTGGGGGGAGGGGGAGGGGGAGAGAGACAACTGTGGGGGGGGAGAGGGGGAGAGAGACGGCTAGGGGGAGGGGGAGAGAGACGGCTGTGGGGGGAGAGGGCGAGAGAGATGGCTGAGGGGGGTGAGGGGGAGAGAGATGGCTGGGGGGTGGGAGAGAGACGGCTGGGGGGAGAGGAGAGGGGGAGAGAGACGGCTGGGGGGGAGGGGGAGAGAGACGGCTGGGGGGAGGGTGAGAGAGACGCCTGGGGGGAGAAAGACGGCTGGGTGGGGGGAGAGAGATGGCTGTGGGGAGGGAGAGAGAGACGGCGGGGAGGGCAGGAGGGAGAAAGAGACGGCTGGGGGGGTGGTGGGGGAGAGAGACGACGGGGGTGGGGGGTGCGAGAGAGGGACGGCAGAGGGGGGGGGGGGGAGAGACGGGGTGGATGTGATAATATACAGATAGATAGAGATGGGGGGGATGTGAGAGAGGGAGAGAGACACAGAGACACACAGACAGAAAAACACAGAGATGGAGAGAGTGAGAGACACAGAGAGAGAGAAATATATTTACCTCCTGAGAAGATAGGCCCTGAATACGCGCGCACCCGGAAAGCGCACGCACCCGGAACGTGCGCGTATTCCGAATGCGCGCGCTGTGGGCGCATGCGCAGTACGAAATACCCGAAAATATCGATATTTCGGTATATCTCGATATGAGCCCATCGATATATTTAATCGGAAAATTTCCATATCGACGGACCCTAAGTGAAACAGGCAATTTGGATGGCTCAGTGCTGCAACGCCTATCTATAAGGTCATTGTGGAAGGCAAAGGCAAAGTAGCTCATATTCTCTGGATCAGGAAGTCTTCCTCTTCCAGAACTGGGAGAGTACAGTATACATTTTATATTATCAGAGTTGGTCTACCAATGAGTTACTGTAGTTTACGTTTTGTAACAAATGTTTTTTGGTTGTTAACGATTCTTGCTGCAAATCAAAACTGGTTGATCAGAAAAGCTCAGAAAAGCAGAACAGCCAACAATATAAATTTAAATAAAATGTAATCAGAAGTTCATTGCAAAAGAAGAGTTAACAAATCATTTTACCATTGTAGTTACCAGATTAAATGCAATGTTACCCTATCAAACAGGAAAACCTCCATTCAAAAACTAAGGAAATAATTATTACAATGGAAACAATGTAAATAGCAAGAGAAGAAAACATGAACAAAGCAGTATTTATCAAACGTTACAAACCTCATATATATTTGCCCAAAAAATATACACAGTCAATTCACTTTACAGTATATTCTGTGCAGTGCTTTGAGATGTCTCAAAGATGTGATAAGGCACGATATCAAATGTAATGATTATTATAATTATAAGAGCTACTTTTAAGCCTAGGATGATGCATTAATAAATTATGTTTTTCATATTTTATTTATTTAAGCATATTAAGGTACTTTAAAGTATACTTTCCACTTCACCTCAGACTACAATTTGCATCTTTAAAAACTTTAGGCCAATTTTGACTCTAATTACAGTAAAAGCCAGTTTATCCATGACCCGATCAACCGTAACTTCCGTATAACTGGCACCTCAAACAAAAAGGTCCCCATTCAATTAACCGGATCTTCTCCGGCACAATCGCATTTTTTTCTCCTCGTACCAGTATTTCGGAATGCTGCTATTAGTGCCTGAAGGTGGCACTGCTGTTTTTTTTCCCTCACAGGGTACAATACGATTACCTCTGAATACTGCGGTGTGCACTTCCTGGTTTGAGAGAGAGGCATGGAGAGAGAGAGGGTGGGGGGGAGAGAAGGAAAGTGGGGGGGAGAAAGAGAAGGAAAGAGAGAGGGGATAAATAGAGGAAAAGAGGTGGGGGGGTGGGAGAAACAGAGGGAAAGAGGGCGGGGAAAAAGAGAGAGGAGTGGGGGAGAGAGAGGGTGAGTTGATTAATTTAGATAGAAAATTAGAGGAGTGGAGTGGGATTGGATTTTGAGCCATTGAGATGCCAGACTGACTGAGTGTGTGTGTGTGTGTGATAGAGAGAAAGAAAAAAAATGAGATTACCCCTTTGATTGTGTGCTGTATTTATTGGCTGTATTAATTGATATTTATTGCTTTATTGGTAAGTATCCATACAATATTCTGTTATTATTTAATCTATTATTAATATGGTATGTTTAAAAAATTGTAATTAAAAAAAATGTTAATTTTTTAAAACGTATTATTTGTGTTGGGTAGTGTCCAGCAATATATTGATATATCGGTTATATCGGTATAATTTTTCCTATCGATATGCCGATATTAGAAATTTGAATATATCGGTATATTGAAAAATTCGGTATAAAAAAAATCGGTATATCACAAAACATCGATATATAGTGTCCGGCGATATATCGATGTATCGGTTATATCAGTATAATATGAACTTTTTCAATATACCTTGTCGCCAGCATTGCAAACCTCCTGGGCATATCGAATGGCGCGCGCACATCCGAATGCGCGCGCATGCACAGGATAAAAAAACCTGGTGATATCGATATATCGGTATATATCGATATGAGCCCACCGATATATTGATATTGCAAAAATTCCATATCGCCCGACACTAAGGTCTGTCGATATGGAAATTTTCCGATATCACCTGAAATCAGAAACATGTTGGATCAACCAGGGAATGGATTTCTGAGATTTTAAAACGCCGATAAAACGACTTGGGTTTGATCAGCGGCCCTATTTTACCTCACAATCCTGAGCCTTTTGGAACCAATTCGCAATTGAACCCATTACGTATAAATACAGCACATGAAAATGGGGCCCACTAATGTTTTGGCACCAGGGCCACAAAGGTCTAATCCAGCCCTGAATCCAGATTTTGGTTGGTTCTCCTCCCCTTCCCCCCACTCTGCTGCCATCCCCTGGAATATTTTTGAAATGATATTCATTCTGTTGGCATTGAAAGGATGACCCATTGACTGGACCAGATCCAGGTTCAACCAAAGACTTCTAGTGTTACGTGGAGTGATATAGCTACCCTCATGGAGTCCTGTAGCTCAGTGGTTAGAGCACTTGCCTTTCAAGCAAAAGACTTGGGTTTGATTCCTGGCCGGGCGAAACCTTGGCAAGTTTCCCTGCTCCACATGCATGATAATGCTCCCTCAAAAAAACAGTAATAAATTGGTCACTTCAATCTACGAGTGTTTGTGAGACGCTGCTGTGTGCAATTGGCTGCCATGTTTCTTCCACAAAGTACACACAGTCAATTTACTTCACAGTATATTCTGTGAAGTGCTTTGAGACATCTAGAAGATGTGAAAAGGGCTATATCAAACGCAAAGCTTATTATTATTTTATTTACACTCTTAGAGATTTTTAGTCTAACAATTAATTCCTATTTAATGCAGCTTTAGGTTATCTGAGAGCAATTGCTAGAGTTTATCAGAATCCATTTGTAAATTGTAAATTTTGACATAGGCGTTTTAAAATCTCAGAAATCCATTCCCTGGTTGATCCAACATGTTTCTGATTTCAGGTGACATTAGTGATGCTGTTTAGACTGTATCCAGCAATCATGAATTCAAGAAAGTAGAGTGCAGCTGGCAAGTACTTAGCTGAGGAAATGTCTTCATCACATATTGATTCAGATATGTCTGGGTCCTTGAGGTCTTAAGATGTCACCCATCAGCCTACTTAAAGATATATTTCTAGTTATGAGGGAGCTTCCCTTGAAAAATGACTGATTGAAGTGGAAAAACATAATCCTTCTGCCAATTTTCAGTCCTTTCTGACAGTTGCATTACCACAGTAAAGTGACTAAAGTTGTTGTATATAACTCAACTGTGACAGATAAAAGCAGAAATAATAAATACGGCTTATGGGGAGAAATTCCACTAGGCCTCGACTTACTCTATTTATATCCATATCAACCTGTCCACTGCTTCTGCTCAGCAAGCTCACTGCTCCGTTTATTCCCCCCACCATCGGTGGTCGGGCCTTCAGCCTTTCTGCCTCCAACCTATGGAACTCCATCCCACATTCCCTTTGCCTCGCTCCCTCCCTTTGACCGCGCCTTTGGCCACCCTTCTACGCTTGCCCTCCCCGCCCTCCACCCTCCCTGATCCCAACTTCCCAGTTTGGCTCCAAATTCCTGATTTGAAAGGCAATGTACAAATGCAATTTTGTATTGTGTATTGTATTATACAGTATTTTTGAGCTTCCAAAATTTTGCAAGTTGTTAAATACAGCCATAATTTTTTAAACTGGTTTTCTGTAAATTCTTTTAAGAGCAATACAGTAAATCTAGATCAAGTAGAAATTTCACTCTAAAGCTTTTAAAGCAATGAAAATTGTGTAACAAGTTTGAATGTTGCAAGAACAACTAAATGAATAAAAATTATTAGTTAGAGTGACAATCAGCCTGTAAACATATCGCGTGACACAGAGTGCATCTTAATCCATGGGAGTAAACCTTACATTCAATCTCAAAGGCATTGGTTCCAGATTTATAAGTAGTATTATAATAATATTATCCTTGCATTTGATATAGCGCTTTTCACATTTTATCGACGTCTCAAAGCACTTCATAGAAAATACTGCAAAGTGAATTGACTATATATTTTTGGGCAAAACACGGCAGCCAATTGCGCACAGCAGTGTCCCGCAAACAGTCGTGGATTGAAAATTAACAAATTTTATTATTGTGGGTTTTTTGGGATGGATTATTATTAGTTATGTGGAATAAAGAAACTTGCCCAAGGTTTCACCCTGATCTACCTGGATTCAAACACAGGTCTCACACTTGTAAGGCGAGAGCTCCAACCACTGAGTACAGGAGCTCTACACACCTCGCACAATTTTTTTGATGAGATATCTCATAGATAGGTCTTGTGAATCAGAAAGAAGGAGAGGAGGAGGGTCAGGTGAGTATGCAGCCTTCTGACACCCTGCTTTCGACATTTCCTGGGTATATCTCTTTGGATGAATTCAATGTTCAAGTAACTCTCTACTATTCTTCAATATTCACACTATGATAATAGTTACCTAGTTGGAAGATGTAAATATTTGTGTGCCACTGGTGTCGGTATTATCAACCCCCACCCCTTCCCACAGAGTGGTTAAACACCACTCACAGCATTTTTACCCACAAAACAAGCAGTCAGTCCATTTAGCATATACCCTGTGCAGTGTTTTGAGTTGCCAAAATACTTCACAGTGTGAAACTCACTATACCAACTTTAAATATTTATTATTGTTATTCTTATTATATTCACTGTACATATTAATGATTAATATTTGGAGATTGAAGGAACTATATAAAAATTTGATGTTAGTAGCACAATGGGTGATATAGATTTTGCCCTTATTAAGCAACAGCTTGTTAAATATTAACAGAAGCAGAAATCTCTAGGAACACTCAGCAGATCAGGTAGCATCTATGAAGAAAGGAAAGTGAGACAACATTTTAGATCCATGACCCTTCATCAGAACAGGTTAACTGTTAAGTTCTGTTGAAACAAAAACATGAAGTGCCTGAGCATGTTAAAAAATTTAATTTCTGATCTTTTCATACTGTGAAGAGGTTACATGAAAATATTCCTTGCTATAGGGTATGGAAAGCAAGCAGGAGAATGGCAGAGAGTTCATGTTCAGAGAAACGCCAGTGGATTCTTAATGACCCGGATGTTTGAACCATTTTCAGGCAATAACGTATTGAAGTAAATGATGCTTATATGCACAACAACAGCTTCAGGGTGTAATATTTTATACTAATATAAAACAACAGCTTCAGGATGTAATATTTTATACTAATACGTCACATGTATCAGATAATAGGTAATATAGTAGAAAGGCCACTTGTAAAAGATTATATATCTTGCATTCAGTGTTGAGGCTATTCTGTAGCATTCTCTAGAAGACAGTTCATTTCTACTGTATGCTGCACCATTCTTCTTGCTTGCTAAATTTAATCAATTTATTGCTGCAACCTTATCAATAAGTAACCATGTAATTTTAATATTTTTTAATATAATGTAAGCATTAATAATTTAAAGTTTCATCACATTTATTTATAAGCACATGATGATTAATTTGTTACATTTTGTAAATGGAAGTTAATTCATTCCCTCTCTCCCTCGGGTGATTTTGCACTTGTACATATAACACTCACAAAACTGACAGACAGTGGATAATGCAGAGTTCAAACATGTGAAGAAACAATCTCTGGTAACTCACTATGCCTAGAGAAGTATCCATCTTCTTATTGTTTTTGCAGCTCCATTGTTTTAGTTTTCAATTTAGATCTGATAGGATTAACTTCAATCACCGTGCTTCATAAACTGGTTTTAAAAGTGCAGAATGGACTGAAAGTAAGAGCTTGACATCGTCTGATGAAATTCTCATAAATTTAATGTCAAATGTACTTCAGCACTTTACCTGATTATTTGTTGAAGGCTTTCAAGACAGAGGCAATTCTGTGCCTCTCTGTGTAATTGAAAAGGAAATCCCTAATGGGTTCATCGGGTGGCCATAGCTTCTTTATGCGCTGATGCTACTCTTCTGTATAATTTGTTGAAACCCTGCCTGGTATTTGTGGTAAAGACAATGAACGACGCTTCTAAAAGGAAAACTTGACCCTGCTTGGGTGGGTGGGGGTGGGTTGTTGCATGAAATGTCAGAAATAATTAGCCGGTTGTGTTGGACTGGACTGATGAGAAACTGCTTCTGGTTTGTTTCTTTTGTCCAAAGGGAACTGAGGGCGCTGGTGATTGAGATGGTCTTGGCCACTGACATGTCCTGCCACTTTCAACAAATCAAAGCGATGAAGAATTCCTTACAGCAACCAGAGGGGTGAGTCATCACTCTGCATTTTTCAGCTCTTGTACCTTCACCTTGATAATTGAATGGTAAGCGATTTCTGCAGGATATAATTCATTACACCCAAAAGCAATCACTGCATTTCAAAATGCTTTTGGAGTGGTCTGGTAACTACTGATAAAGAAATGCACTCTCAAACAGTTACACAGCATCAACACTTCTGACCACGACTTGAAATCTTCCTTTCTGAATGTTTTTCAACAGCACCCACAACCACAAAATTTCATTTGTAAATTGGCTTTCAGGTCGGTAGGATGTCCCAAGGCACTGAACAGTCGGGGATCAGGACCCGAGCATGGGGAAGTGGAGCAGGATGGGAATGAGGGAGGGCAGAGGGGGTATGAGGGTGACTAAAAGCATGGTTGAAAAGGAGCGTCTAGAGTCGTGCCTTGAAGGAGGCAAGGGAGAGAGTAATACAAAGAGATTGTCGAATGGCATTCCAAAGGGTGGAGGCAGAAAGGAAGAAAGGCTGAAAGCCCGACCGCTGATGGTAGAACAGCTCAGGTATGACACATGGAGCAAACTGGACCCGCTGAATGGAGTGAGCAGACAGGTTGATAGGGGATCAGCAGGTCAGAGAGGTAGGAAGGTGGCAAGGCCATGGGGGGCCTTGAAAATCATAGAATCATAGAATTTTACAGCATAAAAGGAGGCCATTTGGCCCATCTAGTCTGTGCCGGCTCTTTGAAAAGAGCAATTCAATCCCACTGCCCCCACTCTCTCCCCATAACCTAACAGACCTGTTCTCCCTAAATAAAGATCTAATTCTCTTTTAAAACCTGTTATCGAATCGGCCTCCACCATCTTTTCAGGCAACGCATTCCAGATTCGAACAACCCGCTGAGTGAAAAAAATTCTCAGCTCCACTCTGCTTCGTTTTGAAACTATTTTAAATCTGTGACCACAAGTCACAGATTCCCCTACCAGTGGAAACAGTTGTTCATTATTCACCCTGTCGAATCCCCTCATGATTTTATAAACCTCTATTAGGTCTCCTCTCAACCTTCTCTGTTCCAAAGAGAATAAACCCAGCCTAGCTAGCCTTTCCCCAAAACTGAAGTCCCTCAATCCTGGTACTATTCTAGTAAAACTTCTTTGCACGCTTTTGAAAGCCTTAACATCCTTTCTATCGTGTGGTGATCAGAATTGGACACAGTATTCCAGCTGAGGCCTAACCAAAGTTTTATAGAGGTTAGTCAGCGCTTCCTGACTTTTGTACTCTATACCTCTATTTATAAAACCCAGTATCCCATATGCTTTGTCTACCTGGCCTGCCACCTTCAAAGAGTCGCTAACACAAATGCCCGGGTCTCTCTGTTCTCTCACACCCCTTAAAATTGTACTATCTAATCTATATTGCCTTCCCTCATTTCTTCTCCCAAAATGTATCACCTCACACTATGAGTCAGGCCAGGCTCGAGAGAGCAAGGCAGATTGGCAGCGAGTGAGACCAGCAGCGAGTGAGACCAGCCAGCTGGCAACAAGTGAGTGAGCCGGGCAGGCAGTCAGGGAATGAGTGAGCCAGGCAGGCAGTCAGGTAGCTAGTATAAAGTATTTTTTTAGAAAATCTTGATGGGAAATGTCCAAAAGAACCCAACTCCAGTTTTTGCATTGATTCTTATGGGGAAAATGCATTTGCTTAACGTCGTTTTGCTTAAAGTCGCACTTTTCAAGAACCAAACTACGACGTTAAGCGGGGTTTATCTGTGTAATACTTTTGCTTAGGAAATAGAGTGGCATGTAACAACTTTTGGATGGAGTGAAAAATTCACCTTTTGATATGTTAAGTAATAATTATTGCAGTTTTGGACAACCTGCTCCTGAGATTGTCCCAGTTGATAACTGGTCAACAATTCTCCACCCACTCCCCCAGGCCAGCCATTGAGGCGGCTTGTGGAACCTTTGAACATGATGGGCCATAATATTTCAGAGCTGATTTGCGGATAACCAGATTAACTCATCTGTAACAAGTTGTGAGGTGTTTTCATAACAAATTTCACATTCACTGGAAATCGTGGTTAGTGGTCGTATTTCAGGTTTTTCATATTCTTTAATTTCTGGTTCAGTTCAGTAACTTTCATCGCTGTGTTGGTTTTCAGGATCGACAAAGCTAAAGCCTTATCTTTGTTGTTGCACACGGCTGATATCAGCCATCCAGCTAAAGCCTGGGATCTGCACAATCGTTGGACTATGGCACTCCTGGAGGAGTTTTTCAGACAGGTGATGAACCTCATTCACTTATATCTTAGAAAGTTCAGCTAATTATCAGTTGCTCTACATTTTCATTCTATCATTCACACAAAGCAGTGAGATCAATAGTAACAGAAAGAAGTGATTTCAGAGGGCACCTTATAGAGAAAAATAAGACTTTGTATAGGATTAGGAAAGGAAACATTGGACAATACTTGCAGATTTACTGAGACGGCAGAACAAGCGGACACAGGTTTAGGGAATGCAAAGAATGCGTTACCAGCAAGAGTGATTCAGGACAGGATCCAAGACTCGTTTGAAAAATAACTTGATGCTCTGATAGTAGGATGGTGGGCATTCTGCGGGGATAAGACCAAATGGACCAAAGGACCTATTTCATCCAAACCTTGTTTGTGATCTAGTAAACATTGAAGATCATAGAGCATTGAAATGCTTCATACAGATAACTAGCATCTTTACCCTAAAATGGGATTTTCCTGTTTGTGAACCACACAGGCTGACAAACTGAGGTGTACCATCAGAGTTAATCTGAGGACACTGACTCAAGCCAATAAAATACAGCAATATGGTTGTAAGAGAGTTACATATTTGGCAGTCAGTGTGTACGTGCTGTGTGTAAGCAACATTTTCCATTGAAACAAGAAATATTTGAAATTCTGTTTCATCTCTAGTGCTCAAATCCAGGGAGATTCTTCAATATTACTTATTCATTCCATAGAGACAAGAGTGAGAACATTGTAAATTGATGCATTTTGATTCTATCCATTTCTCGTATCCTAGGGTGACAAAGAAGCAGAACTGGGACTTATTTTCTCTCCACTTTGTGATCGCAAATCAACCATGGTAGCTCAGTCTCAAATAGGTAAGATGTTCGTATTCATATGTACGTACAGTGCAGACTAATTAGAATGTAAGTGTGATTGTGATCAACATGACATGAAGTGCTCTAAAGCAAGCAATACTGTATGAACACTAATTCAACAACAACTTGCAATAAAGGTTAGGATGAGGATATTGAACTTGATCTGCTAAGCGATAGGGAGCTGGGTGCAGATGGGGGTGATATGCCTAATGCAGGAAAAGACATGAGCTACAGAGTTCTGGATAGGCTGCAGCTTGTTGAGGGAAAAGGTGGATAATCCAGCAAACAGAGGATTTGCATATACGTTATCTCCAAAGGCTTGTCGATCTTCAGAGGCCGAAGGCACAGATATTAACACTGTTAGTTGTGCCCTGTATCAATGCACTGGGTGCTCTAAACACTGATACAGTGTTTAGAGCACCCAGCTCACAAACAGGAGGACCTGGATTTGATTCCCAGGCAGGGCAAACCATGTTAGGCAAGTTTCCTTACTGTACACGTCGAGCTGTGAGTGGGAACCCACTTGTTAGTCATTTGGCAGATCACTTTTCCAGAGGTAATAATCCCTTAAAAAAAATTATATGGGACAATGTTGTGCACAATTGGCTACGTTTCACCCACAAAACATACAGTCAATTCACTTTACAATATATTCTGTGAAGCGCTTTGGGACGTCTCAAAGACATGATAAGATGCAACATCAAATGCAAGGATTATTATTACATGAAATACTGAGCCAGATCTTAGAATATTGGAGGCAATTGAAGATCTGATTCTAAGTAAGATTTTGCCAGCTCCAAATTTGATATTTAATGGCATTGACACATTATTGATGGCACAGAGACAAAGTAGGTCATTGAATGTAAGTTTGCCTCAGGATCCACTGTTATACTTCAATAACAATATTTGCTGAGCTACTTCATGTGGCCACGTCGCTTGTGGAAAAGAGTTTGTTATTCACTACATGCCAGTATCACTACAGGGGATAGTTAACCCCAGCAGACTTAATAAACTAAGTTCCCAAACCAAGCTGAGATACTGACCTGCGGCATATGTCATAACATTGTATTATAATATTGTGGAGTCCTGGAGCTCAGTGGTTAGAGCATTCGCTTCATAGGCTGAAGACCTGAGTTTGATTCCCAGCAAGGCAAAACCTTGGGTATGTTTCCTTACCCCACATAATAATCCCTTAAAAAAAATAGTAATTTCAATAGATGACTGTTTGTGGAAGACTGCTGTTTGCAATTTGCTGCTGCTTTTCACCCACATATATACAGTCAATTCACTTTACAGCATATTCTGTGAAGCGCTTTGAGATATCTGGAAGTCTATATCAAATACATTTACAGTAAAAGCCCATTTATCCAGCACCCTTGGTACCTGGCCAATGCCGGTTAAAGTGCGTGCTGGATATTCGGCCGAAAACACACCCCAATTTTTTTTAAATTATACATTTTTCCGGATAAATTCCGATTAATCGAATGCAGACCTTTTTTTGAGGTGCCGGTTATACTGAAGTTACGGTTGATCAGGTCACGGATAAACAAGCTTTTACTGAATTATTAAATGCAAGGAATATTATAATACAGTGATGCCTGCTGTGCAGAGATCCCTAGCATGTTCTATTCAGATAGTTAAAGTCACTGAGATACATTAACACTGATACAGCATCTCTCAGCACACAAGCACTAGTGGCAGCAGGCAAAACAGCCTTTTATTTATCGCTTAGCAAAGAGATTTTACTGTCTCAAAGTTGCATTATAGAAATAATAGGTGTGCCCTGATGCTAGGGGAGAGAGTGGCTCCAGTAATGCAAACAGTGGGTACTTTAAGCGCTCTGAGATGCCATCTGACGTGGAGGGCACTATATAAATGCAAGTTGTTGTTTATAGTTCAATCAGAGACAGGAAAAGTAAAGAAAAAATCACGCTTTAAAATAATAATTTCAGGATCCATCTGTCAGGGCTGTGTTCATTACCTTGTTTGTGTCAGGGATTATTGGAGAGATTGAACTGGGTGGCACAAGCTGAGTGGTTTCCGTGGAGCCTGATCCCCCTTTGTTAACACAGGCATCATTGAGATCACACTATTAAGATGCTGTTGGAGACGCAGCAATTCCATTTCCTTCAATACAAACAACAGCTCAGTCAATGGTGCTGGAGCTTTATGTGGAAGATCCCCTCAAGGCAGTAAAACAATCTTTAAATATTCATTCAATTTGAAATAAGAGGAGGGGGTGCAAGTTGAGCCAGGAGATCATAGAATGATAGAATCATAGAATTTTACGGCACAAAAGGAGGCCATTCAGCCTATCGAGTCTGTGCCAACTCTTTAAAAAGAGCAATTTAATCCCACTCCCCTGCTCTCTCCCCATAACCTCGTCCTCCCCAAATAAATGTCGATCTCTCTTTTAAAAGTTGTTATTAAATCAGCCTCCACCACCTTTTCAGGCAATGCATTCCTGATTCGAACAACTCGCTGAGTGAAAACATTTCTCCTCAGCTCCCCTCTGCTTATTTTTTAAACTATTTTAAATCTGAGACCACTGATACACTCACCAGTGGAAACACTTTTTCCATATCTACTCTGTGGAATCTCCTCATAACTCCTCTCATAAAACCTCTATCAGGTCTCCTCGCAACCTTCTCTGCTCCAATGAGAATAAACCTTGCCTCTCTAGCCTTTCCTCATAGTTGAAGTCCCTCATTCCTGGTACCGTCCTAGTAAATCTCCTCTGCACCCTTTCCAATGCCTTAATATCCTTAATTGATACCAGTGATTATCATGTCATCAGTAAATCCTTACATTTGATATAATGCCTTTCATATCAGGAGGGCATCTCAAAGAGCTTCATCTAAACTTGCGTTTATATCATGCACTTTGTGGAGGATCGTGTCTGAAAGCACTGCATAGTAGTGGAGTTGAACACTGAGTAACAAAGAAGGGTAAGTGACCATAGGCACAGTAATAGTGTAGTGACTGGATTTTGTAAGTAAAGGCAACCGCCAGTTTGCCCACAGCAATGGCCTGCAAAGCAATGAAGTGAAAGACCAATTTTATTTGCAGTATTGTTGGCCAAGACATTGGGAGAAACTCTCTTTTCCTTTTGAATAGTATCATTGAACAGCCACATGGATCAGCAGACGGGACCTTGATTTAAAAGTCTTAACTTGAAGGACAGAACTCTGAAAATGCAGCTCTCCCCCAGCTTTGTCGTGTCAGTCCAGGCTGTGAGCTCAGTATCACAATGTTGCAAAGTGGTTATGCTCAACAAGTAAAGACTGCAGCAGTGGTGTGACCTCCACCATGAATCTGTGAGAACTGAGCCCAAAGCTGCTTGTGGCGGCCTTTGCATTATCAGCTGGAGTAAGGCAATTAGAGGAGCGGTTGGCAGGTTACCAGTTTAGCTGTGGTTTTGGTGAGACATTTTGGTTTCCTTTGAACCATCTCTCCTACTACTGCCAGCTTTGCAGGTCGACAGTACAAATCTGCAACAGACCCAACTGCTGTGTTGTCACACTGTCTTTTGTTACTAAGTGCCTCGGGATATCATCCCAATGTGAAACGCACAAATACAATAAATTCTCAACCGCACATGTCAATGATATGCTAATTATCATTTGTAATAATTCATTCCCAAACTGTTTTTCTGCAGTTGTTTAGAAAGAACTAACTGACCTCCAGATTTAAGACAGAAATTGAGAATTTTCCACAATTTTGTTGATCTTAAATATTAAGGCAACTTGGTCTAAACAAGCCTAGACATATTGACATTTCAGGCCTCATAGAAGATTTAGTCAATGATTGCAGCGAGAGACAGCTGACAGATGGTGAAATGCTGTTTCTGGGAGTTACAGAAAAAACAAAAGTGCAGGTGATTGAGTAAGATGGTGTGAAATTTGACTACAATTCATTGGATATAAGGAAGTGGGGAGGGGGAGATGCTACATTTTTCTCTAGATCAAGATAATAACATGGATTAAAGATAAGGAGGAACAGAGATCTTTTCGTGATTCACTTTCATGAATCTTTCAAAGGACGTTATACGAAAGATTAGGTTAATGTATTCTTATAGCAGGAGGGAAACCGTTTTCTCAACTTAATCCACTGAAAGGAAATGTCTGGAATGCCATGTATTAATAGATTCATAGATTCATCGAATTTTACGGCACAAAAGGAGGCCATTCGGCCCATCTAGTCTGTGCCGGTTCTTTGAAAAGAGCGATTCAATCCCACTGCCCTGCCTGCTCCCCATAGCCTAATAGACCTGTTCTCCCTAAATAAATATCTAATTCCCTTTTAAAAGTTGTTATCGAATCAGCCTCCACCACCTTTTCAGGTAATGCATTCCAGATTCGAACAACTCGCTGAGTGAAAACATTTCTCCTCAGCTACCCTCTAATCTTCTCATGATCCAGCCTCTTCTGCCATTCAATGCACTCGGAATAGTTAGCAGCTCCACAAAACATTTGTAACCTTGGAGATGTGTCTGTAGCATTAAGACTTTAGCGGCTTGTGAATATGTCATGTTCTGTTCTCGATTCAGCGGTTGAATTTAAAATGGGAGTTGTATGACTTCTCACATGGCAAAAGTACTAAGCACACCGGGCATGACACAAAAACTAAGAACACTTGGCCAATGTCTTCTAGGTTTTATTGATTTCATTGTGGAACCAACATTTTCTGTGCTGACTGATATGTCGGAGAAGATTGTAACTCCTCTGATAGATGAAGCCTCCCGCTCCGGTGGTGCTGGATTTCGACGTTCAAGGTTAGTCACACTTCGGTAAAACTGCGTATGGGTAGTACTCAGGTCAGGCCAGGCCACACCAAGGGTACTGCATACAATTCTAGTTGCCATGATGTAAGGCCTTAGACTTAATACAGAGCAGAGCAATGATGATGATCCCCAGTATGAGCAAATATGAGATACGCTAAGAATCGTCAGATTTGAGAGAAGGTATCTCAGTGGGAGCTAATAAAGGTGTATATCATTTTAAATCAAATTGCTGTAAATCAAACCCGAAACAGGCCTATAGAATGAACCAAGACTGTTGAACAAGAAAGTTGCACTTCTCTGCTGCCTTCGACATTGTCGACCATTCCATCCTCCTGCACCGCCTCTCCTCCCAGCTCAATCTTCACGGACCTGCTGTCACTTGGTTCAATCATTAATTTTCTCACTGTCTCCACTTTATTGCCACCAATGGCTTCTCTTCCAGCCCCCACACAATCACTTGTTGCATCTCCTGGGGCTCTGTCCTTGGTCCCCTACTTTTCAATATATACATGCTCCCCCTTGGTGACATCATCCGCGGACATGGGGTCAACTTACATATGTTTGCAATGACATCCAACTCTATCTTTCTGCCTCTAACCTCAACTCCAAGACCACTGCTGTCCTGAGAGACTGCCTGTCAGACATCAAGTCCTGGATGAGAGCTAAGTTTCTAGAGGTGAATGTCAACAAGACCGAGGGCCTCTTGATTGGCTCGCGACAGCACCTTCACACATCAGGCAGTGGTAGCCTCCATGGTTATACACTCAACCTCACCAAGTCAGTGAGGAACCTAGGTGTCTTGTTCAATTCTCAATTATCTTTCTTCCCCCACATCCAAGCCATGACTCGCTCTGCCGTCCCTCCAAAGGGCCTTCTTCACCCAAACTAACCTTGTGACATTGTGATGTACCAAACCATTAGAAATTTCCATTTGCCTTTACCATAGAAATTTATACACAAAAGGAGACCAGTTAACATATTGTGCCTGGTTCTCTCAAAGAGCAGTCCATTTAGTCCCACACTCTGAAAGCACAACCCATTACTGAAATAAGATCAACATTGACTGTGAGATTAATCTGGGTATCAAGCGGCTTTGTGTTCAACCAAACGTGGCACAGCAAAATCAGTGTAGTTTTCTCTCTGAGCTGCCTGTGGAGGCAAGCTAGCCCCTGGGGGGAAACCCGTGGTATAGAACCACTGTTTGTCAAGAATGTTTCATCAGAACTGTGTGTGTGTTAATCCAGCTCACCAGAGATGGGCTTGTTCATTAGAAGCCATGCCAGGTAGAACAGTTAAACATAATGTTTCTCGCAGCAAGAGAGCAATCTGATGGCGGAGGTGCAGTGACAGATTATGCAGTGTGGGGAATCAAGAGGAAGAAAAAGCTAAATAAAAATAAGAATATGAAAATGTGTTGGTGGGACAACATATTTAGGATAATGAGTTGTAAATTCAGTACAACACTGATCAAATAAAATCTAAATCTTTCAGTACAATTCTTTTCTTTCTATTCTCTGGTTTCTGAGTGCAAATTGCAGGTTGTTGGGACTGAGAACTGAACAAGAAACCTCATCCTTTGGGCTGTGATTACACTACTCCATAACCTGCCTCCAACAGATGCAAGAGAAGGATGTGGGTTCACTCATCCTCTTGTGTCTGTTCACATCAATGGCAGCGGAGAAATGAATCTGCTCAGCATCTACCACTTAGAATCACACAATACCCTGCACAATACATAGTCTGTCACACAATACTCTGCACAATACGCAGGCTATCTGGACCTTTTGTAAAGTCCAGGATCAAGTAGTGAGATGCATTTGTGGCAAACGAGTGAAGTGGCTACAGGGATGGAGGGCTCCGGCCTACACTGACCTATCACCGAACCCTAGAGATAGTGTTCATTTTCAAAGTGTGCAGGTCTATTTTCTGAAGCTCCTTACATAAGGATCTGGATTAAGCAGCTAGTGCTGAGTAAGTCTGGTACCCAGCATTGGATTTGGATCTCTAGAATATCAAGGTAGCTAGCCCATCACAAACTATCTTGTAAAGGTCCTCCCACCACTCCGAAGACAGATGTCCACTAGGTAACTGATGAGGTAACTTCTGGCGCTGCTGGAAGGCAATACCTGTAGTCCACATTTGTAGAAACAGGTTTGTAAGAAGGAGGTAAGAAGCATCTCCATGTAGCTGAACTGGCTCCAATGTGGTATATTTGGCAATGGAGTGTTGGAATTGAGCCAGCTCTCTGTGGCAGTCTCAGTATCCAATTTCTGAGCCAGGTGGGTCTTAGGTATTCCCGGGCATGCTGATGGCTTCTGGGCAGGACGTAGAAAGGCAGACCAGTCTCTGGTGGTAGGGATTCACCCTACTCAGCTCCCGGCAAGCCAAAGCCCTACCATGTAGGGTAATCCAGCTGGATAGGCAATGGGAAAGCTTGCCAGGCAGTGCTCTCTATGTGATTTTAGCTGGTCAGACTGTAGCAGTGCTCCCAACACACATTCTGTGGCCCCCAAGCCTTGGCCCTTGCCAACCTGTGCCTACTACTTTTCAGAATTAGATAAGTAGGATATGACCCTCTGTATCCTGCACACTGAACAATGCAACAACAACCAGAAAGTATATCACACCATACCATGCACAATGTATTGCATACATATGTATTCGGTTTTCTGGAAGAATGATTGAAGCCAGGACACTGGACTCATTTAAGAAACAGCTTGATGCTATAACGCAAGCATGATAGGATTGGTATTCCAGAAAAATAAGAACAATGAGCCAAAGGGAATGCAGTACTAAGCACAATCCCACATCATAATTCAGTGGTGCTTTTGTGCATTGTTCTACTTCAATCCCAGGGTCACACTAATCCCTGCAATTTAACTAAAGCAAATATCTCAAAACAATTTAACCAGTGCTCATTCTTACATTACAGTTCTCTGTTAACCACTTCAATGTTATGAAGACATATTAAACCAGGTCCATTCATAAGACTTTCCACTGTCAGAAATGATGAAGTTGAAGGCTGACTGCTGTTCTTTGTGGACTCTGTCAATTCTCCCAGGTGCTTTCTCCAGTTTGTTCTCACAAATGCAGGTCAGCATTAAATTGTAAGTCAACTACTTAAAGTCATTGGATCAATGTCCTTCTAACCCACCATGCTTCCTCATGTTGCCTGTGTGTCTAGCCTGAACAGCATTGCCACCACCGAAGTCAAACGGTCCAGTGTGAAGAGCACAGGGTCAGAAGGAAGTGCCTCAATAAATTGCTCCCTGCTCACTGTGGATGTGAAGAACTTTAAAAGCTGCTGGAATGAACTGTTGCAACAGAACCGTGAGAGATGGAAGGCTCAACATACCAAAGGTCAGCGAGGGAAGGAATGCTACACAAAACCTGTTGTGCTTTAAACTCTTACAGTATAGAAATGTCTTAAACAGGTACTTGACAGGGACTTACTGTAAAGTGTAGGTAAACATGGAAACCAATTTGCATATCACAATTTCCTCTGAATGACAATATTTATCTAGAGGATATTTAATGTCCACCTAAATAAACAGATGGGAACTCAGTTTAATGTCTATTTCATCAGTACTGTCTCTGACTGGGTTCTAGGCAATGAGGGGAGTGACCTGAGAGCATTTGCACTTCCCCGAGGGGACATGCCTGGCCTTTGGTTAGCCACCCAAGAATATGCTTGAGGTCAGGCAAACAATGAGGTGAAAATCACAGAAACAAACACGGTCGCTACAAAACTCAGCACATAGTGCTTCACTGCCAGTTTGATAAGATCTGAACTCTCCTAGAGGTATTAGAGCTGTTAAGTACTTCAGAAGAATGCTGTAAATTTGATTTCAGGCTATAGGAGCACTACAGTGTTGGAACTGCAATCTTTTAGACCTTAAAATTGAGGTCTTGCCTGCATTTCTTAATGAGAAATAAAAATCCCTCTGTCGGATTATGGACAGTGTTGCAGTGTTAAAATGAGAGTTGCAGAAACAGCTATCAACTTAACAGTTAGCAATACAACAACAAACATTTATATAGCACACTTTGTATTGGATAATGTCTTCATTTAAGATAATGAGCATTTTGCCAAGGTTGGGTCAGACGTTGAGTAGGGGAGTAGGAATAGGGGAGAGGGGGAGCTTGAGCAGGTAGGGTCAAAAAGGTAGTTTAAAGGTGGTAGTTAAACAGATGGGGTGGGAGGGAGGAGGGGTGCCAGAGCGATTACAACCACTCTTTACAGTCTGTTGCACCTCCACTCCAAAAAACAAATCACTGTGTGATTACAGTGGGTTTAGATATGAAAGCATTCCTCCAGCAATTTAGCAGTAAAGTCAGCTAAATAAAGAAAAATTAACCTTGTTCTGACTGAACACAGCTTCCAAACTTCACTTTTTACCAACATTCCAAGTAACCAGTGGGACTTGAACAGCCATATTGGTACCTTTTCACGCCCAAAAGCCAAAACCTGCTGGTCCTGAACAGCGTCTCACTCCCCACAGAGTCTGCATTGTGACCATGCTAATATGAGATAACTTATCTATGGCACACCAGCGGTTAATATCGTTTGTGCTAAATCTTCTCCAGATGTAAACATAGCTATATTGTTTATTGCTGTAATATAAGAATATGTTTCAATAGAATGGTGCTTGTGACAAATCCTTTAAGAAACCGCAAGCCTTGGGTGATAGTAGTTTCCCCGGATGTGATGTCTGACTAGAGTTTCCATGCATGTTCTGCAGATATTTAAATCATTTGTTTCACTAATTAGATACAGAAGAAAATGTCATAAGAGAAGCTATGGAAAATGTCACGCAAGAGTCTAAGGAAATTGTGGGGAATGAGGAAACTGCTGAGCAGGAAGACAAAGGACAAGTGACTGAACAGGGAAATGATAAAGAAGAGGAAAAATACTCAAAAGACAATGATAGTAATAGCAAGCAAGCCCATAATACCACCAATGACTGTGAGTCCAAGAAGCAAGAAAGCCAATCTGAAAAAGATTCTGATCAGAGCAGTGCAACAGAGGAGCCATCACAGCTTGTACAGAATGGTAAGTCGAAGCCTATTTAAAGTACTTAAATCTGGCATATTTCCCATCCTCCCATAAACTGCTATAATCAACCCAATCCTGAAAATATCTTCCCTGACCCATCCTTGCTTTCTAACTACCAGCCCATCTCCAACCTCCCTTTCTTTCCAAGGTGTTCGAAAGAGTCATTGCTTCCCAGCTTCGCTTCTTCCTCTCCACCCACTCCCTTCACGAGCGCCTCCAATCAGGTTTCTTTGCTGTGACCAGTTACTGCTACAGAGTAAGCTATTCTCAGTGAAAGATGTATTGGAAATGCAGTGCTGCTATTTGTTTCTCCCTTCTCTCCCATCGCTCTCAGTGTCATCTCAACATTATCAGCAATTTGTCAGCATTGAGGTCAGAAACTCACCTGAGATGGTGCGTTCATGATCTTTCACTGTGGGTGTCAATGCTCCAATGCTCCAGCATGTCAGGGCTCCATTATAGTTTGATTTGCGAGTTATGTAAACCATGTGTACAAATTGCTGGTGCCTTTAGATAAGTAATTAACTCTAACAAAAAGGATTCTAGATCTGAGTCCCCTATATTTAAGAAATTTACTGCAGCGTATGTAGATAATACTTATAACTGAGTTTCATTTTGCCTCACAATATTAGCAATTGTTACAAAGAGTGGAAAAACGAATTTGCCACATTGGATGAACTGGGCAGAAAAGCCTAGATACCATCATCTATTGATGTTCATCAAAGGGAAAAGATTTTTGACTGGGTCGGGGCCAGTGAATCCTATTGTGAACCATGGCCTTTGCATGCCAATTGAAGGTTCACGTTTCATGTGAAAGTCTTGGAACACAGGAACAGAAGTAGACCATTAAGCCCCTCAAGTTTGTTCTGCCATTCTATAAGATCACGGCTGCTCTGTACCTCAACTCCAACTAGCCGCCCTTGTCTCATATCCCTATATACCTTTACCTAGTGGAAAGCTATCCATCTGTCTTTTGTTTGGCTCAAAAAACATTTGCTTGTTCACAATAAATCATGCCCAAGCACAACAATGATTCACTTGCTTGTCACGTCACTATGACAGAAAGGGTGCACCTCTTTTCTTCCTTCTGGATAAAGTTTGCCAGTAGTGTGTGCAACAGCAAGCTGAGGTGTTTTAGCTGGAAAAAGATCCAACAACAACAGCAATTTGCATTTAAATAACATCCTCACATAGGGTAGCATCTCAGAGTGCAGCAGCACCCCCAAAGCACACAATCTGGAGTGCTGAAGCCTGGACTCTAACTGTGCACTCTCTGCATTCCTCTGGAAAGAGAGTGCATACTCCAGTCCAAACAAATATAAATTTCCAGGAGTATATTGAAGTCTCTGCCAAGTTTGGATACTGTTAAACATTACGATGTGTTTTTACACATGTCAGATACCCTGCTGACACCCCAAGAAAGAAACGTTTCCTGTTTTCTAAACAGAGAAGAAGGTTCACCAAAGGTTTTCATCCCTTGGTATCGTACCTTTAATATCTAGAAATCATTTTTGCCAGTGATTTAAACATCAGAAAGAATTCCATTCCTCTCACTGTCCTGGTGCCACACACTTGGTGTGTGATCTTAATTTACCAATACAAGCTTACACCGCCAGAGGCTGCACATGTTCCATCCGGTAGAGAATAAGCCAAAATTGATAAATTCACTAATAATCGAAGAATTATTCCTCATAGGATCAAGTTCTCTTTGACATCTGAAACACATAGGTTACAATGGAGGACACTGTTGAGAAGCTTTTTTTTGTTTATAAAAGCCAATATATAAAATGGTGAAGGATATATTTGTTGGGCTGCAGGTTGCTTGATTGAATTGCAATGCCCATTGTAACTTATGCTAGATATGTTGAAATAATTCCCGTGTAATCCGTAAGAAGATCTGATAGGAAAATTGCTCTGCTGTAGAGGCACAGACGTGTGAGGCCATATAATGCATATTGATGTAAAATTTGTTGTCACAACAGATTTTGTCTTTTACACACACTCGTATCCGTTTATTTGCTATTTAGAATAAAAAGGTTTCTCCTGGTGTCCTGGTCAACAATCCTTTAATAAAATTGGTCATTCATTTTATAAGAATAATAATCCTTGCATTCGATACAGTGCTTTTCATGAGTTCTAGATCTCAAAGAGCTTCACAAAATATACTATAAAGTACGGTCCGGCGATATATCGATATCGCTAAAACCCGATATAATTTTCATATCGATATGTCGATATAGGCATTTCAAAAATATCGATATATCGAAAAAGTCGATATACCAAAAAAAATCGGGATGCGTGCGCACTGAACTACAAGACCCAGAATGCTCATCTCTATACACAATGCACAGACCGAGGCGCAAAGCCGCCATATTGTATATTCATAGTACTCGAATACAATATACAGGTATGCAAGGGGTGGGGGGTGGGAGGGACGGCGGCGATGGGGGGGTGGGGGTAGAGACGGGGTGGATGTGATAATATACAGATAGATAGAGATGGGGGGGATGTGAGAGAGGAGAGAGACACAGAGACACAGACAGAAAAACACAGAGATGGAGAGAGTGAGTGTGAGAGACACAGAGAGAGAAAGATATTTACCTCCTGAGGAGATTGGCCCCGAATGTGCGCGCAGCTCCGAATGCATGCACCATGCGTGCATGCGCAGTACGAAAACCCCGAAAATATCGATATTTCGGTATATCTCGATATGAGCCCATCAATATATCTAAATCGGAAAATTTCCATATCGACGGACCCTACTATAAAGTGAACTGACCGTATATATGTGGGTGAAATGCAGCAGCCAATTGTGCACACCAGAGTCCCACAAACAGTCGTGCATTGAAATTACCAACTTGCCCAAGGTTTCGCCTTACCTGGAATCACACCCAAGTCTTTCGCATGTAAGGCGAGTACTCTAACCACTGAGCTAAAGGACTCCAGACTTGTTTGTAGGCCATCCCTGTGTGCTACTTCACATGTATACACAGTCAGTACGCTTTATAGTACATAGGTCCTCTTGCTGATCACGATCCAGGGATCCATACGTAAAAGTGCAATTGGTGACATTGGGTGAAAACAGAAGAGGTTTGATTGACATACCTCTTGTAGTCAAACAGCTGATCAAAACTGACTGACATTTTGGTGAGGGTCCAGAGTGTAAATGACACTTGTAAAACCGTACCTCAGCAACAGTCTGTGTCTCCAGCAGTGGCCAGAGACCATTGGAGAAACAGAGGGAGAAAGTAAAACAATTCATCTTATTATTACATTCACAACAGCAATTCTTGCATTTGCCTTTCACAACAGAACAATGTCTCAAAGTGCTTAATAGGATTTTCTATAGTGTACAATTTTTAACTGCCACTGACATCTGGAAATATAAGATGTGTACTTTGACTGGTTTTAGTGACTGGGTACTTTATATGACTACAAAATGAATAATATATGAGTTTCCAGCAGGGAAAGTTTACACATCTCAGCTACTCAGTCCTCAACATGACAAAGTGAAAGAAAATTGTGAGTACTTCAGACATAACTGCAGTGGGAATCCTGGCACTGTAAAAGTAGTTTCTTTTTAACCACAATTGCACATTTATAATCCCTTAACAACATCAACAACAACAAAATGACTTTTGTATAGCACCTTTCATGTCAGGAGGACGTACCAAGGCACCGAACATTCATTGTTCCAGATCCGAGCTGGGGTCAGGGACAGGGAGGGTAGAGGGAAAGGTGGGGATTTGGAATTTGGGGTGACTGATGGGACGGTCGAAGAGGATGGTCTTGAGGCGGGACTCGAAGGACTGCGGGATGGAGTTCCAGAAGCTAGGGGCAGAGTGGCTGAAGGCTCGCCTGCCAATGGTGGGGCGGGTTGAGTCGGGGTACATGGAGCAGGTCAGAGACTGCTGCACGGAGTGGGAGAGCAGGTTGGTAGGGGTTTAGTAGGTCCACTCCAAGCTTCCTGACCCCATCTCCCCCATCATCGCCTGACTCCATTGGCTCCCCATCATCCAGAGGATACAATTCAAGATCCTGGTCCTCACATTTAAAGCTCTACATAACCTCGCCCCACCCTACATCCGTGACCTTCGAACACCTTACCAACCTGCCTGCCCCCTCCACTCAGCAGGCTCTAGCTTGTTTCACGTCCCCACGACCCATCCGCCTCACCATTGACAGACAAGCCTTTAGCCCCTCTGCCCTCCATCCCACAATCCCTCTGCCTTGTCCCCTCCCTAGTCTTCCTCAATTCCCGCCTCAAGACTGTCCTCTTCGATGGTCCCATCAGGAACTCCTAATCCCCCCTTCCCTCCCCCACCTGTCCCCAGCTTGCAACTGAAACAGTGTCTGTCCAGCGCCTTGGGACGTCCTCCTGGTGCGAAAGGTGCTAAACAAGTGTAATTTTGTTGTTATTGTTGTTGAATGTGAGGACCAGGATCATGAATTGGATCCTCTGGATAATGGGGAGCCAGTGGAGTTAGGCGAGGATGGGGGAAATGGGGTCACGAAGCTTGGAGCGGTAGAGGATACTGGCCGCAGAGTTCTGGATTAGCTGCAACCTGTGAAGAGAGGAATTGGGAAGGCTGACAAGCAGGGCGTTTGCATTTATGAGGTCCATCCAGTTCGGTTTCCATTATCCTGGCAACTGCAGGCACCTGTCATGTCCCAAACTATATAATGTAGACCATGATATTGTTTCTTAAAATAAATCTATCTAATTTGCTTTTGAAAGACCTTTTGCTTTCATCTTCTCCCTAAGGAACCTGTTCCACACATTTATTGTTCACTCACTGAAATAGTGTTTGCACAATATTTCTTGTAAAGTATAGTGACTGTATATTTTGTAGGCAAATATGGCAGCCAATTTGTGCACACCATTGTCCCACAGATAGTCAGGAAGTAAATGATCAGTGCTACCTGTGGGAGTTTTGGCCAGGACACCAGGAGAAAATCACTTCTCTTTTCAAGTAGTGTCATGGGATCCTTAACATACACCTGAACTGTTGAATGGGACCTTGGTTTAACATCTAATTCAAAGGATGGCACATCCAATAATGCAGCACGTCCCCGACACTTCAGTATCAGCTTGGACTATTGATTCAAAGTTCCAAAGTGGAACATGAACCCACTACCGTCTGATTCAGAGGTGAGAGTGCGACCAGCTGAGTCAGTAACATATATCACACATAGCCAGTTTCTAACAAAAATCATTTCAAATTACAGACCTTGAAAAGAAATTCTGATCACTCTTGCAGAATTATCCTTTTTGGTTTTGCAATTCCCTGTAAACCCACAAGTACTTAGAGAGGCATGGTTCAGCTGCTCACATTGCCTGTAAAAACAACCTAACTGTCAGTTCAGACTTTACCAGCAATGAAAAGCTGTTCCAGATTTTCATTGAAATCATATCAACTTTGTACACTAAAGCTTGCACTTAATCCACTCCTGTATCTCCAAAGCAAATATTATTGCACAATGTCACTTGATAAGATTTCAGGCTGGCATACTGAGGTTCAAAATGTGAGTTAAGTTTAGAATTTCATAATGCAATGATTATGAATGCACCTGAATGTATGGGGTGTGACCATCACTCATTCAATGCCAACATACATAAAATCACACGATACATTTGAATTTCAGCTAAGAGATCATGGCATTTGACTGATATTTGTTCAGTAAAGTCACTGACCAGCAGTTGAGTGTGTGACTTGGCTTCACAGAGCCTAATCCACAACCTAATCAATGTATTCCGTGTTGCTGAATGTAACAGTGCTATTGTGATCTTATTATGAGGCATTTTAGCATTTTATGTATACACAGAACTTTTGTTTGGTTTGGATACTCCTATGGGGATGGGTTTCCACAAATGTTAGAGACCCAACTGTCCAAAAAAAAGTTATTTTTACCATACTGTTTAGAATTGTTGCATACACTATAGTTTTTAATATTGTTTACAACTGTTCAGCTGCACTACTAAAATATTCAATACATGAGTTCTGTTGCATTTTGCTGAATACAGTATTTATGTTTAATTCCAGGAGAGGTGACCAACAGATCTGAGCAAAATGAGAACTCCAGTGAGGGAAGTGACCAGGCAAAAACAGAAGGTAAGTGTGCAATTTGTATCATTATTCTGGAGATGCATGCTATGGTTTCCTAATGTCATTTATGACTGTATAAACATAGGAAAACACTTTAAATATCACAATGCTTTGCATCTTAATTGGAAACCACCTAAATTAATGTTTGAAGGGTGAGCAGGTGGCGAAAAGGGATAATGAAATGTATGTTTCATTTCCAAATACATAGTAGATGTTATGGTCCGGCGATATATCGGTTATATCCGATATAATTTTCATATTGATATGTCGATATAGACATTCTCAAAATATCGATATATCGAAAAGTCAATATATCTAAAAAAAATCGGAATGCACGTGCACTGAACTACAAGACCCAGAATGATCATCTCTATACACAATGCACAGACCGAGGTGCAAGCCGCCATATTGTATTCATAGTCCTCCAATACAGTATACAGGTATGCAAGGGGTGGGGTGGGGGGGGAGAGAGATGGCGGGGGGGGGGGGGGGGGGGGGAGAGAGGGACGGCGGCGGGTGGGTGGGGAGAGAGAGGGACGGCGGTGGGTGGGGGGGAGAGAGGGATAGCGGCGGGGGGGTGGGGGGAGAGAGAGGCGGTGGCGGGGGGGGTTGGTGGGAGAGAGGGATGGCCGTGGGGGGGTGGTGGGGGGGGAGAGAGGGACGGTGGCGAGGGGGTGGGGGGAGAGAGGGACGGTGGCGGAGTGGTCGGGGGGAGAGACGGACGGCGGGGGGAGGACAGACGGGGGGGCGGAGATGGGGTGGATGTGACAGACAGACAGACAGACAGACAGACATGGGGGTGCGGTGTGAGAGAGGAGAGAGACACAGAGACACAGACAGAAAAACACAGAGATGGAGAGAGTGAGTGTGAGAGACACAGAGAGAGAGAGATATTTACCTCCTGAGGAGATAGGCCCCGAATGCGCGCGCACCTCGTGACGCGCATGCATGCTCAGTACGAAAACCCAAAAAATATCGATATATCGGTATATCTCGATATGTACCCATCGATATATCTAAATCGGAAAATTTCCATATCGACGGACCCTAGTAGATATACAGCATTAATGTGTTTGAAATACCTGGGACAGTGGTTTATTTTAATGATATTTGCAGCTGAGTTTTCTATTGTCACAGCAGAAATGATGCACAATGCATAACTTGCTCAAATGATTCCCCTTCTTCTCTTTGAACACTGAATCACAAGTCAGAATTTCAATGGGTTCCAAATGTCAATGTGCCTTGTTCAAATGATCAGCACTGGACAGTGTAATGCAGCTAAGTGTTCGCTGCTACCACAGTCCTTTTTATTGTTGAATAGATATTTGGCTTTAGAATAAAAGTGGAGTGATTATGTGTTGCTGTTTCTTGTAAATTGTGAGTCATTAAAAGATAATGTTCGAATTGAGTGTTGGAGAATTATTCTTTTTGCCATTTTTGAACAACATAAACGATAAAACACTCCTAAAATTATTTGCCAGTAAATTGTAATGTACTTAGCTTTAATTACACTAGCGATGTATGTTGATTGAATACAGATTACTGAAATTATTGAATCCTTTTGGACTTTGTTTAGGAAACTAATATCTCAAACAGATGTTGAAATTGAGTATTGGACCCCATGATATGGAGCTACTTATTTGAGTTTATGAAATTGACTACATTAAACTGATATTAGACAAAAAAAATTGCCATAAATCATTTTACAGTTTAGGTGCCTGTTTTGCCTGATATTAGTTATTTTTATGAATATTAAAGGTTAAGCAACTGCTCTTCTCAAGATGCACATCAGGGTGTTTGCATTATATTGTGGTATATCCCTGCTTTCACTTGAAAGTACCTTTTAATAATTATTATGATAATCATTATAGTAATAAAATTAGCATAACAATAACAATTATTACAACAATTATTATAATAATATAACGATCATTAAAATAATAATCTCGACAATATTAGCAATGTTTGTAGCTAGATCATAGATCTACAGCCATTGTGTAGTGGGCGGGTAGTTGACCAAAATTGATACAATCCACCAATTCTTTAATTTATCAATACTGCGTCTATTTGAACAGGAAGCAACTGGGTGTCTAAAGGAATGCTATTTAGAGATGAAAACTACCCTGATTAATGTGTAACATCAAGGCACTACACATGCCTTGTGTAGAACACATGCCTCAATGTTCTCCTAGCGGTAACTAGAGAAAAATGATCACTGCAGGCAAACAAACTTAAAAGACAACAATAACTAGCATTTATGTCGAGTGGTTCATGTAGACTGAACATCTCAATGCACGTAATAAATATAACTGGGAGCATTGAACCAGGGGAGAGAGAGAAAATGGAATAATCAATATTGACCAAAAGCAGATCTGAGAGGGTTTGGAAGGCAGGGGCAAGAAAGGGAAAGTGATTTTGGAAGAGTCCAGAGCATTATGGATAAAACTGGGCTGTCAATAGTAGGAGGGAAATACAAGTGATAGACCAGAATCAGAGAGCAGAATGTACAGGAAGAAGAATTGGGATAGAGGAGATGCGATAGGTAACGTGGGGATGACATTCTGAATGGATTTGAAGGCAGGTGGAAAGTATCTGAAAATTCATTGGCTGGACTATTGGGAGTCAGTGCAGGCTGGTGAGGATGGGATTAATGCATTGCAAAGCTAGGTATGGTAGAGAATACGAGCTGCAGAATTACATTTGTTTATTAGAGGATATCATTAGTGATGGATGTTTGGATTTCGGACAGTAGCAATGGCAGTATTTCTTTTTCTCTCCTGAATTCTTCACTTTCTAGAAATCAAGATTTGTTCTGTCTCCTAATCCAGCGAATATTATCTCGAGAGTTGAAGACTGTGCAGCTCCCTTAGTTTCCCCTTCTTCAAAGAGGCTTTGAAGATCCAATCGTGACAAAACTTAATCAATGCTTGGTATACCTTGTCTTTTCTACTCTTTTCAATCTTGGAGGTACCCATTGCTCTAGGAGTCTAGAACTTTCACAGTGATTTCACAATACGAAAACATGGTTCCTTAATGGATCAGTGAGTTTATCCAGTGAATATCTCCCATTATATTAACTGATTTCTGAGCCATTCAGTTGTCACTGATGTCATTTCTCCAGACGCATGGAGCAGGATGTTATGTCACCAACAACAACTACTTTGATTTATATAGCGCCCTCCATGCTGGACGGCGTCTCACCAATGACCTGGTGACCCATAAGTCAATCATACAACTGAATGTGTGCTATAAAGTTATAAAGTAGTATGGAGTCCTGTGGCTCAGTGGTTAGAGCACTTGCCTTATAAGGGAGAGAACAGGGTTTGATTCCAGGCAGGGCAAAACCTTGGGCAAATTTCCTTGCTCCACACGCCTGATAATAATCCCTCAAAACAAACATGATTATTTCATCATTTCAATCCACGATTGTTTGTGGGACATCACTGTGTGCAATTGGCTGCTGTGTTTCACCCACAAATATACAGTCAATTCACTTTACAAAATAAAGTCTGTGAAGTACTTTGAGATGTCTAAAAAACGTGAAAAGCCCTATATCAAATGCAAGGATTGTTATTATTATAACATGACTGCTCTGTGTATTGTTTAGTATGGATTTAGTAAATCCATGAGAAGTTTGATTGCATGTACTATATAATTAATTTCAAACGTATAAAGTGATCTACAGTACTGTAAATTGTTTCCCCTTATTTACTGTGCATTCCTATTCCTACGTAGGACTGCTTTATCACAATAAGGCTATCACGTCTCTTCATGTCATACTGTGTATAACAATGTTTGTTTAGATCATGAAGGCCCACTTGGTCCCATCCTTCAGAATATCCACCTTATAATCGTCCTATTACAGGATTGTTGTTTGTAAATGATTCCTTTGTCCTGATCTCAACCGCACTTCATGATAACCTATTCCAGTTCTTAATTACCCTCTGGGTAACAAAATACTTGTCGGTGTCTGCCCTTTGCATCTCTAACATAGGTCCTATTGTTCTTGTGGCTTGCTGCATCCAAAATATTTGTTCTCAATCACCATTAAAATTGTGTACATCTATAATAGATCCCCTATGTGACATCTTTCAAGACTGACCAACAACAAAAACAAAATTGCATTTGTTTAGCGCCTTTCACGTTAGGAGGATGTGAAGAGCTGTACTTGACTAATCATTGCTTACAGTTCATTCCTCTAACATAGATCATTTTGGTTGCTGTCCTCCGCACTGCCTCGAGGACTTGGGCTGCCCCTTATGTCATAGTCACCAGAAATGTACTCTAGGTGAGGTCTGTATAGCTTGAGTATGATATCTGGGGATGTAATGTCAATTGATTTAGGCAATATAGACCAGCATCCTGTTTGCCGTGTTTCAGGTTTATATGTGGTTTGGTTCCAGTCCAGTTGGAAGCAAAGAGAGTCTATCATGCGGTGTCCAATATCTGCTGTGACATTTCTCATGAGGTTTGCAGTATAAGCAGCATGTTAAAAAAAATCACACAATAGCAAACACCATATGATACCCCAATTTCAGTATTGATTGGATTGTTCTGTGATGAGGTTTAGTATTGTTACACTGTGACTTTTCTCCTCTGATAATTTTTGTTTCTAAATCATTAATTGTGATCTGATAAAAGGAAAAGCTGTTTCCACTGGTAGGTGTGTCTGTGACCCATGGTCACAATCTTAAGATATCTACCAAAAGAAGCAGAGGGGAGGTTAGAATAATTTTTTTCACGCAGTGAATTGTTCGAATTGGAATGATTTGCCTGAAAGGATAGTGAGGTCCGTTTCGATAGCAGCTATTAAAAGAGAACCAGATAGGTATCTGGGGAAGACAGGTTTGCAGGGTTACGGGGCGAAAGCTGGTGATTGGGATTAATGAAAGTGACTTGCTTGGTCAAAGAGCCGGCACAGACTCGATGGGCCGAATGGCCTCCTTCTGTGTCGTAACATTCTATGATTCTATGATTCTATGATATAACCTCCTTGAAGTATTTTGTGTATTAAACCACAAAACCACATGAATTAAACAATAGCTGGAGGAGAGTGTATATAAAAGGCATGAGAAAATCCCAGTCAGAAGATAATTGGGTAGAATTTGGCTATCAAGAGAGGCATTTCATTCTGTGTCATTTCACAATTATAGATTTCTTCCATTGTGTAGTATACAATAGAATATGTATAACCCATTGCATGTATAATGTTGTTCAATTCATATAGGAACGTATGAAAACAGGAACAGGAGTAGGTGGTTCACCCCATCGAGAATGTTTCACCAGTTTGTTAGAGTTTGGTTTAGATCTTAGAGTTTAGATCTTTTGATCCCTACATCCTGCCTTTTCACCACAGGCTTTATGACTTCTACTACCCTAGTATTTGCCATTCTCTTTTTAACATACCTATTGATTCTAGCTCTAGAGCATATGGTCATTGTGCAGTGCTCCTTCTCAACTTTTTTAGAAATCGTGTGAAACGCTTTGAGAAGATCTTGACATTATGGGCACTATATCAATTACAAGTATAATTACTTTATTAATTATTAATATTAATGATATTCACAGACCTCTCTCCCAACACAGCACCCGTTGCCTTCGCTCCTCCGGTTCTGGTCTCTTCCTTGTACCCCGAATCCTCCACTCAACGATCGGCAGCCGTGCCTTCAAAACTTTGGAATTCCCTTCCTCACTCCCTTCATCTCACACCCTCTCTTCCTAGTTTCAGGAATCAGCTGAAGACCTTTCTTTTCGACCGCGCCTTCGGTCACCTTTTTCCCCCTGGCTTGGGCCCGAGATCCGTTATTCTGAAGTACTCTGAGACACCGTCCGGCGTGGAGTACGCTATGTAAATTTAAGTTGTTGTTGTTATGCATCCAAGCTCAGTGGATATGAGCTATGATCAGCTCTTGTCAATCAAATAGACAAGAAGCCAGAGGTTGATGTGCTCCCTGGCACAAGAGACACTACTGATTGTCAATAATGTTTCAGGCTTAGGGGACAAGGGCATCTTATTTTCCGTTGATCTGTATATTTCCTGACCTTGGTGCAGGAGCTTATCATGTGAATCCATCATAAACGCACAGCTGATAAATTCACCAATCAAATCTGCTCCCTCCACCAGTCCTGTTATATTTGCAGCCATCCACGCAATGTTAGTTAACCTCTTGAACTCCAGTAGTGTACTTTCATATGATAAGATGCGATTCATTTGTAATGATCTGAAGTATAATATTTTTGAAGCTTCTTATTCTGTGGCTACGGATCAGAGATAAATATAATAGTGGTAAGATTGGTTTATTCTTTGCAAAGAAGATGAATTTCTACTTGTGATGAATTTCTATCCCTACCTAGAAAACCGTTTTGAATGATTGTATGAGGCCAGTGTGAGTTCTATAAGAGCATAAACCAAAAAGCTTCAGCCCATCTGATCCAAGACGTACAGAACAATAAGAAATTTATATTTCATGTTAGGAGGATGTCTTCAGGCATTTAACAGTACTGGCTTTGTACTGAAACTGGGGGTGTGAGCTGACTGGGTGGAGAGGGGAAAGATGATCAAATGGACAGTCAATGAGGTAGGTTTTGAGACGGACATGGCCTACAATTTTCCTGTCTGCACCTCAACAGCTGTCAATCCTCCAGAATATCTAGCCTGTTGTTCTCCCAAACTGATTTTTAAATGAGTCCAATGTCTTACCCTTAATCACCACCTGTTCCAATCATTAATAAGCCTGTGCATAAAGAAAATCTGACTAGGATACTCCATTTCTTAATATGAAGACTCTTGACAATGACAAGAATGTTTTGGATGTTGAGGTCTGAGCATGTAAAATCGTTCTGTTTTTAAATTTAATATTATGAAAAATTATTACATTTCAGTCATAATTCAGAAGCCACTTCTCCATGGTGCTTAAAATGATTCATCTTCCAAATTGAACTTGAAAGGACCAATTTTTAAGCCTGATATTAAGAATTTTCCAAAGCTCTCTGTGATTTTAAATGTCAAGACAAAATGATCTTGTCATGCGTAGGACAAAACCTTAGGCAAATTTTGTTATCCCATAATAAATAGGAACCCTGTAGTTGACTGGGGGAACACTTTCTGGGGACGGTTTAAAAAAAACATTTGGTCACTCAATCCATGTCTGCTTTGTGGGACACTGCTTTGTGGAATTGGCTGCCTCATCTCAACTGCAAAGTACACAGTCACTGCACTTCCTGATAATAATGATAATAATATTTGAATTTGATATATCACCTTATCATATCGTTGAGACGTCTCAAAGTGTTTTACAGCATATACTGTAAAGTAGATTATTGTGTGGTCGAAATGCAGCAGCTAATTGAATGCAGCAGCATCCCACAAACAATCATCGATTGAGAGTTCTCTCAGCAATTGCTTGTGATGCAAAGCCTCTATGTAAACGGAAATTATATTTCCACAAATTATATATATATATATTACTTTATATGTATATACTTTACAGCATATCCTGTGGTTCACTTTGAGACAATCTCAATGGCAGGATAAGGCTCTATATGAAATGCAAGGATTATTATTCTATATTATTTTTAACAGAGGAAATGTGGAATTTCAAGGCTTACGTGATGGTCTACCAATTTAATAAAGGACTTGGCTGCCCTCTGGTGGAAGTCTTACCATCATTCCACAACTACAGTATTACTGTACTTTTTTATAACAACAACTTATAAAGTGCTCTCTATGCCAGGTAGTGCCTCAGAGCGCTTAACAATGAGCCTGATTCTGAGTTGCTGGGGGAAGTGGGAGGTGGCCATAAGCACGGTCAAAGAGGAAAGGGGGAGAGAGAGGGCAAGCAGAGGAATTGAGGGAGAGTATTTCAGGGTTTGGGGGCATATTGGCTGAAGCACGACCTCCAATGGTGGGGCGGATGTTGCAAGGGACAAGCAGGAGGCCAGTGCCAGTCGAGCGGGGGCACTGGGCAATGGATTGGGGAATAAGGAGATTGGAGAGCTAGGGAGGTACCAGGGTGTGAGGATCTTGAAGATGAAGATTCTTTGAAGATCTTTCCAAGACACTTTACTAGTGATTGAGGATTACCACTACAGTCACCCGACTGGATCTTAAGATCCAAGAATTTTTGGAAGGCCTTACTTTTAATCTAGTGAGAATCTTCAAAGCATCAATGACTGATTTAAAAAGTTTACATCCATGCAAAAAAAAGTTTATATAATTTTTGTCACCGGAACTGCAACTCCCAGAACAAAAGCTTAAAGAGAAATCATCTCCATTAAAAACTACTGACATTAAAACAGTGATCCTTGATTTTAGATTTTGTTGTACATTTGTATAGAGAAAGATGAATTAGTTTGCTGTCTTCTAAATATGCATTATAATTTCTATTTCCTTTCTCCAAAATGTCTCCATCACCCCTATAATTCATAACTGTAATAGCTTTCAAAAGGGTATGAAAGGGTATATATAGGTTTGTAAAAAAGAGTAAGCTAAAGGGTACAGGTAAAGGGCAGGGAAATGGAACTGAAATGATGATAATAAATAAAAGTTATCTTTGTATTTGATATAGCACCTTATTAGAAGAGCCAATGTAGACCCGATAAGCCAAATGGTCTTCTTCTGTGCTGGAAATGTATATGGTTTTATAACTTCAGTTTATAGCAATAATAAAGAGATGATGTTTCTTGGCTCATTACAGCAACAATAATTGCTGTATCCCACCTGACAGAAAACTTGGTTAGCAAACTTCCCAAAACCTGGATGGGATTTTCCATTTCTAAATTCATACCACTATACTCAACACATCTGACCAGTGGAGATTTGGATAATGACATTCTTTCTTTCCAGGCTCTTGGGAATTTACCAGTGATTGACCCAACCGTGACTTGACTGGAGCTCTTTGACGGAGATTGCTCTGTGAGACTAATATTTAAGATTCAAGATTTCTTTGGAAGGTCTTTCAAAATAGAATCATCCAGAAGTAGTGCAGACAATGGGATCTGTTTAATGATTAATTTCATATTTATTCTCATTAGATGTGACATAGATAGACTCACCCAGATACTGTTCTCAACACAGATGTCCGTGAGGCTATGATTTTGGATCATAGTATTGAACTGTGGTAAGCGGGATACCTGCTACCATGAGTTCCACAAGACTGGCTTCATATATCAGTAATTCCACTACATTTACATCTGTGAACTGAATAGCAACAAAATTACATTTATAGATTGCCTTTTATGTCCGGAGGATGTCCCAATGCGTTGAAAAGTCAGGGGTCGGGATCCGAGCAATGGGAAGGGGCGTGGTAGGGGTGAGGGGACGCAGAGGGATGGGAGGGCTAGTGAAGGCACGGTGAAAACGGCACCAGCCTTGAAGGAGACAAGGGTGGAAGCGAGATGGAGGGACTGTGGGATGCGCCTTGGGACATTCTCCTGATGTGAAAAGTGTTATAAAAACGTAATTTTATTGTTCTTGTTCTCATAAATAGGCCATAGAAAACAAAAATCAGGAAGTTATGATGAATCTTTATAAAACACTGGTTGGGCCTCAGCTAGAATACTATATTCAGTTCCGGGCAGGCACCACACTTTAGGAAGGATGTCAAGGCATTGGAGAAGATGCAAAAGAGAGATTTACCAGGATGGTACAGTAGAAGCCCGTTTATTCAGCACCCGCAGGACCTGGTCAATGCCGGTTAAAGCGCCTGCCGGATATTCGTGCGGCCCGCAGCCGAAAACCCTCTACAAAAAAATTAAGTTCTTTTAACACACACCATACACACCAGACTAGGTAATAGCAGATCATGGCAGAGTATTGTGTTAGCGCTTGTTGCTGGGCTGTTCTCTTGCACTTCTCACCTTTACTCATTGGGGTTTGCAATCCAGCAATTCTTTTTTGAATGGGGGATGCCAGGCGGGTGAAAGAAATGGCAGCGACTAGGTGCAAGCCGAAGCTCTGGACTCTACTAGCGGCAAACCAAAATACTGCGCGACAATGTGGGTTATCGGCTAGTGTTATCGGCTTGACTTTGAAGTCATAGTCGCTCTGTTTTTTTCACCCGCTTGGCGTGCTCCATTTTGGGAGGGGTCGCTGGTCTGTAACTCAACCGCAGCATCATGGCTTCAAGCGCAGCATCTACCAGCGGGCGTGGGGGGCGCAGGAGAGTAGTTTTGATGGTGAGTGCCAATGCAATATTATCTTATTATTTATGCATTTACAAATGCTCCACTGCTATTGTTCCGGATAAGTTCCGGTTTATCAAATGGGGACTTTTTTTTGGCGTGACAGTTATACGGAAGTGCTGGTGCATCGATTCATGGGCTTCTACTGTACTAGGAATGAGGGACTTCGATTACTAGCAGTGATTAGAGAAGCTAGCATTATTCTCCTTGGAGCAGAGAAGGTTCAGAGGAAACTTAATAAAAGCCTTCAAAATGATCAAGGGATTCGATAGGGTGAACAAGGTTATGGAAAAACTATATCCAATGGCAAGTGGCTCGGTAACCCAAAGACATTGATTTTAAATAGTTGTTAAAAGAAACTGAGGGTTGGTGAGAAGAAATGTTTTCACACAGTGAGTTGTTCTGATCTGGAATGCCTGAAAGGGTGGTGGAAGCCGATTTAATAATATCTTTTAAGAGAGAAGTAGATAATTTTGGGAAGGATGCAGAGCTATGGGGAGGGCGCTGGGAAGTGGGATTGATTTGGACAACTCTTTGCAAAGAGCAGACACAGACACAATGGGCCAAATGGCCTCCTTCTGTGATTCTATGAATTTGGTATGCTAACTTCAATCAGAACAGTGAACAGTAGGTAGAAAATATATGCAGTATATATATACATATATATGAAATTCTAATTACTGTATTACAATTATGATCATTCCATTTCATATAGTGCCTTATCCCATCATGAAAACATCTGGTTAGAAAACGACATAAAAATATTCCAGCAGTCACAGCCCCATCTGAAGGAACATTGTTGTTTTAATCTTAGCTTCTTCATCAAAGGACTATTCATTTTTCATTGTTGTATCAACTCACCTGGAAAATTCATTCACAATTTAAGAAGGATTGGATAGAACCCATTTCAGTTAGTGCTGCTTTTGCCATGTGTCCAAATCACCTTCTACCCTTGAAGCTTAACGTGCAGAGAAATATAGTGATACATTTTGATCTGTTTCAGCTTCCCCAAACATGGACTTGAATAAAACTGATGAACATTTTGTTTCTTTTTCTTGCAGGGCCAGAAGAAGAGCAGAGCACTGGCAACTAGTCCTATCGTCCTAGCTGAGCTTCTTCATTCTACCACCCCACACCCCACCTCACAGGGACCAGCCACAGGGAGTGACTTGAACAGTGTTTCAAGCACTCTCCATTTGCACCCACTTGTCCAATTAACAAAGGACTAAAAAAAAACTTTAAGCACTGAGGGTGGAGAAAATCCCACCCTGGTCTAGACTTACTGTATTATCTCAGCATTGTGTGGAATCCTAAATTTACCTGATTTTTACACGTTAGCTGTTCTTCTGTATATTTATTTTCAGGTTTCTCCCACATATCAAATGCAAGAATCATATTATTATTAAGATTGACAAAAAACAACTTCAAAGATAATGCTGAATTCAGTAATTTGTCAACTTTGGGGTTCTGTAAAATGCGACAAAAATGGAGTAAATGTAGAACAAGTGGTATTTTCTTCTCACAAATCTGTATTGTTTTTGTTGGTTTTCTGATTGTTATTTAAAAATATTTTTTTTTTGTACAGGCTGAGAAGCTGAAGGAATCCCTGGTTCTTGTGTTTGCAGTACAGATGTGGGCTCTACACCTTCCCCGGTATAGATGAGGGTGCAGTGTCACCTGTGGTATAGAGGTGGGGTTCATACAACAACAACAAAATTACATTTGTAGAGCTCCTTTCACGTTGGGAGGATGTCCCAAGTCGCTGAAGCAATGTACATCCCAAGGTACTGTACATTTGTCATACAGTACAAGCGTAGGCCCCATATTTGCAATACAGATATGAACCCCACGCCTCCTACATTATAGTACAGAAACAGGACTTGTAAATAAATCCTAACCATGGAATTTGACCAGGCAAATGGATATTGTGGATAATATCAAAGAAACCTTTGATATTATAGCACAAGGGTGGATATAACAGGAGTGGAAGTAAACACAATGGTGGAAGTAAACACAAGAGTGGAAGTAAGTACAGATAAATTCAAGAAGAAGTTTTATGGTTTAGAGCTTGAATCCCACAGACCTGTCAGGTATTATTAATTTGCAGCTGTGTGGTACAGTATTACATTATTCTGTCCAATGAAGGTCTTTGTTAAGCCAACAGCAACACGTATCCATCACCACTGTATCCAGTCTCTGTAAACTGTATGGGCTTCAATTTGCCATTTTTGTTGACAAATTGGCTCCAGTAATTCTACTGAGAGCTATATGGGAATGTAGTTTGCGTGATCTCATTCACAGTATTGCCACTCCCCTCTCACAGACACCCCACTGAGCTTTCTACTGTTTCTGTCTTGCAGTGTCCAATTTAGTTGGGAGGCTTGTAACACAATTTGTATTATTCCAGTAAAACTGGTATGACTATGTTACACATTTCCAATTCAATTAAAAAAAATATAAACATGCATGCTGTGGCTTTAGTAATGTTGAAGCCTCCCAGTTCGGTAATGATGGAGAATTACAGATATGGCTGATTCTCCACCATGGGTAAATTAAGTGACACTGGTGGATAAGCACATCACACACTTCACTGGTTAGAAAGTTTATTGACCTCAGCAACATGAGCTTTAAATGGGACACTCTTTAGTGCTACTCTCTTTTTCTATTGGTCAACTGGATGTGTAAAACATATGAACACCCATTGCCAAGCTAAAAAGTATCCAACCCAAATTGCTGACAATTCCACACGACTGCGTGAACATTTTCCTATCTCTGGAACAGAATAGGCACTCGCTTCTCAAAGGACTGCGCTGTTCACTTAATCCTAGAAATGATTTGGTGCATTTTGGCAAGAATCCAGACTTTGGGACCCCAGAGTATGCATTGATGTTCCAAAGCCTGTTGGAGTTCAATAAACTTACTGTAATTGGAGACTCAAACATTCAATGCACAGAATGAATCTGTACACTGTCGGAATAAGTCACCTGGAAGAAATTATTATGATATTAACTGTCTTTCACATTGAACGCTCTATTTTACCACCATCATAGACCCTTTCCATTATTCCAAGTTAGATGCCTGTAGCATTGGTTCAGCTGAGGGAGCATACCACTGAGGTAGTTTCTCATAACATAACATGGGCAGCATTCACTACATGACCTCAAGTGACAAAAGTGGTCACAGTAATGGATACTCCTGTAGCCTACCTGATTATAAGTAGTGATCCACTGGTGATCTAATTCAAACCAGTATTACTAACTCTGTATACTTATTTACAACAACACATTATATAATATTAACCGAAACATATCTAAACTAGACAGACCATATATGTACTGAAATTATTACACAGGTATTTGGTGCAACAGCCATTATATAGAGTGTCATGGTTGTACTGTTCCCAACACCTGTGCAATTGTACTTTGTATCTTTTGAATGAATTCAAACGAGCACAAACTAGACCTTAGATTTCAGACACTTACCAGTTGCACAAGGATGCCAAAGCATGAATTGTCATTACAAAGAAGAATTCTCTGTCAATTGTATGGCCCTAAGCTGCCGCTGCACTGTATTTCAGTTGATGTCTTAATTAATCGTGATGAAATATGGATGGTTCATATAAATCATTGAATCAAGATTTCTAATGAGTACAACATTGAAACATGATTGAATGACAAAAAACACTGTGTTACAATTTGTGCCTTGCAGAAACCGAGGTCCTGCAGGTCACTATGACAATACACAGGAGTTTGTGCAGGGAAGGCAGGATCTTTAGGTGCCATTAGCACACTTGGATGCTTATGTGATGCTTCTCCCCAAACACCTCCTTCCCACCCTTGCAAGTTTGCCAGTGAAGTAACCTCAGTATATAACTTGATAGCAAAAACATACTATAATTCAATGTGTAATAGGTATCCAAAACAAAATAATAGTTTAAAATATATTCCTGAAACTCCTGTGCAGCAGTGATGACTATGACTTCACAAAGATAAGCGCTGCTCCACCGTATTGCTGACGTTTCAGTGCAACAACAACAACAAAATTACATTTATAGAGCGCCTTTCTCGTCGGGAGGACGTCCCAAGGCGTTGACAGAATGCAAACAGAGTTTAAAGTTTAATTTGTTTTCATCACTGTATGATCTGATACACTAGGGACCCATCACCACACTGGAGTATCTAATCCAAATGACTGAGAGTTCCATGTATGTTTGGAACTTTCCATTTATCTGATATGGTGCGCTCACTCTCTTGGACAAACTCTGCTCATTCTGGTCACCCAATCCCAGAGAGTTTAGGCATAGGTAGGCTGACAAGAGTCAATGCGTTGGGAAGTTTAATGAAGATTTTCTCAGATCTATAGCAGGTACTCACTGCTATGTATGTGGGGGGGAGGGGGGGAGAGTGAATGATGAGATGATAATGGGTAAACCCCCACCCCCATTTATTTAATGAAGGGTTGGCTTTAGTCGTAACTCTCTCTGTGATGTTTAGTAAACAAAACTTTGTCGCATTCCTGAAAAATGGATATAAAGCAATTGTGTTCAGTGTATCTTCAAACCCACAAGTGGCCACCAACAATACTTACAATTTATTTTGTAGTTAACATGATGTGATATCAAAACAATACAGTAATTATAAGAAATGCAGCTTGGGAAGAGAAGAACAGACTCAATTGTATCTATCCAAATGTGTGCTTAGATCCATTTCAGAAACACGTATGTAAATTTGTGACATCTTGTCATAATCATCACAGAAATGCACACTGTGAAATGGCACAAATTTCATCCTATAATTTGAAAGCTTCAAACCTGTGCATCTCTTGTACACAGATTTTGACACCAGAACTCGTCCAGATCCCTTTGTTCTTTCAAATATTTTGACTCGTAGATCAAGCTAATCTTCACTCTTCAATAGAGAAATATTTAAAACCGAAAACAAACTTAAATGAACATTATATCAAGAACCAATCTCTCAATATGAAATATCAACAATAACAACAACAACAATAACAACAATAAAATGGCTCTTGAATAGCGCCTTTCACGTCAGGAGGATGTCCCAAGGCGCTGGACAGTCACAGTGTTAGACCTGAGCTGGGGATCACAATGTTTTATGAACACCCTTTGAACAAATGCAGAAATATCAAATAATAGAATAACACTTTATAACTTCTAGTTTGTGCTTTGATAACAGATGAAATGAACTAAGGCTTTTACATTTCTCTCCCACATACACTGCAATCACTTATACTATAGCTAGCACCTTGCGGGGAGGGGGGTGGGGGGCATCATACAACTGCCCTGTTCTATCATTTGCCAAGAGTGTTTAATCACTTATAATATATGTAGTATATTGTACGTACAATTTGTCAATGTTTACTCCTGTATGTTATAACTAACTAACTGCTCTATATAATAAATGCCAAGTTACTAGCTTATACTACATTGTTTGCTCAATGTAGTCTTCTGTGTAGTGGAGCAGGAGGAGCTTGTTGTTAGTTCATGTGTATCTGCTTTGTGATGTCCAGATGATATGTTTACGGTACTCCTGTGTAACCTTCACTAACTGTTGAGCTTTGAACCTAATGTAATGATTAATGTGCAGAAAGTGCACTGCAGGCAAGGGGCCCTTGCAAGATCTATCCAGATTTTCTATCATCATTCTGCTGTTGAACTCTCAAAATGCAATAACATACTAAAAATTAAACTGGGGGGGCGCAAGACAAACTCAGTGTCAGAAGCTGAACACAGGTTAGCGAATATGAGGAATTGTAATATGTATTTATCATTTGTAAGTTACAGGGTTTCAGTTTGTTTCACGCCTATTGATTTTATGTGTCTGTGAGCTTTAATATTCACTGCATCCACTGTATGGGAGATGATGAAGGAACAACATGAATAAGATTTAAGGAGCCATTGGAGTAATTCCTTGTTTTAAAGTCATGCCAAATTCCAGCTATGCTATAGGATTGTATCAATGAACTGCCCCACAGTTGTGACTGTGGAGAAAGCATCTAGTTTTACTGAACATAACTGGCGGGCTTCTCAGACACTGATTAATGCACCAATACAGACATAAAGGGCATAGCCTGGAACTCACTTACACATTTCAAATACTGGAGGATGGAGCACAAGGGGGAATCTTTCAAAACAAAAAAGAAAATAAGCAAGTTGTGCAGATAGCAATTCTAATATAGCTCTCAACACTCTTCCTGAACTTAAAGGGATCTATAGCAGGAATTCTTATATATTGATAGAAGTGAGATTTCTTCAATGTTGGTAATTATCGGTAATCTATGCTGCCTCTGCTCTTACATATAATATAATATGCATAACACAGTTGGGTAGAGGAACAAGAGGATTAGCGTTTTTTGTTCCGCCATCTTCATGAAAGATGCATAAATTTGGTCAGGTTCACCTCTGAACATATGGTTACAATAAGCACTTTCATCTCTGTATAGAAGGGTTGAAAATGGCCTGTAACACTTGTGCTGTTTAACATCAAGTGTTTTTCTGCTTTAAGTGGTGTGGGTAGGGTAGAAGCCTGGAAACTATATAATCATTAAGTATTGCATTAACACTACAGAAAGTGTGAGAAGGGAGAATATTTCAGAGTGCGGCTGTTGCGTATGAATATTTTAATGGGAATTTTAAAAATATAAATTTCAGTTTTAAATTACGATCCATTCCACATGGATCTTCAATGCTCCTGTCAGATGTGTTATTTAATAAGTGGGTCACTGTCTAGCCACCTCATTGGCATTAGCTGCGTAAAAGCAGGAAGCGCTGACAGATTGTCTGATGGGTACACACAAAACCATCACTTGAGTATGTTGTATGCAAGCATGAAACTTACTGACGGGTTCATAAATGAATACAATCCAATTATAGGAATCCATGCCCCAGGGAGGGGAATTCAAGCTGCATCTTATTTTAGGATAAGACTGCAATTTGAATTTTAATTGAAAATTATAGAGCAGGGGAAGGTGGCAATTCTTTCAGCAGTAAGATGTAAAACTGATATTCCATCTTTCAGAGAAGTTTGAGTTGGACTTTGTGTCATAGCAACTTGAGCTGTTACTTATAAAACAAGCTGTTCTTACTCCAGTAAATATATCGGGTGCAGCAGTCGCCAATTCAGTAGTTAGGTTTTTACTTAATAAATTATTTTTATACAATTAATATTCTATGCTGGGTATACTCTACACTTTGATACCATTGTTATGGACTCATTATGTAATTATATCTTATGTTCCTCATTCAACATATGTTGAATTAATTACTTTTACCACCCAAACCGTACATGATGGGCCCAGAATCAGGGACATGCTGAATAAACAGCTTAAAATCCTTTTGAATTGCACAGAGAGCTGTTTGACTCATGATATGGCAGTGTATATGAATTCAGTACCTAATTAAAAAATTGCAGATGTGAAGTACCACCGCTTGAAATTCAACGTCCTTTAGTCTGTCCAATCATAAGATCGCCCAGAATTGTGGAAAATTCTTAAATGCGATTTTAGTTTCGGTCCCAGTTTTCTTCAATTCATACGCTTTCAAATTTTGAATTTTTCAAAACATAAGAATTTTGAAAAATTCTGCATGATCATACATTTGGAGACAGAACACTCTTACAGGATTAAGGCTACGTGGGTGTACGTGTCTCTAAGGAAGCAGCTGCCTGAATGGGTGATGATCATATGAAATATCAGTTGAGCTCTTATAGTGCGCTTGCTTGAAACACTGTGGGTCAACTGAATGCTGTACCTTTAGGCATAGTGACTTCTTGTTTCCTCTGTTTTTTCTCTCTCTCTCTCTCTCTCTTTCTGTCTGAATCCACAGTCTGATATGCAATGATAGCTTTTGTATTCCTCGCAGAACGCTTGTAGATATCTCATGAAGTAAACTTTGAGACTGACAAGAACCCCGTTCCTTGGCTGTGTGTATTTGTGTGTCATGCTCAATGATTAACGTGCGTGGGAAAACTCAGTTATTCAACAGTACACTGAGTGCAATGCAGTGAAATAATTAAACCCAGATGTTAATTTCTATTCGCTACGTCATTATTTCAGGTCTCCATAATACTGTAATTTAAACTTTGTTTTCTATTTCACTTTTTAATAACGTTGCATTGGCATATGCAATTCCTTTGTCATACTGCTGCATTGTGTAATGTGAAAAATAAAACATTGAGAAAAAAACACAAAATCTGCCTGGAATAGTATCGTTTGTTTACTTTGACAAATGCTTTTTAAAATTCCAGCACCTTGGAGAGGAAAGAGAGGTTGGGGATTTGAATCGGGAATGGGTCCAGGGAGAGTTTTTTTAAGGATGGGAGGGATTACGGCAGTTATTAAACGGGTGGGAATAGTGTCAACCCAAGACTGACCATAGTACTCTAGATGATTTCTCACCATGCTGTGTACAACTGAAGCATAATTTCCTTGCTTTTAGATTCCATCCCACTTAAGGTAACATTCCTCTAGCCTTTTTGATTGCTTTTGTACCCCATATGAGCCTCACCCACTCCTGGTAATCTCTCCTACAACCGTCTGTTCCCCTCTGCTCCACAAATGTGTCAAGTTTCCTCTTAAATAAGTGGATGCATTTTGCTTCAATGAAAGCTTCCAGTAGCAAGTTCCACATTCTCAAAACTTGTGAGGATTCCCAGGACTGGAAACCAATTATTGATGAAAGTTTAATAGAATAATCTGCAAAGAACAAATTAAAGTACTTTACTTCAAATTGTGATCTCTGCATGAGAGATGTACTTACCCAACCACAAACTAATGATGATTTTTGAATGTCCATGGGTTCATGTTAAAAACTCCTTGGGCCTTCATATTGCAGAATGGGTCTCTTCCTTTCACAATAGGATAGAATGTTTATCTGAGGAGTTGAGTCAACTTCTCCACTAATTGCCTTGAAATTGTGTGGGGGTGTTGCTTTATATAATACAAATTAGAAATAGTTCATGTTTTAGGCAGACCTCATTCAGACTTCTTGTTTGATCCTGAACATTTAGAATAATGGAAATACAGTATAGGAAGTATTTACTTATTCCATTAAGAATATTCTAGTGTCAGCTCCTCCACTCAAGCTTAGTGCAGGAGAAAACAGTTCTAACTCCCTAGTTTGGATCCAGAACACACATTATAACAGGACATGAAGCCAAAATGGCTGCCACATCATTTTTGGTGTACTACAGATTCTCCTGGGAGTATGATAGTCAACAACTAAGTTTACAGGTTCACTGGATGACCACATTTTAACCAAATCACGCAATAGTGAAGTAAGTTATCAATGGATAATCCTTTATGTTCTGTTTTTTCCCAAATCTCTTTCGCAGCACCTTACATGTGTATAAATATGTATATGATATTGTGCCTTTTACGTGGCAGGACTTCTCAAAGCACTTCACAGGAGTTACTGTATTTTGTAGAGAAATGCAGCAATCAATTTGTGCGCAAACAGCCATTAAGTGAATGTCCAATTTTATTTGGAGGATTGTTAGCCAGGGACACAAGGAGAAACTCCATTCTTTTTTCGAATGGGTTGTTTAAAAATCACTTTTTAGCAGACAGAACAGGACTTTGGTTTATGTCTTATCCAACAGGCAGCACCTACCATCAACAATGCAGCACACCCCCAGCACTTTATTAGAGTGTCAGCCTAGAAAATATAATTCTGAAATCCTGACATGGGTCTTGAAGCCACAGCCTTAGAGGCAAGAGTTCTAAAAGTAAGCCAGACAGCGATCATGGTGGGTAAATGATTCACGACACCCGCATTGCACAGCAAACTCTGTGTGATTATCAGATTAAAATATCCTCTGAGTTTGTATTGGCTTAAAGAAATAAAATCTGAGGCTTAAACAATTGATACAGTTGTAGAATTGATGGGGTTTTACTTGTTGTATGCTGTAGATTGACAGATTAAAGGAGCTTCCACAGGGCATCCATTTACATGTGATCACTTTCATACTCCAGTTAGGGATTAAGGATTTATATATTTTGTTGCTTAATGATGTGCTCTTAAAATAGTCCACCAGGATTTGCCCTGCTGGAAACCAATTGTCTGAATCCCAGTAAATGCAGATTAATAGATGAAAAAGCTAAAGGTTAAAACTCAAAGGAGCGGTTTACAGATGCACCTCAATTCAAGTGAAAATCATCACACACAATGTGGCCCTTTGAACATGTGGCATAAAGGAATGTGAATTGTACAAAGGTGAAAGGTTTAAACTGGTCCATGTGCTGGATACATTCAGGCAATTCAACCAATAATTCCAATGGGATTCTGTTATATTTCAATATTTTGGGAACATTTTCTAGTGGGACACAATTATTTTGCTGAAAAGAATATAGCTTCAGAACTGCGTCAGTCACAGCTAGCAGAGTGAATAAAAATACTTTAATAAGAATGGGATCAGAGTAAGATTGAATATCCTCACATTAAATATTTCAGAAATATGTAAATATCCCTAAGTACATACAGTCCATATTGCAAGGATAGGAAATATTTTGACGAGGATGTTGCATTTAACAGTTGCTCGCAGCTAATAATGGAACAAAAAGATAAGAAAACAAAATTATTACTTAGTGCAGGGGTGACCAACTTGCAGCCCTAGTGATTATTTTAAGCAAATGTCAGGCCAACGGCAATGGAATTCCAGCTCACAGATTTAAGTGACTGCAGCTTGCAGGATTTCACTCTTTAGTAAATAAACTGAATATATACATGAGGGAAAATTGTTGCACAAACAGAATATCTACTATCTTGTGAAAGTATTTTTATACAAACTTAAGCAAGTCTTCATTGTATAAATTCATTTAATAAGAGAGAGGTAGATAATAAGGAATGTAAGAGATCATACAATACCCACACAACTCTTAAGTGATCAGGTTAGGCTGTAGGTTGTCTTTCTCTTCTTCTTGGTGATGAAGTTATTCTCCGCAAGTAATTCTCCGGAGTCTCATCTGGAGTTTTAGGTGTTTGCCAAGTACCTTTACACAGTTTTCACTTCCTCCTTCTTCTTGTCATTATTAGGATTTGTTATTCAGCCATTTTGTGGTTTCAATCGTTAAACGATTAGGCAAATTGCAGTTTTCGATCCTTTGTTGTTGGTTGTCCTTCTTTGAGCCAATCCTGATCACTTATACACGTAATGGATTACATTCTACAGATTATAATTTACAACAGAATAAAATATAGAGATATGGGAGAAAGAATTGGGAGAAATGGAGTCTCAACTGTGGGATAAACACAGGGATGGATAAGAAGGATTGAGTGTCTTCCTTCTGCATTGTATCTAATTCTGTGTGTGCAATAACCTTCTTAAAAGAATCTAAGTTCAGGATTTTGCTGATCCATAAACTACAAATGTGACACCATGGGCTGGGCTTTCTCACCATCACCTTTGAGAATGAGGTTGAGGGGGTTAATATTAATCCCCCTCTTCTCAATTTGTTATAATAAATAATGCATAGATCCCAGATTTCATTCAATTGTTGGTAACACTGATCAATGCTCTTCAGTGGAACTTAGTATAGTGGTAATGATTTTATTGAGGAATCACCGAAACCGTAGCTTGTCATTAATTGCAATTACAGTCACATGAATAGTTTCATCACTTTCAGAATTCTGTTGCTGCTTTTCTTCCCTATTCCATAGGGTTGTAACCGCTGCTTCCTACGCTACTCCAGGTTTTCAAACACCACACCAATTGTGTTGGATCATACTTACCTCATCTGATGGAGAAACGTGAAGAGGCCACAGGCAGGGCCCAGCCTGTGGATCAGAGGAGCAGACTGAAAAACCTACAAGACATTGCTCTCCATTACAGTAAGAGATAGGAACACAGGCAAACAGGAGCATAGGAGGGCCATTCAACCCAGCAAACATATTCCAGTTTATTCGATTTGGGGCAGGTGATTTAATCCCTTTAATCATACCCTTTAATACCTCTAAACATGCAAGAAAGGACAAAGCTTCATGCACAAATCTGTGCACTTTGCAAGAACATATCTTGCGTTTAGATTAGTAGCTTCACTACACATCGAAACTAGGTGAGGCCTCTACTAAATAATAGGATTGAAAATCCCATTGATGTTTGCAAGTATTTTGCCTGTTGTTTAAATTGACATTACAGGTAAGTGTTTTATTGCATTTCATATATCATATTTACATTAATTTCACTACATTTCACAATCCTGGCTACACTTAATAAAATTAGTAAAAGTTAATCTTCTTAAATCATTTCAGATTTGCCTTGCATATCATCTACTTATTGTATGTTCTACATTGTTTTGTGCCTACTATTATGAATTATGGTTAACTTCTATTGCTTATTTATCGAGAAGTTTCATGTCGGTCTAGTCTTTTCTCTGAATGTTTGAACAAGTCCTTGTAAATTCTGCAATGTACTCTGCTGTGTTGTAATTGTTGCGGTGTTTTTAAGTATCCTATTAAATGCTACATTGACTGCCCAATGGTTTTGGTTCTGATTGACCTGTATTAGCAGAGTGCACATTATACAGTTTGAGGAATGTCAATGTTTTCTGGGAAATTCTTGACATAAATGGCTGAACTAGTGCGACATAGAGGTCTGTGTACAGATCAGATGGAAATATACAACTTTGGCCCATAATGTCTGTGCCAGTGCTTACTCCATGGTTTTTTTTCAGTCATCCTTTTTATTAATTTTGATTTCTAGTTATTTCCTGATATGCCTCAATCAATCCATTTCTCAAGTGTGCATCCAGCTTCCTTTTCCATCATTGCATTGATCCCACATCAGTGACTATTTGTGGTCAGGAATTCCACACCTTCTGAGAAATTTTCTTCAAACCTCAAATGAACAAGCCATTCCTGAGACCTGTTACTCACTTCCCAATTAAAGGAATGTTTTACCTTGTCATTCACTTTAGAATTATAAGCATTTCTATGCATATCTTCTCTGAATCTCTTCCATCCCATTGACAAAAGCCTCAATTTAGCTCATCTCCCTTCCACACATTTATTGTCTTATATCCAGTGTATCCTAGACTATGCATTGCACTGGTAAGGTAGCTGTTCTGGGTGGTTAAGATCAAGTTGGCTGAAGAATCTTCTTTATCCAAACCAATCTCGTGATCTCGAAAACATTCTTCCTGTAACTGAATACAACACTCCAACTGCGGCTGAACCAGGGTCCTACACAATTCTAACAGTGCATTCCCTACACTTATACCCTTATTTCTGAATATCAGAATCACATTTGTCTTTCAGATAGTTTTTTGTATCTGATGTCCCAGTTTTAATGAAATTATTATTCTGCTCATTCACTCTATCAAAAGGTTAAATCTTCAGGCTACATTTCCATTACCGTTTTTAAATGAACATTTTTATCAAACCTTAGTACTGTATGTACCTCACATTTATTAGAGTGAAACTGAGTGACCATTTGTTTCATTTTTATTCACCTATGCAGGTGGATGTGAAAGATCCTGTGGCACTATGGTGTCTCCGGTGACTTGACCAACCCTCTCCAAAATTAAATCAGTTACTCACGTCATAGCTGTGCTCAAATTGGCTGCTGCAATTACCTACAAATACACATCAACGCACTTTACAGTAAATCCTGTGAAGCACTTCTCCTGACATGAAATATGTTATATGAAAATGTAAAGATAACTATTATTATCCTCCTCTTAATCTCAGCCTTCCCCGTTGGCTGTTTTTTTTAATCTTTCCCTCTCTTTTACCACAGCTTTTCTACACCCATTGCTTTTGGTGTTACTAATGTTTACTTCCGCTTCAAACCAGTCTCATTCTAAGATGTATTCTCATTCATTCCTCCCCCTTGCATTTGGTTAAACCCTTCCCCACACCTTCAATTAATCTGAAATAAGAGGCAGTTTGATTATGCAGAATAAATTGGAGAGTTGAAGAGCACAAAGATTAACAGGCGAATGTCCATTATCCTTTCATTGAGTCGATCTCAGCAAAGCTAACCGTCAAGTAGTCACACAATAAAGAGCGTGACAGCCGAGCTTCATTGTGTATTATTTGAATATTGCATTAAGACTGCATGGATTCCAAAAAATAATCATCCAACAGAGTTTTTCCAGAAATATTTTATTTTTTTATATCTAATGACTAATACATCTTAAACAATGGATTATGAATCTACACTGGACTAATTGTGCCGGTGTTGGTAAACGTAAACACATTACTGTGTTTAGAAAGTTGGCACATTTGATAAGCAGTCAAGTGAATGGTTCTTGCCATTCACAGCTATCAAATAGTTTATTTTTCTCCATCGTTTTCTTCATCCTCCGCATACACTGTCCGCTGCTCTTCTTTCAGCAATTTTACACCTGGAATGAAAACATAATATACTGAACATGGCAATACTGTACAGAATTGAAGAAAGTTAAGAGTACGGAAGTGACAAGTGGTCAACCACACACTCAAGGTTGTTTGCCTGCTGCTGCAGCAGCATTATTATTGTCCCTTCATGAATTGCTTAAGATCCCATAACTCAATATCATTTTTGAAGTTACCTTCGAAGTTCTCGTAAATTGTGGAGACGCTGCATAATTGCAAGCTGTTGTTGTTGATTTTCAATACAGTATTACAATTGTCCAACTCTCCAACAACCTGAAAGGTTATTAACTGAAGTTGTCCAATAATCTGAAAGGATTGAATAATATAATTTTCTGAACCATTTACATAATTTTACGTAAAAGATTTTAGATGAATACTCAATGCTTGAGATCAACTGATAAACATGTCAGGGGGTGGGGGGGGGGGTTGGGGGTTTCTCATGCACACTGACAGTCTTTAATCACTGCCTGATTTAACTGACCACTGATTTAACTGTCACTGATAACAACTGACCATTGTTAGTGTTTCCTAGTGTTGATTAATACTTCACGTGTCATCATTTTATTGGGAATTTCAATACCTTGTTCAAATAGTATAATGTGTGAGGTCATTGCTTCCTTCAGATTCTAAATGCATGAATGGGATTTTAAAAGTAAACCCAGAACAATACTTTCACAGGCAACATGACAGTAGGACAGATAACAAAGTGTTTTTATTAATGCATAGAGTAATCAATGACTGGAAAGGTGGTTGAGGCCAAGATGATGGATTCATTTAAAAAACAGCTTGATGCTGTGATGAGGGCATGGCAGGATAAGTGTTCTAGGGGGGTGAGATCAGAGGGAAAGGGCCTTCTTCATCCAAACCAATCTTGTGAGCACTTGATCTTGTAATATTCTTATAACAATAATAATAATTGTTGGATTTGACATAGCGCTTTTCACATTTTCTAGACATCTCAAAACGCTTCACAGAATATACTGTAAAGTGAATTGACGGTATATTTCGATTGTATTAAATACTGAATTTAACTATTGAATTATATTAACTATTTCAATATTGAAACCTTTCAAGGGCTTCTTTAAAATGGCAGTTGCAGAGCAAGAGAAAAGGGAGCAGTGGAGGGGGAAAGAAAGATGACCGTAGATGTGGTTGAAGAGGTAGGGTTTAACGTGGTATTTAGCTGGCAGGAATGGATTCTTCAATCAGAGGGTAGTGAATTTATGGAATGCAGATCCTCAATCCTTGAACATGTTCAAGACTGAGATTGATAGATTTCTTATGGATAAAAGGATTAAGGGAATTGGCAGGACCAAGTGAACTTCAGTACCAAACTATCATTAACAATAACGTTTATATAACACCCTTTACGCAAGTAGTGAATGGCATGACATCAGCTAGGGAGAGGGGAAGGTGAATTTAAGATTGGTTGAAGAAGAAAATCTTGAGTTGCAATCTGAACTCAGGTAAAGAGAGAACAGGCAGAGGGAATATGGCAGAGAGTTCCAGAGGTTCAGTTGTCAAACCAATATCCCAGATATATGCTATAAAGTGGTATGACTGCATTTTGTGTGTGAAATATACAGTGTACTCTTGGTTTAGTATATCTATGTTTCAATGGCTGTAGCATTGCTGCTGGCATGAGAATGAGACGCTGCCAGTAAACTGGATTTTCTTGTAGGTGCATGAGAAGAGTAGCAATATTTGGTGTTTGTTTCTTTGACACAATTGAAGAGCTGATCACACAATGCTCTCTTTAATAAAAATAAAATAGTTGTGTTCAAAATTCCCATGTCATCCGAGGAGAGCCTTGAATGCCTTGAACAGGCCTCGGAAGTCAGCATAGTGGCATGCAGGTTAACTGTTTATACTGTACCGTGGAAAGTGTTTCATTCTCCAAACCTTCTGTTGAAGTCACTGGCAAGTCTCCTATGCAATTCAGACTGATACAACTAATTCCATTGCACTCTTGATAGTGAATTTCTACCAACTCATAGTGAGCATGCAGTGTATCTATGTAATTTAACATATTACACATTGGCACCCAATGCAGGGGTCACATCTTGAAAGGGAAAAGCCAATCCAAATGTTAAAACAGTTAGAAAGCTGAAACGTTTAAAGTTAGGTATTAAACAGCTCAGCTCCATCATTGCAGATCAAAAGTTAGATAAGACTATGATCATCCAAACCTAATGCATGATAGAGGATCACTGAATTAACCTGCTATTGCTCCTTTCAATAATTCTCTGAATTATTTCAAAGTACAGGTAGACCCCGCTTAACGAACGCCCTGTTAACGAAACTTCACTATAACAAGGGTTTCCATTTGTACCACTTCTCGCTTAACGAATTCGCTATAACAAATGTTTACACTCACTAATTTAAATCTCATGGGCTTCTCGTGCGCAGCTTCTCTCTGGTTGACCCAGCAACGCGCACTCAGGGATAGAGAGTTAGAGAAGAGGGGGATAGAGAGGTAGAGAGGAGGGGGGATAGAGAGATAGGGGGGGATAGAGAGGAGGGAGCGATAGAGAGATTATGGGGGGGATAGAGAGGTAGAGAGGAGGAGGATAGAGAGATAGAGAGGAGGGCAGGATAGAGAGGGAAGGGAGGGGGGGAATAGAGAGGCAGGGGAGGGGAGGGGGGCATAAACATATAGAGATGGAGGGGGTATAGAGAGGGGAGGTAGAGAGAAAGAGAGGGATGGGGAGTAGACAGAAAGAGAGGAGGGGAGGGGGCTGGTAGAGAGAAAGAGGGGAGGGGATGTGTAGAGAGAAAGAGGGGAGGGGTGGTAGAGAGAAAGAGGGGAGGGGGGTAGAGAGAAAGGGTGGGGGAAGTAGAGAGAAAGACGGGAGGGGGAGGAAGAAAGAAACACTTCCCGAATCAGGAAATGCTTGAGCTCAGGTTGTGATATTTCAGTGTGGTGTCTGTGAAGACCTGGCCTGGAGCAAGTAGGATTGGCGTTTTTATTCCTGCAATTTTTGTCACATTCCGGATTCTGGAACTCTGGACTTTTGCCTGCTGAACCTGTACACTGAAAATGTTAGCGCTAGGAACTGCTAGAAACCAAACTGATGTTAGCGGGGAGGCTCGGGTCGGGGTGGCGTTTTGGCTGCCGCCAAATACAGTAATACAGTTAAACTCTCGCTTAACAAAATTTTCGCTTAACGCAGGGTTTTTAAGTCCCTAAGCCCTTTGTTAAGCGGGGTCTATTGTATCTGAATTAAGTGGACATTAAAGATCCCATGGCACTATTTGAAAAGTAAAGAGAATTTGTCCCGGTGTCCTGGTCAACAATCCCCCAGATAAAATTGATCATTCACCTCATGGCTATTTGTGGCACATTGTGGGATATAGCTGTGTGCAAATTGGCCTCTACATTATCCTGCAAAATACACAGTCACTGCACTTCACAGTAAAATCCAGTAAAGCTTTTTGAGGTGTCTTAAGGCACTTTATCAAAATGTAAAGACTGCTATTATTATTATAAACCTGAAAGAACTTTTGAATAAAACTCCCTGTTATCACACTGATCACTCTACCTGGGATCAGAGGAGGTACATGCTGAACTGGGGTATCCTTTCTTCGTGGCTTTTTGTACTCCGGCTCAGGGTCTTTTGTTTCCTTCTCTTTCTCTTCGTTGATCTCACAGGTTTGTATAAGCTGGTCTGAGAGGTTTGAAAGATCATCTGGCAGAAAAGGAATATGTAGAGTTACATTTAGGTTTACCACTGAAGCCGCAGGCACTCAAAAACTATTGTTCTCCTGGACAACAGCAAAGGAGGCAATGCTGGTCAGGCACCGAAGGGCCGAACCTAGACATTGGAGCTCCTGTAGCTTAGTGGTTAGAGCACTCGCCTTACAAGTGTGAGACCCGTGTTCGAATCCAGGCAGATCAGGGCGAAACCTTGGGCAAGTTTCCTTACTCCACACGCCTACTAATAATCCACAATTGTTTCTGGGACACTGTTGTGCACAATTGGCTGCCACGTTTCATTCACAAAATATACAGTCAATTCACTTTACAGTATATTCTGTGAAGCGCTTTGAGATGTCGATAAGATGTGAAAAGCCCTATATCAAATGAAAGTATTATTATTATTATTATAGACAAGGAGAAATCAGACAGTGACAGGAATCAATGGTCCTGTTGGATGAATTCAATAAGATCTTCAATGAGAGCTCAATCGATCAATCAATCAGTCCTTACATTTATATAGCGCTTTTCACATCGAGAGCACATCCCAAGGCACTGTACAGTTAGGTAGCGACAAGAGCAGTGGGGAGGAGTCGGGGCAGGATAAAGAAGAGTAGGAAAATTGACTATATTTGTGGGCGAAATGCAGCAGCCAAATTGCACACAGCAGTGTCCCACAAACAGTCATGGAAGTGGGATTAGGGAAAAAAGGGGGAAAAGATGGCAAGGGGAGGGGTTGGAGTAGGGGTTAGGATAGCAGGAAAGCCGACTGTATATTTATGGGCGAAACACACTCTATTGTATGAGTACAAATTCATTTGTTTGATTCTGATCAACTCGACAGAAGGGAGATCACACCAGCAGCAGAGGTTCTGTTTCACAGTTAGCATTACTGAACACAGTGCAAAGCAGACCTGAATTGCACCTAGTCTTACTTAGCCCATAAGATTATATTGTCTTCAAATTCAAGATAACGATAATTGTGATAAAGTCTTGAATCCAATCTTCTATTGTTCTAATTAAGAGCTACAGAAAAGTTTATAAATTGAGATTGAATTAGAAATAGTTTCTATAATTTGTCATGAACTTTAATTTTAAGACATAATAGTGTTTCAAGTTATTATAGCATAATAATAATCCTTGCATTTGATATAGTGCCTTTCACTTCTTCACTTTGAGACGTCTCAAAGTGCTTCACAGAATGTACTATAATTGTGCACATCAGTGTCCCACAAACAGTCATGGATTGAAGTGACCAATTTATTATTCTTATGAGGTCCAAGGCTAGACACATGATCTGTAATGAGTTACCCAACGTCAGTCTAAAGAGGGAATATAATAAGCCAATCTCCAGTTTTTGATTGTCATTCCCCCATCGGAATGGGAGAGCATGTGGATATCTGGTGAGAGCTGTACAGAGTTTGACAAATGGCTAAATGAATGGCTGTTGACTCGAAAAGCACCACCTCGCCGAGCTCATCACAATCATTCAGACACAATTCACTGAGTGCCACTGCTGCCACGTAACACCTCCCTATTCTAGACTTTCCGACTTATTTCCTTGAGCACTGTAGTACCAAAATGACGTACCTTGATTGATTGAACCTTTGATCACAACACGCGAATTTCATAGTGGAATGATTTTTGTTTGGAGGTAGGTACTAATGTCATTAGTTGTACAGTAAAAGAAAAGAACCCCCAGATAGTGATTAAATCTCAAATAATAACTTACCTTTCATCGGCTTCTCTGAAGATCTTCCCACCATAAGGCCTTTTATAAGTGTTGCTGTATTCTTTCCCATCCTCACGATGCATGTTACAGCCCCACTCTATACCTGTGCTCTAACCTCGCCTGCTTCCTCCCAGGCACACTTTCTCTCTCTCTCACACACACATTTCGGCACATTCATTTTTACACTGGCAACTGACAAGGCTAGAAAAAAAAACTGTCCAGGTGTCAACCCTAGCAGAAACCAAAATGTATTAATTTACCAAGAAGGCAATTAATGTCTGAAGCAAGTTGCCAGGAAGGATGGTTGAGGCCAGGATACTGAACTCATTTGAAAAGCAGCTTGATGTAATGTAAGGTGGGTGTTCTGGAGAGATAATATTGAATATAATTCATTCAATAATTAATTTGACATAGCGCTTATCATGTCTTTGAGATGTCTCCAAACGCTTCACAGAATATAGTGCAAAGTGAATTGTCTGCATATTTTGTGGGGAAAATACATCAGCCAATTAGAAGCAGCAGTGTCCTCCAAACAGTCATGGACTGAGTGACCACATTTTTTAAAGGGATTATTAACAACAACAACTTGAATTTATATAGTTCCCTCCACGCCAGAGGGTGTCTCAGAGCGCTTCACAAGGCGGATCCCGGAGCCGAGCCAATGGGAGGGGGAAAAAGGTGACCAAAAGCGTGGTCAAAAAGAAAAGTCTTCAGGTGCAACCTGAAAATAGGAAAGGAGAGGGCGAGGCGAAGGGAATGAGGGAGGGAGTTCCAGAGCCTCAGGGCATAATGGCTGAAGTGGCACGGCTGACGATGGTGGAACTGAGGATTCGGGGGACAAGGACGAAGCCAGACCCAGTAGAGCGAAAGCAACAGGAACTGTTGTGAGGAGAGAGGAGGTCAGAGAGGTAAGGGGGTTGCAGAGGTAAGGAGGGATTTGAACACAAGAGTGAGGATCTTGAAACCGATCCGTTCTGAGACAGGAAGATCAAATGGGCTGAAGGGTATTATTCATAGAAACTAATCTTCTGATATGGTTCAATCTTTGCACACAGGAAACTGACTATATAAAGTCAGGTTTTTGATGCTGTATTTTTTCCTTGATGCAGCTGCTAATCAGACTGTGTGTGGGCAGAGGTTATGAACAGCAGGCTGATCACAGAGGATGAGTGTTAGTAAAGAAAAACCTGCAAACAAAGGAGCAAATTTGTGATCTTTTTAACACCCATTTCTTGTGTTAATTATATTAGCACAAGAAATGGATGTAAAATAAAACATAATTTCACTCCTTTATTAATAGATGCATTGTTTCTAATAATTTTATGGTAAAATGTTATATTGTTATCATAGCTGTCAGTTTTTTAAATGTCCCTCTCTGTTCCTTTCCACAGTCACACTCTGTTTGCCACCCTTCTTCATGTCTCTGATTCACTTTCTGGGGTTGTCATTTCTTTCCTACTTCCTATGTGAACACGTTGCTGCGGACAGATCGGCAATGAATGAATTGTGCATTAAATCATGCAACGGCTGTCTGATTGCATCGCAGCGCACAACCCAAATGACCAGATTTATTACTTCTCTCAGAGTTCCTCAGTACCTAGCACTGTACAATTCAGTAACCTGAGGGAAGTTGAGTTTTTTTTTTAATACAGAGAGTTTTGGTCTGGGATGCACTACCTGAAAGGCTGGTGTAAACAGAATCAATAACAATGTTCACAAGAGATTTACCTTGGTACTTGAAAACGAAAAGAAAATGCAGGAAAAAAGGGGCAACGGGAAATGAGCGAGGGAGTGGGGCCGATTGGACAGCTCTTCCAAAGAGTTGGAACAGACACAATATTCTATGATACGCTGTGCTTTAATATTCTATGAAATTCTCCAGGGTGATGGTGGTGGGAGGGTTGGGGGTAGGGAGTAAGAAGAGATTTTTGAATCTGACAGGTGTAATGTGAACCTGATACATACCGCAGGGGGAACTTAATAATAATGAAAAAAAATCCTTGCATTTAATATAGCAGTTGAGTTGTCTCCAAAGCATTTCATAGGATATACTGTAAAGTAGATTGACAGTGTATTTTATGGGCAAAGCTGAACGTAACAGTGGGAGATTTCTGCATCGTTGGATGAGAAGTCAAGCCAATGGCTTTTATCTCTTTTGGGTTTGTTAAAGATAAATATTTTGCAATATTCGAAACAAGTTTCTCCATGTTTGCTAGCTAACAGTTATCCAGATTAATTGGTCATTCACTGCACCGCTGTTTATTGGACCTTCCAGCACACATTGTTTCTGCATTTATTTAGAGAAAACAATAACCGCCCTTGATTGTGCAGTAATTATCTGTGAGGAATTTTGATACGATAAGGCCTCATACAAATTAAATATATATAAATTGTGATGTTTCTAAGATGCTTTTAATGTGGCAAAACGTAGACTTGCCCAGATAGAGATATCATAGGACTTGGCAAGCAATCTTTATAATGCTGCAGAAGATTTAGATTTGTTTGGGTTTTAATAAGGTCTGCAACTTCCATACAGATCCCATATGTCTTCTGTCAAACATGGTGTAAATCTATCTTATGATATATATCACATTATTCCTAAATGTGCATTACACATAGAACCTAAACACAGAACAACAACAACAAAATTACATTTGTATAGTAGTTTGTAAACGAGTGCCGATTGACAGATGGTATCTTTGCATGTAATATATTCACAGGAGCTTAAACACAGAGGAGCCTGTAGATAGGAGCTTCTACACAGTATTCTATCCATTTCCACAGGAGAATTTCCACAAATGTATCAATGCCTTACAAAATTGCCAGTAGATAAATTCTGTTAACGTTGTGGGTGCTTTTACCTGTAGCCTTGCGATAGTGGTTCCATTAAAGGGCATATTAGATGCTAAAACTTTCTGGGTTGCAATGTGCACAGACAACAGAGCAAATCAACAGAACTTTTAACTTCCTAAACTGTACAGCTGGAGGTTGTAAATTTAATATCATGACACCTTAAACTGAGGTCCTGCCTGTTCAGATGGTGATTAAAGGTCTCATGTTATTATTCGAAAAGAGGAGCGAGTTTCTCCCAATGTCCTGTCCAACAATAATACTAATAATCTTTGGATTTGATATGGTGCTTTTCACGTCTTCGAGACATCTCAAAGGGCTTCACAGATTATATTGTAAAGCGAATTGACTGTATGTATGTGGGTAAAACGCAGCAGCCAATTGCGCACCGCAGGGTCCCACAAAGAGTCGTGGATTGAAGTGATCGATTTTATTTTGAGGGATTATTAACAGGCGTGTGGAGTAAGGAAAGTTGTCGAAGGTTTTGCCCTGGGCTGCCTGGAATCGAACTCGGGTCTCTTATTTGTAAAGCAAGTGCTCAAACCTCTGAGCTACAAGAGTCCACACAATCTCCCATATAAATCTGATCATTAACTTCACGGCTGTTTGTGGGAAATTGCTGTACACAAATTAGCTGTTGTGTTCTTCTGCAAAATACACAATCATGTGAAGCACAATGAAACATCCTACTGACATGAAAGGCTCCATAACAATAGCAAGGATTATGATGAATAATAATATAGGGTTCAAAATTGCATTATTTCCCCCCAAAAAAATCCTTAATTAATATTGAGGATAATTATTGATGGGAAACTGTCTTTAATCAAATGAATGCTTGGACTGAACATCTCTTGACTTTGAGTGAAGGCTTTCTGTCTCTGGCTTAATGATAGGTTTAGAGGCATTTTTTCATGTAATGTTTTAGTGAGGATTAGGAAAGGATTTAATTGTCCTTTCATGTTTTTTCCCTACACATAAACACAACTTCAAAGTAAAATAAGTTGAAGTTAAAAGGTTGTTTTAGTGGCTGAGAATCCAAGATTCGCTAAAAATTATTCAAAAAGAATTTGTCAGCCAAATTCCCTATAAGAATTCAGAGTAATTTCCCTGAAGTCATGGGGTGCCCGGTTCTATAGACAGGATTAAAAACACATTTTTAACCACACGGTAGCATTATCATAGCAATACTTGGAAAGAATGTGGGAATAGATTGAGAATATTGCAGTATTGATCCCAATATTTGCTATGCAAAAATGATTTGTGCCAGATCGAATGATTCTTATAAGAAATGGCATCTTTGAGGAAACGGCTTCCCATCTGTAAACTGTGGAGATTCAGGAGTGCACCTTCCATCTGTGCCTCCATCTGGCACCATTGGCCAGTGCTCTGCCCTGAAGCAAACCCTTCTCATGTTTCAGGGGAACATATTGCACTTTTTCAGCCTGGCTGATGAAATCTCCTTCCATTGGTGTAATGAACTGTCTCTGTGGACATTGCACCAGATTAGTTACCTAAGTGCTTGCATAGCTGCTCGCTGTTGTCCAGCCTGTCATCATGTGCATCAGGTGATGGCACGCGCTCCGTCGACATGTTGGTTTGGTTTTATTCCTGTGGATAAAGTAATAGGTAGATGGTCAAATTGTTCACGCAGTGTGGCATTCCTTCACTGGTGTAAGCGTTCCAGGATGCTACTCTGCATGAAGGGTGCTTTATAAGTGAAAATTGTAGTTGTTTTCTAACCACACAGACTGTATCTAAACAATATAGTCAGTGTAAAACTCTACAGGATAGACAGCTGTGAACAACATTACACTGACACTCATGTGTCTAAACCTGTATTGGGAATAAAACTAAATAATTCACACTGAGGTCTTCTTCAGCCTGACTGGTCCGGTTCCTCTTTTATTCCTGTGCTTCTCAACCCATTACAGATCTAATCCCAGTCCCTGTATTTTAAGGTGGTTTTGTGGTGACAGATGTTGTAAACTTCAGTTACCCACAAGGTGATCGTCAGTTACTGTGTCCTTGCCTCAGTTCCAGTCCTTGCTCCATCTTGACCTGATGTCATAATGCAAGACAGCCTTCTCTCTGTCCTGTCCCATAGATTCAGGTCACAGTTGAAGACCTTTCTCTTTGACCGAGCTTTTGATCACCTTTCTACCCCTGCCCCTGGCTCGGTCCCGGGATCCGCTACTGTGAAGCGCTCTGAGACACCGTCCGGCGTGGAGGGCGCTATATAAATTGAAGTTGTTGTTGTTGTTGTAGATCCCAGCATTTATCTGAGCACCAGCCCTTTATCTCAGCCCTATCCTCTGTCCCAGCTTCTGTTCAAGCCGTTGCCCCAAGGGAAATTGCTGTGCGCAAATTGGTTGTCACTTTCACCTACAAATCACACACAAATTTACAGCATATCTTGTGAATGTTTTGAGATGTCCTCCTGATGTGAAAGATGCTATACTAAATGGAAATATTATTCTCCCATATGATAGTGGTTAGAGCGCTCGCCTTGCATGTGAGCATATTCGGGTTCAATTCCCAGATGGGCTGAAACCTTAGACAAATTTCGCCCACAAATATACAGTTAATTTTCCTATTTTCCTTCCCCAACCTCTGTGAAGCGCTTTGGGATGTCGATAAGACGTGGAAAGCACTATATAAACTTAAGGATTACTTACTTACTTACAAATCTTTGCTCTGCTTCTGTTTAGTTAGCAGTATTTAGGTACTTGGTTGTTAATCAATTGACAGATCACTTTCTAGGAGTAATAATCCCTCAAAAATATATTGGTCACTCAATCCACTACTGTTTGTGTGCACAATTGGCTGCAGTGTTTCACCCACAAAATACACAGTGAATCCACTTTACAATATATTCAGTTAAGAACTTTTTGACATCTCAATTACATGATACGTTCCTATATCAAATGGAAGGATTTATTATTAATATCAAGGAAATAATTCCTCAAAATATAAGGTTATCTGTTGTTTGGGATTTAAGAAAATGTGAAAAATTGTTTTGTTTTTCATTAAGTAGAGTGAGGATATTTATAACTGTTTATTGCTAGTTAAGATCCTGTTACTAATTAAAACACTGATTTGTCGATAATTAAGATTCTGCAACTCATTACTAGTTAAGACACCATGATTTATTCCTAGCTAAGTAATACTTATTACTTTTGATAACTTGTCTTTTTAACAGGTAACAAATAATAATAATCCTTGCATTTGATATAGTGCCTTATCACATCTTCTAGATGTCTCAAAGCACTCACAGAATATACAGTAAAGTGAATTGATTGTATATTTATGGGCAAAGCGCAGCAATCAATTGCACACAACAGTGTCTCACAAACAGTCGTGGATTGAGTGACCAAATTATGTTTTCTTTAGGGATTATTATCAGGCATATGGAATAAGGAAACTTGCCCAAGGTTTTGCTCTAATGGGAATCAAACCTAGGTCTCTCATTTGCGAGCTAACCACTGATTCCACAATAATCCATTAATGTAGCAGCCGTTCATTGTTTTCAAAGACTGTACATTTTAGATCAGAGAAAAATCTGTCAGAACCGATTACAGCCTTTTAAGATATATATTGTTACATTGCTGATGAGAGAGAAAAAGTGTTGACGATTTGTCCTGATTTACAGTACATGTTGTTGTATTGATATTAAGGGCTATAACACTTCTATACATCTTAGTGAACCTTTTAGTCCTGAAAGTCAGCATCTGCCACTTTGGTTCCCTTTCTGACCTCAGATCTTGATGTGTTTCTTGGTACACAGCATCTTGGAATCATAGAATTTTGCACACAGGAGACCATAAGACCCACCGTATCTGTGCTCTCTGAAAAATCTGTTCGGTCATAATCCATGCCTTTTTCCCATTCCCATTTCATATATAGAGTCTTGTAGCTCAGTAGTTAGAACATTCACCTCATAAGCGAGAGACCTGGATTCGATTCCCAGCAGAGTGAAATGTTGGGCAAGTTACCTTACACCCCAAGCCTCTGTTTACCTAGTAGTAAGTAGGAACCTGGTTGGCAGATCACTTATCTGAGGAGAATAATTCATTAAATATACAGATGATAGATAATTTGGACATTCAATCCATGACTGTTTTTCATACATTGCTTTGCACAATTAGCTGCCACGTTGTGCCCACAAAATTTAATTTAATTCACTTTACAGTGTATTCTGTGAAGCACTTAGAGATGCCTCAAAGATGTAATGTGGTGCTGTATCAAATGCAAGGATTATTGTTATTATTATTGTTATTATATGTTTCCTTTATGAATATTTATCTTGTTCCATGTTGAAAACTATGATGGATTTTGCTTCAACTGGTATTTTTGGTCAAGCACCAGATCGAAGCTGTGGAGAACAAACCTAACACCTACAGAAGCAACTTACTCGAAATGATTTGCAGAGTATTAACAAGCAATGAGTCATAGTATCTTTAGTAATGAGTTGCACTGTTTTAACCAACAACAAGTTATAATATCATAACATGTAGTGAATTACAGGTTCTTTACTAGGGATAAGTTACAGAGTCTTAACTAATGTCTTTGCTTCATTACACAAAAGTCAAGTACAATATTTCATTCACTGCTTTGTTTGGTCATAAGAGAAAACACAAGCAAAATATCTCTTAGTTTCTTCCCAACAGTTCATGTGCCTTAACAATAGAGTGGTCACATTCACTCCACTACTGTTATCAGTGTACAGGGCTAGCCCATTTTTGTGGTTTTCTGTCATAACAACATACTTGCGACAATGAATCACTTATAACATTGCAATAAATAGAAAGTAAAAATCTTAATACAGTAGCAAAAGGCCAGTATAATAACAGGTTCAGTGCTACAGCTGAACTACATATTTTTAAAACACTGCTATATGTCCTTCATTGCTTCTTAGAAACATTGATAAGAGATTTACTTTACTTTTTGATTACAAATGTACTCTGTAAACATCTGCACTTTTCCTTATAAAGTTTCACCTGAAACCTCAATCACAGGAAGAGGACAGTAAAGTACTCACCGACAGAAAGCTGACAGCTGTCTTCACTGAAGGAGGATCTGTCTGCGCTAATGCTGTGAGCCTTACCTCAGGCTTATCTACCCAGCATCGGTAGTTGTCATGGCAATCTTGAGTTTCCATGGTTTTTCAACACTTGCAATTAATCTCTTTCAAAACACTAATTATGACCTGAAGACTTTTGACAGTTCTGAAAAGGGACGTGCACCAGAATTAGCAACAGATTACCAAATAACTTGTACGTGTTTATTACACTTGGCAATTTCACAGATTCTTTGAGAAATTACCAACATTGCATTTTAAGAAGATTGCAAAGTTAAATGTCCTTAGCAGTAAACTTTCAAATTATGTTCTCACCGTAAAGAGGGAAGTCATTCCGATTGATATTTTCCTTTGAAGAACAGTATGGAAATAACCTGAGAGCCAGACTAATACTACTCTTTGTTATAGTAGATAACCTTATCCTTCAAACTTAAAATTCATCTTTTAATTCAGTTACTACAAAAAGAAACATAGGGGTGAAAATTATGGTCTATATTGTGTTGGATAGGGATAGAGGTACAGATAATGATAATAGTAATCCTTACATTTGATGTAACACTTTTCACGCCTTCTAGATGTCTCAAAGCACTTCACAGAATAGACTGTAAAGTGAATTTATTGTATATATGTGGGTGAAATGATATAGGAAGATATAGGAAGTCAGGGAGAGAAAGGCATAGATAGACAACAAGTGTCAGTCACGATTGGACAGCGTCAAAGAGATTGGTCTTCAGGTGGGATTTAAAGATAGAGGAGGCGGGTTGCTAGACAGATGAGTAGTGGGAGGGAGTTCCAGAGGCACAGAAGTTGAAGATTCTTTGTCTAACAGTGCCAGAATTGTGCATTGAATAGCACAATCTTCTCATGCCCTGGTAGGAGGCAGAGAACCATGGAAATCTATCATACAGCAGGCAGCCATTCAACCTATCGAATTGTTGTCCACGTCTGCTCTTCAGATAAAGCCACTTAGCCAAATCCCAATTTTCTGAACTTTCACTTTATCCTCAAATACTCTTCCTCTGCATGGCCCCACCTTGTTACCCCTTTAAAGGTGCTACACAAATCAAATGTTGTTGGTGTTGGTAAACACCTCCATGATCATATCCACTGTCACCCTGGAAATCATCCAGGCAATCTGGTTCTCCAGGCCAATGTCAACTTCCTAACAGTGTTGCCATATGTCTGTCACAACAACAGAAGGTATAACCTCCCTCCCCTCTGCCCTTCACCAATGACAGTTTACTGAACAAGAGTAAGTCCACATGGTATTACATACCTGAGGTTGGACATAGACTTGACAGTATAGATAAATCTGAGTGTACATACAACAACAACTTCGATTTATATAGTGCCCTCCATGCCGCATGGCGTCCCAGAGCACTTCATGGATCTGAATGTTTACATTGACTTGGGGGAAGGATTGCTGTCCCCAAAATGTGGTTGGAAAGGTAGTACTTACCAAACACTTGGCTTAGAATTCTTTTTGAACCAAATGAAAGCTTACTGCTCAGTGTTACTCTAAAATGGTAAAAAGACCCTTTCCTTACTTTTATTTCAAATTAAATCAATCAAATTAATGTATTCCAATCATTACATTCTATTTTTTCTAACCAGCTCAAGAGCCTACACTCCTCTAATGGCGGTCAGCCTCTGATGAACTAGTGCAGAAAATCAATCCATTCCCAGATGTTAACGTAAAGTGACACCATCAGAAAGCACAGCTTGCAGATCTGTTCTTGTGAGCTGAACCCCTTGACCCTCGTTCGTGTAGACTGGACATTTTATTCTGTAAGTGGAGCGTAAGGCCGACCAAATGAATCTTGATTTCCTTTAGATAAGAAATGGGCATGAATTTCCTGTTAGTTGTTATTATTAATAATCATGGCATTTGATAAATTGCTTTCTTAAAGTGCTCCATAGGATTTACTATAAGGTGCAGTGATTACATTAGTAGGCAAATGTAGTTATGACAATGGAGCTTTGAATTCTTCTGACTAACGGCAGTTAGTCCCTATACTGTGTACCATGACTGTGCTGACATATGATCACATGAACAATCAAATGTACCTTTTGTTCACACTCAGCGGTTTCCATTAAATCATGTTTCAGTCATCTTCTTTATGTGGTAAAAGGAGTCTTTGTTAGACTCAAGTCATTATTTATGCGGTGCCTCTGTCATACACACCTCTGAGCATGTCTTTCCATTGTCAGGATGTCTGCAAAGGATTGTGAAATTGATTGGCTTTGTACCATAGAAATCACGACTTCTTAGTTCATATTTTTATGCTTATTTTAATGCAATTACAAGTTTCTTTCAGTCTGAACTGTACAAGGTGTGCAAATACAACAACTACGGCTACATGTATATAGCACCCTTCATGTGGGGTAGTGCCTGAGTGCTTAATAGTGGTGGAGATTGTCACCAAGCTGGGGAGCAGAATTGACTATCTCAAAGCGTGTCACACAATTTTACTGTGAAGGATATTGACAATGTATTTATAGGTGACAGTAGATCACGCCCTAGTTGCACTACAATGGAAAACATATCTGATCAATAAGATAAGTATCCCCTCAGCCATGATATGCTGCATGCTCTTTGTGATCACAAGCCACTCCAAATTGGTGACATGTGTGAGTGGCCTCTATGTTGTGTTTGCCATCTGGACAGTTATTTTCACATGAAAGACTTATCTGCCCAACTGGAGCTCCTCTCCCTGCTCATGTATCTAGCCTCTGATTTCAGTTCTCATGACAGAGACAGGGGAAGGGGTAATGTTTGAAAATAAGTTCTCAAGAACCGTGTTCTTACCTTCAAAAGGCTCCACAACCCTATCCCACACTATCTCTGTGATTTCTTGCCATCTTACTATTCTGTCCTCTCTACTTTCAAATCTAGCCAGTCCCTCAACCAGATGTGGGAGAAGAGGGAGACCACATGCACATACATAATGTCCTTGTATATATATACAGTATATATCAGGACAGATATGAAATGTCACACCAATTGAGCCAGGCTGCTCCATTTGTCGAGTCATTAGACTTGACAATAAATATCTGTATAGTGCTTTGAAACATTTTCAAGTTGTAGATACTACCCAAATGGAAAGATGATTTATTTATCATTAAATTATCACTAAATCAGTTGTGTGCAACACACAATATGCCACTGGTCAAACAAAGAGAAAGACAAAACTGCCTTCCTTTGCAGAACTAAGTGCTGGGAGAGGTCACAGACAGAGAGTGGCATAGATAAGCTAAAACCCTGTGGTGGGAGGCCAAGCCAGGTAGTCTCTTTCCAGTGAGTGGCAAAGCCAGGTCAACTGGTGAGGAAAAGTGCTGGGATCACTTAGAAGCTCAATCTGAAATTACAGTCACGTTCTTGTCCAAATTATAGGTAGGGAAATCTCTCAGAGCACTATGTAGATGAATACCTGCTAAAAGAGGTCAAAAACAACAATTTGCCCTTACATAGAACACTCCACGCAGGGTAGAGTTTCAGGGTGCTTAGCAGTGGCGAAGCCTGATTCCAAGCCCAGTTTGTGGTGTGTGGGGGTGGGGGCGAGGACCGCAGGTACAGTTGAAGAAGGTTTTCAGGCAGGACTTGATAAAGTGGGGAGAGGAGACAGGATGGCAGGATTGAGGGAGAGTGTTCCAGAATTTTGGTCCATGTAGTGATGTGTGACCTCCGACATTGGGGTGGAGGGCGTGAGGGAAGAGCAGGAGGTCAGTGCCAGTTGAACGGTGATGAATTTGGGAATGAGGAGGTCAGAGAGGTAGGGAAGTGCCAGAGAGTGAAGGGAATTGAACATGACGGATGGATCTTGAAGTTCATCCGTTTGATCATGGGGAGCCAGTGAAGTGTGATGTGGGTATGGAGTTTGATCTGGGTAAGTATGCAGACCATAGAGTTCTGAATGATCTGGATCTTTTGAAATGTGGAGCTGTGAAAACTGGCAAAGATTATGTTTGAGTAATCCAGGCGGGAGGTGACAAATGCATGCACAAGGGTTTCAACTGCATTAAGGACAAGGAACCATCAGAGGCAGACAGTGTGGCAGAGGTGAAAGAAGACAGTCCTGGTCAGGAATCAGATGTGGGGGAGGAAGGACAGCTGGGGCTTGAACCAGACGCCTAGATTGTGCACTGGTTCGGTGAGTGAATGAGAGCCCAGGCAGGCTGAGAAGTTTTGATCCATAGAAGTGAACACATTGTCAGGAATCAAGGAGTATTGCTTCTGTTGTGTTTACATTTATCTGCAAGTTTATACTCATCTAGGCCTTGATGTCTAACAGACAAGCTGATAGAACATTGGCGGACCTGAAGGCAAAGTAGATGTGAATGTCCTCCGCATACATATGGAAGTTTATCCCGTGTCTGTGGATAACATTGCTCAGTAATATAACATATATAAATAAGGGAAAGGAGCAAGCAAAGGATGGAGCCCTGGGATATCCCACAGGTGATCAGGCAGGGATGGGAGGACAAACCTTTTGCCTAGATGAAATGGAGGCTGTTGGTTAAGTAGGACTCGAGCAATGGGCAGCCAGGGAATTGAATGTTATGGAAAGATGGTCATTCAGCAGCTTGATGGCTGCATCAGTTGATGCAAAACAAAAGGAAGAGTGTGACTAAGTGTGTGTGTGCATGAGAGAGATGTGAAACATATTTATTGTAATGATGCGCACTACTCACATTGACTGTCTCATATTTCTCTTCTAGGTCATGTCTAATTTGTTGTGTTACATATGAAGTGGAATCTCCCATCACAACAATAATAATAATAATCGTTGCATTTGATATAGCCCTTTTCACGTCTTCTAGACGCTTCACAGAATATATTGTAAAGTGAATTGACTATGTGGGCGAAATGCGGCAGCCAATTGCACACTGCAGTGTCCCACAAACAATGGTAGATTTAAATGACCAATTGTTTTTTTGAAGTGGCAATTATCAGGTGTGCAGAGTAAGGAAACTTGCCCAAGGTTTCACCCTGCCTGCATTTGAACCCAGATCTCTCACTTGTAAGGTGAGTGCTCTAACCACTGAGCTGCAGGACTCAACAAAGGCGTGAAATTCAGTAGCAACTGAGGAGATAGTAAAAGACGGAATGGGGTAGTCTTGCTTTCCACTGTGGAGGTCAATCTCCAGCCAGGGACAGAAAACTGAACGTTTCCTAACACATTTGCTGAAACACCTGTCAAGAAGCATCATATTCTTCTTGCTATTTGTATTTCCAGTTATTCAAACATAGAATTTTACAGCACATAAGGAGGCCATTCGACCCATCTAGCCTGTGCCGGACATGATCGCATTTGAAACCTGCTCCGGTGCTGTGCACTTCAATTTATCTGAATGGAAACTTAGAGACGTTCATCTCTAAGGTATGACAATAGATGTGCAGTTTCCAACCCTAAGGATGTGCAGTTTTATAACAATACTAAGCAATGTCACAGAAAGAGGTTGTTCTCCTATTATGCCTGTGCTGTGTTTGTCCCTTCAAGAAAGATGTAGAGCAATCTGTCCTCAAGCTAATTCCCTGATCTTTCCCCATAATCCACACCTGCTCTTTCCCCATAATCCACACCTGCTCTTTCCCTCGAATCTTCTCCTGCCTATTTCACACTTTGAACACTGTAATTCTGTCCTCACAGTTTCTTCAGACAGTCTGTCTCTGTTCCGTCAGTGGAGGCAGCTTTGCAGCTCTACCCCTGAGTTTATGTGTGAGTTGGGAGACTCAGTAATTACTGTGTACATCCGTCCCCAGCACTGAATAATGACACCAACACTTGGCTTTAAGCAAAGTGATTGAACTCCTAATGGAGTAAATTAAAATGAATGTAATTAAAACCCACTGTACATCATCTGGCCATTCACAGTCAATGAGATTGATGCTCTGACGTCACAAACTTTGGATCTTTGTAAGGGAATGTAAGCTATAAATATTGGAGTGGCCAATGTATATATTATTACACTGGGTAAGAGGAAACTCAGTGAATGCTTCAAATCTCAAATCAACAACAAAATAACAACAAATTTACATTTATAGAGTGCCTTTCACGTTGGGAGGACATCCCAAGGCGATGACGTCCCAAATCAACACAGAGTATGCAGGAGGAGCATTAGCATCATCGAGTGGATTCTTCATACACACAATACAGTAATCTGGTTATCAGTAGACACTCACAGAAACAATCACATTGTTCTTGTTTAAATTGTGTTCTACCAGTTCTCCACTCCTCCTCTGAAATCGTTGACTTTTCTTTTTCTGTTGTGGTACAGTTCTGCAAGCACTGGCCACTTTCTGGTACATATTTGTGTGTGTGCGTGTGGTTGACAGTGCTTCTCGGTATGTTATGCAAGCATCAGGTGTTAGTTTGGCTCAGTTGGTAACAGGCTCGTCTGGTTCTGAAGGGTGTAGGATCAAACTGCACATTAGGGTTTCTAAGCTCATAGTCCAAGCACAATAATCCATTTTAATAGAGGGAATGCTGCTTTGTCAAAAATACTGAGCTTCAGATAAGTTGTTAAACCAAGGTTTGTCTGCATTGTCAGTGGATATTACAGTGCCATACTATTCAAAAGAGAAAGGAGGATAGTTATTGCCACAGAATACATTTTTGAAAAGAAAATTGCAGATATTTGAACAGATGTAGGACAATAAGGTGAATGGGAAGAGAACAGGGAAATGGATCACTCTTTCGGAGAGCTGACATAAACATGATAAGCTTAATGACCTTTTTTCTGTGCAGTAACTTTCTATGATTCCATGAAAACTCATGTCTTGTCATGTGTGTGCAAAAATCCATTCCTTTCTAGTCTCTAGCTCCACCAACCATAAGCTCCAGTTGATCCATAATTAACCATCTACCTCCTCACCTCATCCCTGTCCTTGCCAGGCTCCACTAGCTTTTCCTCCCTTTCCTTAAAAATCCTCCTTCTTTATCGACCTCCTAAACCCCCTAGATCTTTCATCTCCGATATCTCCACTCTCCTCTCCTCCCTGTCCCTCAGCTCCGAAAGCCTACTCATCATCGGCGACTTCAACCTTCACCTAAACTCCCCCTGTGCCACCTCTTCCGAATTCACTGCCCTCATCTCCTCCCTAAACCTCACCCTCCAAAATTGACTCTCCGACCCACAACCGTGGCCATGCCCTCAACCTCATTATCACCCATGGCCTTGACAATTTCAACCTCAGCATCTCGGACAAGGCCATCTTGGACCACCTTCTTGTCTCCTTCTCCTCCTCCATCCCTCTCCCCTCCACCAAGCCCTCAACCATACTTTCCGCCCATGGAAAAGTCTCCCCCCTGAGACCCTCACAGATGCCCTCACATCCTACCCCTCTGGTCTTCCACCCACAACGATCCTGAAGCAGCTGTCCAGCTGCTCCATGATCACCTCTCCTCCACCTTCAACTCTATCGTCCCCCTGAAATCCAGGTCTATTTCCAACTCCACGCGCTCCCCCTGGTACAACTCTCATCTCCACACCCTCAAATGCCAAACCCGGCTGCTCAAGCGCAGGTGGCAGAAAACCGGCCTCACGGTTCACCACCAACTGTGGCTCGAGCAATTCCACAGCTACCGCCATTCCTTGTGTCAAGCAAAAGCGGCCTACTGCTCCAACATCATCCTGGAGGCAAATAACAACCCCAAAGTCCGCTTTTCCACCACCCACCACCTCCTCCGCGCACCCCCTCAGGCCTCCTCAATCTTCACTTCAAATGCGAAGTTCGAGGAGGTCATGGACTTCTTTTCTTCCAAGACCCACAACATCCGCCAGGCAGCATCATCCTCCAGCCTCTTGTCTCCCACTACCACCCCCACCGCATCCCCCTCACGCCCCCCCCACCTTCAGCTCCTACCTCGACCCACTTCCTACACTCCTTCTCCCTCGTCTCTCCTTCCTCCCTCTCATGCACTTTCACCTCTATGAGGCGAACAACCTGTTGCCTCAATCTCATCCCCACTAACCTACTGCTCACCCAACTTCCCCTCCTCTGCCCACTGCCTGATATCATCAACCAGTCCCTCTCCTCCGGATCAGTCCCTGCCCCTCTGAAAACTGCCGTCATCGTTTAAAACACACTCCCTAGATCCCTCAAACCCTAGGCACTACCGCCCTATCTCAAACCTGCCTTTCCTCTCAAAAGCACTGGAACGCGTTGTTGCAAACCAACTCCGCGCCCACCTCTCCTCCCACTCCCTCTTCGAACCCCTCCAGTCCGGTTTCCGCCCTGCCCACAGTACAGAGACTGCGCCTGTGAAAGTCACAAATGACGTCCTCTCTATCTGTGACCAAGGTTCCCTCTGCCTCCTTATCCTCCTGGACCTGTCAGCTGCCTTTGACAGTCAACCACGCCATCCTCCTCCACCGCCTGTCCTCCGCCATCCACCTCAGTGGGACCGCACTCGCCTGGTTCGAGTCCTACCTCACAAACCGCCAGCAGTACATCTCCACAAACATTTTTTCCTCCTGCACTCACCCAGTTAACTGTGGGGTACCCCAGGGATCCATTCTTGGCCCCCTCCTTTTCCTCATCTATACGCTTCCTCTTGGGGATGTGATCCGCAGACATGGGGCACACTTCCACATGTACGCGGATGACACCCAACTCTATCTCTCCACTTCACGACCCCCAGTCTCCTGATGTTCTGTCAGCCTGCCTTTCAGACATCAGGGGCTGGATGAGCACACATTTCTTGCAGCTGAATGTTGACAAGACGGAAGCCATACTCCTTGGCTCTCGTCAAAGTCTCCATTCGCACGGCTCTCACCTCCTCCACCTTCCCAGCCTGCCCCTAAAACTCTCCGAACCTGTGCGCAACCTTGGCACCAGGTTCGACCCCCAACTGTCCTTCCTCCCCCACATCCGGTCTGTCACCAGCACTGCCTTCTACCACCTCCGACGGATCCCACGTCTCTGGCAATACCTCACCTTAAAAGCCGCCGAAACCTTGGTCCACGCCTTTGTCACCTCTCGGCTGGACTATTGCAATGCCCTCCTCGCTGGTCTCCCCTCCACCACAATCCACAAAATCCAATTTATCCAAAACTCTGCCGCCCGCATACTCACCCGCTCTAAGCTTCGCTCCCCCATTACCCCAGTCCTTGCCAGACTTCACTGGCTCCCTATCCCAGAGAGGATCGACTTCAAGATCCTCACCCTTGTTTTCAAATCCCTGCACTCCTCTGCACCCCCCTATCTCTCTGATCTCCTCTTCCCCCAACCCAGCACCCGCTGCCTTCACTCCTCTGGGTCTGGCCTCCTCCATGTCCCCCGAGTCTTTAGCCACTACGCCCCGAGGATCTGGAACTCACTTGCTTCGCCTCGCCCCCTCTCTTCCCAGTTTTAGGTCACATTTGAAGACCTTTCTCTTCGACCGAGCTTTTGGTCACCTTCCTGCCCCTGCCCCTGGCTCGGTCCCAGGATCCGCTACTGTGAAGCGCTCTGAGACGCCGTCAGGCATGGAGGGAGCTATATAAATTGAAGTTGTTGTTGTTGTTGTTGTTGTGTCCCAATGGATCAACTTCAAAGCCGACACCCTTACCTACAAATCCCTTCATGGTCAACACCTCTCTATCACAGTGATCCCTACTCCACTCTGTTTCATCCCTCCATTTGTCTACCTTGGGTCTGCTGTGCCCTGTCCATGCCACCAAAATTAGCTTTGAGTCACTGTCCTCCTAACCTGTGGAAGTCCATTACTCTAGTCCATTACATCTTGCATCCACCCCCACCCCCTCCCTCACCAAGCCCCACTTGCATGCCTAGCACATTCATTCTTTAATTCCTAACTTTATGACTGCATTTAGGTTCACATCCAGCTAACTTCTCTCTTGCTCAGCGTCTGACGTGTCATTGTTCAGCACTCCAAGATGCTAGCCAAACAAAGGGTGTAAAATAAATACCAAGTTGTTGTGAAAGCACTCTAAAATATTTTCCTACATAAAGCTACATAATTAGGTATTGCTATTGATGTTGTGCGTTGGTTCATGAGGCATTGTAAAGAGAGATCTCTCTCCTACAATGCTAATATTGCTTTCGGAACAGTATTGACATTTACAGAAAATGTCCTAACCAAAAAAGGCAGTGCATTCTTTTCTCAGGCGTTTGAAGTTTAAAGGACTGTGATGTATTTCGACCAATGTAAGTCTTCACTGAAACACTGGTTGCTGTTTTCAATCAGCCTCTCAGTGCATTGTGCATGTTCTTACCAAACTCTTTTGTTCTAGGTCAGTTGAAAATTCATGTTGATATCTTTCTATTCAGTCTTAATTTACCAGATGAATACTCATCCTGTACTCTACAGGGCGCAGATGTGTGCATCAATTCTTCAGACCTGTGAATTAATTCAAGTGTTTTCTCTGAAAATGAAATAAATTACCATGAGAGGTTACTATCTCAGCAACACTATTACGAAGTGGCTATTGAAACAAAGGTATTCAGAATGCTGCCCGCATGCTCAGGCAGTATGATGGCAATATAATCAATCATCGTGCGTACTTTGGGAAGAATCCTATTTCAAGAAATGCTGTGTGAATTGAAAGCTTTTCTATTGGAAACTACTTTGGATCAGCACACTCTCTTTTCACTACTGGACTTGAATTTGAATGAACCCGTATTTGATTAACCCTAATGATAGCTGAAAGAAACCAAAGCAACGTTTGCACATTCAATCCAGGATAATATAATATTGTCCCTTTGTCACCATAGGTTTCCATTTTTTAATGGTCAGAATTGATTTAATTTTCGAGGATACCTATCCTACCATCTTCCCATTACAGTAGCAGGATTATACATCCCTGATTTCTGCACACAGTCCCTGGGTGAGGTATTGTGTGCCTGGGACCAAATTTACCACATAGAAACCCAGTTATTAGTCGAGTGGCAGGATTGCTTTTCCGAAGATAATAATCCCATATAAAAAATATAAACAACAACAACTTGGATTTATATAACGTCCTCCATACCAGACGGCATCCCACAGCGCTTCCCAATAATGGATCCCGGGGCTGAACCAGGGGGATGGGGAAGAAGATAATCGAAAGTGCAGTCGAAAAGAAAGTTCCGAGACCTGAAAGTAGGAAGAGAGGGGGCGAGGCGATGTATACATAATAATGTGGTCACTCAATCCTGACTCTTTTTGGGACACTGCGGTGGCTGCTGCAATTGGCTGTTGTGTTTCACCTACAAAATATACACTTTACAGTATTTTCTGTGAAGCACTTTGAGATGGCTCAGAGACATGATAAGGCACTATATCAAATGCAAGGATTATTCCTATGATTATTATTATTTTGACTTCAGTGAGAAACTGAAAAAAAACAGTAACATTGTAAAACAGATAGACCTGACAGCAACAAAATTACATTTGTATAGCGCTGTTCACGCTAGGAGGACATCCCAAGACGCTGGGAGTATCCTTAGAGTCTGGCATGGAGGGCACAATATAATCCAAGTTATCGTTGTTGTTGTGTTCTGGGGTGTCTTAGTATATGCAGAAGCATTCTTTTGGGGTTTACTTTCTCGATCTCATTAAGCTCTATAAGGGTCACTCTGTAATGCGCCCATTTGAGAATAAAAAACCCTAATGTATCTATTTGTTGGACTTTAGTCTTCTCTAACCCTGGGAGAGTTGCTTTCCACTGCAGTGCCACTATATGCAAGCTTGGCGACATGTTCGACCCCCAACATCGGGTCCCTCACCAGCACTGTTTTTTTCCACCTGCGACGTACTGCCCATCTCCGGCAATACTTTGCTCCAAAAGCCGCTGAAACTCTGGTCCATACCTTTGTTCACCTCTCGGCTGGACTATGCAAATGCACTCCTCGCTGGTCTCCCCTCCACCACAATCCATAAAATCCAGCTCATTCAGAACTCTGCCGCCTGTGATCTCACCCACACCAAACTTCGCTCCCCAATTACCCCAGTCCTTGTCAGACTTCACTGGCTCCCTGTCCCGGAGAGGATCGATTTCAAGATCCACACGCTTGTTATCAACTCTCTCCACTCCTCTGCACCCCACTACCTCTCTAACCTCCTCTCTCCCCAACACAGCACCAGTTACCTTCGCTCCTCCAGTTCTGGTTTCCTCCTTGTCCCCTGAATCCTCTGCTCCACTTTTGGCGGTCGTGCCTTCAGCCACTATGCCCCGAAGCTCTGGAATTCCCTTCCTCACTCCCTTCATCTCGCCCCCTTTCTTCCTAGTTTAAGGACTCAGCTGAAAACCTTTCTTTTCGACCGCGCCTTTGCTCACCTTTTTCCCCCTCACCCTTACTTGAGCCCGGGATCCGTTATTGTGAAGCGCTCTGAGATGCCGTCCGGCATGGAGAGCACCATATAAATTGAAATTGTTGTTGTTATACTTGTAGCACGTATCATTTCAGTACCACAGAAACCAGCTGAATAAAAAAAATTCTCATTTTTGTATAATAGAAATCTACCTCATTGATCAAGGCACAGATGGTAGATGAAAAAGAAAAATGTCAGCCACAGCCCATGAGACATCAGCAACGGTCAGAGACACAGCTGAAAGCAGGCTTGTTGACAGGTCTTTTTTTCATCAGCCACATGCAGAAACCCATTACTTAGAGTATCCAAACTAGACTCAGAGTTCCATATGCCTTCAACACATGGAAGTTTCCCTGGAAATTGAATGAAATGCACTTTCTCTCTCCCAAAGGGACTCACCCTGCTTACCCAACTCTGGACGATTGACTTGATTCCAACATTCTGTTGCCAAACATGTCACCTTGGAGCTAATTCAGGCTCACAGGACACCAAGGACGCCACTTCCTCCTGCCGCACGGTATAATCAAGTTTCTAAAATCAAATACAAATTCTCTCCCTGGAGGACACACTCTTCCTTTCCAATTACAAAGCATATTAAGTGCAATTTGACAAGAGCCCATGCTTGGGGACCCCAGAGTATGCGTTGAGGTAATGCTGGAATTTAACCAGCTAAAACTGCATAGCTTGCCTTTGAAAACACTGTCTGGTAAGCTTCTCATTACTTGTCTAACTGGGACCACACTACCCATTAGGGGTTTGACTGGCAGGATTAAAGGAGCCAAGTGGGAAGAATCTTTACCCCTAGTAACTTGTCTGTCCCTCCATGTCCTGCCAAAGAGCCAGGCTTGCTGGGTTCTCATTAGCGGAGCCATGGAATACTGTGAACCTGCCTGTCTCAGGAGCCAGACTGTCGAGATCACCACATAAGGTTGACCTGCTTCCGATGTTCCATGGCCAATTACATCACCTTGGAGCCAAATCAGTTCCACGGGGACTTAATAATAAGCCTTGCATTTAATACAGCACATATTACATCATCTAGACATCTCAAAGTGCTTCACAGAATATACTGTAAAGTAAATTGACTGTATATTTGTGGGCAAAACGAGGCAGCCAAATGTGCACAGCGGTGTCCCACAAATAGTCGTGGATTGAGATGATCAATTTATTATTGTTTTCTGGGGGGATTATTATCAGGTATGTGGAGTAAGGAAACTTGCCCAAGTTTTTGCCCTACCTGGAATTGAACCCAGGTTTCTCGCTTGCAAGGTGAATGTTCTAATGTTCTAATCACTGATCTATAGGACATACCTCCCTCCCCAGAATAATACTCACTACTTGACAGAAATGAGGTAAGGATGTCCAGAAAATGTAGGTGACATCTGCTGCTGTGTTGATGATGCAATGATAAATCATAGCTCATTGTTAGCGTAATGATGTAATCAAAGCTTCTAAGCTTCTAATGAGCAAACCTGGAATTGCAGAATAATCACAAGACATCTTGGCCTGCTGTTTATCTGACAATTCACTTCCACAAGCTGGTAATGATAATACAAGCATAACTGAAATGACATAAACTATAAAAAATTCCATTAGTAAATCCCTGGATGCTAAGTAAATGTTAAAGTTCATTTAGGTTAAGTGACAGATTGCAAGCCCATTTGAATAGATGAAGTTTATTCATTGTTTACAAGCATCAAATATTAAATTAAGTTGGATTATGAAATCAAAATAATTTGTCATTTTGAGGCAGATTCAAATTGCTGGGCTGAATATTTAGTTTAATACTGTATTACAGAATGCATCTTGGGGTCGAAATGTCTGACTACAATGACTAAAACCAAATCGAGTTGAGGCCAGGATGATGGAAACTTTTAAAAATAACATGATGCTGTGACGGGAGAATGGTAGGAAGGTAATAATAATAAACCTTAGATTCGTTATAGCGCCTTATCACCATCAAAAAACACTTTACAGAATACACTGTAAAGAAACTTATTTTGTGGGTGATTGTGGCACCCCACAGCAATTGCATACAGCTCTATCCCACAAACAGCTGTACAGTGAGTGACAAATTTTGTTTGGTGGATTGGCCAGGACACAGAGAGAAACTCTCTTCGCTTTTTGAATAGTCCCATGGGATCTTTAATGTGCCTAGGAACAATCTTGGTTTAAAGTCTCATTTAGCCAATTGTAAATAATAATAATCATCCTTGCATTTGATATAATGCACAGAGAGAGATCAATGAACCAAGTGTAAGATTATACAGAAATAGACATAAAAAGGGAAGCTCCCTTCTCTTTCCGAATAGTCCTTTGGGATCTTTAACTTTCACCTGAGTAGGCAGCCGAGACCTCGGTTTAATGTTCCAATGTTTAATGAAGGACGGTATCCCGATACCGCAACACAGCCCAGTACTGCATTGGAGTGCCATCTTAGCCGATAGGGGCTCCAAGTTCCGACATGGATCCTTCTGACTCAAAGGCAAAAGTGAGCCAGGCTGATATCTAACAACTTTAAAGGCTGGATATATTTTGTTTCCTCCATACAGTAAATTCATCTCACGGTGCTACAATAAAACGATTTCTCATTATTGAGTCGCTTTGTTGCGCGAAAGATAGAAGAAACTGCTGCTCCTGCTGAAATACAGAAGATGTCTCCAGTTTGGAGATGTGACAAGGCTATTGGAAACATTCTTCATGCATTGTCTGCATTGTATCTGGCTAGATTCTTGTATCCTTTCTTTGTTCGCATTTAAAGAGCAGAAAAATGGATTGAAGGGATGGCATTAACTTGTCCATTTCTGTCCACGTTCTTCCTTTGAAACAGTTTGCAGTTGTCAGTGAAAGAAAGGTTTGCTCCTTGAAATGAACTGAATGGAGCCTGTCAGTGACAAAAATATATATTTTTCTATCATTCCGCAGGCAAGTACTCTCCCCAAATTATCCTTACATAAAGCACCCAGAGTTCAGCCCGTTATAAGCATGGTCATTAAAATATAATGTCATTAACACCACTTTCAACACGATTTCAACATTGTCAAAATGCCCAAACTCTAATAGGTAGATTGGTCTTAGCTGGACCAGCAGTGGAAAGTTTCCAGGTGGTGTTATCAATGATTACCTATGGGGTTTTAGCTGGTTAGACTCCAGCAGTACCCTAATGCACTCTCTGAGGTCCACAATCCTTGATACTTGTCAACATGTGCTTGATACTCTTTGGAACTAGGTAAGCAGGATACAACCATCTGGGATGGGAGTGTGCATTCCATTCCAAATACGGACATTTAATGTGTAGGGGGTATGCATGGAGCATCAGTCTGCATGGATACTCCGAAGCAGGGATAGCCAACATGTGGCCCATGGGCTGCCCTCATGACTATTCTACGCATGCGTAATGTGGCCCACGTGCAGCCTTAGGCCATAGGTTGGCCATTCCTTCCATAAAGCACAGTGATACATTTCCAGATAGATACCACTTGGCTGGCCAAAAGAAAATTTGGACCTACTTGTATCTTTTCAAACAAGGGTTTGCAGTCTCAGATTTTTTTTTACTGGGTGGTAACTACCTTCCCCAATAAAATGCAGCTGAGATCAGGAATTCCGCAGTGTGAAGGTTGGGAAATAAAAAAAAACAGTGCTTTGGCTGTCTGTTACAGCTACAGCTTGAAGCAAGTGGGCATTGCCCTAATGTTTTTCAAAAAGATCGATACCTGAAGGTGCTGGAACTACCTTAATACAACAGATACATCAAAGCACACCTCTGCTTCAGAGGTGACGGTTTCAAGCCCCACATCGAAACTTTGGGGGTCACAGTCTGGGATGACTCTCCAGCTTAAAACAACAACAACGTTACATTTATAGAGCGCCTTTCATGTTAGGAGGACATCTCAAGGTGCTGAACAGGCAGGTCAGAACCCATGCAAGGGAGAGGGGCAGGGTAGGGGGGAGGGTGGGAGAGAGTTAGATGGGGAGTGAGAGAGTTGAGAAGCCAACAAAAGGCACAATCAAAGAGGAGGGTCCTGAGACCGACCTTGAAGGAGGCAAGGAAGGAAGCGAGGTGAAGGGACTGTGGGATGGATTTCCAGAGTGTGGGGGCAGAGAGGCTAAAAGCCTGTTCGCCAATGGTATGGTGGGTCACGCGGGGGATATTGAGCAGACCAGAGCCTGTTGAATGGAGGGGTGGGACAGCAGGTCAGAGAAATAGGAGGAAGTACTGCTGAATAGGCAGAATGGACTTAGAGATGTTATCCTTTAAGACATTAAACTGAAGTCCAACTTGCCTCTTCAGGTGGAAGTCAAAGATATAATGGCACTGCTCAAAAACAAAAGGGAGTTTCGTCTGGTGCCCTGGTTAACAATCCCACAACAACATCCCACAAAACGTCATTCACTTCATGTTTTTTTGCGCTATTTTGCTGCATGCAAATTGAATGCTGTGTCCACCTACAAGTACAGAATTACTACACTGTATGGAAAACTCTGTGAAACACTTTGAAATGTTTTGACATTTTATGCAACTTAATCAAACACAAGGATTATTTATTCACAAGTAAATTCATCTGCCATAGATCAATATAAATTTACAGCTTGGAAGAAGGCAATTCAATCCACCGTATCTGTGCTTTCTTTTAAACAACAATCCTTCCGGACTGGAAGGCATCATCTGCCTTCTGCCCCCAACCTCTGGAACTCCATCCCGAAGTCCCTCTGCCTTGCCTCCTCCCTAGCCTCCTTCAAGTCTCGCCTCAAGACTGCATGTATCAGACACCTGGCTGACCAAAGAAAAGAGGCAAGGATGCTGCAAATTGATGTCAAGGATAACCTGGTTGAGAAAAGGTTGCATATAGATCAGAGTACTGTCTTAACTTTGAGTTACGTCTACGTGGTTCAGGTCCCTGCTCCTGTAACAGAGTCAGGGAGAAGAGAAGTGACAACTGCAGCAGAGTATTAGAAATTGAATGACTTATTTTACCACACTCATCAACAATGCGCTAATTTTTAATGATGATAATTAGTTCCAATCCACAGTCTGCCAATCACAGGCTGCCATTGTGGCAGCTCCAGGCTCAACCACTGGAACATTTTTGGGAGAGGGCAAAAACAGTGTCAAATCTGTGGCAGGTGGCCCCTCTTTACTTAATGACTGGCTTCATTTGTCCACTGTTATCAGAAAGGATTAACCCTTCTCATGTCATAATTTTGGCTTCTGCAGGTGGAGTCCTGGAGAAAGATCAAAGCCATGATCCAAACACCATTGTTATCCGAGTCTATTGATTCTTTAACCACTTGGTAATAATGACTCTGCAAGTGCTGATCATCAACCATTACACACATCTCCTGAAATTCAAATAAACACCACAAAAGTTTACAGACTTGGGCCACTGCACTCTAGAAAAACAAGTGCAAGCAGAGTAACACAAGATGGGAGATGAAGGAAGAAATACATATGGATTCTAAAGTTGCAGCTATTAGCTTATTGCAATTACTGTAGATGATAATGAAATTGACTACTTTTTTTAAAAGAAATATAAAATGCTAGGAAGCTTTGATGTTTTCTGAATTGTACTCTGAAGTATTGTTGTAGGTAGCACACAAAGGAAAGAACATGCATGGATTAAGAGCACTTGGAAATGCAAAATAAGCGATGGAAAGCACTTCTTTCCAAACATCAATCGACCATAGACCTGGACTGAAGGCTGCAAGGATGCTAATGTTTGCTATTAATTTATTATAATGAAGCATTGAGTGTTTATGTAAGTATTGTGCATTGGACTTATGTGCTTTTAGCTGTGTACTTTAATGCCCTTCACTTCACGCCATTGCTGTTTTCAGAATTTGTGTTTTTGCCTCTGTCTAGTACTAGTCAGAGTTTCACCTCTACTGTCTTGGTACAAGTTTTGTTGTTAATAGAACATAACCAGAGGATTGTGACCTGAGATCCAAAATGGGCAATAGATATCTGTTATCTCTCATAAATTCTGCAACAAGTGTACGAGTCAATTAGCCCAACTAGTTACAAAACTCCATCAGCGCACACTCACCAAGCAGACAATAAGACCCAAATTTAGGGTATTTATTCAGTATGAATACTTTTAGGAGCCATCAACACTGACCCACTTTCTATTGATTCACTTTGTGTGATTGTTCAAAGTTTCACTGGTACCCACCGGGCTATTTGGCAGATGGATCCCATACTGCGGCCTGGCACTAATAGTAGCAACCGTTTTGTGGATAGTTGTAAAAAAGACGATGAAACCAAATGTTATACTTGCCTCTGATTTTGGTAGACAGGCCAGATGATGAATTCTGGAGAATATGCAGCCTTTTTAGGCTGAATTCAATGCTAGTTTGTTGTGTGATGTTATTCTGTGATTTGTAACTCAATAAATCTGCAACTGTTTATGTCCTATAACTGACATAGCCCTATAACTAGAAATAATAATACTACTTGACTTATCAATACTACTTGATATAACGCCTTATCATGTCTTCAATACATCTCAAAGTGATTTACAGAATATATTGTACAACAACAACAACTTTGATTTATATAGCGCCCTCCACGCTGGACGGCGTCTCAGAGCGCTTTACAATAGTGGATCCTGGGACCGACCCAAGGGCAGGGGCAGAGAGGTGACCAAAAGTGCTGTCGAAAAGAAAGGTCTTCTTTAAGAGCACCTGAAACTGGGAAGAGAGGGGGCAAGGCGAATGGAGTGAGGAAGGGAGTTCCAGAGCCTCGGGGCATAATGGCTGAAGGCATGGTCGCTGAGGGTGGAGCGGAGGACTCGGGGGACATGGAGGAGGCCAGACACAGAGGAGCGAAGGCAGCGAGTGCTGGTTTGGGGGGAGAGGAGATCAGAGAGATAGGGAGGTGCAGAGGAGTGGAGGGATTTGAAAACAAAGGTGAGAATCTTGAAGTCGATCCTCTCTGGGATAGGGAGCCAGTGAAATCTGGCAAGGACTGGGGTAATGGGGGAGCGAAGCTTGGAGCGGGTGAGTATGTGGGTGGCAGAGTTTGGGATTAGCTGGATTTGGGGGATTGTGGTGGCGGGGAGACCGGAGAGGAGGGCGTTGCAATAGTCCAGCTGAGAGGTGACAAAGGCATGGACCAAGGTTTCAGCGGCTTTTGGAGTGAGATATTGCCGGAGACGGGCGATCCATCGGAGGTGGTAGAAGGCAGTGCTGGTAACGGACGTATGTGGGGAGGAAGGACAGTTGGGGGTCGAACCTGATGCCGAGGTTGCACACAGGTTCGGAGAGTTTTAGGGGCAGGCCGGGAAGGTGGAGGAGGTGAGAGCCTAGGATTTGAGGGATCTAGGGAGGGTTTTTTAAGGAGGGGGTGATGGCAGCAGTTTTGAGGGGGTCAGGGACTGATCCGGTGGAGATGGACTAGTTGATATCAGCCATCAGTGGGCAGAGGAGGCAGAGCTGGGTGAGCAGTAGGTTAGTGGGGATAGGGTCGAGGCAGCAGGTTGTTGGCCTCATAGAGGTGAGAGTGCATGAGAGGGAGGAAGGAGAGACGGGGGAGAAGGAGTGTAGGAAGGGGGTCGAGGTAGGAGTTGAAGATGGGGGGGGGTGAGGGGAATGGGGTGGGGGTGGTAGTGGGTGACGAGAGGCTGGAGGATGAGGCTGCCTGGTGGATATTGTGAAACTTGGAAGAAAAGAAGTCCATGACCTCCTCGCACTTCGCATTTGAAGTGAAGATTGAGGAGGCCTGAGGGGGTGCGCGGAGGAGGTGGTGGGTGGTGGAAAAGAGGACTTTGGGGTTGTTGTTTGCCTCCAGGATGATGTTGGAATAGTAAGCCGTTTCTGCTTGACACAAAGAATGGCAGTAGCTGTAGAGATGCTCAAGCCACAGTTGGTGGTGAACTGTGAGGCCGGTTTTCTGCTACCTGCACTCGAGCAGCTGGGTCTGGCATTTGAGGGTGCGGAGATGAGTGTTGTATCAGGGGGGAGTGGGTGGGGTTGGAAATAGACCTGGATTTCAGGGGGACGAGAGAATTGAAGGTGGAGGAGAGGTGATCATGGAGCAGCTGGACAGCTGCTTCAGGATCGCTGTGGGTGGAAGACCAGAGAGGTAGGAGGTCAGAGGATGTGAGGACATCTGTGAGGGTCTCAAGGGGGAGACTTTTCCATTGACGGAAAGTATGATTGAGGGCTAGGTGGAGAGGAGAGGATGGAAGAGGAGAAGGAGACAAGATGGTGGTCCGAGATGGCCTTGTCTGAGATGCTGAGGTCGGAAATGTCAAGGCCATGGGTGATAATGAGGTCACGGTTGTGGGTCGGAGAGTCAATGTGGAGGGTGAGGTTTAGGGAGGAGAGGAGGGCAGTGAAATCGGAAGAGGTGGTGCAGGAGGAGTTTAAGTGGAGGTTGAAGTCACCCATGATGAGCAGGTGTTCAGAGCTGAGGGACAGGGAGGAGAGGAGAGTGGAGATATTGGAAATGAAAGAACCAGGGGGCTATTGTAAAGTGGCTCCATATTTTGCTGGCTAAACGCAGCAGCTAATTGTGCACAGCAAATACCCTGTATCTAGATGTGGCCTGTAACTATAGACGTGGCCTGAAACTGCCCAATACTCTCTAAAATTAGTTAAACAGGATCCCTTTAGAGAGAGGATGTGATTTCCATTCAAGGCAATGGAAACTTCCCAAATGAAGTTTCCATGCATACATGGAGCTCTCAGTCTGGTTTGGATATTCTTAAGCATGGTGATCTTTCCTACATGTGTCAGACACCTGGCCGTGTGAAAATTGTTTGTTTGCACAGTTAGTTTAACAATTCGCTGAGAGGCAGTTCATTGTTGGAGTGCAGTGCAATGCATGTATGGTTATTGCATTAAATAGAATGAATTCAGTGTTTGGTTATGAGTAGTCAGGATTAGAGCCGAGTTGTCCACCACAGAGGGACAAACAACAAAAAATTGCATTTATACAGCGCCTTTCATAGGAAAGATATCTCAAAGCTCCTATAGTGAGAGTAACTGAGCCCATATATTTCACACCCACAAAATACTATTTCTCCTCCAGTTATATAAACAAAGATTATATATCCCTAAATGTATAAAGTGTCTTGAAGTGATTTACATTCAAATCAAGACCTGTTTAAGAGCAGAAAGAGAACATCTTATTAGGATCCGTGTTTATTTTCATTGATCTTCAATTACTATTGAAAGTTATTATTTGGGGAGCAAAGCCAACAATTGAAGGTAAAAATCTCTATGTTGAAGAATGTATCAGTTTCCACAAAGCATGCTTTAGGTATCAGCTCTCCTTTTCTCAGCCATCTGGCCATACAATAAATTTGATGGAAAATAATGAAGGCCATTTCGTGCCTTCAATATAAATATGTATTTCATAACAAGAGTTATTGAAGACCTTTCGTTTTGAGCCAGTGCTGCTGGGAGAGCTCTTAATAAAGCAGTACTCAAGAAGGGAAGGTAAAGTACTGATTTTATGAGAGAATTGTGCCACACATGTCAATGTAGCAACAGCAAAGACATACCCTCTAGCAGCCTGTCTGATCACTTGGTAACGCTGGCCTCAAGAGTTTCAATAACACTTCAACTTTTATTCAAGTACAGCAACTGTGAAGAGAAGGAAACGGAATCCATTGCAGGTGGACCACTTGGAAAGAAAATCAGACAGTATCTTTCCTCATAGTTAAGAATAAGAATAATCCTTACATTCAATACAGCACATTGTTGAAACATCTTAAAGCATTTCACAGGATTTTTTACTGACCTGTCGTGACTGTATATTTGTAGGCAAACACAGCAGCCAATTTGCAGACAGACTTGAAGTGAATAATCAATTTTATGTTAACACTGCACCTATTTTCTCCTACCAGTTAATTTACCACACAATCTATTTATGTTCACTGTTTATGGCAGTACAACATTGTTTCATTACCACTAGTATATCTTTGATAATGTTCAGTTATTAAAAAAATAGAAAAACAAAGTGTACATCTGTCCAGTTACAAAATAAAGAAAAATCCTACACCACATTACTCCTCATAACTCTCATTCACTAATTAGTAATCCAACTTCCTCTTGAATTTACTGACACAATATGACTCCCTCTCTTCCCTGAAGAGTCCATTCCACATATTCTCGGTCGAAAGTAATTTTCCCTGTTTGAACCTTTGATTCTGTGCCCTCTTGTTGAATAGTTTGTAGCCAAGCTGAGACTGTTAAACATTTTATTTCACTTCTGATTTTCCTTTTAAACACTTAACCCCAACAGCTTGTATTCAATAGTGCCTTTCACGTAGGATGAATGCCTGCAGCACTTCACAGAAATGAGAGAGATCACCGAGCAGAGAAGACGGAAAAGAGGGCGGTACAAATGGTATGGTCAAAAAGGTACATTAAATGGGTTTTGATGTCAGAAGGAGCAAGGTGAGAAGGAGCTTCAGAGAGCATGTCTGAAGGCTCGGTCATTGATTATGTAGAGTGGAGGGAATAAGGTATATATAGTAGACTAGCTGTAAGATACATGTAGAGAATGATGAGATGAAGAAATATATGTGTGTCACATGATGAGAATTTGGGTACAGAGTTAGCGATGGGGTTGAGGCTGTATGCAGATTGGTTTGGTATAGGATACAATATGACCTGCAGATATTTAGATGAGTTGCAGTTTGTGTACAATGGAGCGAGGTAGGCTGATGAAAAGAGCATTGGAAAAGTTGAAACTCGAAGTGTCGGAGAAATGGAGATGAGGATTTCAGAGGCAGGATTTTAAACATTAACACAGTAGACTGAAGCAACCAGCTACAATTCCTTCACACACTTTCTCCATTCCATTTCTGAACCAATTGACTGGAATGACCTAGGGAGATTGACAGTTAAAGCCATAGGCAAGAAGATACTGGCAAGAACCAAATTATGTTGACTTCATAAAACAGAATCATAGAATTTTTTTAACAAAAAAGGAGTCCACTTTAGCCCATGTGCTGGTACCAGGTCTTTGAATGAGCTATCCAATTTATACTCCATTCTTTCTCCATAGCCTTGCAATTTTTTTGTTTCCAGTTTGGTGATGTTCAGCTGAAAGAAGTCAAAGTTTGTCAAGAATTAAATTGAAATCTGGCGCCGAATAGTTTACTTTTGCGTTTCACCCACAAGTATACAGTGAATTCACTTTACAGTATATTCTGTGAATTGCTAGAAGACGTGAAAAGCGCTATATCAAATGCAAGAATTATTATTATTATTTCTTTGTATTTGGAATTGCTTGTAGACATAATAACATAGAGCTGAGTGTTATCTGCAGGCATGTGGAAACTGGCCTCAAACCTGCAGGATCAGAGGGGGCAGGGACAGGATCAGGATCAGTCCCTGGCCCCTTCAACTCTGCTGCCATCACCCCACTCCTCAAAAAAACTTCCCTAGATCCTTCAAACCCTAACCACTAGCACTATTTCAAACCTGCCCTTCCTTGCCAATGCACTCAAAAGCATAGTTGCCAACCAACTCCGTCCCCACCTCTCCTCCTTTTTGAATCCCTCCAGTCCGAACCCCTTCTATCCTGCCCACAGTACAGAGACTGCGCTTGTGAAAGTCACAAACAATGTCCTCTCTATCTATGACCTGGGTTCCCTGTCCACTGCATTCGACACAGTCAACCATGCCATCCTCCTCCACCACCTATCCTCCATCATCCACCTCAGTGGGACCGCAATTGCGTGGTTCGAGTCCTACCTCACAAACCGCCAGCAGTACATCTCCACAAACGGCTTTTCCTCCAGATCTCACCCGGTTACTTTCGGGGTACCACAAGGATCCATTCGGCCCCCTCCTCTTCCTCATCTAAAGGCTCCCTCTTGGGGATGTCATCCGTAGACATGTGGTACACTTCGACATGTATGCGGATGACACCCAACTCTATTTCTCCACCTCACTTTGCGACCCCCAGTCCCCTGATGTTCTGTCAGCCTGTTTGTCAGACATCAGGAGCTGGATGAGCGTGAACTTCCTGCAGCTGAATGTTGACATACTCTTTCGCTCTAGTCAACGTCTTCAATTGCACAGCTGTCACCTCTTCTACCTTCTCGGCCTGCCCCTAAAACTCTCCGAACCCGTGCGCAACCTAGGCATCAGGTTTGACCCCCAACTATCCTTCCTCCCCCACATCCGGTCCCTCACCAGCACCGCTTTTTTCCATCTACAACGAATCGCCCGTCTCCGGCAATATCTAACCCCCAAAACCGCTGAAACCCTGGTCCATGCCTTTGTCACCTCTCAGCTGGACTATTCCAATGCCCTCCTCACCAGTCTCCCCTCCCCTGCCCGCATTCTCACCCACACCAAACTTTGCTCCCCCATTACCCCAGTCCTTGCCAGACTTCACTGGCTCCCTATCCCAGAGAGGATCAATTTCAAGATCCTCACCCTTGTTTTCAAATCTCTCCACTCCTCTGCCCGCTCCGACCTCCTCTCTCCTCAAACTAGCATCTGTAGCCTTCGCTCCACCGGGTCTGGCCTCCTCCGTGTCCCCCGAATCCTCTTTTCCATGATCAGCGGCTATGCCTTCGGCCCCTATGCCCCGAGGCTTTGGAACTCCCTTCCTCACTCCCTTCACCTCGCCCTCTTTCTTCCTAGTTTCAGGTCCCAGCTAAAGACCTTTCTCTTCAACCATGCCTTTGGTCACCTTTCTATCCCTGGCTCGATCCCTGGATCTATTGTTGTGAAGCGCTCTGAGGTGCTGTCCGGCATAGAGGGCACTATATAAATCGTAGTTGTTCTTGTTTTTATTGTTAGAAAAGATTGAAGTCAGAGGCCTGAGGTATATTGTCAGTGACCATGATGGGATCAGAAGAGAAGCCACTAGAGGATGGAACAAATTTGAGGGTAACAAGAAACCACAGTGTCACATATGTCTTCGATATATAGAAGTTATGTTATCAGGAATCCAAAATTAAAACCTACAGTTAAGTTTAAAGTAAACTTGAAGCTAATTCAATACAGAAAATCTCATCCATGCATTTATCACATCTGGGTTCTACTACTCAAACTCCGTTTGTCAGCCTTCCCAACTCCTTCCTCCACAAGCTGCAGATCATCCAGAATCCTGCAGCCTGTATCCTTTCCCTATCATCCCATCCTCACCCAGCTCCACTGGCCTTTCCTTGGCCTTTTCCTGTATCCTTTTATAGTATCTCACCAGTTATCTTCTCAGATCCTTCTAATATTTGGAAGATCTCAATCACATCTCCTCTTAACCTCCTCTGTTCCAGAAAATCATAAAAGAACTTCATCCTTGTGCATTTCAGAATATGGTGGGTTCACTTTGAGAGCCTTGGTTCACACTCCAGTGAAGATTCCCCCGTCCTGGACAGATTGTTCAGACAAGCAATGTCACAGCAAATTACTCTCATCATTAATTTGACATCTAACTGCACCATTATTGATCAGTGCTGCAAGACACATGAAGGGAAGCTGTACAGTTTTTTTTGTTCTCAGGTAGTGCTACATTATCAGTGATGACGGGATGATCATTCTCGGGTGAGACATTGAGAAAGAACATCTAAATGCTCATACCACTTTTTGAAAAATGATGAAGGCATTTATCTCTGCTTCCTCAGACTTGCCAAACAAGGGGATCCAGTTTGACCTCCAGTTGTCCTTCCTTTCCCATATCCAATCCCTGACTATGACCTCCTTCTTCGAACTCCCCCACATCTGATCGTACCTTACTCCAAATGCAGCTGAAACCCTTGAGCATGTGATTGTCACCTCCCGCTTGTTTCTTGTTCCCTCCACTCAACATGATCAACTATAAAACTACGAGTAATACTATGCAATACTCTGACAGTTAGACTTTAGTGTTACCTGGAAATTCATGCTTTGCTATGCAGTTCTTAATATATTTTTGATATGTTTATATAAAATTATATATGTGGAATCCTGTAGCTCAGTGGTTAGAGCACTCGCTTTACAAGCATGAGAGCTGTGTATGAATCCAGGCAGGTCAGGGCGAAACCTTGGGTAAGTTTTGTTAGTCCACACGCCCAATAATAATCCCTCAAAAAATAATATTTTGGTCATATCAATCTACGACTATTTGTGGGACACTGTTGTGCACAATTGTGCACTGTTGTGCACCATGTTTCAATTCACTATATTATATTCTGTGAAGTGCTTTGAGACTTCTAGAAGATGTGAAAAGTGCTATATCAAAAGCAAGAATTATTATTATATTAAAATACTCCTCCTAATGTTATTTGCCATCTGCTGGCTTTCCTCTTATACCATGTGGAAAAGGCTGCCAATTTTGAATACGGATCATGCTCAAAAGGTGAACCTGTCTGTTTTACATGCCGTGGAACTCCAAAATTCTATGTGTTTTACTAAACAAGAATACTTGATTCTGTAGGTTTAGTGTTGAAATTTACTATAATGTGCTGCTATTGCACCAGCAGAGGACCCTCTAGTCTTACATTTTCCTATGATGTCTGCTGTGCCGATGTAAGCATATAAATCGGTTGTGCTAAATAGCTTATTTCATGTTGCCAGTGTTTCAACCGTTTTATATGGAGCTATTGTGTTTTTTGTTACCCGTTAAACAATGCCTATTTTCTTCTTCAATGTAAAGATGCCTCAACAGAAATGTTCCTGAACAACAATAGTGTATAGGCCAGGAGTGTGCTGGGTCTGTGCTATTGTTATCTGGTCCTAACCTAACTAGGGTTATGGAGGGGAAAACCAAGACAGGATTCTTGCTACTGAACCTCTCTTGTGATCTTGCTTTATGTGGGACTTTTGGATCTCTATTCATTTTTCGTTAACATTTGTCAACCTCATTGATTGAGCGATTATTTCACCTTTTGTTTCTTGGAAATAATTGAATGTAATTTTGATGATTATATGACAGGAACATGTAAAGCCAGGTCTCATTGTCTACTATTTGTCAGGTGTGCAGAGTGGAGAGGTATGCAAAAGTAAACTGGTTTAAATCCAGTTGAAATTAAGAAGTGATCAGAAATACTGACTAGATTCATAACTAGATTAGATTTTATCTGCGTTTGTCACACTATCATAAGAGCATAAAAGAGTTACATTTGCTTTCATTGTTCCATAAAGGAAATTTGGTCAACCAGATAGCTGAAACCTGCAAGAACACATCACCGCATTCAAGAGTCTGAGTTCCACTTTAAAATATAACTATGCTACCTACACATAGAAATTTCCATGTTTGGAATGTATCGTGTGCTCTCTCCCCAGAAGGACATAGTCTGTTTTACCTAATTCAAGAAAATATTAAGTAGGAGGTTGCCGAGAGGTTTGGGGAGCCCAGAATGTGTGTGGGAGTGCTGCTGAAGACTGCCACTAAAAACTGACTAAAACCACACCACTTGCCATTGTGAATTCCACACTAATTTTGAGACAAAATACAATATGCAATATCCTTGAATTCTTTTATATAGTTTATTTCTACTCCAGATGACTGAATTTTCACCTTTGTTCTTCATTTAAGGTTCTTAATAGGGTCCAGCGATATATCAATATATCGGTTATATCTGATATAATTTTCATATCGATATGTCGATATAGGCATTCGAAAAAATTGGAATGCGCGCACACTGAACTATAAGACCCAGAATGCTCATCTCTATTCACAATGCACAGACCGATGTGCAAGCCGCCATATTATATTCATAGTCCTCGAATAGATTATACAGGTATCTCTGTATATTGGAATATATTGGAATACTCTGTATACAGCGGGGGGGGGGGAGAGAGAGATGGCGGGGTGGGGGGTAGAGAGAGACAGCAGGGTGGGTGGAAGAGAGAGTCAGCAGGGGGGGGAAGAGAGAGAGAGACGGCGGTTGGGGGGGAGAGAGAGAGACGGCGGGGGGGCCGGAGAGAAAGAGACGGCGGGGTGGCGGGGAGAGAGAGAGAGAGAGACAGCGGGGGGCGGGAGAGAGAGAGAGAGAGACGGTGGGGGAGTGGAGAGAGAGAGACGACGGGGGGGGAGAGAGAGAGACGGTGGTGGGGGGGGAGAGAGACGGCGGGGGTGGGGAGACTGGGGGATGTGATAATATACAGAGAGATAGATAGATAGATAGATAGATAGATAGATAGATAGATAGACAGACAGACAGACAGACAGACAGACAGACAGACAGACAGACAGACAGACAGACAGACAGACAGACAGACAGACAGACAGACAGACAGACAGACAGACAGACAGACAGACAGACAGACAGACAGACAGACAGACAGACAGACAGACAGACAGACAGACAGACAGACAGACAGACAGACAGACAGATAGACAGATAGACAGATAGACAGATAGACAGATAGACAGATAGACAGAGAGAGAGAGATGGGGGGCGGTGTGAGAGAGGAGAGAGACACAGAGACACAGACAGAAAAACACAGAGATGGAGAGAGTGAGTGTGAGAGACACAGAGAGAGATATTTACCTCCCGAGGAGATAGGCCCCGAATGCGCACGCACCTCCGAATGCACGCACACCTCCGAAAGCGCGCGCGCCTCGCATGCGCAGTACGAAAACCCCGAAAATATCAATATATTGGTATATCTCGATATGAGCCCATCGATATATCTAAATCGGAAAATTTCCATATCAACGGGCCCTAGTTCTTAATATCCATGATCACACAATACAATAATATTAATAATCTTTGCATTCGATATAGCACTTTTCACATCTTCTAGATGTCTCAAAGCGCTTCACAGAATATGAACTGACTGTGTATTTGTGGGTGAAACACAGCAGCTAATATATAATAAATTTCCACATTAGGATAATGAGAGTATTGTTTTTTCTCGCAGTTCTTAAAACAGCAAACATAATTTCCACCTCCACCATACTACCTATAAACATTAACCTCAAATGAGTTCATGATAGAGTGGTGACCACCAAGCAGGATTGGTGGTCATTCACAGTGCGATTTCTATCTGTATGCAATTATTGTTCATAGGAATCCATGGTGGTAAAGAAGAGTGAAATGAAAAGGTTTGGGAGTTATCTTCTCTTCGATGGAAATTTACTGAACATAGCGTGGGAGATTCCCAATGGGAATAAATTCTGGAATACTCTTGTTATTTTCCACTAGGCCTCACCATAGATAAGACAGTTGCTTAGCAATTGTTCAGTTTACAAACTTTGTAGAATGCCTGCTTCTCGCACAAGGAAACTGATCCTTTATTGAAGATTCTGGGTCATTTATTTTAAGGGATCACTGAAGGCTGAATCAATAAACTACAGAAAATTTCACAGGAGCTCAAACAATGGTTGGATTAACTTTTGAAGTGTGTTTGACTCTTAGCTATTTTTCAAACTCCCACATTTGTTCCATTACCCTTTTCACCTATCTCCAAATCCGCAAAATTTCCCCCTTCCGTCACTGTCTCTCACCACAGGCTACTGAGACACTTATCCACACTTTCATCATGTCCTGGCTTGACTATGCCAATTTCCTGCTCACTGGACTTCCCAACTCTTCCCTCCACAAGTTGCAGATTATTCAGAACTCTGCAACTCGTGTCCTCTCTCACCAGGCTTCATGAACCGATCCTCCATCCTTACCAGGTTCACTGGATCCCCATCCCGCAGAGAATCAAGTAGATAACTCTCGTTCTCACCTTCAAAGCCCTCTATGGTCTTGCTTTCCCCACTTCTGCAACCTCCAACCCAATATCAGCCTGTCAGCTCCCTCCACCCGACCTGCTCCAGGTCCCCTGCATTATCCATCCAATCAATGGCTGTCGGATATTCAGCATCTTTGCCCCAACACTCTGTAAATCTATTCCGCAATCCCTCTGCCTCACCCCCTCTGTTGCCTCTTATTCTTCAACAATGCTTTGGATCTAGTTCGTATTTGCTGGTTGTGCTACTATGATGTCACAGTTAAACATGATTCTCTCCATACCTTAGATCCAGATAGGATCTAGTCTGTAATATGCATAATAGGAAAACAATATATAATATACGTGTGGCCATGTAAGGATTATTATTATCAGTAAATGCATAAAAAAAAGTTTTAGCTTTTATCAGAGACATACTTGCTGATGTGACTGCAGTTGCCAAGTTGCTGGTAATGCTGGGTGTGTATTGACAGCTGAGAAAATGTTTTGCAAATACCTTTGACTGATGACACGCCCCTTTACAACCAGGTTTGTTCTCCTTGTCTATAATTTAACTCGTCCCAAAAACACCGAATAGGACTTGGTGAATTGTGTCATGTTTGGAAGGAGCAGGAATATGTTTTCATCGAATAAATTCCTTTTAAGTTGTAAATCAGTAGAGAGCAGCCTGGCTTAGTGAAGATGCCACAAGACCTTATGAATCTTTGCTCTATTGCTGTCTCACGTCTCCTTGAAAAGCTGCACCTCCCATTCTCCTGCATTAGGTAAGCACTTAGATTCTTACAGCTGCACAGATGAAAGTTTTTTTTTAATCACTCTAAAATGTATGAAAAATTAAGTTATTGTTTATGTACTAAGATAGTGAGATGCATTTCATTTTAGAAAGGATTGTTTTTTGTTATTGAATCCTATAACAACACCAATTTACATTTACATAGCACCCTTCGGTGTCTCGCTAAACAGAAGGTACAGCTTGACGCCAAGCCAGGGGGAGGGAGACGGTGATCGTAAGCACAGTCAAATAGGAAAGTTTTAATGCATGATCTAAAAGAGGTCAAAGAGGAGGCAAGGGGGAGGGAATGAGATTTCCAAAGTGTTAGGGCATGGTGGCTAAAAGCACAGCCACTGATGGTGGAGCAGTAAGGATGAAAGGCGAGCAGGAGGGCGGAGCCAGTTGAGCAGTGCCAACAGGTGGTAGAGTGGAGAGAAGGAAGGTCAGAGAGGTTGGGAGGTGCCAGAGCATTAAAGGACTTGTAGACGAACGTGAGGATCTTGAAGTCGATCCATTCTGTAATAAGGAGCCAGTGAATCTTGTTGAGGTGAGTATGCAGGCAGCGAAGTCCACAATTTGTTGGATTTTGTGGTTGGAAGGCATTGGAATTGTCGAGTCAGGAGGGCACAAAAGCATGGATGAGGGTTTCAGCTTTGTTGGTCGAAGGCGGGAAACGAGGTGAAGGAAGGCGGTCTTGGTCAGGACCAGATGTGGGGTAGGAAGAACTGACGGAGCTTGAAACTGATGCCTAGGTTACGTACAGTTTTAATTATGTCTTACGGAAAGGCTGAGAGTTTGAGGATGTCAGAGCTGCAGGAGAGACATGGCATCTGTCTTGTCAATATTCAGCTTTACACACATGCAATCGTTGATGTCCGACAAACAAGTTGATATAACATTGGAGGATTGGGAGTCGCAGCTGGATGAGGAGAATTAGATTTGTGTGTCGTCCTCAGTCATGTGGAAATTTACTCTGTGTCTGTGGATGACATTACTGAGAAGAAGCACATAGATGAAGAAAAGGAGGGGGTCAGGGATTGAGCTTTGGAATATGCCAAAGGTGATTGCTTGGGGGAGGTTGGAGTTGAATCAGGTGAGTGCAGTCGCACTGAGGTGGATGAGGGTGGAGAATGACGTGATTGACTGTGTGGAATGCAGCGGAGAGTTCCAGGCAGACAAGAAGGTAGAAAGAGTCCTGGTCACAGAGAGAGGACATAATTTGCGACTTTGCCGAGCTCTGTCCCTGTGCTGTGGGCACGGCAGAAACTGGCTTGTGGGGATTTGAGTAGGGAGTGGAGGAACAGATATGAGTGAGCTGAGTTGCAACAACACATTCCTGAAGGTTAGCAATGAAAGATGAGTTGGAAATGGGCTGTTAGCTTGCAAGAATGAACGGTGATTTTTTTTAGGATGGTCTTGATGACAGTAGTTTGGAGAGGAAGTGGGACAAAGCCCGTGAAGAGGGGACGAGTTGAAAGTGTCAGCCAACATAAGACAGGAGGTGACCTGCAGCTGGGTGTGAAGGGAGTCGTGGCAGCAGTTTGTGGGCTTCATATTGGTGATGCTGGTTGAGAGAGAGGAAGGAGAGAAGGGGACAACAAAGGGGTGTTGGGTGGGGGCATGATAGGAGCTGTGGCAGAAGGAGTGGGTGATGGAGAAGGTGGTGATGGGGTGTGGGGATGGGAGTGGGAGTGCTGGGGGACACAGAGGAGGAGGAGGAAGCAGCCAGGTGGAAGTTATCTATCTTGGTCATTCACTTAATTGTTGGCGAGACCTTGCTGTTTGCAACATGGCTGCCCTGGGCACAACAACAACAACAGTTTACATTGCGCTCTTTACCTAGGGTATCATCTAGGAACACCTTACATGTATCAAAGGCTTTACAAAATTTGTTCTCACTACGCTTGATGGCAATTTTAGTAAAACCCCTTCAAGTCCTTTCAATCTTTCAAACGTACTGTTATCAACAACAATAAAACAACTTGCATTTATATAGCACCTTTCATGCAGGATAAAGTCTAGGAAGTGAGATAACCTCAAATGCAAGTACTCTTATTATGAAGAGTTGCTTGCATTTTTAGGGTCAGTTTCTTTATGTGTGGTAAATCAGAATAATGTGACTGTCAGCTACTTTTACAATTAGTGCAATGCTGGTGTTGCTATAAATCTGAGTTAAACAGTATCGCGCTAGAGATCTGCCGCTGAAACCACTTTGACCACGCTGTGAATTTTCATTCATAAAGCTTCAGCATAAACATAACCACTTGATGATTGATTGCACTCTGTCCCCAAATTATCCTGTAAAAGTCCTTTGGTGGTCAAAATATTGATGTTCAAAAGGCTGAAATTGGGTCTTTTTTTTTAATAGCTTCAGCTGATGGCGAGGAGTGAGAAATATAATTCTGACTTCCCTCTTCACTTCACTACTGGAAGTGGTATTGCTTTACATCCTGCAAGCATCGCATTAAATGAGGAACCTTTTTTCTAGCACGATAACATTTCGCCTTTATTTAGTTTGCGTATCATGAGTCAACCTTTGATATGTTGAAAATATTTTCGGTTCTGTTGCTTGAACAGTTTCAAACAGGAATAACAACTCTGCACAAATTGACATAGATTTGGGAACTCTACCATGAAGTAAATAATGGGAAATATGACTCCTCGAAACTTTGTAAGGTATCTTACTAAGGCAGCACAAAAAGACAATTCATACCATTGTTCCAAAGACTGAGTCTCTGTAAGGAGTATTTTGTGGCCTCTACCCTGGCCTTTTCTATTTGTATTCTTCTTTTCCCAATTATTTTTTCTTCCTATTCAATCTTTTCGCTCAGTGTTTTTTTGGGCATTGCCTCCACACTTTAGCTGTCCCATTGGCCTATATTCTATAACAACAACAACAACAACAATTTACATTTATAGAGCGCCTTTCACGTCGGGAGGACGTCCCAAGGCGTTGAACAAGAGGCATGTGACTCGAGCTGGGAGGGGAGTGTTTGGGAAGGGGTGAAACACGAAGGGGAGGTAAAAGAGTTCGGGGTGAAACAAAAGGCACGATCGAAGAGGAAAGTCTTTAAACCGGCCTTGAAAGAGGAAAGGGAAGAGGCGAAACGGAGGGATTGAGGGATGTAAGCATGCACAAGTGTTTCGGCAGCGCGGGGGGTAAGATAGTTGCGGAGCTTGGCAATGTCGTATTTCAGCACTTTGGGACATCCTCCCAACAAGAAAGGCATTCTATAAATGTAATTTTGATTGTTGTATACAATTTTATATAAATATACAGTCAATTCACTTTACAGTATATTCTGTGAAGCACTTTGAGACGTCAATAAGATGTGAAAAACACTATATCAAATGCAAGGATTATTTTTATAATTTTTATTTATTATTGGTGATGATAATAATAATCATTATATTTGATACAGTGTCTTTCTTTTTGGGAGTACATCCAAAAACACTTTGGAAGATTTACTGTAAAGTGTAGTGACTGTTTATCTTGTAGGGAAACCATCTCCACCTCATTTTTGATTATATTATTAATTTTAGGGTACCTTTATCTTGTGATTCAAGTAGATGTATTTCAATTATGCATGGAATCTTTCTCCCAGATGTACTGTGTTATATTCCCCTCCTGATTCACATTACTTCTAAATGTAGAGTTTGTTGCTGGCACAAATTAGCTGCCATATTTGATTGAATAATTACATCAATTTTATTTCTGATCAATAATAGCGATAGACTTATTTTAAATTAAAGGTATGAAGTGGTGTAATATCCATAGACTCTCAGAAAAAAATAGTGGTTTATGTTTTGAATTAAACAAATATATATTTATTTTTATTAAGTTATTACGGATACACTTTTGAACAGTATTGTACTGTACATGAAACATGCTGTATAGAAACCCAGCTAATGTGGATCAGGAGGGGAATATAAGATAATGAAAAACTGTGTCGGCTGTATCTTCACCAACACCACATTCCAGACACACACATCACCCCAATCTTCACCAGGCTCCAATGGCTCCTTGTCTCTGAATGGATCAACTTTTACATACAAGTGATTTCACAATCCAGCACCTTTCTACCTCTTTGATCCCCCCATATCCCACTCTTCTGCCAGGCCCTTTCACTTAGCTCGGAGCACTCTGAGACGCCGTCCAGCATGGAGGCCGCTATATACATCATAGTTGTTGTTGTAGCTAACACAGGCCTATTATTCATCCCCTGACGCCTCCATGCCACCATTGGTGACCAAGCCTTCAGCCACTGTCTCCTAATCTCTAAAATTTCAGACCTCAATTCCTCCGCCTCACCCCTTCTTTATCCACCTTTGTCCCAACCAAAAACCTACCTATTTGACTATAGTCATCTATTCCATTATCGAATATTTATAGTTTAGTGAGTTATGGAGGAGTTCAATGCCAGTAGTACTCCAGTATGCATTCTCAGAGCTCTTGCCAACTAGTGCCTGATTTAGAGGAAACCCAGTTGAGTAAAACTAATTCAAATGAACTGTAACATGAAAGTTAGTAAATACTATCACTTTAAAATAAAATAATATTTCAATCCACGGCTGTTTGTAGGACACTGTTGTGCATAATTGGCTGCCATGTAATTATTATTATTAGTAATTATTATTATTAATATTAACATGATTACTATTAATAATTATTATTACTATTGTTAGAAATGCTGATTGTTGTTGTATATAAATGTAAGTTATTGCAAACATGGGGTAAATTTCCACATATATGCGGACGACACCCATTTGTACCTTTCTGCCTCATCCCTCAACCCCCAGACGATCGATGTTCTGACAGCATGTCTGTCCGACATCGAGTCGTGGACGAGGGACAACTTTTTGCAATTGAACGTGAGTAAGACCGAGGCCCTCCTGATTGGCTCAAGCCAGCGCCTCCGCACATCGGGCGCTGCCAGCCTCAACATCCAAGGCTGCACTCTCCACCTCACAAAGCCAATCAGGAACCTCGGCATCATGTTCGATCAAAAACTTTCCTTCCTCCCCCACATCCGCGCCTTGACCGGCACCGCTTATTTCCACCTGCGCAACATTGCCAGGCTCCGCAACTATCTTACCCCCCGCGCTGCCGAAACACACGTGCACGCATACATCACCTCATCGCTGGACTACGGAAATTCTCTCCTCGTCGGCCTCCCCAGTTCCTCCATTCACAGGCTGCAGGCCATCCAAAACTCTGCAGCCCGTGTACTATCCCGCACCCGCCTCCGCGACCACATAACCCCCACCCTCGCCCGTCTCCACTGGCTCCCCATCCTCCAGAGGATCGAGTTTAAGATCCTCGTCCTCACCTACAAGGCCTTACACGGCCTTGCCCCACCCTATTTAACCAATCTACTCTCCCCCTACACGCCCACCCGGACCCTCCGTTCAACAGGACTTGGCCTGCTCCAAGCCCCCCGCCCGAACTGCCCCACCATCGGAGGCCGGGCATTCAGTTTCTCCGCTCCCACCCTATGGAATGCCATCCCTCAATCCCTACGTTTCGTCTCTTCCCTTTCCTCTTTCAAGGCCGGTTTGAAAACTTTCCTCTTCGATCGTGCCTTTTGTTCCACCCCGAACTCTTTTACCTCCCCTTCGTGTTTCACCCCTTCCCAAACACTCCCCTCCCAGCTCGGGTCACACGCCTCCTGTGCAGCGCCTTGGGACGTCCTCCCGACGTGAAAGGCGCTCTATAAATGTAATTTGTTGTTGTTGTTGTTGTCCACATGATGGTCACCTACAAATACCAAGTCATTACATTTTCTCGAAGAATCCTGTGAAGCACTTTGAGAGGCATCAATGTGTTCCATGGCATATTTGTTCAGACACCATATGCCTTATGATAAGATGCTATATCATATTCAAGGATTATTATTATGTTAATGTAATTGTAGAGTAAGATGAATACATAATGCCACAACACACAATGGTATCAGTCACCATGTCCTGTCCTTAAGAAACTCTCTTCCAAAGTACTGCTCACCCTGCCTTGAAAGACCCTCCTAAACCCTCTTTTAGGAGATTAAATAATTGAAGTGCAATATATTGTACCTCATTCAGTTAATGATTGTGCATGATCTATGAAAGAAAATTTCTGAATGACCCTAATCTCACATTGTACTATACGTACTTCTTCTTTTACCTTGTTAAAATCTAAACACCATTTATACTACAGGCCCATTAGCTGGTAAAATGACATTCATCCAGCAAGATTTCTAGGGAACAATTTTCAGGATATTGGTTCACACCTGGTATTTCTACATTTTACCCCAATATGTCTGGTACTAATAAAATGTAGCAACATCATTTCCAAGAAATTTCAGTAAACGCAACAAGTGCTTCCTTATCCTGTATTTTGAGAAAGGATTGGTATCTGTGTGCAGAATAAATGGAAACATTTTATGCATAACAGGTGTTCACAGGGCTTTGTTTGCCTTTGGCGGTACTGATAAAGTTCTCATTTAAATATTTCCATGTTGGATCCACAATTCTAAATATATATTTCACTGAACTCATAACTTGATCACTATGGAGAGTTGTTATGACAGTAGTCAAACTACTCCCCGGCATTTATAAATTGTCTCTATCAAAAGAGCAGCAGAACTGTTTGAAGTACTTTATATTTGACAACATACAAGTTGGATTTGGAGTAGAAGTTGAGTCAACATAAGGTGATTTAGAAGCTTTTTACAATGTTTTTCTTTCTATTGTGCGCTTTATTAAAAGGTGGCATCTATTGATCTTACACCTGGGAATCTTACAAGAGTAATTTCATTTTCAATATGAAAGTGAGCTTTGTTCCCCTGTTGATTGAGCACTGGATGTGGGACCAGAGCATTAGTGTACAAATTCTGTTGAGTACAATGGCTAAAAAGATTCTCTGAAAATAAGTATTTTGGCAGAATTGCAATAAAAATGTTGGATGGTATAGGAAGGCGGGGAATTATGATGAGAATGAGGGGTTTCAGAGATTGGAAATTGAAGTGTTTAGGCTTTGAAAGGTTGGTGATAAAATGTCTTGCAGTGTAAAACAACAACAACAAAATTCCATCCATAGAGCACCTTTCACAGCAGGAGGACATCCCAAGGCGCTGAACAGTCAGGGGTCAGGAACCGAGCTAGGGGGAGTGGGGGGGAGGTGCAGGGTTCAAATTAGAGAGGGCAGAGAGGTAGGAGGGCGACTGAAGGCTTGGTTAAACAGAAGGGTCTTGAGACCGGTCTTGAAGGAGGCAAGGGAGGGAGCCAGGTGAAGAAATTGTAGAATGGAGTTCCAAAGCATAGGAGCGGAAAGGCTGAAAGCCTGGCTGCTGATGGTACGGCAGGTCAGGCGGAAGACATGAAGCACGCCAGAACCTGTTGAGCAGAGTGGTTGATAGGGGGGTCAGCAGGTCAGAGAGGTAGGAGAGGGCAAGGCTGTGGATGACCTTGAAAGAGAGGACAAGGATCTTGAATTCGATCCTCTGAGGGAGCCAGTAGAGCCGGGTGTGGGTGATGGGGTCACAGAGCCTTTTGTGGGAGAAGACATGAGTTTTGGATGATCTGCAGCTTGTGGAGGGAAGAGTTGGGGATGCCAACAAGGAGGGAGTTGCCGTAAACAAGCTTAGAGGTGACAAACGCATATGTAAGAGTTTCAGTGGCCTGAGGCAGTGATGGAGACGGGTGACATTGCGGGAGTGGTAGAAGGCAATGCTGGTCATGGCACGGATATGGAATAAAGGACACTTCAGAGTCAAACAAGACAACCAGGTTCCTGACTGATTAAGTGGAGTGTGCATCCATGGACACTGATGGAGGCACTGGTCATTCAGGGGGGCTCAGTTTTGTCCACATTCAGCTGAAGAAAACTGTCTCTCATCCAGGACTTGATGTCCGACAGGCGGTGTGTCAGGATACCAGAAGTCCTGGAATTGAGGATGGAGGCAGAGAAGTAGAGTTGGGTGTCATCCGGATATATGTGGAAATTTACCCCATGTCTAAAGATGATGCCACCAAGAGGGAGCATGTAGAGGTTGCAGAAAGACTGAGGACAGAGCCATGAGGAATAATGCACAAGATGGTATAGGGGCTGTAAGACAAATCATTGGCGGAGACAAAATGGAGATGGTGTGGGAGGTAGAACCTGAACCAGTCAAGAACAGAACCTTGAAGGTGATAATAATAATATAATAATCCTTGAATTTGATATAGCATTTTCATATCTTCTAAACATCTCAAAGTGCTTCACAGAATATACTGTGAAGTGAATTGACTGTACATTTGTTGGCGAAACGCAGCAAACAATTGCGCACAGCAGTGTCCCACAAACAGTCATGGATTGAATTGACCAATTTTATTATTGTTGTCTTTTTGGAGGGATTATTGTTAGGCATGTGAAGTAAGGAAACTTCCCCAAGGTTTCGCCCTGACCTGCCTGGATTCAAACACAGGTCTCACACTTATAAGGCGAGCGCTCTAACCACTGAGCTACAGGACTCCAGGTTGAGGTGAGAAGAGAAGCAGTGGAGGTGGATTGATTGGTCCATGGTGCCAAAGGCAGCAGAGAGGTCGAGGAGGACGAGGAGGCAGCAGATGCTCTGGTCACAGATGGACAAGATGTCATTTATGACCTTGACCAGAGCCGTTTCTGTGGTGTCGGTAGTACTGAAACCTGATTGAAGTGGCTTATGGAGGAAATGAGAGGAGAGGAAAGAGTGAAGCTGGGAGGCAATGACATTTTCAAGGACCTTGGAAAGAAAAGGGAGGTTGGAGAATGGCCGGAAATTGGAGAGCAGGGATGCATCTGGGGAAGGTTTCTTGAGGAAGGGGGGTTATTGTGGCTGTTTTGAGGGGATGGGAATGGTATCAGATGAAAGGGAGAGATTCATGTGTCAGAGAGTAGGTTGGGCGAGGAGGTGAAGCTGGGAGATAAGGAGAAGGATGGAGATTGGGTCAAGGGAGCAGGTGTGGGCTTCATAGTATCATCCAGTCAACTATTAATCAAAGTTAGCATTCTCTCATGCTCGTACTGTTCTTCTTCAACATTTAGTATCTAACACACAGTTTACATTCAAATCATAGAAAATATTGGATATGATTTACTCAAATGTGATGGTGGTAGGTGTAACAGTTTGTATTGCTCACATCATATTGTTGGCCTATCAAGGGTGGACTGATCATGAATAAGAAAAACATGGCAGTAACTCACTCCCGACAGTTCATAGAATCATAGAATGTTACGGCACAGAAGGAGGTCATTCGGCCCATCGAGTCTGTGCCGGCTCTTTGACCGAGCAAGTCACTTTTGTTAACCCCAATCACCAGCTTTCTCCCCATAACCCTGCAAACCCGTCTTCCCCAGATACCTATCTAGTTCTCTCTTAAAAGCTGCTATCGAATCGGACCTCACTACCCTTTCAGGCAGATCATTCCAAATTCGAACAACTCGCTGAGTAAAAAAAAATCTTCTAACCTCCCCTCTGCTTCTTTTGGTAGATATCTTAAGACTGTGACCACAGGTCACAGACACACCTACCAGCGGAAACAGCTTTTCCCTATCTAGCCTGTCGAAATCTTTCATAATCTTGAAGATCTCTATCAGGTCCCCGTGTAACCTTCTCTGCTCTAATGGGAAAAGTCCTAACTTCTCCAGCCTGTCCTCATAGCTAAGGTATTCCTGGTATCATTCTCGTGAATCTCCTCTGCACCCTTTCCAGTGCCTTAATGTCCTTCCTGAAGTAAGGTGCCCAGAACTGGATGCAGTACTCCAGTTGAGGCCTAACCAGTGTTTTGTATAGATTAACCATAACCTCCCTACTCTTATACTTTATGCCCCTACTAATAAAGCTCAGTACACCAAATGCCTTTTTTACTGCCTTATCTACTTGCCCTGCTACCTTTAATGATTCGCTTACTTGAAAACCCAGATCTCTCTGTACGTTCACCCCGCTTAAGATTGAACTACCAAGTCTATATGGCCTCCAACCATTTTTCCTACCTAAGTGTATCACCACACACTTATCCACATTAAAATTCATCTGCCACATGTCAGCCCATTCCACCAATCTGTGTATGTCTGCTTGCAGTTGGTTACAGTCCTCCTCACTATTTACTACCCTACCAAACTTTGTATCATCTGCAAACTTGGAAATAGTGCTCTCTATGCCCAAGTCCAGATCATTAATATATATTAGAAAGAGCAGTGGTCCCAATACTGATCCCTGGGGGACACCGCTGCACACCTCCTTCCATTTCGAGAAACACCCATTAACCACCACATTCTGCTTTCTGTCACTCAGCCAGTTCTTAATCCAAACTGCCACTGTCCCCTTAATACTGTGGGCCTCTAATTTTTTTATTAATCTCTTATGCGGTACTGTGTCAAAAGCCTTTTTGAAATCCATGTAAATAACGTCCACCACATTTCCCTCATCAACCCTCGCAGTCGCCTCTTCAAAAAATTCTATTAGATTTGTTTGGCAAGATTTGCCTTTAACAAATCCATGTTGGCTGTCTGTAATTACCTCGTGTTCCTCTAAGTAGAAATTTATTCTGTCCTGGATTATGGTCTCCAGTAGTTTTCCTATTACTGAAGTAAGGCTGACTGGCCTGTAATTTCCGGGTTAGTCTTTCTGCCTCTTTTTGTAGAGGGTGTAACATTAGCCACTCTCCAGTCTCTTGGCACCATTCCTGTGTCCAATGAAGATTGAAATATAATGGCCAGAGCCTCCGCTATTTGAACCCATATCTCCCACAGCAACCTTGGGTGAAACCCATCTGGTCCTGGTGACTTATCAATTTTGAGCCCAGTCAATCTTTTCAGAACTTCCTCTCTGTCTATAGTAATCTGATCTATTTCCTCTACCCTCTCATCCAGTACTGTGGCATTTGGGACATCCATTTCCGTTGTGAAGACAGATGCAAAGTACTCGTTCAGTACATCAGCCATGCTCTCTGCCTCCACAACAAGATTGCAGTCATTGTCTTTGATTGGCCCCACCCTACCTTTAACTAACCTTTTTTCCTTTATGCGCTTATAAAATATTTTAGGATTCCCCTGTATGTTATCCGCTAACCTCTTCTCATGCAATATTTTAGCCTGTCTTATCACTCTTTTAAGATCACTCCTGCATTCTCTATAATGCACTTTGCTATCCTCAGTATCTTGCGTCTTCCAATTATTGTATGTCGTCTTCTTCTTTTTCATCCTAGACAGAATATCCCTGGTCATCCAGGCTGGCTTGGTAGTCGCACTTTTCCCTTTTGTGGGAATATATCTATTTAGACCTTGAGCTATCGTATCTTTGAAGATCTCCCATTGCTCATGAGTCGTTTTACCTGCCAGTCTTACTTGCCAGTCCACCAACTCTAGGTCTCTTTTTAACCCATCAAAATTAGCCCTTTTCCAGTCAAGCATTTTCACCCTTGACTGTACTTTGTCCTTGTTCATGAGTAATCTAAATCTAATAATATTATGGTCACTGTTACCTAGATGCTCCCCTACCGAAACCTGTTCAACCTGACCTATTTCATTCACCAGGACTAGATCCAGCAGTGCTTCCTTCCTTATAGGACTGGAGATATACTGCTCAAGAAAATTTTCCTGTACACAATTTATGAATCTTTCTCCTGCTTTGCCCTTAGCGCTGCTATTTTGCCAGTCTATATTGGGATAATTGAAATTATCATAACTTTGTTCACCTTACATCTATCCGCGATCTGGTTGTAGGTCTGCTCCTCTATCTCCTTCCCGCTGTCAGGTGGTCTACAGTAAACCCCTATCAGTGTAACCACTCCTTTCTTATTTCTTATCTCTAACCAGATGATTCTGTTGTCGGGCCCTCCAGAGCCTCGTTCCTTTCTACAGCTATTAACTAATATTGTTAAGGATACAACTCTCCTCCTTTTCTTCCTTCTCTATCCTTCCTGAACACATTATATCCTGGAATATTTAACTCCCATTCTTGTCCTGGCTTGAGCCATGTCTCGGTTACTGCCACCACATCGTAACCCCCTACAGCCAGTTGAACCTGCAGCTCATCAACCTTATTCCCTAAGCTATGTGCATTTAGGTACATGCATTTGAGGAAATTGTCCGCTTGTTCCTGCTCCACACTTCCCACTTGTCCTTTTCCTCTAATCTCTAATCCATTGTTTATCCTTGGATATCCATCCCCCTTCGACACTAGTTTAAATCCGTCCCTACAGCATTTGATAATCTCTTGGCAAGGAAGCTCACCCCTGCCTTGCTTAAGTGCCACCCATCCTCAAGGTAAAGATCCCACCTCCCCCAGTAGTGGTCCCAATTGTCCAGGAAACGGAAACCTTCTTTTCAGGACCATTTCTCCAGCCAATCATTCATGCGTCTGATCCTTTCATTATGGTGCCTCATTGCCCGAGGTTCCGGGAGTAACCCAGAGATCACCACCTTGGATGTTCTGGATTTGAATTTGCTCCACAGCTTTTGATACTCGCCCTGGAGCATCTCAGCCCTCTTCTTACCAATATTGTGGGTCCCCACATGGACCATGACTTCTGGACATTCTCCTTCCCCCCCCGAAGAATCTTGTCCATGCGCTCTGTGAAGTTTATTACCCTTGCACCAGGAAGGCAGCAAACCATCCTAGCCTCACGATTCTGATTACAGAAGATCCTGTCAGTGCCTCTCACTGTTGAATCCCTTTTATCACTGCTGTATTGCCCTTGTGAACTGTGCCCTTGTCCTTTTGGACAGAATGTCCACTGCTGTCCTCACGAGAGGCTTCCATGTTCTCGATAGCTAATGTTGAGTACCAATTGGGTACCAATGTTGACCCCAACTGGTACTCTGTTGGGGTTGCTCTGCCTTGAACAAGCCTTCTTCTTGCCCCATCGCACTGTCACCCAATCACTTTTAGCATGAATGAAGGGTGGCTGTGTGTTGGGCTCCTCTGGGCGTGGTCCGTTTCTTGAACTCTGACCTCCCGATAGCTCCAGTACTCCTCTCTCATGGCTCCTATACAGCGATGGGCTGCTATAACTGAGTCCTAGGGGAGTGAGGGTCTCCTCCACCATGCTGTTCAGGAACTTCTCACTGTCCCTGATGGAGCGCAGTGTCTGCACCTGAGACTCCAGCTCAGCTACTCTAACTTGGAGTTTACTTAGTTGCAGACATTTGCAGTAATGAGTGATAGATCTGTGTAGGCCAGAGCTCCCCCTCCCTGCAGCTATTTCTCCTGTTCACCATAAATCTACCTGAAGCAATGAGAAAAAGACTGACCGAGGCACTACTGGATAAAGAGGTGGGTGTGGGCGCAAGGAGGATGAGGGCAAGAAGAGATAACTATTGACAAAGTGTATAGTGTTAGTCCCAGCAGAGTATTCAACTGAAGATTGGGTGTGGTGGAGGGCAACATGTGTGTGTGGGTGTGTAATTCTTCTCAACTTCACATATTGTGATGCACTTTGAGGTATCCTCCCCACATGAAAGGCGCTGTGTTAAATACAAAGATGATTATTATTATTATCCACCCAAATGCACCTCCTGCAGGAATCGCAGGATAGGGATCAGGAACCATTCCTGATATCATCCATACTGTAAACAGAAAGCTAAGATAAATTACAATGTCCCCTAAGCGTCACCCTAGCTGAGATAAACTTTTGCAAAACTCCAACTGTTTCTTCAATTAATTTAACATCTTGGCTTGAACCACGCTTCCTAGATACCCATTCCGGCTGTTAATTACCCTCTGGTGTCCTAGCATCTGTCCTGAAATTGGCCTTTGCAATGCTAACCCTGGGCTCTATTATTGACAATAGTTTTGTTTTCTGCCTGGTATTCCTATTTTCTGCTAGGCTAATCAATGGTGTGCACATATGACATAAACTGGATGGCTTGATGCAAATTGGCTGCTGTTTCTGATTTGCCAATTTAATGTCCTACCCCAGGGAAGAATTGTATCCTCTAGGGTTGGATATTCTGCTTAATATAACCAGGCGATGGTTGATCTTCTGCAGTTTTTTTTTGAAAATGTCATCTCATGAAAAGTCTAATTACAAATACATTGTTTAATCCCCTTTCAAATGTTTCTATTATAGCAATATGTCACAATATTGTAAAAAAAATTATAAAAGGTGTTGCATAATAAATGAAGCATCATGAGGTTCTATAATTAATATTTATGCAAAAACTAAACTAATTACACTTGCAAATGTCAGGAAGAAATATTCTCTTCAATGTGATGTATGCTGTATTTTTAAATGGAACACTTTAGCATGAAGAAAAATAAACAAATAGTGGAAAATATTGGCTTGCATCATGGATGCTATCCTTTTATCATCAGCAGGAACTTAATAGTAATAATTCATAACAATCCTTGCATTTGATATAACACTTTTTTAAGTTGAGAGGATGTCTTGAAGCGCTGCCAGATTTTACTGTGAAGTATAGTGACTATGTACAGTATTTTGTAGGCAAATGTATTAGCCAAGTTGTGCACAGCAATGCCCAGCATACATATCAAGTGAATGACTAATTTTATCTGGGAAAGTGTTGACTGGGAGAAACTTACTGCGGTGAGGCAATATGATAACATAAGAACATAAGAATTAGGAGCAGGAGTAGGCCATTCGGCCCTTGGAGCCTGCTCCGCCATTCAATAAAATCATGGCTGATCTTCTAACCTAACTCTAATTACCTGCCCTATCCCCATATCCCCTAATCCCTCTATTTTTCAAAAATCTATCAGTCTCAGCCTTGAAAATGTTCAAGGACAGAGCATCTACAGCGTTCTGGGGTAGTGAATTCCATAAATTCACTACCCTCTGGGTGATTTCGAATTACAACAGTGTGGATTGCTCTATTTCCTCCACGGGCCTCTATAGATGATCTTACATTTTTTGTACCCACCCCACATCTCTTTACCCAATGCCCTCAGTCACTCTTGTTCTACTACCTCTATTGTAAGAAATAGACCAATTGATGCACACTGACTACCAATTTACAGTAGTTTAACAGGAGAATCAGTGCCTTGAAACTTCCTAATTTCAAATAAGATTCTTACAGCTGGTACTAGCTCACCTCCCCCCCGCCCCCCCCAGTTGGCAGCTGCGTTTCACCCACAAAATACAGACACTCCATTTTACAGCATATTCTGTGTACAGTATGCAGCAGTCCTGTAGCTTAGTGGTTAGAGCACTCTTCTTGCAAGCAAGAGGATCAGGGTTTGATTCCCAGTAGGGCAAAACGTTGGGCATGTTTCCCTACTCCACAAGCCTCTGTTTATTTAGTACTATAGTAAGTAAGAACATGATTGTTAGTTGATTAGCAGATCGCTTTTCCGGGGGTAATAATTCCTTTATAAAAAAGAAAAAATTTGAACACTTAATCTATGACTGTGTGGGACACTGCTGTGTGCAATTGGCTACTGCATTTCGCCCACAAAACATACAGTCAATTCACTTTACTACATATTCTGTGAACTGCTTTGAGACATCTAGAAGACATAATAAGGCGCTATATCAAATGCAAGGATTATTATTATTATTTCTCAGATGCATTGTTTAACACTGAATCCAGTTTGACAATAGGTAGTTGTGAGTGCTTACCAGGACGTGAGTCAAAGTTTACAACCTCCATGGAAAAGAATGAGTAATTAATTACAAGGCAGTAATCTAATCAAGGAAATTAACTCAGGTCATGAACTGTGAAAAAAAGCTTGAGCTTTTTCACAGAACTGTTGCTTGAACCCTGAGAGCAAATTGCAGTTCTACACATCTATTGGGATACCCCAGGACTTTATTGGTTTGAGTCAAGAGGTTTTTATTCTGATTGTGTTGCAGGCTCTGTGACACTCATCTGTTTAAGTGCAATTTAACTCCTTGTCTTTGGTGAGTGATTCATTCAATGCTATAGCAATAATAATAATAATAATCCTTCTATAGCACATGATCATGATTTCGAGACTTCTCAAAGCGCTTCGTAGAATATACTGCAAGTGAATTGACTGTATATTTTATGGGTGAATCGTGGCAGCCAATTGCGCAAAGCAGTATCCCACAAACAGTCATGGATTGAGGGACACATTTTGTAGAGTAAGGAAACTGGCCCAACATTTCATCCTGCCTGGGAATTGAATCCAGATCATCATGCTTATGAGGCGAGTGCTCTAACCACTGAGCTGGCACGATTCCACAATGCCCTGCCATTGATTTTTTGCGTTCTTCTGTTTTCCATATGAAGCAGCTTCTCTCACAATGAGCTAGAAGCCAAGATCTACTGTAAAACTGTACTCCATGATGCTAGTGATCTTGTCTGTCCATTACCTCAACTCTCAGCCTTTCATATCTCAACTACCCTCAATCCTCTCCTCACTCAACATTCACAAAGTTAAGCTTTCCAGCAGATGTCAGTGAACAGCAATCAAGAAGAGAAACTCTGATTGTTGTTCCCCTTTCCTACCACAATGACAACTTGGATTTTATAGCACCCTTCAAAGGGGGTAATAACTTGGAGAGCTTCACAGAAACAGACTTGGACACCCAGCAGGGAGATGACCATACATCCTTTCAACGAGGTAGGATTTGTGATAATATGTAAAGGGATGAGATGGAGTGGTTGAGAGAAGACATAGCGGAATAGAAATTGAAGGCTCAGTCACTGATTGTGATGTGAAAAGACAGTGGATGTGTGGCACGCCTGATAATTCAGGGACAGTGAGAGCCGATATAGCACAACTCTGCCTGAAAACAACAATAACAAAATTACACTTGAGTAGCATCTTTCACATCAGGAAGATGTCCCAAGGTGCTAAAACAACTAACTAACTGAGCACTAACAGAGGAAAAGTGAGTGAAAGATATGAAGTGTGTTACTGTATTCATACTGGACATTTGGCCGGAATTCGAAAACGTGAGGTCTGGAATACTGGTGGTCAGCAGTTTCTAACAGAGGAATCTTTGATGTTTGGTCACAGAACGGAAATATTAGAAATCATCCTGCGTTTGTTTTTATGTCATAAAGCTGCCCATGAGGTCTTAGTGGCTATTGTGTGATGTTAATCGTGTTAGTGTGAAATTGACAGTATTTCACGTTGCATTCCTTGCGAATGTTGTTACATCCCCTTTCCAAATATCTTGTATTTGTTTTCAGCCTTGCACAGAAATATTTCAGAAACAGGCATGAGGTGAATCACCAATTAATCATCCTCACTACGTTATCATAATAATAATAGTCCTGTGTTTGATATGGTGCCTTATCATGTTCTCGAATTGTCACAAAGAACTTCACAGGGTTTACTGTAAGCTTTATTGAATACGTACGTACCTGTAAGCAAATACAGCAATGGTAGCTAAGCAGAGAGTAAATATTTTATCCATGATCTTTCTCAGCCGCTGTAACCAGTGGAGACTCTAAACGATTGGGAAAATGACTTCAGCACCACGATCGAATAACCTTGACAAGACAATGAGAGTGAACCTTGCATCAACCAGAGCGGCCTGGGCTAGAGTGGATGGAAACTTAACAGAAAGAGCGGAGAGTCCCCCCAGACTGTTCCACACCCCAGATGGTAAGAGATCTGTTGGTTAGCAAAGTGATCACATAAGGTGAAACTGGAAGGAGGTTAAATGTAGGGTTACAACTGTGGATAATGCATGAGAACCAATAATTAATATTAACATTGTCAGGACCACAATGCAAAGTGTAGTACACAGTAAGTTTACAAAGATGTTGAGTGGCATATGTTTTGCTTGCTGCTAAATATAAAATCTCACCAGACAAAATAATAATGCATTTGGTATAGAACCTTCATAGATTCATAGATTCATAGAATTTTACGGCACAAAAGGAGGCCATTCGGCCCATCTAGTCTGTGCCGGCTCTTTGAAAAGAGCGATTTAATCCCACTGCCCTGCCCGCTCCCCATAGCCTAATAGACCTGTTCTCCCTAAATAAAGATCTAATTCCCTTTTAAAAGTTGTTATCGAATCAGCCTCCACCACCTTTTCAGGCAATGCATTCCAGATTCGAACAACTCGCTGAGTGAAAACATTTCTCCTCAGCTCCCCTCTACTTCGCCTTGAAACTATTTTAAATCTGTGACCACGAGTCACAGATTCGCCCACGAGTGGAAATAGTTTTTCTCTATTTGCCCTGTCGAAACCCCTCATGATCTTATAAACCTCTATTAGGTCTCCCCTCAATCTTCTCTGCTCCAGAGAGAATAACCCTAGCCTATCTAGCCTCTCCTCATAGCTGAAGTCCCTCAATCCTGGCACCATCCTAGTAAATCTTCTTTGTACCTTTTCCAAAGTCTTCACATCCTTTCTGTAGTGTGGTGACCAGAATTGAACACAGTATTCCAGCTGAGGCCTCACCAAAGTCCTATAGAGGTTAGTCAGCACTTCCTGACTTTTGTACTCTATACCCCTATTTATAAAGCCTAGTATCCCATATGCCTTCTTAACAGCCTTGACTACCTATCCTGCCACCTTCAACGAGTCACTAACACAAATCCCCAGGTCTCTCTGTTCCTTCACACCATTTAAAATTGTACTATCTAGCCTTTATTGCCTCCCTTCATTTCTTCTCCCAAAATGCATCACCTCACACTTCTCTGCATTAAACTTCATCTGCCATGTGTCTGCCCACTTTACCAATTTGTCTATATCCTCTTGCAGATGGCTACTATCCTCCTCACTATTTACTATTCTCCCTAACTTAGTGTCATCTGCAAACTTGGAAACTGTACTCCGTACACCCAAGTCCAGATCATTGATGTAGATTACAAACAGCAATGGTCCCAAAACTGATCCCTGTGGCACACCACTGCTCACTTCCCTCCAGTCTGAAAAACAGCCGCTCCCTACAACTCTCTGCTTTCTGTCTCGCAGCCAGTTGTGGATCCACGCTGCCACTGTCCCTTTTACGCCATGGGCCTTTAATTTCCTAATAAGTCTCTCATGTGGCACTTTGTCAAATGCCTTTTGAAAGTCCATGTAAACTACATCAACTGCGCTACCATTATCCACCCATTCCGTTACCTCATCAAAAAATTCTATCAGATTTGTAAGGCAAGATTTGCCTTTAACAAATCCATGTTGACTGTCCTTTATTAGCCTATATCTTTCTAAGTGAAGATCTACCTTGTCCCTGATTATGGACTCTAGAAGTTTGCCCACTACCGACATTAGACTGACTGGTCTGTAGTTACCAGGCTTGTCCTTCTGCCCCTTTTTATACAAGGGAGTAACATTAGCTATCCTCCAGTCCTCTGGCACGACCCCTGTGTCCAAGGAAGATTGAAAGATCGTGGCCAGAGTCCCTGCTATTTGCTCCCGTGCCTCCCTTAGTAACCTAGGGTGCATCCCATCCGGACCAGGTGACGTATCCACCTTGAGTGACATCAACCTTTTTAGAACTTCCTTTCTGGTTATAATTATTCTATCCATTTCTCCTACCCTCTCCTCCAATACCATGGCATTGGCTGTATCCTTTTCTTTTGTGAAGACAGAGGCGAAGTACTCATTCAGTACATCAGCCATGCCCTCTGCCTCCACAATGAGATTTCATGTCGGGAGGACTTCCCAAAGTGCTTTACAGGATTTAATGTGAAGTGGAGTGACTCTATATTTGTGGGTGAACATAGCAGTTTCCTAAACACATTCTAGGATAAGTATTCTACCTGGGTCTAGATTTATTCTATTTTCTTAGCGTTTTAGAGAGTTCCGAATTTCATAAATACTTAAGTCTTAGTTTGTTTTGTAAGCTCTTTGAGCAACTACAGTATAACAAACTGGGTTCAAAATCAGGGTTGTATTTAAGAGTTTGCCATCTTCGAGAATCTTTTATTTAAGAAAATACAGTAAATCTAAACCTACAATGGATTTCTCCTAATCTTTTTCTTCAGTATTAAAGACAATTTTATCAATTTGAAACTGTCTTTAATAGTTTTGGACTGAACATCCTTCTCTTCAGGAGAATGGTGAATCCTACAGACTTCTCACAATTAATTTCCCCCAAATTTTTAACAAGATGTATCTTTGGTTTTGATTCCCAGTTATTAGAACAGCTATTTTGGCTTTGAAATTTTACTTTTAAAATTAATGTTTGGCTGGTCTAGCAAAAAAGAACAAAATGTGATTTGTTTTTTCAGCAAATCCTGCCGAGGTTTCTCAATCTCTTTGAATTCTTTGTGAAAGCTAATCAACCATGGGAATTGTTACAATTGAGTTGTAATTGTTTGATGTCCATGCACACAAATAAATGACATCCTCTATTTCTGTGACCAGGGCTCCCTCTGCCTCCGCATCCTCCTGGATCTCTCTGCTTCATTTGACATAGTCGATCACACTATTTTCCTTCACCACCTCTCCACCCTCATCCACTTTAGTGGGACCAGACTCACATGGTTCAAGTACTACTTAACAAACTGACAACAAAACATACGCTATATAAATGCAAGTTGTTGTTGTTTATTGTTTTTTTGGAGGGCCTATAATGCCCTGAAAGCATTCTGCCAGCCGAATAACAACCGGGTTTCTACTTCCACTAGTTAAACAGAGGCATGTTAAACAGAGGAAACTTTAGTTCCCTAAGGTTTTGTCCTGCCGGGAATCAGACCCGGCTCCTCTCACTTGTGAGGCCAGCATGCTAACCTTGTGATGCATCTTCAACTCAAAAGACTCAACAAAAATGTTTTACACTAAACATTCTGACTTCTAAACTCTGCCAGCGTCTTAGTGAATGAGTTCTATTTGAAATTTTGAAAAACTACTACAGGTAGTTGGATAATTATGCTAAATAAATGTAAGGTGTTTCAGAATTATTTCTTTACATACTACAGTTAAATTTAAAAAATTGGCAAGTGGAAACTTGCTGTTGTGACTGTACCTCAATCAGATCCCTTTGATATATTCCCTTTCAAGGCTGAAGAGCCCGTACCTTATCAAGTCTTTCGCAGATTGAATCTTATAAAAGCATGCATCAGGGTATGACTTGTAGCAAAGCGTTTCTAGTACACTGTATACAATCCAGACTCTAACAAAATGCAATGCCTCTTTTTCCAAAGGAGACTTCAAAGAGCAAAGTATACAGGAATGGCTGGACACTGGTTGCACGTAAGTGTTAATAATCATTTCTCACTTTTTAAAAACTGTTTAAAAAGCTAAGAATAAGTTTCTCTATGTCTTGGCCAACAATTCTTAAAATGATTTCCTCATGCCAAAATGAGTGGTTGTTTGTACAAAATAGCTGCAGTGTTTGCTTACAGGAACTTTTACTCACTGTAAAGCACTTCAAGACTTTGCAACATGATAAAGTGCTCTTAAAACCTGAGTTAATTCTTCTCTTTGTTTCCCTTGCAAGTCTATGGTAACTCTGATGCCTGTTGGCCAACCATATGCAGTGCGATTGAAACATGTTTATAGTAATAAACTGAGTGCAATATCAATTGTTACTGTAACACTTTATCTTACCAGCAAATAGCACGCTTCACACACGTGTCAGAACACTATCCTAAATGCACTGAAAGGGTAAAACAAGGGTTGTGTGTATGCGTGTTACAGCCCAGCTCCCATTAGTATATTAAAAAAATTCCTTCCAATAGCTGTGACAAGCTCTGAGTTTTGTTCCTGACACCATTACCTGATTTAACAGCTGATAACTAAAACAAAAAAAGTTATGGAAATTACCTGCGTGAAAAAACATGTGTCTCGCTTTACAGGTTAGAGGCAAATGAGGACAGGCCACAAAGCCCAGATCAAAGAGGTAATAACAAAGAAACAGGAAATATTATAAAGATATCCTATTTAAACTTGTTCATTGAATCTACATCTGTTGAATACACCAGCAATTCTGCTCATTGTTACCTAGCTCTGTATACTCATTAATTGTAACCTATAATACATTATTTGTGATTACTTGTAAAAAATAATCCTTGGTTTTGATATTATGCCTTTCACATCAGGAGGACATCTCAAAGCGCTTCAGAATTTATTGCGAAGGGTATTAACTGTGTATTGTCCAGCTATGTCAAAATGCTTGGCACTCTGAATGCTCAGTCACGGTTGCACTACCATCATCAGGATATTTATTTCCTGGGCCCTTCTGAATGCACTGCCTTGTGCCTGGGTGTGGCTCTCTGCTATTCAGAGCTATTGCCTCTGCTGGCTCACCTCAGGTGTCACTTTGGGGATGTGAATCTGTGACAGAGAATGTGGAAGCCTATTTAATCTTGGGACATGGGGAAGAGTTAATCACAAATGAACCCCATCCTTTCCTCGTCTAAGTGTACATTGGATAGTTATCAATGGAGCAGAACCCTTATCCAGCCTGCCTTCTCCAGCCCAGAGAAACTGAAACCAATTGCAGAATCCTCACTGATATGTTGAGATTGTGTGACTTATACCACTATTTCATTACAAGTTTGTCTCTGGAGGGAACTGTAATGTAGAGTGTACTGTAGTTTTGTTGTTGTTGTAGAGTGAGCAATTCTGTGGGTTCTAGGTTAGGCAAGATCTATCATAATATCAGATCACCAGTTGTCTCCCCATGCCAGATATCTCCAGTTGTCTCCACATTCCACAGATCTTTAGTTATCTCCTGAAGCCTCAGTTTTCCAGTTTTTTCTACATACAAAAGATTTCCAGGTGTCTCCACATAGCACAGATCTGATTGCCATTTGATGTGGCAAAGGAAAGTTGAGGAATCACTTGATTAATATTGCAGATTTGGTTAATGATGTGCAAATTCTTTTATAAAGAGAAACATGAACAAATTGTTGTTCCTTTTCTGGCTGTTCCTAAGAATTGTAATAAATATAGGAGCAAATGCTTCCATTTTCAGCCATATCTCCAGTTCTCTGCTGCCATTATTTGACTAAAACGCTTAATTCCCCCGCCCAAAAAAAGTGTAATTGTCATTCTAGTTGTGCTGGAAATGCTAAAAGCACTGACTCTGATTTCGGAGCATGTTTCATCCACAAAATATATAGCCAATCCACTTTAGAATGTAATCTGTGAAGCACTTTGAGATGTCTTAAAGACATGATAAGGGGTTATATCAAATGCAAGGATTATTATGGAAATCTGGAACATGGTTGCTATGCTGCTAAAGAAAGGGAAATTAGCTCAAATCACTTGCTAAGATTGGCGGTGGTGGTGGGGGGGGGTGAGAGGGATTTGTTGGTGTGGGAATGGTGTCACTGTAAAGGGCTGGAATACCATATGAGTAAATCCTTGTTTCGGTCCAATTCACCAGATACCCTAAGGAGGCTTGGGAGTGCAGAAGATGACTTAATGCTGGGAGTGGAAGGTGAGTTTTGCAGATAATTTGGTCTAATTTAATATTCTCATTGTATTCTAAAAAATCTAATCGGCAAACCACTTTTTTTGTGACAAAGTATTGTCACACCCCTCACATCCCTCGGCCAACTGCTCTTTCCGCATTGGCCTCCAAAATGTCCGCTCTGTCTGCAACAAGACCCTGGCCATCAACGATCTCATCCTTGATGAGAATGTTGACATCATGGCCTTGACGGAGACTTGGATCACCCCAGGCGACACCTTCCCCCTTGTTGAAGCCACACCACCCAATTACACATTCCACCATGCCCCTCGACCCAACCGTCGTGGCGGTGGTGTGGCCCTCATCTCAAAGACATCTCCCGCCCTATCCACTACTCCTCCGGTTCCTTCCTCTCTTTTGAAAAGTTCACCCTCTCTCACTCCTCCCACAGTTCCTTCAAAATCTTTCTAGTATATCACCCCCCTAAACCCTCCCCCACTTTCATTTCAGATTTCTCCTCACTTTTAACCTCCCTCTGTGCCTCTTCTGTTCGCCTTATCATTCTTGGCGACTTCAACCTCCACTTCACCCCCTCCTGCTCCACCTCCTCTGAATTTTCCTCTTTGCTTTTGTCTTTTAACTTTTCCCTACACAATCACACTGCCACCCACACCCACGGCCATCCGCTCGATCTGGTGATCACCCGAGGCCTCAACGTCTCTGGCGTCACCATCATCGACAAGGCCATTTCAGACCACTTTTTCATTTCTCTCAACACCTCTATCCCTCCCCCCTCCACCGCCAAACCCACCACCATCTTCCACCGGCCCTGGAAGAAGATTCCCCCACAAACCTTCACCTCTGCCCTCGAAACCTCCGACCTCCTCCCACTGTGGCACTCTTCCTATACCGACCCATCCTCCGCCTCCACCACCCTCCATAACACCCTCTCCACTACCCTCGACACCCTGCCCCCCTCACCTCCAGAACTGTCTCCCACTCCCGGTCATCACCGTGGTACACAACTCACCTCCGCTCCCTCAAGAGCCAAGTGAGAGCAGTTGAACGCTCCAGGCTCAAATCTGGCCTCACGGTCCACCGGCAAATCTGGCTGAACCGCATCAAATTTTACCGCTCCGCCCTAGCCACCGCTTCTATTCCAGGATAATCCCGGATGCGAAGGACAACCACCGCCTACTCTTCACCACCACCAACCAGCTCCTCCGCCACCCCCCCCCCCTCCCCCACCCGATCTCACCTCGCAGATCCTCTCCTCAAACTCACACTGCGAGGAGATATTGGACTTCCTCGAGTCCAAAATCGAGAGAATCCACTCTGTGGTTTCCTCCCCACATCTCTCCTCCACCTCCGCCCCTCCATCCGCTTTTCCAACCCCCACCCACCCCCCATTTCATACTTTCATCCCCACCTCCCCATCTTCAGTCACAAAAATAATCATTTCCATGAAATCCACTACGTGTTCACTGGACCCCATCCCCACCCCCCTCCTCCGCACCCAACTCCACCTCCTGGCCCCACTCATCTCTGACACCATCAACCTTTCCCTCTCCTCAGGCACCATCACTACCTCCTTTAAAACAGCCACCATCACCCCTATCCTGAAAAAACCCTCCCTTGATGCATCGCAGCCATTAGCTACCGACCCATCTCCAACCTCCCGTTCCTATCTAAGGTCCTTGAAAGAGTGGTTGCCTCCCAGCTCCGCTCTTTCCTCTCAACTCACTCACTCCTTGAACCCCTCCAATCAGGTTTCCACCCTGCTCACAGCACAGAAACTGCCCTGGTCAAGGTTACAAACGACATCCTAACCGCCTGCGACCAGGGCTCCCTCTGCCTCCTCGTCCTCCTTGACCTGTCTGCTGCGTTCGACACAGTCGATCACACCATCCTCCTCCAACCTCAACCTTCAAGGCACAGTCCTTGACTGGTTCCACTCCTACCTGACCCACCGCCTACATTTTGTATCTTCTAACGGTTTCTCCTCAAACCCCCCGCACAGTTTCTCAGGGCGTCCCCCAGGGCTCTGTCCTTGGCCCCCTCCATTTCACAATTTACACGCTCCCTCTGGGTGATGTCATCCGCAAACATGGGGTAAATTTCCACATGTATGCGGACGACACCCAACTGTAACTCTCCGCGTCATCCCTCAACCCCCAGACCATGTTCTGACAGCATGTTGTCCGACAACGAGTCCTGGACGAGGGACAACTTCCTCCAATTGAATGTGAGCAAGACCAACGCCCTCCTGATTGGCTCAAGCCAGCTGCTCCGCACATCGGGCGCTGCCAGCCTCAACATCCAAGGCTGTACTCTCCACCTCACAAAGCCTGACTGGAACCTCGGCATCACGTTTGACAATAAACTCTCCTTCCTCCCCCACATTCGTGCCTTGACCGGCACCGCTTATTTCCACCTGCGCAACATTGCCAGGCTTCGCAACTATCTCACCCCCCACGCTGCCGAAACACTCGTGCACGTATACATCACCTCACGGCTGGACTACGGAAACTCTCTCCTCATCGGCCTCCCCAGCGCCTCCATTCACAGGCTGCAGGTCATCCAAAACTCTGCAGCCCGTGTAATATCCCGCACCCGCCTCCGTGACCACATAACCCCCACCCTCGCCCGTCTCCACTGGCTCCCCATCCCCAGAGGATCGAGTTCAAGATCCTTGTCCTCGTTTTCAAAGCCTTACACGGCCTTGCCCCGCCCTATCTATCTGATCTACTCTCCCCCTATAAGCCCACCCGGACCCTCCGTTCAGCAGGACTTGGCCTGCTCCAAGCCACCCGCCCGAACCGCCCCACCATCGGAGGCCAGGCCTTCAGTTTCTCCGCTCCCACCCTATGGAATTCCATCCCCCAATCCCTCCGTCTTGTTTCCTCCCTTTCCTCTTTTAAGGCCGGTTTGAAGACTTTTCTTTTCGACCGTGCCTTTTGTTTCTCCCCTAATTTTTCGACCTCCCCTACGTGTTTCACCCCTTCCCGAACACTCCCCTCCCAGCTCAGGTCACACGCCTCCTGTGCAGCGCCTTGGGACGTCCTCCCGACGTGAAAGGCGCTCTATAAGTCTAATTTGTTGTTTTTGTTGAAAGTAGTCAGTAAAGTCTATCCTGAAATTTCAAGACCTTGGAACCCAGTTAATTATCCTGTTCCATCAGTGACATTGAAACATGTTAAAACAATGTATTTGGTTAATTAGTGATTGACTGCTTGGTTCATTGTGCATTTATTAATTAAAATGCATTTCCCCTTCCCCTACAGCTAACATGTATCAAACTGGAATACAAGGTTTGTCCGTGCAGGAATACTTGAGGTTAGTTTATGTTTCGAACTCTGAAAGATTGAGAAATTAGATTAAGTGGGTTGTAATATTCTATGATTTAATTCTAAAGAATTGAACCCTGCTTCACAATGGTAAATGAAACAGGAAATTGTCACCAGTGAAATTGAGCTGTGTTTCACATTCCTGTTGTGTTCAGTTACAGGTTACACTCTGATAATAATAAATGGGATATTGTCTTTGACGTATTGAGATCCCACACGTGTATGCAGTGTGCAATATCTGAAACCCTGTGTAGTTCAGAAGTTAAGAACTTTAATTAAAGTAAGGATTAATCAATGTGTCCATTATTTTGTATCTGGCTAGAACCTTGCGTACTGCCTCTGAAACCCGTACATTGAGCAGATGGAACAGCCTGAGTTCCACCACCACCACCGTCAACAGTGGACCAAGGAGGTGAGTTACTCTGACACTTTCCCAAGTGTTAATAAATCTGTGTAGATGTTATTTTTAACATTGGAAAGCCATTGTTGTTTTTATTTTGAAGTTGCGGAGGCTCAAAATGTGGTATTAAACTGGAGATGGTGCCATAGTCCAAACCTCTGTAACTTGTACATGGTGCTTATTATTATAATAATAATATAATAATACAACTACAACAAAATTACATCCACATACATTTATAATAATCATCCTTGCATTTGATATAGCATCTTAACACAAATTCTATGTAGATGCAGTATGAAGCCAACTTCAAAATCATTTTTTAATAATAATCCTTGTATTTGATGTTACAATTTACATCTTTGAAATGTATCAAAATGCTTCACAGAATATACTATAAAGTGAATTGACTATATTTGTGGGTGAAACGCAGCAGCTGATTGCGCTCAGTCAGAAACAATCGTGGATTGAATTTACCAATTTTATTATTGTGTTTTTTTTTAGGGATTATTATTAGGCATGTGGAGTAAAGAAACTTGCCCAAGGTTTCGCCCTGACCTGCCTGGATTCGAACACACGTTCTTACGCTTGTAAGGCGAGTGATCTGAGCTGCAGGACTCCACATGAATCTCTTGATAGCTTTGTGTATGTGTCCCAGATGCTCACTGCTACTAGAGATCTACCTTTGCCATCTCATCTTCCTAAATACAGCAGCAGGGACAATGTGCCCGAATATCATATGATTCTGCTCCCAGTCTCTTTCCAATTTGACAACCATTATTTGGGAAACAAACATGGGCAAATACATTTTTGGTAGTAGTTCATGTATACGTGGACATCTAATGATATTGTAATGTTCATGCATAACAATCGGCCTTTACATAGTAGCTTTTACAGGAAATTTGGATTTCGTAATTCAGCTGGGTGTGATTGATTCCACTAGTTTGCTATTTCAAATAAATATTTTTTGGGACTCTTGGAAGCACCCGGCTTGTGTTACAGAATTAGAAATTAGGTGAATGTTGTTACACAGGCTAAAGCAGCAACAGATTTTCGTCAGCAACATTCTTCATACAACATCAAGGAGCTAATTCATTTCAATCTGGCTGATGAGGAAATTATAAAGCTTGATAACTTTGAGAAAATATTTATTTGAAATAGCAATCCAGTGGGGGTCAACTGAATTATGGAATCTACAATAATGATTTAACTTCAATAAAAACACAGATTTCCAGTTTCAGGATTGAGGAACTTTCATGTTATTCTGTTAAATCCTGTGAAATCCTTAACTGTTGTATTTGTGTTTTTTAACAGTATTGTTGAGCTGCTGAATCTCTATGAAGATGATCCTGAGGAGTTTCTGCTAGATCTTGGCTTTGGCAAAGAGGAGCCTGACATGTTGCATAAAATTCCAGCTCGCTTCCTCAACAACCCTTCAGAAGCAAATGGAATAAATATGGAAGTCTTTCACGAGGCACAGAAGTTGCGGATTGATCTAGAATGTCAAGATGTGTACAGTAAGCAGCATTTTGTACAGGCGCACTGTCCGGACTGGGCTGGGTTGTTGAATTGAATTGCCCTGTAAAATGTATTCCTCTTTACATTGTGTGCTGAGTTGACTTAATCTTAATGCAATGTATACATTCACATTTATCATTTCATGTATGATTTGTCAAAGCACTTATTGCACACCAGACGTTTCATCAAAGTTGTCTGAATGTTGCTGTTGGAAGAGAGCAATGGATGTTCATTATCCCTCCCATTGCAATCAGTTATTTTGACCATGCAGCAATACTTTGAAGCACTCTCGGATGCCGTCTGGCGTGGAGGGCACTACATAAATCCTTGTTGTTCTTGTTGTTATACTGTGCATAATGCATGATATTCTCACAAATTTAATATACCTGAAATCTTTTTACATTATATTTCTTCCTCCTGTGAAATTTCTCTCAATCATTTAAAGTCAGTTCAATTGCCAGCCTTCACACTTAAACGCACAAATCACAATGGATTTATTTCAATGGGCAATGGAAAAGGTGGGTAGCACCATAGCTGAGCATATCTAGTTGATGGTGATTTTATTGTTCCCTATCTCTGGAACACGAAAACCAAGTGGAGCATACCCTAACTGCTGGCCTGGCTGACATCAGCCAACATAGATCAGGATTGAAGCTGGGACCTTTCTGAGAATAAAGTAGAGATGCACATTTCACTGAATCGAGACCTCTGATGTCTGATGTTTAAGAGATAAATGGTATTCCCTTGATGGTCATCATCTCTTATCTTATGTACTAAGGTGATTTAATGAGAGGATACAGGTTTAGAGTTTTGAAGGGAGGTTTCAGGGTAAACATTCTCGAGAGATGAGATCAAATGGGCCAAAGGACCTTCCTAATCCAAAGCAGCCTTGTAGTCTTGTGATATATTGCTCCATAACAAATTCACGGTTTCTTTTTCTCCCCTTTTCCACTTAGGTCGCTTCAAACTTAAATTCCTACAACGTGTGACTGATGCATTCTTCTCCTTTCACACCAGCCAAAGTCAGTTTAAGGAAAATGTCTCAAAAGAAAGGAAACAGCATGTGGAAACGAGGGAGAAGTACAGAAGGTTTGTCATGTTGCTAAGAAAAGCAGCCCAAAGGAATCGCCTAGAAAACACTGAAGACTCAATTTACATCAAGGAAAACTATGAGGAGGGAGGAAAGTTCTCGGGTGCAACAAAGCACAGTGGTTTGCAATGCACACAACTGAGCATTCCTGAAAAAAGCATTACGCCAATGCTAACTTGGGAGCAAAATACAGGAAAGAGGAGATGCACCAGGCTGAGAGAAGCCAAAGACATTCGGATACTGGAATTATCTACCAAGCGCCATGTCCTCCAAGAGTCTCAATATAGTGAATCCCTGGCAAATAAATTGGAACTCTGCAAGGGGGATCAGTTACCAGACTCCTTTGAAATGGAAGAGGTAAGTCATAAAGTATTAGAGCCCATTAAGTCTGAGCAGCTGCAAGTGAGTCCAGTGCCCTGGGCAGAGCTATCGTCTTTGGCAATGTGTACTAGTCGCTAATTGCATTTAGGGTGGGGGAGAAAATACATCATGGTGTCTGCCCTTTGGAACTGTATGTCCTCTTATTCTATTTTTTTGATACATCCTAAAGATCTCTTCTGTTCATCTATCTCTATGAGGTTAAATGTACATGATCAATTGCACGTGGAAATTTTCAAGTTTCCGCCAGTGTGATATCAGTTCCTACTCAAGCCTGGTCTGAGAATCATTACATAATCCCTTCATTTTCCTGAAAGGCTGTTCTACACATAGCACATATCGAAGGATTGCCATATTGCCACTGCTAATTTTAAATATCACAACACATTGTGGAGTCCTGTAGCTCAGTGGTTAGAGCACTCCCCTTACAAGCGAGTACCTGGGTTCGACTCCAGGTCAGGGCAAAACCTTGGGCAAGTTTCCTTACTCCGCACCCCTGATAATAATCCTTGATTATTACAATAATAAAATTGGTCATTTCAATCCACAACTGTTTGTACACAATTGGCTGCTACATTTCAACCACATATATACAGGCAATTCACTATACAGTATATTCTATTGAGCACTTTGAGATGTCTAAAATGAAAAGCGCTACCTCAAAATGCAAGGATTATTATCAATAGTAAATTGCCATCTTCCATTTATTAATAGTTCTGGATGAATTAAAGTTTATGAGACTGGTACAAGTCAGGCAGAAGTTTGGTTTGATCTAAATTGGCAACTTCCAATTCACTGTCAACCTAGGATAATGACGCTGTATTATTTCCTATCATTGTGTGCGGGGGGGGGGGGGAGTGGGGGCAATGTAGATTAACAAGGTTGGTTCCTGGGATGAGGGGGTTGATCTATGAGGATAGGTTGAGTAAATTAGACCTACTCTTGCATAGAAAAGAATTAGAGGTGATCTTATAGACAGAGTAGACAGTGGGGAGACTGTTTCCCCTGGTTGGAGAATTTAAATCTAGGAGTAATAGTCTCAATATTAATGGTCAGCTTTTTTGAACAGAGTTGAGGAAACTTTTCTTCACTCATAGGGTAGTGAATTTATGGAATTATCTACCCCCAGAAGGTTGTGGATCCTCAATCCGTGAACATATTCAAGACTAAGATTGATAGATTTCGGAATAGAGTGATAATGGATATGGGGATAGGGTGGGTAAATGGAATTAGGTTAGAAGATAAGATGATCTTATTAAATGGTAGAGCAGGCTCGGGGGGGCCAAATGGCCTACTCCTGTTCCTATTTCTTATTTAATTATTTTACTACTCCATTTAAACCAGAATTGGGGTCTTAGGTTTTGAAAATTCAAACCAGTTTGGAGAGTTTGCTAATTCGTCTTGATTGTTAAATCACATGAGCTCCAAATTAGCTTGTTTCTACAATTCATTTGATTCTGTAAATAAAACAAAAAATCTACTGAATTCTAAAATATTTTAGGATTTATAATTGGGAGGAAAATTACATGAAAATTTAAACTGAGTGGCAATTGCTTTCTTTCTCTCTCAGATCCAGAGTATTGATGAAGAAATCCCTGCTAGAATGGCTCTCAAAAGTACCTATATAGGTAAGTGAATGGTACCCTAAGTTAACTCTAGGAAATTTCCATTGTCCACTTTTCTGTGCTTGTTGCTCTATTCACTCACTGCCTAAGCCCTCAAAAAGTGCACAAACAAGGACCAGATGTATCTTAGACTGACTTTTCCTTTTAGATTTTTCCACAGTTGGCGGGTGAGTGAGATCTCTCTGCAATTTACCAGTTCAGTTCTTACTTTAACCTTTAGCAGGTCCACAAGTGGTTATGTGGTCACAGTTCTTGTCCTCCAAATAATGATTGCTACACAGAATGAAAGTTATTCAGGGCCAAACTGCTTCAGCTTGGCTCAGTTGGTAGCAGTCTCGCATTTTCATCAGAAGGTTGTGGCACATGTCAGGACTTGAGTTCATCAACCAAACAGATATCCCACTGCAGTGCCAGAGATGCCATTGTTCAGATGAGATGCTAAACCGAGGTTGCTGTTCAGGTTGACATTAAAGATCTTATGACGCTATTTGAAAAGAGAAGGGAGTTTATCCCGGCCTCCTTCACCACATGGTCATTCATGGATGTTTAACCACAACAACATACAACAACAAAATTGCATTTCTAGAACACATTTCACATCAGAAGGACATCTCAAGGCGTTGAACAGTCAGGGGTCGAGACCCAAGCATAGGGGAGTGGCATCATAGGGGGATGGGAGGGAGAGGCAGTAGGGCGTTAGAAGGCACGATTGAAAAGCAGGGTTTTGAGATAGACTTTGAGGGAGGCAAGAGAGGAAGTAAGGCGCAGGGACTGCATGATGGAGTTCCAGAGTGTGGGGGCAGAGAAGCTGGAAGCCCAGCCACTGATGGTAGGGTTGGTCTGGCGGGAGACATGGAGCAGACATGCTAAATGGAGAGGGTGGGCAGGTTGGTATGGAGTCAGCAGATAGGAGAGGTAGGAAGGGGCAAGGCCATGGATAGCCTTGAAAGTGAGGACAAGGATCTTGAATTTGTTCCTCTAGGAGAATGGGGAGCCAATGGAGCCAGGCGACAGTGGGAGTGATGGGATCGCAGAGCGGGGTGCAGGAGAGGACACCAGCTGCAGAGTTTTGGATGATCTGCAGCTTGTGAAGGGAGAGCTGGGAAGGTCAATAAGAAGGAAGTTTTCATAATCAAGTCTTGATATGATGAAAGTGTGGGTGAGGGTTTTGGCAGCCTGAGGTGTGAGGCAGTGGCGGAGTCTGGCAATGTTACGGAGGTGGTGGAAGGCAGTGCTGGTCATGGCGCAAATGTGGGGGAAGAAAGAACAGTTCAGGGTCAAACAAGACAACACGAATGCAGTCAAACAAGACTGCTTAAACAGTCACATTTGCCAAAATAACACATTTACTGTTGTGTGAAAACTTTGTGTTGGTAGCAGTGCAGGGTCTGGCCTGGTCCAATTTTGACAACAATAACAAAATTGCACTTGTATAGCGCCTTTCACGTCAGGAGGACATCCCAAAGTGCTGAACAGTCAGGTTAGGACCCGAGCAGAGGGGGAGGGTTGGGGGAGGGGGCAGGAGAGGGGGAAGAGTTAGTGGGGGGAAGAGTTAGTGAGGGGATCGAAGGTGCGGTCGAAGTGGAATGTCTTGAGACCGGCCTTGAAGGAGGAAAGGGAGGAAGCAAGGCGGAGGGCTGCGGGTTGGAATTCCACAGTGTGGGAGCAGAGAGGCTGAAAGCCCAGCCACCGATGGTTGGGCGGTTAGGGCGGTGGACGCTGAGCAGGCCTGAGTCTGCTGATCGGAGGACAATTCACGCTTGCTGACGTGACTCTCTGAAACACCACTATTTTCCCTCAGCCTTTTTTTCTGTCCCGAGCATGGGTGCTGCTGACCACTGCTGTACCAACGACAAAGCAATTCTCTAGTTCTAACGCATCTCTAATTGAAACAGCAGCAGAGAGCTGTTTAGAGAAGTGTGGTTAGTTACGGTAAATATTCAAAAACAAACCAGCAGCAGGAAGGAGTAAGTAGAGATTCCCTAACATGGACTTGTAATAACCTGCTGTATTATCACCATGTGGTTACTTTACTATTTAGGAACAGTTGCTGTGTTAATTCTGACATTTTTATGCCTGGAATTGTGAGATTTGGCAAAATGAGTGCCAGCTTGGTTATCTCCTCTGAGTCAGAAGGTTTTGTTCAAATCCCACATCTGGATGTGAACTCATGTAGTCTAAGCTGACATCCCAATGCAGTGCTGGGGTGTGTTGTATTGTCAGAGGTTTCGTCTTTAGAGGACCTGTCTGCCACCAACAGTCTCAATGGCACTATTTAGGGGAAAAAAAGGGAGTTTATCCATGTTCCTGGCCAACAATCCCCTAAAATAAAATTAGTCATTTGTTTCATGGTTGTTTGTGGGACACTGCTGTGCGCAATTGGGCACAGCATAAACAGCCTATACATAAACAGTAACTAAATTTTCACAGTAATGCCTATGAAGCACATTGAAACATCCATCTGATATGATAAGGCACTATACCACTATAGGCACTATACCAAATGAAAGGATTTTTATTATTATTTGCCACCAATTTCTATCTCGAAGGTCAGCAAAACTGTTTTGCAGTCAGCATTTTGCATGCTGACCTTGCGCCAATACTTGTTTTTGTTTTGGCAACAAAGAAATAGCCCCACAGAAAATGCACCTAGTTAAGTAAACAGCATTTTTCCCTGTACAGGAACTCAGGCTCACAAGACTCCAGCTACAGTGCATGTTGAGTATTTGGAGAATTTTTTTTTATTATGCAAAGACTATCGCCAGCACCCACACAGTAAGAGGGCTTTTAGACCCTAGTGCCTTGTTGCTACTGGTTCCTTAAGTCCTGTCCAGCTCCTTGAATGTCCTCCTGACGTGAAAGTTTGTTGTTGTTGTATGGGATTCATTCCAGTGCATCAAAATGTACAATCCCATCGGCACTCCAATTCAGTGCTCCAGTTCCGCTGCATTATTGAAGGTGCTGTCCTTTAGATGACCATTTGCCTGTTTAGGTGAGTGTTACAAGAGTAGGGAAGTCTTGCTGCAACTATATAGGGCCTTGGTGAGACCGCACCCAGAGTATTGTGTGCAGTTTTGATCTCCTTACTTAATAAAGGACATACTTGCCTTAGAGGGGGTGCAGCTTAGATCACTTGGTTAGTACCTGGGATGAGGATACTGACCTATGAGGATAGTTGAATAGACTAGGGCTGTATTCTCTAGAGTACAGAAGAATTAGGGGAGATCTTATTGAAACATATAAGATTCTTAAAGGGGTGGATAAATTAGACAGTGAGGGACTGTTTCCCCTGGTAGGAGAATCTTTAACCAGGGGTCATAATCTTAAAATTAAGGGTCAGCCTTTTAGAACAAAGTTGAGGAAACATTTCTTCATTCAAAGAGTAGTGAATTTAAGGAATTCACTACCCCAGAAGGCTGTAGATGCTCAATCCTTGAATATTTTCAAGGCTGAGACTGATACATTTTTTAAATACAGAGGGATTAGGGGATATGGGGATAGGGAAGGTAATTAGAGTTAGGTCAGAAGATCAGCCATGATCTTATCAAATGGCGGGGCAGGCTCAAGGGGCCAAATGGCCTACTCCTGCTCCTAATTCTTATGTTCTTAAAGATCCCACAATACTGTTTAGAAAGAGACAGAGGAGTTTCCCCTGGTAACCTGGCCAACAATCCTCTAGATAACATTGTTCATTCACTTAAAGGCTACTAAATGGCTGTGCATCAATTAACTGCACATTCTCCATGTTTGCTTATGAATAAGATTTACTCTACAGTAAATTCTGTGAAAAACTTTCATACACTTTGATGCTAATAATCCTTGCATTTGATTATAGTGGCTTATCAAGTCAGTGAGATGTCTCAAATAACATGATACGGCATTACATCAAATGCAAAAATATTATTAAGTAAATGAAAAAAATTAAGTAAATTGAAAGTGAAATTAAACTTAGTCAATGCTTACTTGTATTAATACCTATTGAAGCCATTTATAATTTGATTCAAAATGAAAAACTAAAAGTCCAAAATGTTGTAAGTCACATGAAGCAGTTTTATGGTTACAACAGCAAATAAATCCAATGACAGCCATGCTGATTGTTCTGTTATTTATAGTACAGTATGTTGTGTAGTGTCTGCCAGAACTCTGCACATTTTTTTCTCTCAGTTTCTCAGCAGTTAATTTCCATTGCAAACTTTGCCTGTGACACATTACTTCCTGAAACACTGCCTTATTTGCATAGCCACAATGAGTGTCATGACATCAGCAGCAGAGATTAATCATAACAGGATGAAGCTCTGTCACTTTTCTTAAAAGATTTGGTTGTGACAATTATCAGATCAAATCTGTAACAAAATATTCCTTATCAGCTATTACATAAAGATACACGTGTGAAGCTAAACACTCTCTGACTTCAGCACTTTGGATTGTTCGCCTTGGGACATTCTCCTGACGTGAAAGGCGCTCTATAAATGTCATTTTGTTATTGTTGTTCCTATTGTTTATTTGATGCTTGCTACAACATCGCCTGAATCCGACACTACCTCACCCATCAAGCTCCTGTAACTCTCATTCATGCCTTCGTAACATCCAGGCTCAATTACACCCTGATTGTTGGCCTTCCCAACTCCTCTCTCCATAGGCTGCAGATCATCCAGAACTCTGCAGCCCATGTATTCTCCTGCACCAAGCTCTGTAACCCCATCTCCCCATTCTTTCCCGGCTCTATTGGCTCTGCATCACCCAGATTATTCAATTCACAATCCTGGTCCTCACCTTTAAAGCCCTCCATGGCCTTGCTCCCCACTACCTCGGCAACCTCCTAACCCCCTACCAACCTGCCCACTCACTGCAGCCTGCTCCATATCTCCTGACCCACCCGCCCCACCATCAGCGGGTGAGCCTTCAGCCACTCTGTCCCCAACCTCTGGCATTCTATCCCACAATCCCTCTGCCTCGCCCCCCTCCCTAGCCTCCTTCAAGTCCTGCCTCAAGACCCTCCTCTTCGACGATTCCTTCAGTAATGCCAACTCCTCTCCTTTCCCTCCACCCTCCCCAATCCCGACCCCAGCTCAGGTCTGAAACACTCACTGTCCAGTGCATAGGGATGTATTCCCTACATGAAAGGCACGATATAAATGTAATTTTGTTGTTTTTACTGAATTGCTTCAGCTCTCCCATTTCCCTGCAGGATGGACAGGTTGAGTGATTTTTTAATTAATTGGCAAGAAGTATTGCTGGGCAAAGAGTATTCATTGCAAGGTGTATTAATGGGCAAGGTATTAATTGTAAGAGGTATTAATGGACAGAGAGTATTATGGGTGAGAGGGTATTAATGGATGAGAGGGTATTAATGGATGAGAGGGTATTAATGGATGAAATGCAACAATGGAAAAGGGTTATTAATGGGCAAGGTATTAATTAGCAACATATATTAATGGATGAATGCATTAATGGATGAGGCATATTAATCGGTGGAGTGGATTAATATGTAAAATGTATTAATGGACACGATATTCAAGGGTGATGGGCAATACATTTGTTGTTGTTGACACTGTCAGGCATGTTGGGGATTCTGGCATGACTTGATAATCCTGGAGCCAATGTTTAATTTACTATTTCACAGAATTGCATTGAATTGGCATCACATCCAGGGCTGGATTAAGGGATTTGGGGGCTTTAAACTAGATTATATTTTGTGGCTCTTATTGGAAGAAGTGGGGCACCAATTGGTGTGGAGCACCAATGCTAGATTTTTGCGAATGTTTGAGCAACTTTAGGCCCACAACCCACAGGTTGGCCACCACCAGTTTAGACTCATCTAAGTGCTGATTTACTCTGTGTGTAATGATGGCAGTCTTGAGCCGGAATCCCAGCCTTCAGTAACCTTTATGCATGGCTATGTATTCAGCAACCTCTGATTTAGAAGCAAGAAGCAGCTGGAAACACAAAGTCCAGTTATATACCATCGCAATTAATGTCAGGCACATAACTGTGAACAATTCTTCACAAAACAAAAACAAAATTATGATGAGACCCATAATATCTTCAGGAAGGTCATTGTTTGTGAAATTCATCTACCTAAGAAATCGTTGGGTGGAAATTTGCCACAAAAACAATTTAAGCAAGTGAGATACCCAATGCCTGGAATTCTAATGAATTTAGCTGCGATTCTGGGCAGATCTAATTGTAACATATGGGAGTCTAATGCTTGCAATCTGTGAGTGGAATTAAAATTTAATTCCACAATTGCTTTTGACATTTACAGATTATTCTGACTTTTATTCTGCACATGCCTCAGCAGATGTTGCAGATTATTCAGAAATAAAATATTCTGTTGTTGGCAACTATCTGTTGTGTGCCTTTCCAAAGCCACTGTTTATGTTCAGTGAACCCTACCAGCAGCCACAAAGCCAGCAATGCAAAACCTGCTTGCTCATTGCCTTGTCCTGTGTGTTACTCAAAGTGAAATGCGCGTAAAGGGATTTCAGAATTGACATTCTTAGCAATGGACATTGTATAAATGAACCAGCCCTCGGTGGTAGTCTATTTCTCCTAGTGTTTTGACCTACCATCCCCAAAGTAAAATTGGTCATTCACTTTGTAGCTATTTGTGTCATTGTGTGCAAATTGTGTGTCACTTTTCTGCCATGTTTGCTTACAAAGGTGCTCCATTTGTAAAGCAGTTTGAGAACACCTGTCGATGTGATAGGGCATTATATCATGTGTAAGGATTATTGGTATATAACGCAGTTATATACGACAACAACAGGATTACATTTATGCATTTACATTTATAGGTCCTGTGCATTCAATATACACAGGACCATTCATTAAAATATTCAATTTTGCACCCTTCCTGTCATGTCAAAGTCTACAAAAGTCTTTGTAAAAATAAAGTGACATCTAATCTGACATGTTCAACCATATAGAATATTGTTTTTGTGGTGCCTCCAGAGAGAGAGAGAGAGCGAGACAGAGTGCATATTCCATTCCAAACACAATGATATTTCCACATGATATTTCCACATGTAGGTGACATAAGTACTATATATATACATATATATATATATCTTGATGTGAAACTCTTAGACCGGTTTGGATATGCTTATTCATGGTGATGAATTTCTGCATGTGTCAGACACTTACTTATTCTGGAGATTAATAAACGCAGGTTGATGAGAGCCAAAACTTGGAGACTCCAAATTGTGCGTTGGGGTACTGCTGGAGGTCAACTAGCTAAAACCGCCTAGGTTGCCATTAACAATAACGTGTTATTTACTCTGTTCAACCATACAGAATTTGAAAGGTGCCCCATTAACTGTCAGCAGAATCACATCTTCACTCACCAAAGCTATGTGCAGGAGGAGTGTGAAATTATAGGATACTGTATTATGTATTAGTTAATTGCAGCCCTAAGAATAGATGGCATTTGCTATTGGCAAGTGTCCAAATTTAATTTTAAAAATCTCCCAAATGGTTCCTCAAAGGCTTACTTTGTAGTGTATCATCTCTTGCTATGTAGGCCAATCTGGCATCTGACCTGTGCCATTGTATATGCCACAACCTCTCCTCACCCAATGATAAATGTGATAATGTAATTTCCATCAACCTCCTTCCCCATTGCCCTCCACCCTCCCAAATTCCTACCCCCAACTTAGGTCAGAAATACTGTCTGTCTAGCTCCTTGGGACGTTCTCCTAATGTGAAAGGCTATACAAATGTAATGTTGTTGTTGTTGTAAATACCAGTAAATCTGTTTGACTCTGTGAATTTGGATGAAGCTAAAAGGAACAAAGTTTCAAAACTGAATTTTATCCTTAAATAACAGTCCTGTAGCTCAGCAGGTAGAGCACAAGCCTTACAAATGAGAGATCTGGGTTAGATTCTAGGCAGAGTGAAACCTTGGGAAAGTTTCCTTACTCCACATGTCTGATAACAATTCCTCAAAAAAAAATGGGTCATTTTACTCCACGACTGTTTGTGGGACATTGCTGTGTGCAATTGGCTGCCGCATTTCACCCACAAATATAAAACCAATTCACTTTACAGTATATTGTGCGAAGTGCTTAGAAACATCTAGAATATGTCATCAGGTGCTATATCAAATGCAAAGATTATTATTATAATTATTATTATCATTAGTGTCAGGGGTGTTCTTGCCAGAATGGTTTTCTGCCTTGCCTATAGCACAGAGACAGCAAATGTCAAGTTCACAAACAGCATTCTCTCTCTGTAACCGGAGTTCCCTCTGCCTTATCCTCCTGGATCTTTCCGCCGCCTTTGACACAGTCGGCCATGCCATCCTCATCCACCACCTCTCCTCCCTCATCCAACTCAGTGGGACCGCACTAGCCTGGTTTGAGTCCTACCTAACAAAGCGTCTTCACTTTATCCCCTCAAACAGTTTCTCCACCCATCCCTGCCCAGTCACCTGTGGTGTACCTCAGGGCTCCATCCTTGGTCACCTCTCTTCCTCATCTATATGCTGCTTTTTGGCAATGTCAACCACAGACATGAGGTGCATGTATATGGATGAAACTCAGATCTACCCTCCTCCTCCAGCTGCAACTCTAGGTCCGTCTGGCAGGTATCATGGCGTGGATGAGAGAAAACTTCCTACACATAAATGTTGACAAGACAAAGGCTATACTTATTGGCTCCCGTGAATTTTTCTAACCTGCAGCTCTGACCTCCTCACTGTCCCTGGCCTATCCCTCAGACTTACAACAACAAAATTACATTTATAGATTGCATTTCACATCGGGTGTACGTCCTAAGGCACTGAACAGTTAGGTCAGGACCCGAGCAAGAGAGAGGGGCAGGGTAGGGGGGAGGGGCAGGAAAGAGTTAGGAGGGGAGGGAGAGAGTTGGGAGGGCAACAGAAGACACGATCGAAGATGAGGGTCTTAAGACCGGCCTTGAAGGAGGCAAAGGAGAAAGCGAGGCGAAGGGACTGTGGGATAGAGTTCCAGAGTTTGGGGGCAGGAAGGCTGAATGCTTATCCGCTGATGGTAGGGCGGGTCAGGCAGGAGACATGGAGCAGGACGGAGGGGGCAGGTAGGTTCTTAGGGGGACAGCAGGTCAGAGAGATAGGAGCGGGCAAGGCCCTGAATGGCCTTGAAAGTGAGGACGAGGATCTTGAATTCGATCCACTGGGATGGGGAGCCAATGGAGTGTGGGAGTGATGTGGTCGTGGAGCTTGGTGTGGGAGAGGATACGAGCTGCAGAGTTCTGGATGATCTGCAGCTTGTGGAGGGAAGATGCATGAAGGCCGATGAGGAGGGAGTTTCCATAGTCGAGTCTTGATGAGACAAATAATAATAATAATAATCCTTGCATTTGATACAGTGCTTTTCACATCTTATCGACGTCTCAAAGCACTTCACAGAATATACTGTAAAGTGAATTGACTGTATATTTGTGGATGAAACCTGGCAGCCAATTGCACACAGCAGTGTCCCAGAAACAGTCGTGGATTGAATTTACCAATTTTATTATTGTGGTTTTTTTTAGACGGATTATTATTAGGCATGTGGAGTAAAGAAACTTGCACAAGGTTTTGCCCTGATCTGTTTGGATTCGAACACAGATCTCATGCTTGGAATGCAAGTGCTCTAACTACTGAGCTACAGGATGAAAATGAGGACGAGGATCTTGAATTTGATTCATTGGGGGATGGGGAGCCAATGGAGCTGGGCAAGGGTGGGAGTAATGTGGTGGGAATGCGTGGACTAGGGTTTCAGCAGCTTGAGTGGTGAGGCAGTGGCGGAGTCTGGCAATGTTGCAAAGGTGGTGGTAGGCAGTACTGGTCATGGAGCTTATGGGTGGACGGAAGGACAGTTCAGGGTCGAACAAGACGCCCAGGTTCCTGACTGGCTTTGAGAGGTGAAGAGTGCAGCCTTGGATGCTGATGCTGTTAGTGCCTGAGGTGCAGAGGCGCTGACATGAGCCAATCAGGAGGGCCTCAGTTTTGCAGACATTCAACTGGAGAAAGTTGTCTCTCGTCCAGGACTCGTTGTCAGACTCACAGACAGTCAGGACCCCGGTAGTCCTGGAGTTGAGGGTTGAAGCGGAAATTATAAAATTATATAAAATTACATTGTGGAAGCAGGCTATTCATTCCAACTAATCCTCGTTGTTTATATTTCATGTGACCCTCCACCCCTCCTAATTCCCTCTCCTATTCCCATGTATTGATCATCAATTTATCCATCAAGTTCCTCTGATAGATGTTGATGCTTTCTTCTTGAATGAGATTCACATTCTCACCACTGCTTTAGACCAGACACTTTGATCAAATCCAAATTAAGATCCCAGGAGCAGTTTTGATGAAGAAGACCCTTCGGTCACTTTTGCTTTCACAATTATAAAAAATAATAATAATCCTTGCATTTGATATAGCACTTTCCACATCTCTTAGACATCTGAAAGCATTAATTCCAAAATAATTACTTTGTTTCAGCTCATTCTGATTAAAATTTAACATTAAATATCTCAAATTAAATATGAAATGCCACTCTGTGATTTTAATACAACTTAAATAGGTCACTTTAATCCATGACTGTTTGTGGGACACTGCTGAGTGCAATTGGCTGTTGCATTTCACCCACAAAATATACAATCAATTCACTTTTCAGTATATTCTGGGAAGCGTTTTGGGACACCTCAAAAGAGACGTGATAAGATGCTAACTCAAATGAAAGGATTATTATTAAAGTAAAAGCAAGACAATATTTATTTCTAAACATGCCTGAGGAATAAATATTTTCTGAAAGTTAGTATCCGGTGTCGAACCTGTCGGACATCCTCTCAGTGTGAAAGATGCTATGCAAATAAAACAAGTGTCTGATTATTATGATATTTGGTAATCAATCTCAGCATTTTTTCCTTCTTTTCACAGAGGATATAAAGAGAGGAAATAGCTGTCAGTCAGACAGTAGTGGATTTCTAGAGGAACCATTCATCCCCCTATCTCTGCAGGTATGACAATGACCTTATTCTACTTGCAACACAATATTCGTTCAAAGTATACCACAGAAATGCAGAATGAATGCTACCAGTGTTCATACTTTGATTCCAGCCACTTCACAACAATCTTACATGGCACACAATAAGTAATTGTTTTTTTGAGCTCTGCTCCTGTCTAGTATACCTATAGAACTAAGACATTGTGGATTAGTTCATGTGAATTTCATAAACTGAGATGACCCAACCTTCTTCTTGTCATCATGCCATCTTGACATTCTACCCCTTCCAAGTACTGTACAGTACCACATACTTCAGTAAACCCAGATCAATATTTTAGAATATATCATGACACTAGAACAAGAGGGTACATGTTTAGAATTGGAAAGTGCAATTACGGGACAGATAACCAGGAAGTTTTTCTTTAGCAGAAGGTAATCAACGATTGGAAAAATGGTAGAGGCCAGCAGATTGGATGTGTTTAAAAAGCAGCTTGCTGCTGTGATTGTGGGATGGAGGGTAAGGATGAGATTGGATAGGCCGAGAGTCTTTCTTTATCCAGACCAATCGTATGATCTTGTAACATGAACTTTATATCAGCCTTGATTGAATGGCGGGGCAGGCTCAATGGGCCGAATGGCCTACTCCTGCTCCTATTTCTTATGTTCTTATCCACAATGATGCTCCAAATCTCTGTACTCAGCTGCTGTGTACTCAACACTGACATTCTGTAGCTCAGTGGTTAGAGCACTCACCGAGAAATCGAGAAACCTGGGTTCGATTCCAGGCAGGGTGAAACCTTGGGCAAGTTTCTTTACTCCACATGCCTACTAATAATCCCGCCAAAAAAAATTGGTCAATTCAATCCATGACTGGTTGTGGGACACTGCTAGGTACAATTGGCTGCCACATTTGCCCACAAAAATACGGTCAATTCAATTTACTGTATTTTCTGTGAAGCGCTTTGAGACATCTAGAAGATGTGAAAAACGCCATATCAAATGCAAGAATTATTATTATTATGAGTATTATCATTATTACCAGACTTCGATGGCAACAAATTATCAAGAACATTGATTTGAATATCCTTGTTTTTATTTGAAAGAAGTTACTCTTAGTGTTCTGGGCAAGAATGCCCCATATACAATTGTTCATTCACTTGGCCACATTTGCCTACCAAATACAGTCATTACACTTTATAGTACATCTTGTAAAGCACTTTGAAATTTTCTCCCAATGTGAAAGGCTTCATATTCAATGTAAGGATTGCTATTTTATTATCTTTAATTCCTTTCCCCTCCTACATATGGAAACTTCTCCAGCCCTATGCTTCTGTTCTCCAGTCCTCTATTTGCAATTGAATGCTCATTTCCCATTTGTTCTGTCCCACCATTGGTGGCAAAGCTCATACTATTGTGCTCTAGTCTGCTGGAATTCTCCTTCAAAACCTCATTGTTTTATTTTCTCTCTGACCATGTACAAAACTTCTCAAAAAAACAATTTCTCTTCAGACCTGACTAGTAAACTTAATTTTCCTTCCTCTCCTCTGCTTGGTGCTCCCTGTCATAATTGTTAAGCATTTCAAGACAGTCAATCTGTGTGTGAGATGCTACATTGCAAGTTTTTGTTGTTGTCCAACCTTTTCAGGCTCCACGACCCCAAAACATCAGTGATGACAGCATTGAAAGACAAGCCACGTTGCAGAAAAGTAGAAAGCAGTCAATCTTGCGCCAGGACACTGAACACAAAACAGACTCTTTTACAAAGAGCTCTAATGACAATAATTGTACACATTCTGTAGGATCACACTTAGTTTCACCTATTTTCCAGGAAGAGAACAAATCAGATATAGAGAATGAAAATGAGGACAAGCCCAGTGAGGAAAGTATCATGGAGACAAGTAGATTTCTGGATGGAAGCAGTTGTACAGACACAAGTCAAAGTCTGGCTCCAGATAACATATCTCACTTAAATACTCGGGTCCGGGTTCAGAGTAATGATTCACAGTGCCAGAATGAATATTCTGCAATGATTAAGGGTAAGACACCGGCAACTGAGAACAATACCATCAGTGGACCCTCAGAGGCAACCCAACTTCTGCCAGACTGTGTTTCTGGTTTGAGTAATTTTATAACTATCCAAATTCCTCAAGGTATGAGTCAGCAAAAGTGCTTTACAAAATTGCATTCTTTAGAATCATTACCTGTCTCGTACCAGCATGCAAACAAAGACACAGCCCTGGAATCTGAAAATATCTTTGTAGGAAGTAGGAAAAGCAAGACAAGAGAGGTTTCAGTACAGACTGATGAAGGATATCCTGTTAAAGAAAATCAAAGTCCAAACAATTGCTCTTCATTTAAGTCTGAATTTCAATTCAGGAAATCATTTAGAAAATCATTTTCACTAGATACTGGGCTGCATCATCTAGACAGTCACCTGCAAGAGCACGTTCAAACTCCGGCCACCCACTGCTGCTGTCACCATTGCTGCTGTCCCCACCACTACTGCTCTCCATCATGGCACAATGAGACAAAGGTCTCATTGAAGGCTGGTACCTCACACTTGGAGGGCTATCTTCTCAATACCCTGGAAGAATTGCAGCAGGCAGTGAAGATGATCTCAGCATTCCCAGTAAGTTACATCGGTCATTTTATTTTGGTCAGCCAAGTGTCTGACACTTGCAGAAATCCATCACTAATGGTGAGATGTTCTCATCCTCCATAAGACTGTAGGCATTAAATCACTAGAGAGGTTTGGATGGGTAAGGCTATTTAGTCCATTTAATCTCATATTCTAAAATACCTATCCTAATGTCCTCACCATACACCACCAAGCTATTTTTAAGCTCACAGAGGGTCAAATCCTTGAAAGTACTCAACAGTTTTTGTGCTGATCCCAATGTTTAGTTTTCTTAAAGGTGGTACAGAACTTAGTGATGCACAGATCTGTCCATAATATGAGCTTTATACAGCTTGTACTTTGAAGTATTTTTTATTGAATAATCAAAATATTTTGAATTAAAGCTTTGATGGGTGAGATGTCTATCACAAAGAATGCATTTAGGAATGTTCTTTAATTAAAACACTTAACTTTACATATTGAATTGCTTCAGGTCTCCCATTTCTCCGCAGGGTGGGTTGGTTGAGTGAGTTTTATTCATTTGCAAGGAGTATTAATGGGCAAGAGTATTAATGGCAAAGTGTATTAATGGGCAAGGTATTCATTGTGAGGGGTATTAATGGTGAAAGGGTATTAATAGACAAGATGTATCAATGGATAAGGGTTATTAATGGGCAAGGTATAATTAGCAACAGGTATCAATGGGTGAGATGCATAAATGGATTATATATATTAATTGGTGGGGTGGATTAATGGACAAGGTGTATTAATAGGCATGGTATTCAAGGGTGAGCGGCGAGAGATATTAGTGGGCTCATTGTAAACCTATGTCCTCTTGCTGCATTTGAAAGTGTTGTTTATTTTTTCAAACCCCATTTTAAATGTTACACATATCTATAAGGACCCCTCTGAGATGTCTTTACGCGGGATGCAAGTCCCCTAGCTTGTCTCTCACACTGCTCTCCTCTGCTGTGCCTCTGGAGCATTTTATACTCATTCCCCAATTAAGGAATGGAACATATTTACAAATGTCACAATTTTGCCAGCCAAATTATGCCATAATATGTTTCCTCACAATATGTCATCCGTGTCTCACAGATGTACTTATAGGCCAAGTGCAAACAGAAATCAAGTGTCTCTTTAGCCAGTGAGTACAATGTGGCACTATTTTGAAAGGTGTTAATCTATACTGTAAAAATGTTTTTGAGAAATCCCTTTCCTCTTGCCCATCTCCAGGCGGTTGTTCTTTGAGGAACATTTCAAATTAACAGGCAGATAGGACGTTAGTTTAACATCCCACCCAAAGGACATTTAATCACATCCTATATTGACCTCTTTCCCCAATAACTCTTGTCCCTTTTGAATTCTCAGTTGGCCGTTCAGGAAATCGTAACCACAAAACAATTTCTGCAGCATTTTCAGAATCGGCTGCTGGACATTGAGCAGCGTATCACTGAGCAGCAGGCTTTAGTCTACAGCATCCTTAGTGAGGATGAGAGGTATGTGTAACATCTTTAAAGTTGTGGATATCATGTAAATTTATAATTTACATTGCTAAGAATGACTTGTCCTCATGACGTGAAAGGTGCTTTATAAGTGTAATTTTGTTGTTTTCATAGAATGTTTGTCTTAGAGATAAAATCCAGAAGAGACTCTATTTTCATCACATCACATTAAAGGTTATAAATAATAGTTTATAATAATAAATTATTACAATAATAATAATCATTGAATTTAGTATTGCGCCTTATCACATCAAAAAAAATTCTCAAAGCACTTCGCAGGATCTACTGTAAAATGGAGTGACTGTATATTTGTGGGCAAAAGTGGGAGCACAATTACATATAGCAATGTCCCACAAACAGCCGTGAAACAATTTTATTTGGGGGATTGTTGGCCAGGCCATTCCGGTAGATTTGTTTCTCTTTGGGAATACTGGCATGGGATTGTTAATGTGTGGTTTAACATCTCATCTGAAAAATGGCACCTACGATGCAACACTCCCCCAGCCCTGGCATTGTAATATCTCTGAATTCATTGATGTGAGCACAGTGCTATTTCTGCTTTTCTTCATGAATTTGCACCAAATTGTTCTGAAGAATGCAAATTTTGTATGTTGAATTTAATTCTTCAGTTGATATATAACATTATTTTGTAATTGAATATTGTAAATTTGTATTGCTGCTATTTATAAATACATGGAATAGCATTTTAGCAATGGAGCATTACAATCATGATAATACAACAACTTGCATTTATATCATGGTCTTCATGGGGGGCATCATCTCAGAGCACTGATGATAATAAGCCTTGCATTTAACATAGCACCTTTCATGTCAGAATAATTTATCAGATAAAATTGTCTTTCACTTCTTGGCTGTTTATGGGAATTTGTGGTGTGCCTACATTTCCCTACAAAATACACCACACTTTACAGGAAAATCCTCTGAAGCACTTTGAGACGTCCTTCTGATGTGCAAGGCGCTAATAAGGATCATTATTGTAATATATTGATTTAGTGAAACCACGAGCAGTTAACCGTTGGACTGGATGGACTCAAAGCCAGTTCTCAGAAATGAAAGATTAGTGTCCTAACCTGCCCAGTTCTTCAAATACATCAGTAAGTTGACAGAGTCTTGTGGCACTTGTCAAAAAATGAAGGGTGTTTCTTCCAGTGTCAGGGCCAATAATCCCCTTGTAGTGTGCTATCACATTTGACCCAAATCAGTGATTAATACCAATAAACCTTGCATTTGATGTAACACTTTTCACATCTTCTAGATGTCTCAGAGAGCTTCACAGAATATACTGTAAAGTGAATTGACTGGACATATGTATCTTTAAGATACCCTCCTGACATAGAAGGCACTGTACCAAATGTAATTATATATATAATCATGACTATAATATAATTATATTATAATATAATATAATTATATAATAATATAATATAATGATGTAGCGCACATTTCAAGTCATAAGAACATATCAATGCTCTTCACAAGATTTACTCTGTATAGTATCTGTTGATTTTGTAGGAATATAGGAACAATAGTTCCTATATTCCTATTATAGGAATATATTCAACCCTTTGAGCCTGTTCCACCATTTAATTAGATAATGGCTGATATGAACCTCAACTAATTATTTCAATTGCAATTTCCCACTTTCTCCCTGTATCCCTTAACACCCTGACATACTCAAAATTTATCAACCTCACTCCTGAAGGTGTGAATGGATCCAGCATCCACTACCTTTTGCGGGAGAGAATTCTAGATTTCCAGAAGATGACATCACACATCGGATAGTATTTTGTGGGGAATTAGGGATGGAGGAATGACCAGGTTGTGTGTATTTATTTAAGCCATGTATATATTTTTTATGATAGGGAGGAAATGAAACGGCTGGGGAAACTACACCAGGAAGTGCACAACGAGATCACAGAGTTGGAGGTTCAGCTTGAGGATCGGGCTCGGCAAGTTGGAGAAGGAATGAGAATGGTACAGTGAATTGCTCCTGATTTTGTTTTTCACTAGATAGTTTAATAGAGTTTACAATTTTATTGAGCTGTGGTGTATGTAACAATGATAATATTCCTCTAATTTAATATAGCACCTTTCACCCCAGAGAGGATGTCTTCACAGTAAAGTGTAGTGACAGTTTGGCAGGTGAATATGACAATCAATTTATGGACAGCCATATGTCACAAATAGCCATGATCATAGAATCATAGAATTTTACAGCACAAAAGGAGGCCATTTGTCCCATCATGTCTGTGCTAGCTCTTTGAAAAGAGCTATTCAAAGTCAATCCCACTCCCCAGCTCTCAGAATCCTCGGCTGATGTGAGTGATCAATTCTATTTGGAGTTTGTTGGCCAGACTTGGCAATTGAAACCACAACCTTCTGCCTCAGAGAAGTGAGCTAGGCTAACATGCTGTTTATTGATTGAAATAATGCAGAATAGGGTTAAAAGAAAAAGTAAAATGACAGTGAGTAAGGTAATGAAAACTCCTTCTAAAATAGCTATTTACAATAGATTACAATATTTGAAATAATGTATTATTATTAATGATGTTCCCAGCTTAGACATTTTACTTTGTAAGATTTACTTGCCTGGCATTTCGCCTACAAACACACAGGATATACTTTACAATATATCCTGTGAAATGCTTTGAGAAATCTTACCAGTGCAAATTGAACCATATCAAATGTCATTGTTATTGTTGAATTTTTCTTTCCATTGCTTACCTCTTCACAGTTAATTCCAAACCTAGCCAAACCTTTCTACTGCGCTGCTTCGTGTCTTATTGTTTACAATTGTTTTTAAATTTGTCTGTCATACCATAGAATTTGCAGCACAGAAAAAGCCCATTCGTCCCATCGTGTAGGTGCTGGCTCTCTTAAGAGCAATGCTTCCAGTTCCATTTAGCTGTCTTTTCCCCATACTCCCGTAGGTTATGCCTTTTTAGGTATTTATCCAATCTCCTTTTGAAAGCAAATGTAGATTGTGTCTCAACCACCCTTCCCAATAGGTCATTCTATATCGTAGCTATGGTGTACATGATAAACTTCTCCTAATCTCCCCTATTTGCTTGTTTGCTGTGGACTGTACCTTCATAAATTGAATTACAATAAACACATCTATCCTGAATTTTTGGTTTATTGTTTAGCAGCTGCAAACATTGCTCGTGGAACAGTCCCTGTTTTACTCGTCTCTTGAAAAGCCCAAGAAAGTGAGTGAAATGACATCAGAAAGTTACGCCGAATCATCACCTAGCGGACGCAATTCAACAACTTCACTGAGACCAAACTTCACATCAGTATCTTTGCTCCCTTCACAAGACCCTGGCTCCAGTGCAGTAGCAGGACACAGTGAAGTAAATTCAATTTCTCCTTCAACGACACTGAAAGCTTCCACTGAAATTACCACGACTGCCAAACCAAACATGGAGAGTAGTTCATCTCAGCAAAACAAGCAACCAGAAACACTGGGTATTCAAGCCATCCTCCAAAATGTAAGAGTGCTGTTTTTTTTTAATTTTCTCATTTTCAATAAATTGTAAATGCTTCAAATTTAACTGCTCAGTGTCAGCTAAAATAAAGATAAATGGTCCTCTGAAGAGTTTGTTACAGACCCCGTGAAAGTGCACACTATTCTGTTTCTTAGAAGTACAGTACTTAACAAAGAATTGACACAGAATTTGGGATCTTCCTTATGAGACTAAGATTTCAAATGTGCTTGAGACTGACCCTCCACACACTGTTACCAGCCATGACTACCACTGTGAACCAGACAAGTGTGTTTAACATGCAGATCACAGCTTTTGAAAACTCCTTGCATTTGATATAGCACTTTTCACATCTTATTGACGAATGTTGGTTAGTGGGATAGCAACCTTTTTCTGAGCAGAGGGCCGTAATTTCAGATGTTCTCTGCGCGATTCAGCTTCAGAGATGACAGCATTGAGAACAATCCACCACCATCTGGATAATTTCTACTTAACAACTAGGGGTTCATATTAGGTCCACTCCATAAATATTTTTTTCTCTCACTCAGAGTTCATCTTGAGAGATCTGCCTTGAGAGATCTGAGTCACCCACCCTCCTCTGCCTTGTGCTACCAATTAAAATTTCAGTGTTTTACAGTAAGAGTAGCAGAAACAGTGCAGCCCAGGTATTCTTCCCTCAGGGAAGGACACCTTCCATAAATTATAATAATAATAATAATCTTTGCATTTGGTATAGCACCTTATCACCTCTTCAAGAGTCTAAAAGCGCTTCACAGAATATACTGTAAAATGAATTGACTGTATATTTTGAGGCAGAAGTTCTATGCAGATACAGTGTGAAGCCAACTTCAATATCATTTTTAATAATAATCCTTGTCTTTGATGTTACAATTTACATCTTTGAAGTGCATCAAGGGGCTTCACAGAATATACTGTAAAGTGAATTGACTGTATATTTTGTGGGCTAAGGTTGGCAAGAGCCTAGGTATGGAGACACCATGAAGTGGGTTAGGGTACTGCTAGAGTCTAACCAGCTAAAACCGAATAGCTTACCATTAATATCACTGTCTGGAAAGATGTCCTGCTGCTTGTCAAGCACCTTACTATTAAGCCTTTGGCTTGAAGAGTTACCAGGAAATGACTGGGATGATTCCCTGTGGCCAGTGTTTGGTCTACCCTTACAGGTCCTGAGTTGTCATCGGCAGTTCCCTGGAATACAGTAGACCTGCCTGGATCAGGAACTGAACTACTGAGACTGCCACAGAGAGTAGGCTCGATTCCAACACTTTTGCCTGTTGACAAGTGAGTTTGGCTGTTAAATGGGAATTTTGTGATTTACACTGAGACATTATTGATAGACACCACCACCTTGTGTCATAAGGCTTGTAGTGCAACAACAAGAGGAGGGCTTTCAGTCCGTCAAGCTTACTCTGCCAGTATATTAAATCAGCATTTCCTTTGAAAGGCATTTCCCTGCCTTTTCCTCATGAGCCTTGGAATCTTGACATTCTAAGAATTTATATTTCTTTCAAACATTGATTTAAACATTATTATACCATCAGTGGGTGATTCACCATCCTGTCCCAAATACTGACTGGGAGGCTTCCCGCTGCTTTTCTAGCAAGGACCACCCCACTCTCACATTCACATAAGAAAAATACACATGGAGTTCTATCACATGCCGATAGCCAACACTAATAATCTTTTAATTGCAAGTTTATAATGACAGTATCAATGTAAACCTCACTGGTACGTGAAGAAGTCCATTCTTCACTGTATTTTATTGAGCCGAAGCAGTGATTGTAAATTCCATGATGGAACAAGTGGATTGTTTTGACTGTCCACCTGTTCTATAGTGATTTGTGATCCGGTGTCTAAATTTTGATCATTTAGATCATTCTCACCTCGCAACAGAGAGGACCTGGGTTTGTTCCCGGGCAGGGCAAATAGTTTGGCAAGGTTCCTCACTCTGTACGCTTATTTACCTAGCAGGAAGCAGTTTATTGTTCGTTAATTGGTAGTTCACTTTTCCAGGAATAATAATCGCTTCAAAATAATAAATATATATTTTTTAAATTGGGTCACTCATTCCATGATTGTTTGTGGGACAATGCTGTGCACAATTGGCAGCTGTGTTTCACCCACAAAATATACAGTCAATTTGCTTTACTGTATATTCCTCGAAGCACTTTGAGATGTCTTGAATAAGACGTGATAAGGCACTATATTAAATGCAAGGATAATTATTTGTTACCAACTCATATAAAAATGCTTTGAACTTTCTTCAGCAGCTTTCCTTCTTGAGTGTTCCTATCCATCTATTGATATTCAACTCAATTTTTTCCCTCCCAGATAAAACATTCCTTTAATCAGCTCTGGCAATCAGGCTCTGATAGAAATGGCAATGTTAGCCATTAAAGTTTGCTCAGACAACATTCTGAAGGTGAGCTTTTTTTTAAATTCTCTCTACAGGCAAGTGTCGATTTTTTTGAAAAAAAAATTGTTTTTTTTATCCAATACGCTAGGCCCAAAGCCTGCAAGATTGTCAACAACGACAACAGCAGAATTACATTTGTATAGCACCTTTCCCATTGGGAGGATATCCCAAAGGCCAACTCTATAGAATTAACCTGGACTCTCCCTGGAATTAAAAATTAATCTCCCAGACACTGCTGCGAGCAACTCAAGAGAAAAATCTAAATGGATTTTTGGCCTCCTTCGGTGGCTTTAAGTTTATATCTGTTTCCTTTATCTTCCGCTTCGCCTTTTCCCTTCATTCTCTATGCCATTTCACACCATATGTCATGTCATGTGTTGGAACCTCCCAGAAAAGGTCCAACCAAAGTTGGTAACTTTACCTCCAGGGTGATTGTTAAACTGAATATTTTGACTGAGGAAAGCATGGATTTTGGTCGTCCCAAAAAGATAAATACCAGGAAAGGATGATTTATCCTCTGAAAACTCAATGTAACGTCTAAAATTTACAAACATAAGGAAAACTCGTTTCAGAGTCAAACAAAATGGCCGTGCTAGAAACCCTGGACAGAAACAAATCACTTGCCTGAAGAGGGGTGTGCCACCTACTGGAAGTTATAAAAATCTGTAAAATAAGGAAAGGAAACTGCAGAATTGCTGCAAATTTTATTTTATAGAAAATCCTATCAGAAACGCACACTGATTTGGGGACGAGCAAAATATCATCTTTGTAGTGCCTGCATAAAGTTCTTGTTTTTTGTGTTAAAGAGGCCTTGTCTTCCTAACATTTTATAATCTTTATAAGTAGTTTAGCAGCCTGTGTCCTCTGCTCTGTTTTTGGCACTGAACTGTATTCAATATTTTCATGTTGAGTCTTTCAAAAATTCCTCAAGGTGTGCCATGCTCCCTATTTGGTATCAGCTTTAAATTACAGTCACTCCACTTTACAATATAGGCTATGAAGCACTTGGGATGTCCGCCTGATGTGAAAGTCTGTTTACCTAATGTAAGGATTATTAGTGTTTTGCTTGTTATTATCAGCAGCGATTCTGACATATTTTCCTCAATTCCCAAATCCAGATCGTTTATGTATTAAATCCATAAAACAACAGTGAGCTGGCATTCCCAGGTTCAGACCCGACCACAGTGAGTTGGGGGGAAATCACACCTGCAGCCAGTTTAGTTATCAGCTCGTCTATTGCTGGCATTCTTAAGGATGCAACAGTTAGCACCAGAGATAAACAAACAGCAAATGCCTGAATTTCCATCCCTAAGTTTTGTAATATTAAAATGAATGTCATTTTTTCCCCCTGCAGATTTTCACATTGATCTTGATGCCCATTATTGAACGTCCATCCATGCAGTGGGAGTGGAATCTGTGGGGTTTCCTGGATGCAATGAATAAGCCAGACTGACCTGAACATCACAACAGCTGATCCACTCCTCATTAACCTCAATGAATTCACAGCCACTTTACTTTGACATTCTCTGAACTTTCAGTCAAGGATGCATTCTAATTGCTGAATACATTATGCAGCAAAAATGAATTCATCCTAAAGTTTAAACTAATGCTTTAACACTAAAATCATATGGGACATTTACCTAATTTATAACTATCGACTATCACTGGTAACACCAGCACTTTAAAGTTGTTAATCTATTCCCCACCAGTCAGCTGTAATGTTCTAAATCCAACATTATTCTAAGTTGAATGTAACACACTGTAATAAAGCTTGATAAATCTAAATGCATTGTTAGGAAATTATTTTATTTAGACAGCAATAAAAGTTTTCCTTTTGTCAAATCTACAGCTGAACTATCCCTGCAGTTATTTCCTTTGGAAAAAAATATGACACATCATTGTGCAACAGCTTGGAAATCATCAAGATTTAAATCAATATGATTGGTGTGAAGCCTCCTCTTGAATGCGTAAAACCTCTCCCAGCTGTGAAGCCCCTATCAATCACTGGATTCAACACACTAGGAATTGAACCTGCAACAATTTGCTTTTGGTCAGTGGGTGTCTGACATGGAGACCCATCACCATGCTTAAGAGTTTCCAAATTGGATCCTCTAAGTCGGTAGGGAGTGCACCATGGAAATGATCTTGTGTGTGGAATGGACACACTTTCAAACTAGATGATGTCTTCACGTGGCAACACTTTTCAGATTCATTCTGTAATCTATAAATAATAATAGTCCTTGTATGTGACATAGTCTATAATGTTGACATTGGCTGTAAAGTGCAGCAGTCAATTTCTGAATAGTAATGTCCTAAAAGCAGTGGCATGAGCTAGGTTTTGAAACTCTGTGTCAGTGTTTGTGTATGTGTGTGTGTATGCAACTGTGTGACAGACTACTAGTGGCATCAACACCCTGCCTCATACCTCCTGCTTTTACTCCCTTGCTGCTATTCATAAGGCCATAAGAATTAGGAGCAGGAGTAGGCCATTCGGGCCCTCGAGCCTGCCTCGCCATTCAATAAGATCATGGCTGATCTATTCTAACTCCACCTACCCGCTTTATCCCCATATCCCTTAATCCCTTTATCCACAAGAAATCTGTCAATCTCAGTCTAGAATATGTTCAATGACTGAGCATCTACAGTCCTTTGGGTAGAGAATTCCATAAATTCACTACCTTCTGAGTGAAGCAGTTTTTTCTCAACTCAGTGTGAAACGGCTGACCCCTAATTTTACGATGGTGACCCCTGGTTATAGTTTCTCCAACCAGGGGAAACACTATCTACTCTGTCATGCCCCTTAATAATCTTATAGGTTTCTATAAGATCACCTCTGATTTTTCTATATGCTAGACAATATAGGCCTAGATTGCTCAACCTATCCTCATAACTCATTCCAAGTACCAACCTAGTGAAGTTACGTTGTACCCCCTCCAAGGCAAGTACATCCTTTCTTAAATAAGGAGACCCAAACTGCACACAATATTTTAGGTGCGGTCTCACCAGGGCCCTAAACAATTGCACTCAGACTTTTCATCTCTTATATTCTAACCCTTTTGTAATGAATGCCAACATACCATTAACCTTCCTAATTGCTTGCTGTACCTGCAAACTAACTTTTTGTGACTGGTGTACAAGGACACCCACATCCCTCTGAATGCTAACACTATCCAGTCTCTCCCCTTCTAAAAACTAATCTGCTTTACTGTTTTTACCACCCAGATGGATGACTTCACACTTGCCTATATTATACTTCATCTGCCACCTACATCCCCAATCACCTATCCTATCTATATCGCATTACATTTTTTAAATGTCATCCTTGGTGTTACTTTCCCTCCTAGTTTAATATCATCCACAAATTTAGATATTTCAAGTTCAATGTCCTCATCTAGATCGTTAATGTAAATTGTAAATAGTTGAGACCCAAGCACTGATCCTTGTGGCAATCCACTAGTCACATCCCGCCAATCTGAGAAGTACCCATTTATCCCTACTCTTTGTTTTCTTCCCGTTAGCCATTCTTCAATTCAGGCTAATATATTCCCTTTAATTCCATGGGTCCTTATCTTGTGGATCAACGTTTTATGCAGCACCTTATCCAATGTCTTTTGTAAATCTAAATTCACTACATCTACTGATTCCTCCCTATCTAATCTACTTGATATGTCCTCAAAAAAATCTAAAAGATTTGTTAAAGCATGACTTCCCTTTTGTAAAGTCTGTCTAATCATATTGTGATCCTCTAAGTATTCCACTGCGACATCCTTAATTAAGGATTCTAGAATTTTCCCTAACACCAATGTCAAACTGACTGGTCTATAGTTTCCCATCTTTTCTCTCCCACCTTTCTTAAATAGTTGTGTGATGTTTGCGATCTTCCAATCAATGGGAACCGTTCCAGAATCCAAACAATTTTGGAAGATTAAATACAAGACCTCCACTATCTCATGAGCCACCTCTTTTAAAACCCTAGGATGCAAACCATCAGTCCAGGGGACTTGTCACATTTTAATGCCAACAATTTCCCTAGCACCAATTCTTTGCTAATATAAATTCCCCTAAGTTGCTCCCTATCATTAGCCCCTTGGTTCATCTTTATTTTCTGTAAACGTTTTGTGTCTTCTAAAGTGAAGACAGAAGCAAAGTATTTATTTAGGGACTCTGCCATATTCTTATCCCCCATTATAATTCCTCCTGTCTCTGCCTGTAATGGACCCACATTTACTTTTGCTAGCCTATTCCTCTTAATGTATTTATAAAAACTCTTACAATCTGACTTAATGTTCCTAGCTAGCTTGCCCTCATAATCCATTTTCTCACTCTTAATGAGCTTTTGGTTTTTCTTTGTTGGTCCCTAAAACACTCACAGTACTCTGCTCCTTATGGCAGTTTTATAGGCCTTTTCTTTTAGTTTTATACTTTCCCTAACTGCTCTAGTTAGCCATGGATGAATTGCTTTCCCTGTGATACTGTACTCTTATTCCTCAAGGGAATATGCGACCGCTGAGAATTATGCACTGCATCTTTAAATATTTGTCATTGTTGGTCTACTGTCATATCTATTAATCTGATTCCCCAGTCTATTTTAGCTCATTCTTCCCTCATGCCTGCAAAGTTAGAACATTAAAAACCTTATTGCCTACCTGAACGGTAGATGGAAGGTCCCAAATAAAATTCCATCCGAATGATAACACTGCTGATATAAATTCCTGGGACTTACTGTCAAGCTCACACATGACAAACGGGTACTTATTCCAAGGTATCGGAAAGCAGACAGTGCTGGAGAACTGTCTCATAAACAACAACTTGCATTTGTATGGGATAAAATCTCAGAGTGCATCACAAAGACAGGTTTGGCTGCCACGTAAGGGTAAGTGGATGGAGGGAGGGAGAAAATGACCAGAACATGGTCAAAGATGTAGGTTTTAAGTTTGGACTTAAAGGGAGAGAGAGTGCAGATGGAGAGGTAAGGGAAAGTAGTTCCAGAGATTAAAGGTGCAAAATCTGAAGGCTTGGCCATTGGTTGTGGGGTGGAAGGGGAGGGAGATTTGCATCAAGCCTGAAATAGAGGAGGAAGGAAAATAAGAGTCAATAGATTTGGGGAATGGGGTTTGGAGCATAATTGTGGAGCAACAAAAAGGAAATCATTGTCCCTGTGACTGTCCACTGATAACCTGATTGTATTGTATATGTGAGGAATCCATTCATTCATGCTGATGCTCCTCCTGCATATTCTGTTTTGATTTCAGACTTGTAGCATTCACTGAGTTTCCTCTTACTCAGTGTAATATACATTGGCCACTCCGGTATTTATAGCTTACATTCCCTTACGAAGACCCAAAGTTTGTGACATCAGAGCATCAATCTCATTGACTGTGAATGGCCAGATGATGTACAGTGGGTTTTAATTACATTCATTTTAATTATACTCCATTAGGAGTTCAATCACTTTGCTTAAAGGCAAGTGTTGGTGTCATTATTCAGTGCTGGGGATGGAGGTACACAGTAATTACTGAGCTCTCCCAACTCACACATAAACCCAGGGGTAGAGCTTCAAAGCTGCCTCCACTGACCAAAGAGATGACTGTCTGAGGAAACTGTGAGGACAGAATTACAGTGTTCACAGTGTGAAATAGGCAGGAGATGATTCAAGGGAAAGAGCAGGTGTAGATTATGGGGAAACAGAAGATGGGGATTACGAGGAAATATTTAAAGGCATCAAACTGCCCTTCACAACTCTAAACCACAACTCTTCTTGGTCTTGGTCTATTGGAAAGCATTGTTCTGGGTTTACTTATCAATCCCATTTGAAATCTTTCACCTCTCTGTAAGGTCCACTCTGCAGTGTATCTTTTCAAGGTCAAAGAGCCCTACCTTGTTTAATCATTCCTCATGGTGAATAGTTGAGGTGCTGCCTCCTAAGAAATATCGTAAATCACCAAATTCTTCCTATTCCAAAACACAAAAATGAGTCCAGCTTTTAATATCCATGCACAAGGCTGAATGTAACTTCACTGTTATCAATCATGAGTTACAAATCAATGTTTGAAAGTAAACCTGGACAAGTTAGGCTGACAACCGGGAGTGATTTGAGGAAAGAAATCTTAGTTGACTATGAGGGATGCTTTACTTTGCAATCCTCTTAAAATTTAATGTTCGTGGTTTCTCAAGGAATCTGTGAAATTGCTGAGTGTAATAAACACACATAAATGTTTATTTAAATCTGTTGTTAATTCTGGTGTAACCTGCACTTCCCTTTCCAGAACTATTAAAAATCTTCAGGTCATAATTAGTGTTTTGAAAGAGATTCATTGCAAGTGATGAAAAACCATGGAAACTCAAGATTGCCATGACGACCACCGATGCAGGGTAGATAAGCCTGAGGTAAGGCTCACAGCATTAGCGCAGACAGATCCTCCTTTAGTGAAGACAGCTGTCAGGTTTGCTGTCTGTGAGTACTTTACAATGTCCTCTCCCTGTAACTCAGATAGCAGGTGAAACTTTATAAGGAAAAGTCCAGATGTTTACAGAGTACGTTGGTAATCCTAAAAATGCACGGGAAAACTCTGACACATACAGAAATCCAGCACCATTCTAAAGACTATCCAAACCAAACTGATAGTTCCACAGATTTGTATAAATATTTCTTGTTCTTGGAACAGAATGCACATTCCCTCCCTGGAGGGACACACACTGTTTACCTAATTCCAGAAAGTATTTGGTGTAGGTTGCAAGAACTAAGGCTTAGGGATCCCCAGGGTGCGTGTTGGGTATTGTTGGAGTTTAAGCAGCTAAACCAGCTGATAACTATCAGCCCATGGTAATTGCCCCCAATTCATAATAAGATTCCTTGTATTTGAGCCTGATCACATTGTTAAATCACATGAAATGCATAAAAAAAGTTATTTATTTGGGAAGGGAATGAAGTGCTCCAAGACCCTACCCAGGGTGAAATAAATACAAGTTTATCATTGTTGTTTTTGGAATCTCAGCATTGACCTCCGGGTCCTGCACAATGCCAGCCCTTTCTCATCAGCATCCTTTTCAGAAGTAAGTTTCTTTCCAGTCTATTGCTCATTCATGGTGAAGTTGCCAACAAAAGCTATTACTCCAAAATGTTATCCTACATAAAGGGTGCTTTTTTGGGCGGGGGAAGTGGCATGAGACAAGTTGTTGTTGTTCTACTCTGCCATTCCCTCCAGCATGGTCTCCTTCACTGATCCACAATTACTGCCTCTTGGTCCAGCCCAGGCTCCCTGGTAAGCACCCAGTAGCATATCATGTCGAACCCAGGAATCCTGTTGTACATGGTACATTCTATTGCTGGACAGGGATGGGAACTGGGGATCAAATTGTGGGTGAATGCAATTCATAATATCTGGCACCACAAAACCTTCATGAAATTCTGGGACTGGAACCACACCTTTAATGGGTTGGGAAGTACAGAGAGAAAAGAGGAACTCGACCTGTCAGGCTGAAGAAGACCTCACGTGAATTATTTAGTTTTATTCCCAATACAGATTTAAACACACGAGTGTCAGTGTAATGTTGTTCACAACTACCTATCCTGTAGTGTTTTACATTGACAATATTGTTTAATTACAGTTGTGGTTAGAAAACAGCAACAATTTGCATTTCTAAAGCACCCTTCACGCAGAGTAGAATGCTCACATTAGTGAAGGAATGCCACACAGGGTGAAAGAGTTGACCATCTACCTATTACTTTATCCACAGGAAAAAAAGTGAATCAACATGTCGACGGAGTGCATGCCATCACCTGACGCACACAATGACAGGCTGGACGACAGCGAGCAGCTATGCTAGCACTGAGGTAACTAATCTGGTGCAATGTCCACAGAGACAGTTCATTACACCAATGGAAGGAGATTTCATCAGCCAGGCTGAAAAAGTGCAATATGTTCCCCTGAAACATGAGAAGGGTTTGCTTCAGGGCAGAGCACTGGCCAATGGTGCCAGATGGAGGCACAGATGGAAGGTGCACTCCTGAATCTCCACAGTTTACAGATGGGAAGCCGTTTCCTCAAAGATGCCATGTCTTACAAGAATCATTCGATCTGGCACTTTTTGGCTTGTTTGTGGAACATTCCTGTGCGCAAATTGGCTGCCTACAAAATACACACTCACTGCATTCTACACTAAAGCTTCTGATATATTTTTGAGGTGTTTTGATAACTGATCAGGTGCTATATCAAATGCAAGGATTAATACTAATAGTAGTATTATTAGTGGTAGTGTATCAAGCATTCAAATGCTGCATCGATAGTACCCAAATGCCTACAAGAGCTTAGACATGGAAAAGTGCTGTAATGTGTAGTGACTGTGCATCTTGTAGGCAAATACAACAGCTAATTCTAATTATTCTATGAGGAACATTTGAGGTGAAAAAATGTACTATTTCATAAAAGATTAAAAATCATCGTTTCCATTCATTCCAAAACCCTGGCCATGGTATTCATTCTACCTATCCATCCCCTACCCATTTCATTACAATAAAATTCCACTCACTCCTCACTCCCATTTAGCATAAGTTATTCATCCGTTACTGCCTAGATATGGCCCCTGCCTTTAATAAGGGCAGGCACTAAGGAACACACTTTTGTTTAATGTCTGAACACCTCTTGAGGTTCTCCATACACCATGGTTCTGTTACAATAGCAGGTAGAAACCCCAGGCTCGAAAGCCCTGCTCCAAGTGGTTCAAAGTCAAAGCCCACTTCAGTTAATACCTTTACATTCTACCACTGAGGCGCCCAAGCACCTGCCTGTGTGATCTTCTTCCTATTCTCCTGCTTGCCCCTTTCTGCTCGGCAAACTTGGCACTGCTATGGTGTTAGAGATTAATTTCTCAGGTTGAAAATATCATTTCTCCAGTCAAAAATTAGGTTACAGCCAGCCTCCGATTGACCAGGTACTACTGATTCATTTCTTTTAAAGCAGGTTCTTTTATTCAGGTATACTCATTGAGCTGACACTAAAGCATATAAAAATACTACAAGGCACAAACAATACACTAGGTTTCTCATAATGCAATCTCATACACCAATATACTACCCGGCACGCATTCTTCAGGTTAAAAGGGAATAGTCCTTTCTCTTCCTTGCCTCCTTCTTCGAGGTCTGGGGGGGAGTAGTCCTTTCTCTTCCTTGCCTCCTTCTCCGAAGTCTCAGGGGTGGGGGTTGCCTCTTCTCAGTCGGTCTAGGGGAAAAGTAATCCTTCCTCCTTGCCTCCTCTCAGTCGGTCTCGGGGAAAAGTAGGGGTGTGGATCTCTTTGGGGGTCTGCTGTCACGTTACAGCTCTTCCATCAGTTGGTTCCCTTTCTCGAGAGCGACTTGGCTACTGTCACATTACAGTATCTTCCATCAGGTCCTTCTCCTTCTGCTCCTCCGTCTCCGCTCTGCTCTATTCCTTTGTCTCAACACTTTTATCCTTTCTTGGTTGCATGGTGTTCGCGTGAACATCTCATGCCACTCTCAGACATTCTCCGTATTCCACATCCTCTTTTACACCCAACTCTGCCTTTCTTCGCAAACGAGCTCTTCTTATCGCAGTCTGTTTTAACCGATTTCTAATGGTGACCTTGACGACTCAAACTATGTGTAGCAACTTCCCTTATCTTATACAGCAGTTATACAAAAACATCACGTGGCATCATTCTAGCCCATTCTGTTTTTAACAGTCTATACCAATTTTAACCAGTTCTTCACCAACTCTAACAATGGCACAACACAAACTTGGCACAACACTTTGGAACTCTCCCTCCACCTCACTGTCTTACTCTTTCTGTCTTTAAAGCCAATCTAAACACTTACCTCTTTACCCCATTCTACGGTCACCTCATCTTTGCCCTCCTCCCTTGCTTGATATCTGACAACATCCCTGTGAAGCACCCCAACATGGCATCCAACATGAAGGGCATGATATAAACAGAAATTGTTGTTCAAACACAGCAGGAATGTCAAGTAACCAACTAGTGACTATCCTACTTGGGGTGGAGTGCAGGTAAGCAGGGTCTCCTCAGAGCTGAATTGGCTCCAAGATGATATGTTTGGCAATGGAATGTCAGAACCAATCCCACCCTCTGTGGTAGTCTAGGAAGTCCAGTTCCTGAGCCAGATGGTTCCACAATATTCCAGCGCACTGTTGATGACAGTACAGCCAGTCTAGCTCATCAGTAGGACTTGGAAGGGCAGACCATTCACTGTGGTCCAGAAGCCCTCCCAGTCAGCTCCTGTTAACCCTCAAAGCAAAGCCCTAATGGAGCAGAGTGGTCCTAGCTGGACAAGCAGTGGGAAAGCTGGCCAGATAATGATATCAATGGCAACCTATTTGTATTTTTGTTGGTTCGACTTCAGCAGTAACCCAAAGCTTGCTCTGGGGTCTCCTAGACTGATCTTTTTGCCAACCTGTCCTTTATACTCTCCAGATTTGGTGAGCAAGTGTGTTGCTCCAGAGAGAGAGAGTGACATCTTCTAGAATATAGAATATTCTATTCCAATGGAAATACAGGCCAGAAAAGCTTAATTCCCTCACCTCTTATGATGAGGGAGAGACTGCTGACTAGTGTCAGCATCTGTGTTTGGGTTCAGACTCAACTCAGTTAGTTCCAGTATAACAGCCTTAAAATACTGCCACTAGGCTTCAAAACACACCTGGGCCTTGCCAAGCCAGTGACAAGTTGGCAGTTTACGAACTGTTCTTTAGTAGCAAACCAATGTACTCAGGTCAGAAGGGTGGGTTCAGCTTCAAGGTCTGTGTTTATGCAGCATATATTCATTGACTTAAATGTGTCACCTTTCCAAATGAATATCTGATGCAGAAAGTGGACAGTCTAAGGAGGAAATCATAATGTCAACATGAAGTGTCAACAGCGTCACCTACAAAAGAATATAATAATTGTATCACTCAGTGGGCCAGAATTGCATTCTATCACAGAAATCTGGATTAATATTTGTGCTCGCTGCCCACAGACAGTTTGATCAAGATCTATACAGCACTTGGTTCACTTTGACAGAAAAGAGACAAAACCCAGACAAACAAATGACATGGGGTGAGACTTTCTAACCTGTCAATTTATCTGTTGGGTTTAGCAATACTGCTGCCAAGTAACCTGCACTGTGTGGAAGGTGACTTCTCTTATTAAACTCTATAAAGTATTGGCCAAGGCAGATGTTTCTAATCTGATCTATAAGGTTCCATCTGCTCTGCCTCAGGAAACTGTTGAGGGGAGTCGATAGGTTGTTCAAAAGAGAGACAGACATGGTAGTTGGGTAATAGAGATATTAAAGGGTATGGCGAGAGGGTGGTGGGATTAAAATATCTCCCAATATCTAATAAACTGGTGGAACAGCTTGATCAGTTGAATGACTTCTTATTTCTGCTTCACGTGTTCTTATCATTGTCAATGGTCAGGACAAATGTAGTCTGAATTTTCATTGCAGAATTAATCCCATTTCCCAGCCTGCAAATATCCCAGTCTCAGAATAGTCTATCAGCTTCTTATTCACGTTACGCTTAGGAGACTCAAAATTTATTTTCTTTCTCTGTAACCCCCATCCCCCACCCCTACCCACACACACATACACACAAATTCAGTCACCCCCCCTACCCACACACATACTTTTACACACGTGCTCTCTCTCTCACACACACACACACACATACGCACCTATTTTTCTGTTTCATTTTCTATTTCTGTTAACTTGCTGATTTTCTCAGTGCTGAGGAATGGGGGGAACTGATCACAATGATAAACCAGAGGAACAAAATCACAGCTTTAAGACTGTTGTCTTAACATTAATTTTAGCACTAATTTTAACATATTGCAGAACTTTGGATCCTCTTCAATTTGGTCTTAATTTGGAAGCCAGTTTGAATATTTGGCAGGATTATGATTTACCGTTTGGGATTTCCAGGTTCTGGAGCTGCTATTAAACTATACCTTGTTTTACTTTTTAAAAAAAACATATTTTAAACATGCAAGTAAAATCAAAGAGGGCCTTGAGGCAGGCCTTGGAAGAGGCAAAGGAGTGGGCAAGGTGGAGGGATTCCGGCAAAGAGTTCCATACTTTTAGAGATACAGGTCAAATCTGGAGCCCTGGGACTTGCTTATCAAAGTGTCCATTTCACAAAAGCTCACCTCACATTCCAATAGGAAGGGGTAGTGGAAGGGTTGTTACTCCTCCGAGTTTAAACATATTATTTATTTACTCTAGATGCATTGACAGGAGATGCATTTTAATTAAGTTGTGAGATGTTTGCGAGGGCGATTGGTCATCAAATCTTCAGAGATCAGTTAGGGCAATGGCTCAGATGCCATGATTGGTCTCATCTTTTAAATTCAAGCAGCATAAATTGAGGCTTTATAATCAAAGGGAAAAAGGGTGGATGTAAGAAAAATATTTTAAACAACAGAAGGTTGGTAGAATGTGGGAGGGATAGCTCTTGTAGAGATGGCCAAATGCCATGCTGTAATATTTCTATGATTCTGTGATCACAAATCCTGCGTTTGTTCCTTTTTGTGGAATATATCAGTGGAGGTCAAGTGAGGATAGGATATTGGCTCATCTGTGACACTTCCAAAGGTCAACACTTATTGTCAAGGATCATAGGTGAATATTACTGTAAACAGGCTTAAAGTAGTTTTCATTATTTTCCATACAAGTAATGTAGAGCCAGAGAGTTAATAATATTCCTTGCATTTGATACAACACCTTATCAAGTTTTCTAGATGTCTTAAAGCATTTCACAGAATATACTACAAAATGAATTGACTGTATATTTTGGACTGTATATTATAGGTGGAATGTATGGAGCTTTATTTGGCTTTTCTGCTGGGTCAACCCTTGTTTCCAAAATGGAGTATTTCAGTCTAATTCAGTTAATGGGGGTGAGCAAACGTAGCCTCGCTCACCAATAAGAAACAAAAACCTGGAAAAAAAATATTAAGCAAAGAAGGTGAGTCACAACCCTCTCTGGCAGCTACAGATTGCATTACAAAAACTTCTCATAAATGTTGATTGTGGATCTGAATGCAGGAAGAGATCACTTACCTACAACAAGCTGCAACTCATACAAAATTCTGGCCTGTAGTGGATGAAAATAAATTTGGCACTGTCTATCCTTTCCTCCCATCTTTTCTAGGATCCATTTGCTATGAATATGCATTGGCACTAAAACATTCCATCACCTTGCTCCTTATCCACCTGTCTTTAAATCCAATCCAAAATGTATCCCTTTGACCAGGCATTTGATCAACAACCTTTGATTAAAAATCCAATTTAATAATAATAATACTCCTTGCATTTGATATAGTGCTTTTCACATCTTATTGATGTCTCAAAGCGCTTCACAGAATATACTGTAAAGTGCATTGTAGATTGACTGTAGATTTGTGGGTGAAACGAGGCAGCGAATTGCACACAGCAGTGTCCCACAAATAGTCGTGGATTGAAATTACCAATTTTTATTATTGTATTTTTGGGGGGATGGATCATTATTAGAGATGTGGAATAAGGAAACTGCCCATAGTTTTGCCCTCATCTGCCTGGATTCAAATACAGGTCTCACACTTGTAAGGTGAGTGCCAAGGCCGTACGCAGGGGGGGTGCGACGGGTGCGTACGCACCCCCCCAAATTATAAAAGGTCCACATTTTCCGGGGTAGAGAATTGTATTTTTTATCAAATTTAAATACCAAGTAAATTTATTGAACATTTGTGTAACAATCAGTTCTTCAAAACTATGTATAAATTATAAACTCACATCTTTGAATGATTTAGTATTAATATAAAATTATCGAGTCGCGCACCAGAATAGGCGTCTCCCCAAAACATACCGCGTCGATAGACCAGTCCATGACGCGGCGAGTCTGTGACTCGTGATTGGATAAACATAGGCGCCAAGACTCAAATCCTCGTTTGGAAATCATCCCGTAAACAGCCACAAGGGGCAGCACCAATTCTGGAGTTAAAATCATCTTTTCATCTGATCACCGTAGGTAAAAATTACTCAAGTTTTGAGAGGTGTGACTGTAATGCTAGCAAACAATGACAACATATTTACAAGCTTCTGAGAAATTAAAGCTTTTGAGAACCCAACAAAAAAGTTATATGTGTCTGGACGGGAATGCCTATCTTTAAAAAAAATACTCATGGACGTAGACCTAGGCTTTAGCGCCTATTCCACTAAAGATGTATTCCTGTCATTAAAAATTGCTTTTAGAGACGTCCACTGGCATGCAAAAAACATATGACCGCAAAGATAAACACCTACAGCTACTTTATTTCACATTCAGTTTTGTACCCAGAGTGAAAAAACAACAATGTCGCACGAATTTGGCATAAAAATAGTTTCACCGTCATCTGATCGAGCGAACTCGGGCATTGACAACCACACTTCTCCACTGATCCCTTCTCTCCATGCAGCCTGAACACTCCCGCCTGCCAATACCCCAATCGCGCTCCAGAGTATCGATGTAGGTTAGGGTCGGTCTACCTCGTGTTCTGTGAGCGTGCAATGGTTCCCATAGGATAGTAGCACTATGGACAGATTCCTCCCGGCTTCTCCAGCTATGTCCGCTAAACCTGAGACGCCTCTGCAGTAATGTCTGTGATAGGAGTGTGGTAGTGTACCATATAGCTCACTATTTGTCAGATGCTGTCGCCAGTAAACGTTCAGGGCGTCTCTTAGAAGCCTGGAATATACCTCATGAGTCACCTAATCTCCTGATCTTCTGAACCGATTAAATAAGACCTCAAACTGTGTAAAACGTCGGAGCCTCGAGGGGGCTTCGGCGGCAGCCCCCAAGCCCCCGGCCATTGTTGGTCCCATCACTAGCAATTCGCACCCCCCCAAAAAAAATCCTGCGTACGGCCCTGAGTGCTCTAACCACTGAGCTACAGGAGCTCCATTTGAAAAGAGAAGGGAGTTTCTCCTGGTGTCCTGGCCAACAATCACTCAAATAAACATAGACACTGGCTTCATGGCTGTTTGCTGCTGTTCCAAATTGGCTTTTGTGTTTGCCCACAAAATATACGCAGTCCCATTGCTTTACAGAATTTTCTGTGAAGTGCTTTGAGACATCCTGATAATGTGATAAGGCGCAATATCAAATATAAGGATTATTATTATACTATTATTAAATATCAAATGTAAGGATTAGGATTTTTAAATTATCATCCTTTCCTCTCTTCTCAGATCTTCCCTCAACTCTGAAGTAACTTGACTCTTTCATATTAAGTGAAAATATCTCTAACGGGGTAAATTCTTGTTATCTTGTTTGACGCCCCCATTTAATAATGCTCAACCAACCACCTTCAACTTGTGTCTCTTGTCTGCAAAGGGTCCCAATAATAATTGATGAACCACTCGTGTGTGAAGCAATGGATGGTAAGACAGTAGTGGAACACGCATATATTTGTTCAGCATCTCGCAACCAATACTAAATGCACCATAGGGAAACACTATACAGATGTGAGCCTCGCCATTTCATCACTTTGTGCATAAAGTATCAGCAATTCATGTATAATTAATTTTCCACCAGGACCAGTTAAGTAGCCTCAGCAGTGATTTTGAAGAAAATCTGCATAATCTCTGAAAATACTTTTTTTTAATACAAAATATTTTGGTACCTGCTTATAGTCTGTAACAAGAAAATAACAATACAGAAAATCTGATGCAGCTGAAGCCTATTTGCTCTTACAGTATTACTTCTGCAGGTCTGATACGACTGTTCAACTTAACATTAAATTTTGGGTGTACAAGCAGCATTTTTCTCAATTGTTCAGTCAGATCAGTAAATGGTGGACATCCACTTTTTCTTGGATGGTCTGTTGAAGAACTGCACTGAATAGGGGTGAAGGGCACTTTGCTTGTTTTTGTCTCAAGAATAACAAGGTTTTAAAATAGGTTAAATTTACATCTTATATGATGTGTTTATTTCATGGTTTGAAGATCCTGGACATGCAATGCAGGGATTTCCTATAGCCACTTTGTGAAGACCAGGACCAAACAGTTAGTTGTATCCATCGTAAAGAAGGAAGCAACTACAGCTACACTGACCTGTTACTAAGCTTTTAATTCAACAGTTTTGATTTTTAGGATCAAGTTTACAATGCATGTTTCTTTCCTTCCTTTGGCGCAGAAAACCACATCAGCAATGTAATTCTCAATCTTAAACATTCCTCTTCCCCCAACATATTATTGTCAGTTGAAAACTATGGGATGCTTGACTTGCCAATGGTGGTGGCCTAACTCAGGTGATAGAACTCTTGCCTCTGAGTCAAAGGATTGTGGGTTTAAGTCCCACATTGGGGATTTTGAGGCCAAGGTCTATGATGACACCCTAATCCAGTGCTACAGTGTGTATTGTCAGATATGCTGTCAATCAGACAAACTGTTAAATGTTAAACCTGTTCTGGAGGATGTCAAAAAGCTGCTTAAGTGACGGATGCTATAAAAATGCAAGCTGTTGTATCCAATCCTGGGTAGCACACCTCTAACACTTTACTTTCTAAATCAATATTTTCAGCATCATAAATTAAACTATGATTCCACTCAGACCTGACTTAATCCAATTTGTGTCCAATTTTGACCTTAGCAAAATGTAATTCCCATTGTCAGCCTAGGCTAATTCTGACAGATTTATCCACATACAGTACATATATATGATATACCAAGAGACTTAATGTGCCCGAAAGTCCACCTTGTTTGAACCTATGAGAACATTTTGTCTTAAAATTTAAAATGAAGCAGAATTGTGAAAATTATTCATTGTAATATGGTGAAATATGAAAGTTGTAAAGGTGGAGATCAATGGTTAATTTGCACCAAAACCTAAAGCCTCATTAATGAAGGCTCATAAAATTGTAAGTGTGGGAATGCGGAATGACACGATCTTTGGAATAATAATAGCACATCAATTAGGTAAGTGTCCCTCTGTGCAAAACATGTGTGAAACCCTTCTTAATAACAGTTACTCAAAGGAGCTTTTTCAGAGCTATGTTATGGCAAGCTACACCATGATCCATCACCTCTAATTAAAAGCAGTAATGTTGCTGGATGGCTGAAACACAGGAAGTTTCATGCCAAACAGCCCTCCTTATAGTGTTGCTCATCAGTGCCCTCCAGCATCAGTTCACCAATGCAGAAACATATTGTATCAACGTTAATAATTCCAAGGATGGTAATGACTGCTCCTGTAACATAGAATGACATGACTCGAGAAAAATCAGCCCAACTAGTCAATGCTGGTTTTAAAGAGCCAAACCTGTTATTATGTACAAACCTAATGATATGGACAGGTTTTAAGGGCTTATTTCCATGCACTTTCTGGACCATTCTTTTGTTATCCCGGCAGTTATTCATGAACAGAAACATTCAGTAATACTGTACCACAATTTTTCACACCAGCATATTAAATTGATTGCTTTCAGAAGAACCCTTTCTCTCTTACTCTCCTTGGTGGGAATATAAGTGGGGTCTATTTGGAGCTGAGCCTGATCCAAGGGAGTGTGTCTGACAATGGAACATTAGAATTGAGTTAATCCTTTGTAGCAGTCAAATATTTCATTGTTCTGCTGATGATAATCCAACCACCCTTGTTCATCGGCAGGACTTGGAGGGTGCAGACTAGTCACTGGATCAGGGATACCACCCACTCAGCGACTGTAAACCAAACTAACAGGTAGAGTTGCCCAAGTTGGACAACTAGAGAGAAGCTTATGAGACAATGTTCTCTGTAGAGAGCAATGAAGTTTCAACTAGTTACATTTCAATTCGACCTCAATTTCATGACTCTCACCAACCTGCATCTAACACACACTCTGGAATTTGGTAAGCAGCGTGAGTGTGCACTTTCCATTCCACAGACATAGAGAAATGTCAATGTGTTGGTGGCATACATATGTGAAACTCCCGGTTTGGAAGCTCTAAAACATGGTGATGAGTTTCTGCATGAGTCAGATACCCAGCTGAACAAAATAAAAAGTCCCTCTCTCACTCTTCCACTCTGCCTTCCTTTCGAGTATCATGCACTAATTTATCTTGCGCTAAATTTGACAATTTAATATTTATCTTATTAACATGATAGAAATGCACAGAAATGCCCATTTGTTACATTGCTCACTTAGTGCGCCACCTACTGTCAGCCAATGTGTAAGCATGGGGAAACATTTGCACTGAGCATTGAAAGTTAAACTGGTGCACTTCAGTCAGGGACAGTCTCCATAACTAGTTGGCTGGCAGTTGGGGCAAAATCATGACTTCCTACATATAATATCCCAGGAACATTTAATCCCAATGTGTAAATATGTCAGTTACACTGTAAGGGCTACTGGAAAGATCAAGAAGCAAATAATAACTCTTCTAACTATGTAAGTATAAAATGGAATCACAAGTTTCAGACATATGTTCTCGTATTTATCACAACTATGGATGCTGGTTCCATTCAAATCTTCAAGGCTGATGTGGATCCAGGGCAGGTGTTTGGAGTTGAGGTACAGATTAGCCATTATCTAATAGAATGGCGTAACAGGCTTGAGGAGCTGAATGGCCTAATCCTGTTTCTAGATTCTTATAAATTTGGTGACTGACTCCTCACTGCTATACCATATAGTGTTGTTATGAGACACATCCTGGAATTCCTCTATTTACTTTGATGAAGACTTTACTTTGAGAGTTCACCACCTCACTTGCTCTCTGTGACCACATTTACTTTCCACCCCAGGCGAGCATTGTAGAAAAATTGCCATTTCAAGGACAAAATTACTCAACCTAGTGGTATTTGTTGAATATTTCTGAATTAACACAAGGCATGTTAAAAAAGAGCGCAAATTCCAAACATTTATTTCCAATGTTGACTGCAATAAATAATACTGGCACAGAAAGGAAGCTCATACAAAAGGATGAAATCATTCTATACTTAAAGATAATGAAACTCCAGTTTCATCATTAAACAGTCAATTTGTTTAAGTGACAATCAGATAAATGGCTTTGAACTATAATTTGGTAAACCTACACGGACAATGTGGCTCTCACTTCTCCTCAAGTTGAATGCCAACAAAACAGAGGCCCTGCTGTTTGGCTCCCATCAGCGCTTTCTCCCCTCAGAAGCTGACAGCATCACTAAGTATGCATATGCATCGGATGGGTGCAACAACAACAACAACAACGATTTATATAGCGCCCTCCACACCGGACGGCGTCTCAGAGCACTTCACAATAGCGGATCCTGGGACCGAGCCAGGGGCAGGGGTAGAAAGGTGACCAAAGGCACGGTGCTCTCTTCACTTCACCGTGTGAAGACGTATGAATGGTTCATGATACGGATGTGGGGTTAAAAGGAGATTGGCACCAAGGTTCTGTACTGGTAACAGCACAGAACCTTGGTGCCAATCTCCTTTTAATCCCACATCCGTATCATGAACCATTCTGCCATCTCCCATTTCTGTAACAATGACCATCCACGCCACTTCTTCTCCCTTTAGGCTGCTGAGACCCTTATCCATGCTTTCATTACAACCAGGCTTGAAAATGCCAACTTCTGGCTGGCTGGACTTCCTAAATCTTCACTCTCCAAAATGTAGATTGTACTGCATTCTGCAGCTTGTGTTCTCTCCTGTGCCAAGCTCCAATCACCCCCTTCCTTGCTCAGCTTCACTTGACTCCCCAAGTTGAAAATCCTCTTTATTTAAGGTCTTCACAGTCTTGCTCCTGCCTATATCTGCGACCTATTAAAATTGACGTAGCCTATTCCTCCGCTCGCTGGTCTCTTGCCTGCTCTATGTTTCCTGCGATGCCTACCACCATCAGCAGTCAGGCCTTATACTTCTGCCCCCACCCTCTGGAACTTCATCCCTCCACCTCTCCGCCTCCGCCTTGACTTTCAGCTTAATATCGATTCAACGTACATCAGCCATTCAACTCCATTTAAAGTCACATTCAACTATGTACAGTGACTTGCAACTCAATTTTTATTGACATTTGACAGCAAGTTCAGTCCAATGTATAAGGGCCAGACCCAGAAGCATTGCAGAGGAAAGTGATGAAGATGATCCACCGTGTTAGAGAAATAATAAACTCAGGCTCTTAGTCAGAGGAGACAGGGATCCTTATACAGGTAGACAAGATTTTAAAGAGAAATGAAACCCCAGAATGATACTTTCAGATGGATTTTTGAATGGTGGAGCTGGTAACATTGTTGAGGAGTGCTTTGGACTAATCCAAGACAATTTACAGATCAGGATTATAGGATTACAACAACAACACCAAAATAATTCTTATATAGTGCCTTTCGCATCGGGAGAATGTCCCAAAGCGCTGAACAGTCAGGTCTGGGGATTACCTGGGGAATAGTAATAATTCTTGCATGTAACATGGCACTTTATCATGTTGTTGAGGGGTCTCAAAGTGTTTCACAGAATATATTGTAAAGTGAATTGACTGGGCAAAATCAGACAACCAATTACATACAGCAGTATCCCCAAAACAATTGCGGATTGAGTGACCACATTTTTTGAGGGATTATTACCCCCAGAAAGCAATCTGCCAATCAACTAACAACTAGGTTCCTACTTACTGCTAAGTAAACTGAGGCACGTGGAGTAAAGAAACTTGCCTAAGGTTTTACCCTCCCTGGGAATCAAAACTGTGGCCACTTGCTTGCCAAGCAAACAAGTTAACCACTAAGCTGCATGTGCCAATCTATTAGATTGAAGTTTTTAAGTGTCGTGTAATGCAAAAAAATGCTACATTTTAAATATTAAATCTTCTGCGCTATCTGGATTTAAATAAAAGTCTAATAAAATATGAATCACACTGTCTGGCTTTTGTTTCAGAATCCAATTCTTGGTGTAATCACACAATGGCCAGCAGAGGGGGGTGTAGCCTTTTAAATGGAGTTTTCCTGGTATGGTCTGGTTGATACTGCAGACTCTTCCAAGGTCAATGATAATTCTGGTTTGTGCCGCCCACCTAATGTGGGTTCACTAGAGCCAAACTGACATGGAACTTGTGACGTGATACAAGGAAGGCCTGTGAAAACAGGTGGGAGAAAGCATGGTCGAAGACATAAAATGATAATAATAATAATAATACTCATATTTGGTATATCACAACCTTTCATGTTAGAAGGATGTCTCACAATGCTTTACATGATATGCTAAAAAGTGCAGTGGCTATTTGTGTTTTATGGACAAATGGGTAATCAATTTGCCGCAGCAAGTAAATTACCAATTTTATTTGGGGGATTGTTGGCCAGGACACTGCGAGAAACTCCCCTCTCTTTTCAATGAATGTCATTGGATCTCTGAAGGACAGCACCTACAAAAATGCAGCATAATGCCACAGTGCATTGGAGTGTCAGTTTAGACGTTATGAGTTCCAGGACTTGATGTGGGGCTTGAGTCTATCACCTTCTGACTCAGAGGAGAGAGTGCTACCAATTGAGCAAGGCTGACATATGTCTTAACAACAACAACAACAACTTTGATTTATATAGCGCCCTCCAAGCCGGACGGCATCAGAGCGCTTTTTAACGCACATTTTGAAAGTGGAAAGGGAGGAGGCGAGGCGAATGGGCACTGGATGGAGTCCCTAAGAGCAGGGACAAGATGGCTGGAAACAGACTACAATGATTTGTTCTGGTCTTTCGCAATCTAATGGATATAGTTATTATCAAGTTATTAAAATAGACTATAATATCACATTTCCATAATAACTAAAGCCGATTAAGAATTACATTTTCAGCGTCTGTGATGAGACTGAATGTGAACATTGGGGGTGATATACTTTTTTTTTAATCAGTAGGAATAGGTTTTTAAAAAGAATAATATATTTTGTCTGCTTTTGTTAAGATTCACTGGAGTGTGTCCTTTTCACACAGATTTGTATTAAAGAAAGACTCACTGGTTCCATGGCACAGCCTTCATCAGGGAATGCTTATAAAGAAGCACATTCTGATCATCACCATAAACTAAGCTTGTCCAGCATGGGTATTAAGCTAATGTACACTTACAGCCAGAGTGTACATTTAACAGGAACACTCTTCAGGGGAATGTCCTTCAGGACCCTAAGTAAATATAATTTGTCATTGTAATTTTTCACATGAAGTTTGGGTCAAAAACATTTCAATATCTTTGTTGGCCTTTATGTTTAATCGCAACAGTAAACTTTCATTTAGTTCCCTTCCCTCCAGAATTACTTCATCAGGACCAGTAAAGATTTGCTTTCAGTTAAAAGCCCAGAAAAAATCATAACTTGGCTTCTGCCTGATATCCTGGCCCCGGGTTGAGTTGAGGGGATTCTGAGAGCATCAGCTTGTCTGAGTTAAGCGCAGCTAGAATCAGTCTCCAATAACACCAACAATGTAGGAGAGAATCTGTGCTTTAAAATTGCATAAGGATGGGATGGTAAAAATCACAGTGACCAGCAACTTTAAGAAGGTCACAAATAGACAAATGTTACAGTACTTACCATAGCTGAGGATATACTGCCCCATCTTTCTACAGAGCAGCATGTATTTACATTACATGATTCATCCCACAAACCTTCCCCCCTTTCCAGTTTTCTCCCTCTTCTCTTGAAGAAGCTGACTCATGCTAGGATGTTGTTCCGCGAGTGCTAGGCACCTTCTGGTACTTTACTCAAGTGTCTATTCTGTACGTGTGAGCCGAGACAGAGAGTGTTGGCAGGCTATGAGACTGTGGAGAGCAGCACAGCTGAGCCAGATCCTATCTGCAGCTAATGTGTACACACACGCACTTTCCAGCTGGTGGTCACTGGATCAGGAGAGGGACACTTCACTGACTTTACACTTCAAGCCCAGCGGAGCTGAAGCCAATGGCAGTTCCCCTACCACCATCCGAGCCCAGATCATCTAACTCAGTATTAACTAGAGAGTGTAAATGGCACTTTTCCTGGTCTGCGTGACTCAGTTCCGCAGCTTTACAAAGTGAGCAGGGGAAGGTGGATAGAGCTGGATCCCAGTTTTTCCACTGATGTTACAGTGGGTCACTGAAGTTCCACTGAAGTTTAACACATGTTTACTGATACATTTTAACATGTAGACTGGTGAAATCTCTGCTGCAAGGATTAATGGCTTGCTTTTGAGTGTCTGGGACGTAAATGTTTTGGTCTTTTCAAACCAAAAGCACTGCACACCGGCACTCCGCTTAGTGTGTTTGGGGCAACCCTCCTACCCTCCCTGCCCTCTACTTTGTGTCCAAATTCCTGATTGTCCAGCGCCTTGGGACATCCTGCAAAAAGGAAAGGCACTATAAAAATGAAACTTGTTGTTATTGCAACAATAATCATTTTTTAATATAGCACTTTTCACATCTTCTAGACATCTCAAATCACTTCACAGAATATAATGTAAAGTGAATTGACTGAATATTTGCGGGTGAAACGCGCAGTCAATTACAAACAACAGCGTCCCACAAAACAGTCGTGGATTGAAATGACTAATTTATTGGGGGATTTTCTTGAGGAATTATTATCAGGCATGTGGAGTAAGGAAACTTGCCCAAGGTTTTGCCCTGCTGGTTACTGAACAAAGGTCTCTCACTTGCGAGGCAAGTGCTCTAACCACTGAGCTACAGGACTGTTTCCTGGTAAAAAGAATGTAATTTCTATCATTCCTCCATTCCTCTGTGTACCATCCAGAATGTACACAGAGGAACAGAGGAATCATAAATCACTCATTTTCTCCAGAAGTTCTGTTTGAAATTATTTTCACAACAACTAAAATAATAATCCTTGGATTTCGAATAGCACCTTTCATGTCCCAAACTGCTTCAGAAAATATACTGTACAGTGTAATGACTGTCTGTGGTTTATGGATGAACACAACAGCTAATTTGAGTATGTCAATGTTCCACTATCACCTCTACCTTTATTGGTGAGAGTGTACACCTACATTTTTGCCAATAAAGCATTGTGTCTTCCCCATTATTATTATTACTGTTTATTTCCAGTTAAGGATGATTATGCACTCGCTGGTAACAAAGCTGATACAACAACAACAACAAAAATTACATTTGTATAGCACCTTTCATGTCAGGAGGACGTTCCAAGGCCCTGGACAGTCATTGATTCAGACCCGAGCTGAGGACAGGGGTGGGAGGGGGAGGAGTTGCCGATGGGTCCATCAAAGAGGAGAGTCTTGAGGCGAGACTTGAAGGCGGCTAGGGAGGGGGGCGAGGCGGAGGGACTTCGAGATGGAGTTCCAGAGGTTGAGGGCAGAATGGCTGAAGGCTCGCCCACCAATGGTTGGGCAGGTGGGTTGGGGGACATGGAGCAGGCCAGAGCCTGCTGAACGGAGGGGGCAAGCAGGTTGGTAAGCATATAGGAGGTCATGGATGGAGGGTGGGGCGAGGTTGTGGAGGGCTTTAAATATGAGGACCAGGATCTTGAACTGGATCCTCTGGATGATGGGGAGCCAATGGAGTTGGGCAAGGATAGGGGAGATGGGATCATGGAGTTTGGAATGTAGAGGACACGGGTGGCAAAGTTCTGGATTATCTGCAGCTGTGAAGGGAGGAATTGGGGAGGCCGACCAGCAAGGCATTTGCATAATTGAGCCGGGATGTAATAAAGGCATGGATGAGTGTTTCAGTGCCTTTAGGGGTGTGATAATGGCAGAGACAGGAAATGTTGCGGAGGTAAAGCAGAGCGAGTTATTGCTTGGATGTGAGGGAGAAAAGACAGTTGAGGGTCAAACAGGACACCTAGGTTCCTGACTGGCTTGGTGAGGATGAGTATGTAACCATGGAGGTTGATGCAGCCAGCGCCTGACGCAAGAAGGTGCTGGCGCGAGCCAATCAGTAGGGCATCAGTCTTGTTGACATTCAATTGTATAAAGTTTGCTCTCATCCAGGACTTGATGTCTGACAGACAGTCTGTCAGGACAGTGGTAGTCCTGGAGTCGAGGGTAGAGGCAGAGAGATAGAGTTGCATGTCATCCATCATCCGCATGTCTGCGGATGATGTCACCAAGTGGGAACATATAGATGTTGAAGAGTAGGGGGTCAAGGACAGAGCCCTGGGAGATGCCACAGGCGACAATGCGGGTGCCGGAAGAGAAACCGTTGGTGATGACAAAGTGTAGGCGATGAAAGGTAGGAGTCGAACCAGGCAAGGGCAGGTCCACAGAGATTGAGGAAGGAGGAAAGGCGGTGTAGGAGGATGGAATGGTCAACAGTGTCGAAGGCAGTGGAGAGGTCGAGAAGGACAAGGAGGCAGAGAGAGCCCTGGTCACAGATGTTGAGAATGTCATTAGAGATTTTGACCAGGGCTGTCTCTGTGCTGTGGGCAGCACGGAAGCCAGATTCAGAGGGCTTGAGAAGAGAGTGGCAGGAGAGGAAGGAGCGAAGCTGGGATGCAACAACTCTTTCACTGCACAAATTTACTTTGTGTGGTATCCTTGTAACCAATAGACAGAGCAAACGTTCATCCCATTCAACTGATCTAGATTTGAATCCGATTTCCAGGGGTGAAAAATCAGCGTCTAACCCACTGTGTTCTACATTTACGTTTTAGCTAATTTTGACCAGACGGGATTGAGATTCACCTTGCAGATACTGGCAATTGTTGGCAGTGTCTAAAAATGCCTGGCACAAGTTGATAGTATCTGGCAGTAGATGGCAGAGGAACTGGCAGTGATAGCTGGCATAGGCTGGCTGTGACTGTCATGGGTTGGCAATGGCAGTGGCTGACATGGCCTGGCAATGATTGACATAGACCGGCAGTGACAGGCACGGTTGGCAATGGCAGTTATGGGTTGTCAGTGGAATCCTATCCACATATATTTTTGCTTTATCTGTGACATGTTAACACTGGAAGAATTCATGGTTGTAATGGCAAGATCATTCAGAAAAAATTCTGCTGCTGAATACTGAGAAAAGCCATCACCAGTCTCTGTCACAAAAGATTGAATTATTTTACAACAACAACAAAATTACATTCAAAGAGCATCTTTCACATCGGGAGGATGTCCCAAGGCACTGAACAGTCAGGGGTTGGGACCCGAGCATGGGGGAAGGACAGGGTGGTGGGAGAGGGAGAGAGGTGGGCGGGTGGTATGGTCGAAAGGAGGATCTTGAGACCAGCCTTGAAAGAGGCAAGGGAGGAAGCGAGGCAAAGGGATTGTGGGATGGAATTCTAGAGTGTGGGGGCGGAGGCTGAAAGCCTGGCCACCGGTGGTAGGGCGGGTCAGGTGAGGGACATGGAGCAGACCGAGCCCGCTGAATGGAGGGGGCAGGCAGGTTGGTAGGGAGTCAGCAGGTCAGAGATATGAATGGCCTTGAAAGTGAGGACAAGGATCTTGAATTCGATCCTCTGGAGTTTGGGGAGCCAATGGAGCCGAGCAAGTGTGGGAGTAATGAGGTGACTGTTTTAATATTAAAACAGTCCATGAAACAAAGGACTGCCCTTGAAAATAAAAATTATTTGCATTTACAAAATCTACACATTATCAATCACTAATAATTTAATAATATATCGTAATTTTCTAATACCAAGGTCATTACTTGCAGAGATCTTGACTATGACTGAATAACAATCAGAAAAAGATTACATTCTCTTCCATCCTTAAAATACACTTTTCAGATTTGTAATTGGCTACAGGGTTTCTCACACCGTGAAAATGAAGAACCTTAAAATGTATGCTGTTTTCCCCGGTACTTTTCTCTTCCAATCTTCTAACCAGCACCACCAACAAAAATAACAACAATTTGCATTTAAATTGCTCCTTCAGGGGTGGAAGCGGCTCGGAGAGGCAGACTGGATTTTGACTCCTCCCATCCAGCACCTCCCTGGTCACCCTCTGGTACCTCATTCAACGCTGATGTTTCTATGTGTGATCCTTCACAGTCAGTCAATGCTCAATTTAGCTGCCAATTTTATCTTGCCCAATATGCACAGGTACACACCATCCAGTAGGTGATCTTTGGATAGCAAACCAGAGCAGGGATCTTGGCTGATTTTTTTCCTCATTAAAACCAGGGCATTGTAATCAATTGTAGCATCTGGAAAAATCATTATTAAAATTATTGTTTGATACCCCAAAGTGTATGTAACAACTGGGATAATCTTCATTGATCTTAAGGAATGCAAGAAAGATAGTTTGAACCAAATAGAGTGACGTCTGTGTTTGTGTGTTCTGTGATTGTGTTGATGAATACTCGATGAATAGGTGTTATTCCTTTCGTTATTTATAAGGATGGTGTCTAACAGCCTACCTCAACTAAATAAAATGGACATTGCATTCGTACAAGAAACTCTACATTCAACGAAGAAGACCCAAATGTCAACATGATAAAAAATGCATGGCTTTGAATTAACCTGACACTGTCCTGATTAATTGGAACTCTTGGTGCCTTCCAGTCTGCTTGGATGAGATCTTCAAAGAATTTTATGATATGAAGGTGTCAAGGAAGGACAATTAACTGTCAAATCGTACTCTTCACATTTGGTATCAGAGGAACTCCAAATTCCTGACATTAAAACCCTGATAAGCCTTGGGGCTGCCACGTGTGTGGAAAGATGATTAGATGGATCAGTTCAGGAATATGAGTGAACAATCAAACTGTGAACTTTGATTGAATGGCCTCTGGCTACACCTTATTTCATCATCCAAACTTAGAGGTACAAAAGAACAAAACAAATGTTAAGAGGTTGGACGCCATTGGGACACTGTTGAGATAGTATACATTGGACACTGTGAGATACTGTATCCCATGGTCCATGTGGGTTCGTGGCTGAAGAATTAGCCAAAGGATTATTGGTGTGTTGGCGTCCCCAGAGAAGGTCGAGATCAGCCTGCCCTGAATCATCTTCTGCAGGTGTAAGCATGAAACTTGTAACTGTTTAAGAACCATATTCTTAATAATAAATTAACCCTTTGATTTATCCATTGCCTCTGTACTATCTTACCTCAGGGTCATTCCATGTAGAAACCCTACATATCCTAACCACAGTCCCAGGTAAGATTAGCTAACTCAGTTTAGAACAGGATTTGAACGCATGACTTTCTAGTGTAAGGTCTTGGACAGTGCATTTTACCCTCTGTTCCATGGGGGGAGCTGAACCTAAGTCCCTTTATGCTGCTGATTTGATTGTTGTGTATGCGCTAACATGTGGAATGCATATGGAACATTTCACCACAAGCCTCCTTGGAAAGTCCCTTATCAATAAGTTTAACCAAAGAAAGCACATTGACAGCTGTTTTCATCAACCAATTTATTAGTGATATATAAAACAGCTGCTGTTAGATTTCCCTTCAACAACTAATTGTGCACAGAGTACTTAGGAATTCTTACAGGATTTGGTCAATATGCTGTCTGTAAATTAATCACAATTTCATGCATTGTGGCCAAATCGAAGTATCATTCATTTCTACCTGTACATTTTACAGTGGTGTTCTGTGGTTCCTTGGATTATTCACAGAATCTAACTAAGAGCAATGTTTATTCAAAGTATTTCTGTCAGTCAAACATACCGCAGAAGTACTTCAGCTAGCAATGACAGCTAGAAATATGATTCTATGTATCTGATTGATATCTCACCTCCATTTTAACACACTATATTCAGTTCTAGGTAGCTTACTGCAATCCATATCAATACAGTTCACTGCAGGTTTTCCTCTCCTTCACCTACTTTGCAAACTTCCAATTCCTTGAATGAACAGAACAAGAAAGCCTACGATGGAAGAGCCTTCCACCCAAATAAAATGATAGAAAGTTTACACTAGATCAGTGGTTCCCAACTCTTTTTGCTGCCACCTTAAATTGGCCACCAACAGGACCTCCCGACCAGTAGGGGGCAACTGCGTGACTGAAGCAAAGCTCAGCCAAGACGATACCTCCATCTCTTTTGTGGACTCAGCTCAACTCCCTAGTACGGTCTTTCATACAAATTGGTCGGCGGTGTCACCTTGGGCACTTTTCAGCATTAAAAAATAAAAAATAATAATTCTGATGACCCTTCGCGACCCTACTGAGGACCCTGATTTGGGTCGGGACCCAAAGTTGGGAACCACTGCACAAGATACTGCCTGTGCTGGATCACAAGAAGAATGTGCTTCGAAAATGTAACTTTCCTCCATCCTGCTTGATGCATGTGGCTTTGTGTAAAAACAAATGGAGGAAGTCCACTGTCTTAGCACTTCTGCTCCCCAGATAAACATAGTGCCCATCGCACCCAGCTCATTTCCTAACACAAATTATTTTTACAACATTTTTCTACCACAAAAGCAATTTAAAAAAAAGCCAAGTTATTAATGTGCCTTTATTTTTGTATATGTGCATGTTGATAATCATCTGGAGTACCTGGACTATGTGCATTGAAATCTACTGTGATAAATAATTTAGAATCATAGAATCTTACAGCACAAAAGGAGGTCATTTGGCCCATCGAGTCTGTGCCGGCTCTTTAAAAGGAGCAATTCAATCCCACTCCCCAGCTCTCTCCCCATAACCTTGCAAACCTGTCCTCCCCAAATAAACATCTACCTCTCTTTTAAAACTTATAAATAGATGGAATATTATTGCAATTCCTACATCGTTAGGGTTGTAAAAATCTATGCAAATGCACTATTTTCTTTTTAAAGTGTAAAAGCTATACCTGTTTGGTCCAAATTAAATTGAGAAGAACTGTAGCAAACCAATTATCCCAAATATTGCAATCTGGTAGATGAGAAAGGATGGCTCAGAGGGTAAAGGATTAAGTCTAGTTTCAACCCAGTTTTGAAAAAGTATTGTAGTCAATTAATGCCACGTTCTTTTGAAGCTGCTAACAGAAATTATTTTTTCTTCATCAGCAGGAATAGCAAAGCAGACCTGTCACTGAGGACAGGGACTCTCCCATTTAGCTCCTGTTAACCCTGCATGCCAAAGCCATACTAGGTAGGGTTGTCCTAGTTGGACAAGCAGCACAAAAGCTTGCCAGACTGTATTTTCAATGGCAAGCTTTGTTGTTTTAGCTGGTTAGACTCCAGCAGTACCCCAACTCTCACTCTGAAGTCCCCCAAGCCTCTCCATATTTAGGCAAGCAGCATGCGTCCATCCAGAAAGTGAGTGCTCATTTCCTTCCAATAAATATGTCTGGAATTTTCAAATACAGTACACAGCAATAGCAAACTTACATTTGTATAGTCGAGGGACGTTGCAAGGCACTAAACAGTCAGTGTTTTGGAACCAAGCTGGGGTTGGGATCAGGGAGAGTGAAGGGAAGGAATGGGGGGCTGACATGTCGATGAGGAGGGTCCTGAGATGGGACTTGAAGGAGGCTAGGGAGGGGCAAGACAGAGGCACTGCGGGATGGATATAGGTGGGATGCATGAAATTCTCTGTTTGATCTGGATACTCTTATCCAGTGATGATTGGTTATGATTTTTGCATGTGTCAGACATCAAGCAGACCCCCAAAAAATGAGGAACTTTTACTTGCATGAATATGGATGAAACAGGACTGCTCTGATGGCCCAGTTAGTATCAAAAAGTTCAAAGATTGCAAAAGTTCACAAGTTTGCTTTCTAGTCCGAGCAGAGATAACTGATCTTAGCCAAGTCATCATTTGAGCTTTCACAATTTGCTTAAATGCCTCTGAGCTGAGAAGGGTAATAACTAGCCAGTGTCTTTGCTCTAGTGATCCCTGCTGGATATTGGGTGATTATGGATATCTTTAAAGACGGTATTGGTTGTGATGTTCTTCATGACCAATTAGCTTAATACCCTCCCCTTCTCGGCTCTCCCACGAAGAATGGCATGTTCCTCTATAAAATCTCTTACTAAAGCCTGGTTCATTCAAGATAAGCTGTTCAGGTAAGGATGCAAGTGGAAACCCATCACTGTGCTTAAGAGTATTGAACAGACTGAAAGTTCCGCATATGTATGCCACTCATACATGCAGATTTTCTTGAGTCTGGAATGGAATGCATACTCTCTCCCTGAAGAGACGCACTGACTAATCTGATTCCAGAGGGTATTATACCCAGGTTAGCGAGATCTAAGTCTTAGGGACTCTAGGGTTTACATTAGGGTACTGTTGGAGTTAACAGCTACAATAGTATAATTTGTCATTGGCACTGTACTTCCTGCATCTGGTCCAGTTAGGACTGTTCTACTGTTAGGGCTTTGACTTGCAGGGTTAGCAGGAACTGAATGGGAAGAATCCCTGTCCCTAATCTGTCTGTCCAAGACTTGCTGTTGAGCCAGACAGGTCACCAGCAGTGCTCTGGACCTCTCTGACTCACCTGGCTCAGGAACCAGATTACCAAGACCACCACAGACGGTTGCTTTGATTCCGACATACTGTTGCCAAACATGGCATGTTGGAACCAGTTCAGCTACAAAAAGACATTGGTTGTGTTTAGAAAATGTATAGTGACTACATTTTCCATAAGCTTGATGAAGTGTTTTGAGATATTCTCAATTTCATATTAAATGCCAGGATTGATATTATTTTGTGCATGTACTGAGTTTCTGATGTCAACCAAGCTCAATGGATTCTGATGTTAGCTGAACTCTCTTAAATTTGGAACTCAAACACAGCAGTTCCCTAGAGAGAGAGGTGCACATGTGTGGTGTTGGAAAGTGGGTGGGAGGCGGGGTGAGAAATCAGCAGGTAGGTTAACACACACCAAAGTCATCCATCTCTGAGCAACCATTTACAAAGCGCAGAAGGAGGTTACAGTTTTTCTATCCTTGTGGAATCGTGCATAGGATACCTGCATGGAATGAGGAGAAACTAGGAAACAAGAGAGGATAAGACATCCAATCAACACAATATGGTCAAGGCTGCCGCATGTACCCAGCAAAGAATAGTATATTTCTATGTAAAAATCCAACTAATACTACCTCAATGGAAGCTGTTTTATGCACAACACACACACACACACACACAGCCTCCAGAAAATGTGTCAGGTGCTGCTACTTACACGACTGAGAGCTTGTCATTGTACAGCTCTGGCCTCAAACAGTGCAATTTGCATGCTATTCCATTCCACTATTAAAACTGCTTCATTTTCATATGGATCATTAGTACTCTCTATTAGAACGCACTGCTTCTATTAACAGACTGGTTTTAATTTATAAATTTATTTAAGCAATGCAGATGCCACCAACATTAGATTGCCAAACAGGGACAAACAATGTTTTTCAAAGTGTTTCCATTATTTTAGAATTCTGCTTATTTCCGTACCTTTAAGCCTATTTATGGACATTAAGGGATTTGCATGCAATTTCACTTCACTGTAGCACCAGGCAATTGGGCAGTAATTTAACTCTAATATCCTCAGATGCAGTTATTTACAAAATTTGGTACAAATTTCATTTTTATTAACAACCTCCTACCCTGAAAAAAATACAAAGGAAGTTTTAACTTATATTTGCAAAGATGAGTCACAGGGTGCTCTACAAATGGCCTTGGTGCATTGGAACCTGTTTCATTGAAAATGGATACCTGAGTGCAATGCATTTAAACCTCTTCATTTATTTTATGCTTTTTAATTAGACTAGAGCCTGATTCCTCCAACATCTCAGTAAGTTTTTCCTCGGAGTCTTTGTGTGCCTGTAGCGGCTAGGAAGATCTCAGCTTTGATGCTGTTCTGCCCTGATCTCTTCTGGGATGTCACTCGGGACTCTGCAATGGGGCCCAATCCAGGGAGGAAATATTTGGCATCCGGGCCCTAAGATCTCAACACTTGACATTACTATGAATCTTCATGGAGTCCTGTAGCTCAGTGGTTAGAGCACCCACCTCACAATAATAATAGTAATACAGTAATAATAATCCTTGCATTTGATTTATCGCTTTTCACATCTTATCTACATCTCAAAGTGCTTCACAGAAAATACTGTAAAGTGAATTGACTGTATATTTGTGTGCTACAAGCATAAAACCTGTGTTCAAATCCAGGTAAGGCAAAACCTTGGGCAAGTTTCCTTAATCTACACGACTAATAATAATCCCTCCAAAAAAAGTATAATAAATTGGTCATTTCAATCCATGACTGTTTGTGGGACACCACTATGTGCAATTGGCTGCAGCGTTTCACCCACAAATATAAAGACAAAGCTGTGAAGCGCTTTGAGATGTCTAGAAGATGTGAAAAGCACTATACTAATTGCAAGGATTATTATTATTAGATTATTATTATTACAGAGAATGGAAGATCACAACAACTAAAAATAAGATTCTGGTTCAATTCAGCTCGTATGTTGCCTTCAGTTCTTCAGATGCACCAAATGTGAGAGTGTGGCCAAAAATGTTTCAAAGCTTGTAGGAACCAAACCAGCATGCCAAAGTCTTTAGGGTTGAAAGTTATAGATAATACTTTCACTGATATACTATTCTTTCATAACTAATCTCTATGAAATTGGCATATGTTCTGAAATGTCACACATTTCACCCCTACATATCTGATAGTGGGGTTTTGGGAGTAGGTCAATTCATGCTAGCGCAGTGTAAACACAGCCGGTATGAATCGGACTTGGCTTATTCCTTCCCATATGGTTAGAACTCTCTGAGATGTCAATTGGACTCCCAGAGAACTTTTACCAGATTGTCGTTTGTTAATTTTATTAAAGAGCTGATTGTGTCACCAATTTGTCATTAACATTAAATACTAACACATGATTTTGGAGTTCTGCATGTGCACCAAAAATCAAATGTTAGCTGTTTATTCAGCCCCAATTAATGTGATGTGAAGCAGGAAGGATACATCAGGCTTCCTGATTTGCTTCTCTATAGTGCTGAGAGCAGAGCAGCTTCACTTCCTGCATTACAAACACTTCATTTCAAAATATGCATTCCTTTGACCCAATCTCTCCTTAATATCCCCAGGATTACTGTTTCGGTCACAGGAGTCCAAACTGCATATCAATACTGTTTCATAGATATTACAAGACTGCAGTAAATTGTTCATTTATTTTAAAGCACTGTTGATTTACACTCCTAAATATGGCTCATGAGATTGATAATTTTCAAGTTATGCCATGGGATCTAAAATGTCCACCATGTCATCCAAAAGGTGGCATTTCCAACTATGCAATGCTCTTCTTACATCACTACGTAAAAGTGTCATCTTAAGCTCAAAACCCCAATGAAGGGCTAGAACCCACAATCTTCTGTCTCAGAGTCCAGAATGCTGTACCTGGCAACAAACATATGGTGATACACTGAATCATGCTGCAAATAACATATAGCACAGAATTGCACAACCCACCACACCTACTATTGGAAATTAAATTTTTTGTTGTTATTATTGTTGGAACAAATTCACTATTGTACCAGGATCACACAAGTGGTTCAAAAAATATACTTTATTTTGTCCTCTTCAGCTCACCTTACCATCTTCCCAATATAGTATTTAACTGTTTCTTAAATGAGTCTAGCCTCCATTTTTCATTTTTAGTGATCATTTTTGACTTACCTCTAGAAGATCCCCCTCTGAGATGATTCTTTCCAAGGTGAGGAACCCTAGTTGATTTCATCATTACTCACACTTTGTTCCTTCAAACCTCAGGCTCATTGCTGTCCTCTGCACTGTCAATAGGGCCTCTTATGTCATGGTGACCAGAACTATATACTGTAGCTTGATGAGTATGAGTTCTGGGGATTTGGAAAAATTGCAAGGAATTTTGGTTGGATACTTTGAAATATGCTCCTTTGTACAACAACAACAACAACATCAATAACAACAAAAACAACGCATTTATATAGTGACCTTCATACGAGTAGCATCCTGGAGCACTTTGTATCTGCCTACGCCTATGTGAAAAACAACTTCAATGGCAAATACTCTTCCATTGGAACTCTCAGTCTGATTTTGATTCTCTGAAGCATAATGATGGTTTTCCACAAATATTAGACTCGGGGCGGGGCAATTGGCAAAAGTAGCTGGTAAACTACATCAGAAAAGTCAGACAATCTACAGTAAGACAAATGACTAATTCATCTGTTTTTGTGTAAATTTAAATATGAATTATTAGTTAGAACACCGGGAGAATATTACTTCCTGCTTTTTTTCAAAGTAGTGTCATGGGATCCAGCAGACAAAACTTTGGTTTAATGTCAGATTAAAGGAGAGGATCTCTTAACAATGCAGCACTTACTCATTACATCAACTGCCAGCTCTTCCACACTCAGAGGTGGCAGTCCTACCAACTGACCCATAACTCATATAACAAGAAACTTCAACTTCAAAACCCCTACAGTTAGTTCAGAATAGAGAGTACAAAATCTTACCACAGTCAAAGGGCCTGCTATTTCAAACATAATTATTGATTTTCTTGCATATTTGTAAATATATTTTAGTATTTCATCTTTAATCTTAGAAAGTTTCCAATCTCTTTGTATCTCCATACATGTTTGTAAGTCCCTAGTTTACTGTCTAACCAAGATTTACAAAAAATTTTAATCCATCATAATTTTGTGAAAAGAAAAGTGAAGAGTGCAGTTTAATTATACTGATAACTGCGAATGCAAGCAGTTGTCTGAGATTTCAGCACCTCAGAATCAGCTTTAGCACTTAGCTTCATCATGTGTAAAACTCAGCATATTAGAATTTATCAAAATGGCACAACAGTCTTATCTTATCTCAGATACTAAGGAGAAACTTCACAATTCATATTTCTTCAAAAGGAAAGTAAGGCAGTTCTGCTACAAGCAGTTGGTAGCACTCTCATCTCTGAGTCAGAAATGTGTGGGTTCAGGCTTTATTTGAACTCATCTTCCACGCTGACACTTCAACAACAAAATTATCAGTATAGCGCCTTTCACGTCGGGAGGACTTCATTGCAAGAATGGGACAATATTGCATTGTGGAAGGTGTTGTCCTTCGGATGAAATGTTAAATTATGTAAAATGTTTGCCTTTCAAGTGGACACTAAAGTGCTTGTGATGCTGATTGTTTTGTTTTAGGTTTTTGATTGGCAGATATAGGGCTTCTTTCACCCAGAAAATACACAGGCTCAATGAAATGTTAGAGTGCTATATCAAATGGAAGGATTATTATTATAATTATTATTATCACTATTTGAAAAGAGAAGTGGATTTCTCTGGTGTCCTGGTAAATAATTTTCCAGATAAATCAATCACTTGGCGACTGTTTGTGAGCTTTTGCTGGGGCCAAATTCAGTGTCATGTCTGCTTCTAAATATAGTCACTACATGTGACAGCAATGATAATAATAATAATAATAATAAAAGCAATAATCATTACATTTGATATAGCACCTTATCATGTCTTTGAGGCATTTCAAAGCACTTTAGAGAAATATATTGTAAAGCGAATTTACTAGTATTTTGTGGGCAAAACACCATAGCTAATTGTGCATATCAGTTTCTGACAAACAGTCATGGATTGAAGTGACCAAATTGTTTTAAAGGTATTATTATCCCTGGAAAAGCAATCCACCAATTGACTAACAACTTAGTTCCTACTTACTGACTAAATCAAGGACTAGCCCAACATTTCGCCCTGCCAAAAATCAAACCCAGGTTTCTTGCTTGCAAGGAGAGGGCTCTAACCACTGAGCTACAGGACTTCACAGAATTGATCTGTGAAACTGTTTGAAATAGTTTGATGTAATATATGCTATATAAATACATTTATTATTTTTCCAAATAGTTTTAAATGCATCAAATTTTTTTAAATATATATATTTATCAACCTGTGTGTATTTAATATATCAATATTTGTATTTCTAAACCACAATTGTTTGAATCATGAAGAAAAACAGCCCTGTTCTCTCAATCTTTAGAAACTGATTTTTAGCACTGACTTCAAGTGCATTGCATTCAGTAATGTGCTACATGCATTCAGTCTGTGAAGTGAACCTATTTTGAACCAAAGGAATACAGTACTCAGAAATGACATAACATCCTCAATTTAAATGCACTAACACATTCATTGCACTGTAAGTGCTAAAAACAGTCACGCAGGCCAGGTGACAATCACTGTGCTTCCACCAGGGCTCATTCGTCACACAGGGTGTCCATCCTGCTTTGGAAGCACAGGCCTTCCAGGTTCATTTACCTATTCAGTGGGATGACTGAAAGAGAATTTGCTATTCGGTTAAATGTGTGAATATACAAAGCTTTCAGTATCAGCCTGGAGCGCAGAAAACTCGCCTTTTTGGAAGCTGATAATGTGATAATTAAATTGCTAACAGATACCTTGTTGATGGCATTTGCTGAAGATTTGAAAACCCTTTTACAATTATACCTTCCTGCAGGGGAATCATCACTGGAAGCACAATGATCAGATTGGAGTTATTTTTGAAGGCATGTATTAAAATTTTATGTGGAGTGAAATGGGACAAGACTCGTTTCCTTTCTACTGCACAATGATTTATTACTGCAAAAGACCACAGAACTAATTAGCAGAGTAATTAATTAATATAAATTTGCATATTTGCATTCGCAATTAGTGCAGTCAACTGATTAGTCTGAAATGGGAAGTTTGACTCATCAGATGTTAGTGTCTAGTGGACTGGAAAGGTGCTGCCAGATGAGGCGGGCAAATAAACAGGGCGCATGTGCAGAAGAGGTCTTTGTTACAAAAGGCAACTCACTTAAATAATGAGCTCCTTATACAGTCCTTTTATTATCATAAAACTTCATGAGATTTTAATAAGAACTACTGAAATATTAAACTGCACTTAAGGAAACATCGGAACAATCATATTCTCACAGTAAGCAAATCACCAGAATTTTATTTAAAGAGCATTGAAGGTTACAATGGCCATATGCATCCTCTGTAGAAGTGATTCTTTTAAGACATTCAGGTAAGATTGTTCAGCAAAGATCTTCAGAATCTGCATTGCATTTTCGATCTGAACTCGTCATCACTCCTGTTACATTCAAAGGCAATGAGCCCTTAAGTGAACCATTCTTTTCTCACTTATCAAATTCCTTGTCCCCTCAAGCCTCACCCTCGTCTCTTTACACTCAATCTGTGTTTTGTCCAACATTGCCAGTCAGATTCTGTTGTGACTTGTGGCTTGCTTCTAAATGTTTAGAATTTCATTTAAACATATGCTTTTTTTACTGTACTCTGTAGAGCTTTATAAAACCATTCTGTATATTCTACTCAGATCTTCCTGCAAGTCCCCTCAGCTTTGACCTCCTGATTCTCCGCAGTGCCTGAATTAACTAAGCAGTTTCCCTCTCCGTTTCACTTACTTCCGTCACACTCACTACTCCACAGTCCTTTTACTCACGTTCTTGCTTTAGGCAAAGCGACTCTGAAATCGTATTCTACCCGATTTTAAGCCTATATTTCCTGTCTACTCAACAAAAACGTTTAATCCCCAGAGTGAGTGATGTGGTGCAAGAAATTGCTCAGTGCACTGAAGGAGCTAACATTTGTAACATGAAGAATGCCTACTAGAGTGATGTGGAAATTGAGAAGCCAAACTTGCAATGTTTTCTAACACGATTTCTTAATAAAGAATTAAGTACAATAAAAAGTAATATCGCAAATTAGACCCAACACCCCATTCTACATTGATCTGCAAGTTGTGAGATATTTCTTCCAGTTCAGTTGTATCAGCCTGGTGTCTGACATTAACGAAAATGCAACACAATGCTAAGGTGTATCAAAGTAGGACTGAGTTCCACATGTGTACAACAACAACTACTTGCACCTATATAGTGCCCTCCACACAGCATAGCGTTTCAACGTACTTAACAGTGGCAGAGCCTGACTCTGAGCCAGGAGGGGGAAGGGGAGGGGGAGATGACCGTAAGCAATGTCAAAAGGGAAGGTTAGATAAACAGTAGAAGCCCGTTTATCTGGCACCCGTGGGACCTGGCCAATGCCGGTTAAAGCGCCTGCCGTATATTCGGGCGGCCTGCGGCCCCAAAACATTAAAGTTCTTTTAACACACACCATACACACCAGACTAAGTAATAACAAATAATAACAGAATATTACATTGGCACCCACCGTCAAAACCACTCTCCTGTGCTTCTCACCCCCATTGATTGAGGTTTACAGTCCAGCGACCCTTCCCCAAATGGAGGATGCCAAGCGGGTGAAAAAGCGGCAGCGCAATTTCAAAGTCGTGTGACTTTATTAGCGGCAAGCCAAAGCCCTAGACTCAATTAGTGGTAAACCAAAATACTGCACCTGCGTGACAACGTGGGTTATCGGCTAGCGTTATCGGCTTCATTTCTTTCACCTGCTTGGCATGCCCCGTCCCAGAAAAAAACACTGGACTGCAAACCTCAACCACAGCATCATGGCTTCAAGCGCAGCATCTATCAGCAAAGGTAAAAAGTGCAAGAGAGCAGCTCCTACAACAAGCACCAATACAAAATTCTGTCATTATGTTATTATTTATGTATTTACAAATGCTGCACTGCTATTGTTCCAGATCAGTTTGGTTTATCGAAAGGGGACTTTTTTTTGGCATGCCGGTTACACGGAACTGCCGTTGCATCAAGTCACGGATAAATGGGCTTCTACTGAGGAGGGAATTAGAAAAGGGGAGAGGGGGATCAAGGCAGAGGGATTGAGCAATAGTGTTGCAGAGTTTTGGGTCACAGTAGCTGAAAGCGTGATTTCCAATTGTGGAGTGGAAGGTGTGAGGTGCAAGGAGGAGGCAAGTCAAGCAGAGATGCCGGGTGGTGGATTGGGGAGTGAAGAGATTGAAGAGATAGGGAGGTTCCAGGGAATAAAGGGATTTGAACATGATTGAGGCTCTTGAAGTCGATCCGTTCAGTGATGGAGAGCCAGTAGAGCCGGGCCAGAACTGGTGAGGTGGATGTACAGCATTTGGTCCGGTTTAGTATGCAGGTAGCACTGATCTGAATAAGATGAAGGTTTTTAATAGTGGAGCTAGAGAGATCGTCGAGGAGTACATTTGAGTAATCCAGGTAGGGGGTGACAAACATACGAACAAGGGTTTAAGCTGGAATTGGGGTAAGGTAAAGTTGGAGGCGGGCAATTTAGTGGAGGGGGAGGAATTTGGTGGAGAGTACTGGTCAGGGACACCTGATGGAGGAAGGAGAGCTGGTAGGGGGGTGGTCAAACCAGATGCCTGGATTGGTGAGTCTGAGGGAGACCCCAGGGAAGTTGAGGAGTTCAGATCCACAAAAGTGAAGATATTGATGGGAGCCATGGAGTATGGCTTCTGTCTTGTCCACATTCAACTGCAGGAAGTTTGCACTCATTGAGACCCTGACAAGCTGATAGAAAGTCAGCAGACCTGGAGTCAATACTGGAGGTAGTAAAGTAGATTTGTGTGTCATTTGGATACATGTGGAAGTTAAGTCTGTAGATAATATCACTAATAGGGAGCATATAGATGAGGAAAAGACCAGTTAGGGGTGGGAGGAGAAACCATTTGCCGGATGAAGTGTGGACAGTTGGTTAAGTCGGACTCAAACCATGTGAGTTTGATCACAGAGAGAGAGGATGTCATTTGTAACTTTGATAAGCTCTGTCTCTGTGCTGTAGGGAGGGTGGAAACCAGACTGTGCGGGCTTGAGGACAGAGTGGAGGGAGAGATATGATCAAAGTTGATTCAACAATGCATTCCAGAACTTTTGCAAGGAATGGGTTGGAAATGGGAGTCCTTTCAGAGATTAGAAGGATCAAGGGAGGGATTTGTAAGGAGGATGTGATAACAGTATTTTTCAGGGGGAGTGGAGAAGAGCCTGAGTAGAGTGAATGATTAACCGTGCTGGCTAGCAGGAGGCAGAGGAGGGTGGAGTTGAGTGACCAGCAGCTGGTTGGGGAAAGAGTCGAGGCAGCATGTGGTGAACTTCATTTGGGTGATTATGGTTAAGAGGGAAGAGAGAAAAACAGGGGCAAAGGAGTGGGGAGTGGCAGGAGTCATGGCAGAGGGAAAAAACAATATGAACGATCTAGATTGGGTGGAAGGCAACATGGTGGTGGGTGGTTGGGGAAGGATGATGCAGCCAAGCAGATGCTTTAATCTTTGAGGCAAGGAAGTCTAGGACTTCTTCGTACTTGGCATTTTATGTGAGGATAGAGGGAGCTTGGGGTGGGGGGTGGGGGGTGGGGGGGGGGGGGTGCATGGAGGAGGTGCATGGAGGAGGTATGGACAATGGAAAACAGTGTCTTTGGGTTGTTTTCGGACTTGAGGATGACTTTTGAGTAAAAGTCCATTTTTGTTGTGTAAGGGAACGGCAGTAGGTGCAGAGGTGCTCAAGCCACAGATGGTGGTGAATTGCAAGGCTGGATTTCTGCCATCTGTGCTCGATCATCTGATTTTAGGTTTTAAGTGACCAGAGATAACTGTTGCACCAGGGGGAGTGAGTGGATTTGGAAACAGCCCTGGATTTCAGGGGAGACAGGCATTCAGCAACTTGATGGCTGCATCAGGATCGGTGCGGGTGGATGGCAAGAGGGTGAGGAGGTCCGAGGAACAGAGGGCATCAGGGGGAAGCTTTTTCCAGGGGTGGAAAAGAATAGTGGATGGCCTGGTAGAGGTCAGGGGGATGCAGGAGGAGGGTAAGATGAGTAAGTGGCCTTGTCCATGATGGACAGGTCGGAAATGTCAAGGCATGTGTGATTACGCAGTCGCAGGGGTGGCCACAGTTGTAGGTTGACGAATTGATGTGGTGATGTTTAAGGAGGAGAGGAGGGCAGTGAAGGCCAAGGAGGTGATGCAAGGGCAGTTAAGTTGTAGATTGAAATCATTCATTATGAGCAGGTGTTCAGTACAGAGACACATGAGAGGAGAGAGGAGAAATCAGTGAGGAAGCAGTAAACCAGGAGAATTTTGAGAGAGAGAGAGGAGGGATGATATAGGGTGAGGAGCTCAAAGGAGGAGAAACAACCAGAGCAATAGGAGGATAGACCAAGGGAAGCTTGGGAGAAGAGGGCCACCCTGCAGCCATGTTGGTTGGGGCGGGAAAGAAAGTGAAACGTAACCACGGAGTAGGCTTCAACGAGGGGGACGGAGCCACCTGTGCAGAGCTAGGCTTCCATAAGGCCAAAATTATCGATGTGCCCATCCAGAATGAGGTAATGGACAGTAAAAGCTTTATTGTAGAGGGAGCAGACATTTTGGAAGGAAATGGGGATAGGTTTGCTGGTGGGGGGAATGGAGGAGAGAGTAGTATAAAAGGGATTTGGGGTCAGAGACGAGAAATGACCATGGAGTTTGAGAAGCAGGGAGCATTGGAGAGTGTATGGATGAGGGAGGGAGAAGGGTATGTGTACACCACCTACACATGCAAATTTCCTTGTGTCTCGATTGGAATGTACACTTTATCCCTGGAAGGACACATGCTGCTTACCTAATTCCATGATTTCTAGGGACACATTTGCAAAAGTAAGATTCGGGGATCCAGAATGTGTGAAAGGGTGATGTTGAATTTTAATTATCTTAAGATAAGAGCATTGCCAAGCAAGCCTCTATCTGAGAGTACAGCTAGGACAATCCATACTCCCAGTGACTGGCCTGACCCCTCCACGTCCTGTCAATGAGCCAGATTTGCTGATCGTTTTAAATGCCATCGTTTAAATGGCATTAACAGCAAATCTGAAAGGCATTAGATGTATTATGAATGCTCACATATTCCATTAATTCTTACAGATTGTTCATGATAACGAACACCAACAAGCTCCTTCTCCCCATGGTACAGTTATCAGATCTGCATTCAATTTCACAGAGATCGGTGTTTTGCTGTAACTAAAACAAGAGCACCAATTTACCACAATCAATATCCTGTGAAGCTGGTCTTTCCTCAGACTGACTGACGACTTGGGATTCACGCTTCAATGTTCGCAACTCTCAGTGCAAATAATGCAACACTCGCAAACCAGAAGTTGCAATTAACGCCACAAAATGCGGATGTCACATTTCAGACACAGTGGTTTGGTGAGGAGCATTTGAAGTGATCAGATCTTTCAGATACAAGTATGGAATGTAATATCCCACTGAGAACTAAAAGATCTCCCACTCCACAGTGCTAGTGTGCCTGAGTTACAAGCAGCCCTGGGACTGCAACCCGATTCCATCTGGGTGGGAATTAGGTGCTGAACTGCCTGCACTACCAGGTCATCCTATTGTCTGCCTGCTCATGTGCAATAATGGCATTGACATCGTCAGATGCTCACTCATGTAAGGGATTCCTGGAAGAATGTGAAGGAAACATCTGCTGATGTGTAGCATGTTATCCACAAGGACAGAAACTGGGCTCATGAACAAATTTGAATTTAAGTCCTAACCTTGGGATTAATCGTAAGAGGGGAGAAGTGAGGTGAGCACAAGGTAGGTGAATGTCCGTAGGAAGGTAGGCAACAATTAGAGAGATAGTCAATCAGACAGCACTTCTCACATGCTCTTCTGGTGGCAGAAAAGGGCATTGGGCAACATCCAGAGAGCAAGATTTGCCAACTCTTGGTTTGTGACCAAGTAGAAGCTAAGAATTTAACAAGGTTACATAATAGTGATGAAAAAAAGAGAGACCAAATAAACAGTTCAGACTCTCAATGACCTGGTGAGTAAAAGCACATCACCCAATATCAATACGTTGAGCAGCCAAGTACAGTAATTGGAATGTAAACTTTGATTTGGACAAACAAGAAAACTTCATATTTCTTTGAAAATGTGACAGTAGAGTGCATTCCTATATATGTTCACATGAATCAAACATAGACAGCTAAATTAAAATAAGACACTCAATAGGCAGTGTTGGCACTCTCTCCTACACCTATCAAGATGGTTTCTGGATTTCGTTTCATGCATAACTAGTAATGACATTACATACATTACATTGTATATGTGGTCTAATATGTACATTAAAAGTACAATTTCATTGTGTACCTGAATGTGTTGGTGCTCTCCTCGAGACTGCCCTCAATGTGATTTCTACAAAGCTGGTTTACAACCTCCAGCCTGATGAATTTCACCATTTGACTGCAGTTTTGCAAGTTCCTTACATTTGCTATAACACCCTTCAGACCTAGAGGCCATCTCAAAATTACTATGTGTAATGACACTGTATCTTGTAGGAGCACGTGGCAGCCCATTTTGCCCACAGCAAAGTCCTACAAACAGCCATGGAGTGAATGACAAATTTTATTTGGGGACATTTTTGGCCCAAACACCGAAGAAACTCCATTGTTTTTTCAAACATTGCCATGGGATATTTACAATCCACCCGAACAGATAGATATGACCTCATTCTGAAGGATGGTGCCTCCAGCAAAGCAGTGTTCCCCAAGGTTATCTATTACATAAGCTTTCTTTGTAAATGAAGCTTCAATTGCCTTGCTGTACCACACACTGAATAGGTAGGACCAGGTCACATCTGTAGGATAATTGGTAGGTGACTGGAAATGTTCATTACATGAACTCGAAGTCTTAACATAGGTCCATAAACCCACAACCTTCTGACTCCTAGAGACAAGAATGTTACTGACTGAGCCAGGTTGGCACCATAGGGTAGTTACCTCATATGACTGATAATATTCAGAGAGACAAATAACATTGTAAAGGGAAGCCAATATTCTACAATTTACATAAAAGGTGTATACTCACATTAGTTGTGAATTATCGGTTGATTCACAGTAAAACTGACAATCCAAATAGCATATGATTATTGATGCCAAATCCATCTAGCTGTGAAGCGACATGATTTCAAACAGACTGGTGTGAATGGTCCGATTTGAATTTCCACTGACCTGTCAGCAGAATGAATGCCCGTAGCCGGCAAACACGGGAAACAACGTTTGCCTACAAATAAACAGTCACTACACTTGAAAAGCAATCCATGTGAAAGAAATGTCGATGTTTCAGGTGCTATATCGAATGTTCTATGGTTCGATAAAAAGGAATTAGCAAGTGGGGTATGATGAAAGGACAGGTAAATGAAGCTGAAACGATTGCACTTAAAAGAGCCAGAATTGATACATGGACCAAACAGTCATCTTCTGTGCAGTACATTCATATGGTTCTACTGTTCTAAACGCAAAGATTATTATTTTATTTATTTAATAAATGTTTGTTTGATCTGAATGACAACTGGAAACATCAAGGTATTTCTCTACTGTTACTTGCTGAACAAAGTGAATCTTCAATGTGGAACTCAGGAACTTCCCTTAGATTACTCGCGTTGCATAATTAGCAGAGATTTAAATGTGAAGGTGGTGTAACTGCTATGATTTGACATTATATAATGTGTCATGGCACTGGTTAAGGAGAAACACTCTGTTCTCTTTATTAGCACCTATCAGGTTATTTTAGTGTAACAATCATCATAGGATCATACAATCTGTGGGCTCAATGCAGTTTGTTGTAATAATTGCAAGTGAAGCATAGCATATCCCTTTCTCTTTTCAAATAATGCCATGGCATCTTTAATGTCCATCTGAATGAGTCTCATCCAAAGGATGGCACTTCCTATAATGTGAGGTAACTTTAATACTGCATTGTAGTGTCACCCTAGATTGCAAGTTAAAATTCCCGTTTTAGAGTAGAGTATTCCTCATTGTGTACAAATGTACCTCATACAGGCTTCATTTGATTATGGTAGGAAATTCCACTAAATAATAATAATTAACTTTGCATTTGCCTTATCACGTCTTCTGGACATCTCAAAGTTCTTCACAGAATATACTGTAAGATGTAGTGACGTATATGTTGTGGGTGAAATGCAGCGGCCAATTGCACACAGCTGTGCCCCACAAATAGTTGTTGGTTGTGTGACCAAATCATCTTTTGTTGGTGAGGTAGGGAATCATGTGAAAACGTGAAGCAGAAATTGTGAGTAATTATTGGCTCGACCACAGAAAAATTAAATAAATGATAACACAATCACTGGAAAGAGAAAGACAGGGCTCACAGGGCCCCGCCTCCAAACACAGGGCTTGCCCCCAACACAAGGCCCCGCCCCCCCAACCTCACAGCCCCATCCCCAAACACAGAGCCCACCCACAAATATACAGTCAATTCACTTTACAGTATATTCTGTGAAGCACTTTTAGACATTTAGAAGGTGTGAAAAGCACAATATCAAATGCAAGGATTATTATCATAACACGGGGCCATGCCCAAACACAGAGCTTGTCCACAGCACTAAATCCTGTCCCCAGCCACAGAGCCCTGACCTTCAGCACAGAACACCGCCCCCTCCCTCACAGCCCTACCCAGAACATAGAGAGCCCCACTCCCAGCAGAGCCCTGCCACAGCGTCCCTGCCCCCAACACAGGCTGACAAAACCTTGGTTTAATGTCTCACTTGATGGATTTTACCGGTAACAACTAAGCATCCTCCAATACCGTTTTGGAATGTCAGCTAGATAATGTGAGTTCAATTCCCATCGTCAGGCATGAACCTACAACTTGCTGACTAAGACAACAACAAGTTGCACTTATATAGTGCCCTCCATGCAGGGCAGCATCTCAGAGAGCGTAAAGATGTGAAACTGAGGCAGGCTGAAGCAAGATACCTAAGCAGTGTTCATTATTGGTGCATTTCTCTATTGGCTCTAATGATAAGACATCCCTTTCAAACATGGTCACCTGGGTCCAAAGTATTACGTCCACGTTAAAAGTAAGCAGGATGAAATGGTTAACAGATCACTGGCGATGTCACTGTCTGCATGTTGGGTGCCTTATAATGATGGGATTTATATTTATATTTCATGTCAGGCTGACATCTCAAAATGCTTGACACTTCCTGCATATTTAGGATGTAATTCTAGCAGACAATGTAGAAATTGGCCATTGTCTTTCAATGGTGGGATTTGGATAACTCAATTTCAATTTTGAAGTAATAATGATTACAATACTTATATTTGATATAGAGCCTTTGGCATCTGAAGGATGCATATCATGCTTTACATGGATTAGTGACCATATATTGCAGCCAAATGCAGCAGGCATTTTGCTCACACCAATGTTCCGCAAATAGCCATCAATTTTATTTTATTTGAGGGATTATTGGCTAGGACACTGGGAGAAATATCCTTTCCTTTTCAAATAATGCCATTGGATCTTTAACATCCACATAAGCAAGCATGGAAAATCTAGATTTAAAATACAATACTGTACATATATTACAGTTTGGATCTATATTCAGATATATGCAGATCATCCAAAACTCTGCAGCCCATGTACTATCCCGCACCCGCACCCGCCTCCGCGACCACATAACCCCCACCCTCGCCCGTCTTCATTGGCTCCCCATCCCCCAGAGGATCGAGTTCAAGATCCTCGTCCTCACCTTCAAGGCCTTACACGGCCTTGCCCCGCCCTATCTTTCCGACCTACTCTCCCCCTACAAGCCCACCCGGACCCTCCGTTCAGCAGGACTTGGCTTGCTCCAAGCCCCCCCGCCCGAACCACCCCACCATCGGAGGCCGGGCCTTCAGTTTTTCCACTCCCACCCTTTGGAACTCCATCCCCCAATCCCTCCACCTTGTTTCCTCCCTTTCCTCTTTCAAGGCCGATTTGAAGACTTTCCTTTTCGACCGTGCCTTCTGTTCCCCCCCTAATTCTTCGACCTCCCCTACGTTTCTTACCCCCTCCCGAACACTCCCCTCCCAGCTCGGGTCACACGCCTCCTGTGCAGCACCTTGGGACATCCTCCCGACGTGAAAGGTGCTCTATAAGTGCAATTTGTTGTTGTTGTTGTTGTATAGATTTATATATTAATTATATCCAAGCAAGGGGTGGGAGCCAAGGGGGATGGAGAGAGAAAAATTGATGAGTGAAGGGAAGGAAGGAATGGGGGGGATTTAAGGTTTCACTCAAACAATAAGGCACTTCCCTTTCACTGAACTAGAGTATTAACCTGGACTGTAAGTTCAAAGTCTGGATGTGGTGCCTTGAACCCACAACCTTCTGACTTAGTGGTAGGAATGCTTTCAGCTGAGCCAGGCTGACATTGGCACATGTGATAAGGAGCGAGGATATTTTTGTTTTTTTAAAAAAAAACAGCTGCTTGATCCAGATCCAGAAAAAATTCAAAAACATGAAAGAGACACAAAGGCAAAATTTGCTGTGTTTCTTAACCCATTCCTTGTGTTAATTAGCAGAACGAATGGGTTAAGAAACTATGCAAATATGGCCCCAAAAGAAAAAAAGAGGAAGGAATAAAATAAAAACTGAAAACTGAAACATTAATTTTCTTTGTTTTGTTTTTTCATTGATCCTTGGCTAATTGTTTAGCTTGAGTGGACACTGATTCCAAATCCAGAGACAGGAGATAAGACAAAGGCTGACAATGTCATCCGCACGCCTCCCATGAGTTCTTGCTGTGCATTTACATGCCGCTCTTTGCTGCCTCTTCACAGTGGTAAGGGCACGTCTCTCCTCCTAGCCTCCACCATCTGCTTCATTTTCCTGTGAGAATTTGTTTTTTTTCCCCCCCGTCTCCAAGAAAATTGTTCACAACAACAAACTGAGAAGATGTTTCTATCAACAGCAACTAGATTACTGTCCCACTTTTTTGGCAGCTTTCACCTGCCATTGTGTTAGGAAGCAAGCATTGAGGGGCAAAAATATTGGTTAAAGGTAAGGCAGGATAGTGTGATTTTAATGGAAAGAATTACCAAATATTTCCTGGAATTATGGAATGTTACCATATAAAAATAGGCCAGTCAGTCCATGAAGTCTGTACTTGTACTAATCTCTACGTGGACCATCCAGTTGTATCCCATTCTCCTTATCTTTTTGATTTTTCTCTTTTTCAAGCTTCTATCAAGTTCCCTTTGAAAATAATTTGTGGACACAAATATACAGTCAATTCACTTTACAGTATATTCTGTGAAACGCTTTGAGACATCTAGAAGACGCGCAAAGCACTATATCAAATGGAAGGATTATTATTATTATAGGCAATTGTCTGTGACAGATAATTTCATGATCCCTCCAAAATATAATGAGAATGATTTGGTCACAACTGTTTATGGTACACATATTTACCCACAAAATATACAATCAATTCATTTTGCAGTATATCCTGTGAAGCACTTTGAGATGTGATAAGGCGCTATATCAAAATACAAGGATTATTATGATCCAACCAGCCTCCGTGTAAAGAATTTTTTTACTGACCATTTGTTTAACCATTTGTCAGTCGGGTCATAGCCTTCTCACCTCTCACAGTCAGAAGATCGTGGGTTCCATCTCCAGTCAGAACATGAAACTCATACAGTGTAAACTGACACTGAATGCAAGGGTGTGGTGCATTATTGGAGTTGCCATCCTCTGGATGAGACATTAAACTGAGGCTCTGTTTGGCTGCCAAGTGGACGTTAAAGATTCCCAGGCACTACTACCAGTGTCCCAGCCAACAATGCCCCAAGTAAAATTGTTCATTCTTTTCATGGCTGTTTGTAGCCCATTGCCTTGTGCAAATTGGCTGCCGCATTCACCTATAAATACACAGTACAGTACAGTATTTACTTTACAGTATATCCGTTGAACGACTTTGAGACCCTTCCTGACATGAAAGATGCTATATCAAATGCAAGGGTTGTTATTTATTTTCATTTTGCAATTTAGGATAGAAAAGGCAACAAAACAGATTCAAAGTGGCACATTTAATCCATCTCAAAACTCCATGTTTTAGTTTCATAAAAACTGCCATTGCAACTGAAGATCTCCCAGATTTCAATATTTTTCCTTCAATTCTTAAATCCAGATCATTTTTGCTCAACTAAATAAGAGAAGCTGAACATAGACATTAATGCAATTCCACGCTCTACATCCTCCCAGTTTGATTAACTTTGTTTACCTCTACTCTTTGAAAGAATTCCAACAATATCTCATCATTGCAGCCAAATTTCCCTGAATTTCATGTGCTTAAGGGTTAAAATCATTGATGTATCACTTAAAACAAGTCTACTACACTTTCGAACCAGGTTATTAATATTAAATCGGTCGAGTTTTATGACGTCAATGTTTAAATTGGCCCTAGCCCTAACCTAATGGGGGTTGATTTTTGATGTATGTTTCTTACATAATATACTTCATCAAAATGCTTTTTGAAAATCCATAAATAAAACACATCCACTGCACAAACTTTACCTCTTTGTTATTTATTTTAAATACCTATAAGACAGTTCCCGCATGTTTTAGAAAGTTTTAGAAGTTTATGCTACTGGTTTGCTTTCAAAACCAAAAAATAATATATGTTTATAAAACAAAGAATAATATATGCTTTAATATTATTTTTAACAGCTCTTGCAGAAAAAATATCTAAGTGATGGAGTACAAACAGCACTCAATCAATTCCACATACCATATTAGGTTTTAGTTTTAAGACCATTGGCTTAATGGTTAAAATCATGAAGATTTTTTGACAATTCACAAACTCATTCCTGGTTTGGAATAAAACTAAATTGAAAAATTGTTCAAATGATAATTTACACCTTAAATTAGGTGCAATTGCAGGCCAGGTATGCACAGGTAGAATGGTGATTCAATTTGTTGAGAGACAACATTGCATTCTGAGTACTAGGACACTAGATCAATTTCTGAGTTCTTGAGCATTATGTTGTTACAGTTTAAATGGAGATTTCTTGAATGTGGTGCTGGACTGCATCTTTGCATAGCAAAGAAACTAAAGGACTTCACAGGCATTTCAGCAGACCCTTGGGCTTGTGTGAAATCACTCTCCAAGACTCTCAGCAAGTCTGAGAGGCTTGGAGGCCTCAGCAGCGTCTGCTGCCTGCAGTGCTCCCGGCAGGAGCTGCCAATCAAAGAGGAGATTCCTGCAACAAATTGCCTGGGGAGCTTCCAGCACTTCAGCAGATACCTTAGACCAGATGGAAGATTGGACACAAGATATTGACTCTACCAATATTATTGGACTGTAATTCCTATAGGGAATAAATGATCTGAGATTATCAGTACTGGTACTGTTATTTTTCTGCACTCCATTTTTGTTAGCATTGTTAGAGCTGGACTCTCCCCATTATTTCTAACATTTCTCTACGCATCTGTCCTTTTATTTTTAAGGACAATGTGGGATTTAGTTTGTGCAATTTCTTTACAGGATTTCTTAGTAAGGAAGCAAGCCACACAAAAAAGGAAATGCTTCCTGTCAGCTGAAGTACACTATATTACAACAACACAAAAGTTATCTTTTACTAAAGTAGTAAGTTCTATCATTAAGAAGTACTGTATCACAAATTGGATCTATATCAATTAAAGCTTTCTCTAATCTGCCTACATATTGTGTGGTCCTCTCATATGCTAATATTTTGCAGTCTTGTAGTTTCATGGTCAAAGCATTCACCGCACCAGCGAGAGGACCTCGGTTGAATTCCTGGGCAGGAGGAAACGTTGGGCAAGTTTCCTTATTCAACACACACCTCTATTTACCTAGCAGTAGGTATGAACCTAGACTGTGTGTGTATCAAAGCTACTTCCCTTGCATTTGGATAATGGACTTGCCCACTAAAAACTCATCGTGCTTCCCCGTTACCACATGAAAATGAAAATGTGCTTCACCATGTGGGCATTGAACCATTCTCCATTTGAATGCCACAATCCAGAATGTTAACTGCTTTTACAAGTGTGAACTTTGGATTATTGGCTGCTGTGATTTTTAAAGCACTAATGAAATTGAATTTCTCACAAAAGGCAGTTCCAAATGTTGGCCACTGATACAATGTCATTAGCGGGCCTTAGAAAATGCTGTTAAAATTGACTTAATGACACTTTTTAATGAACAGAGTACTGGGCCCACAGTCTAAACATGTTTGTACCACAATTCAGCTCACTGTGTTGCTCATTGTGATAGAATTAAACTTTACAAACAAGCCAGTGGGGACAAAGTTGTCCATTTCCAGACATCGCAGCTTACAGAAGCAGTGACAGCTATCAGAGCTTTATGTTCATTGAATAAAACAATCTTGCAGTCCCAAAAGACATTAAGAGAGGCCTTAGAGGATTTTCCAAGCTACAGTATAAATTCGTGCATTCAATTTCTCAACCAAGCCATCTGGGATAGTCTGCAGCAGGTTACTGCACCTACAACTTGCACCATAGAATCATCAGGTTCAATTTTTGTTTTTCTCTAAAGGAATATAAAAAGGCTGTATAATCTATAGCCGTATGGACACTCTCTTGAATGGATGGCTTCTCAATAGTCTTTTGACATGAGATAAAGGATGTTATTGAATCAGCAGTTTCAATATCAGTGGATTTGTTTTCAATGAACCATGATACTCTGCGCTAGCTATGCTCACCTAACTTAGTGCAATTCTCTGCCATATTTGATATACTTTGTGAAAATGTTAAATCTAAGTTCACTTTGCAGATCTGTTTATTTCCTATCTTAAGAAGCACTGATATTATGTTGTAAATTATCATGATATTAGAGACAATGCACTTTTGATTCCTTACCAGAATCAAATATCACATGTTTTGAATGTGTTCGGAAATATATTACCAACATAGGATGGCCATTCACCTGATTAGGTGATGCACTATCTTGGCTCACTAAGAAACCCGAGGATTTGTTTTTGTCTGCATATCTGTCTGTTTGTAAAGGGAAGCAAATCATTGCTCTTAAACCTGTATCTTATCTAGTTGAGAATTAAAAATGTATTTTCATGTTAAGGTTCTATATTTTTAAACAGTAAAATGCCAAACACATTCCAATGTGTTGCAGAGAAACAGATTGTATATTTGTTATTTATAGTATTGGATCGCTTAGATTCAAGCAAACATAATTAGTCATGTATCAAAACCTTTTAAATATTTGAGCTAGTTAATCTGTTTTAAAGTTAAAGCAGTGATGACAAACATACTGGCATACTTACATTTAACAAAACATATACATTTAACAAAGACAGAATTGCCATGTGCAGTCCTTGTGGAAAAATAGTGGTCAATATATTCATTGTAAACCAGTCTGTCAACTTCAGTTCTTCACTTGAACTTGTGTTGGTGTAATCAATGTCCCCTAAGAGCTGGGGATCTAGTGTTGAGTTACCTAACACTTACCCAATACTTAACGAAGTGTTGCAAAGTTACATCTGTGGAGAGAAATTACAAATTGGTCTAGATTCATGAATAATTTGAAAGAAGCTTAAGAAGTTTGTAAGCACTTATTTAAACATTAGTATTAAATTATAGCCTTTATTGCTGCCAGGGATCTGATACATTTCATCATATATACTTTTCAATTTTCCTTTTGGATTTAATTATAAATAATCCTTGCATTTGACACAGCATTTTTCACATCTTCTGGACGTCTCAAAGCACTTACAGAATATACTGTAAAGTGAATTGACTGTATATATGTGGGCAAAATGCGGCAGCCAATTGGACACAGAAGTGTCCCACAAATAGTCATGGATTGAATTAACCAAATGTTTTTGAGAGAGATTATTATTAGACATGTGGAGCAAGGAAACTTGTCAAAGTTTTCGCTCTGCTCAGATTGAACCCAGGTTACTCTCTTGCATTGCGAGTGCTCTAAGCACTGAGCTACAGGACTCCATGATTTGTTCTGACATCAGCTGTCTGTGCCGTTCATGTATTTGATGGTGCAATGACATTCATGTAATGGGATTTAGAGGATTTATCAAGAATATATCAACATCTCTGAATTGTATATTCAATGTTTATCATGGGAAGCATCCATAAGAACAGTGGGGTGAAATTTGCACCATTTCATAACACGTTTCATGTGATAATTATTAGAAGCAATGTGTCATAAAATGCCACAAATTTCTTACCTTACCTTAATTATCACATGACCTGTCGATCATGCAAGCTGCCAGTATGGCAGAACTGAGATGGTCATATCTTCCTGCAGAGCTGTGCTCTAATCTGCTAATATCAAGGCAAATTTTGTGCACATTAAGGCAAGAGAAAACTCACTTGATTCAGTCTGCTTCTTGATCTTTGTGGTTTTCAAATGCCACTGTTAGGCCCAAAAATATAATTTCAGATCTGAATGTGTGCAGTCTATCTGAGGAAATATGAGAGCAGCATTAGTTCATAGAAGTTCCAGGAGCAAATTAATAAGGGTAATGTTATTTTTTGCTCTGGTTCAGTAGTTATAGAAATATTCAGATTTATTAACATGGAATTAACTCCTCTTATGTTCTGATATAATTCCAGGCCCATAGGCTGAAAAAGCATTGTGCATCTAGCAACTAGAAGATTTCCTCCCCCCGCCCCTAACCGAGTAATGGACATGAGGGTTGAGGCAGAGAGATAGAGTTGGGTGTCATCTGCACACATGTGGAAGTTCACCCCATGTGTGCGGAAGATATCACCAAGGAGAATGTAGAGGTTGAAGAGAAAGGGAGGGAGGGAGGGAGGGAGGGAGGGGAGAAAGCAAGAAAGCAAGTCCTATGAATTGCATTGAGATTTCGACAACATGGCAGCTATTAAATCAAATACAGTAAAGCCTTTGTTATCCAGCACCCTCAGGACCTGACCGGTGCCGATTAATCAAATATGCCGGATATTCGAGTGGCAAGTTGCGAAAATCCAACAAAAAAAGAATGTATTTTAAAACATACCATATAATCATCGACTAAATAATAACAGAATATTGTATGGATACTTACCAATAAAGCATTTCAGCACACTTGGCAAAATGATCGGTAAAAAAGCATTCCAGCGTTCGGTAAGTTTAATACGTACGTATGCGCAAAGTGAGCATAACACGAGTGTCCTGGATGGCTATGGTATGAGATCCGGTTGCTGGAATGATGAATTGTATTGGGAGATACCGGTTGGTTGAGTATGCCGTTTGTTTGGGTATCGGATAAACAAGGTTTTACTGTACAAGTATTTAGATTTTTTAAAATTATTATTATGTTATTACAGTTTAATCATTTTGTAGAGATAGTTTCTAAGTGGTTTTCAATGACACTGCCATGTTACATATGAATGGATATTGTTGCTTTGCTTAGTATAGCGAGTATTAGACCTACGGGGTTTGACATACTGTATTAGAAAACAGCCAGATGGACCACAAATGTCTTCTCAGTCTTTCTTATGTTGCCATGTTGCAATTTTGCCACTTATGCACATGGCAACATAGGAAAGACTGGCACTAACTGTTTATTAAGTTGCACTTTTGTGCCTTCAGTTCCATTTGCCAACCCTTGGCCATTCCATTTTTTTTTAGATATCTCCTCAAAGCAACAGCAGCAATAACAATACTATTTGGAAATATCACATGTTTCTGCAGGAGGCACGGTGTTCAAGTCTCTGCTCTCATTTACTGTTTACACTTGTGTTCACCTTTCGTTCCATGAAAGATTATTTTCATAACTAACCCCAAACTAACGCCATGATTGAATCTGCTTACCTCCCACTTCAACCTGCCCAACTCCCCAGTGTCCTCATTCTTGAAGTTGTATAACGTGGGCATAGTTACAGCCCCTAGGTGAAGATAGTTTTATTGTTCATAATAGAGATAATGAGAACTTTACGTTCTGTGACGCTATATTAATTCTTTATATTCTTGAGCTACGGTTAAAAATGTCTGCAGTAGTCTGAAGTGCAGTGTAAATGTTTGAAGATAGATATATTACCTGCAACATCAATATTCATTGACACACACACGGATATTTCCATGTGTAGGTGGCGTGCACATGCAGTACTCTTAGTCGAGTATGGATATTCTAAGCAAGGTGATGGGTTTCCACATGTGTCAGATACCCAGCTGACAAAAAAGAAAAATTGAATCGTCGATTCTATTTATTTGAAAAAAAATTAAATATCTATTATTCAGTAACTCAAATGAGTTCATATGCCAGCTAGTTTTTTGTGAGCAATAAAATGATCTTTCCTTTGGGCATTATAACAGATTACATGGCTTATCCTGAATCCCCACTGAGATGGATTCACTTTGATGGTAAGACACCTTTGAATAGAAGTGAAAGTTATATCACCTAAATCTTAGGGTAGTGCTGAAACCCCGTTGATTCTGGTAATAGTTCACGCTAAATTTTAAACTGCATATTATAATGCTGCCTTTCTGCTGCCTTTTGAGAGGTGAATTGCTGTGATATTAGAAATGATTCACCTCCAACCGTGCAGTGTAAACGGGGGGGCCCAGACATTGCAAATCTCACTGGGGGCCTTGCTCCTGGCATCACCTGGTGGAGGTTGTTTCAGGAACAGTGAGATTCACACCCACACGGTATAAACACAGTGGGTGTGAATCACACCGGGTTCGCTCTTCATAGCTCTCATGTGGTCCAAAGAACATCAAAATCGGTCGTTAATATGTTTTTAGCCCGAATCTTAAGCCACATACAGTAGGAACTGTAAGATGAAGCTTCCCAGGCCGCATTGCCGACGTTATTTTCTGGGGCAAATTGGCTTAAATTGTAAATTATTTTAAAATTATGTTATAAATAAAACACTGAATTTCTAAACATTAACTATAATTGCTATTATTGCCAATTATAGTGAAAAAATCTTGGCTAAGAGAGACAATTATCCACAATTGTGTAATGTGTTCTCTAACTCCTGATGTTATGAACAAACAACTCAAGTTATGTTTCAAGCTGGGTTTCAAAAAGTTATAATAACTAGACAATTATCTAAAGAAAAGAAAATCATTATTTCTTTTATTGAACATTGTAATGTTATAATGAATTTTTGATCACCCTCTAGTATCATGTAGGCCCTTCAATAAATTATGCCATATTAGGTTTGGGATTATGCTAAACATTACATCTTTGCCTCTTCATGATCCTCAGTTAATGATGAAGAGATCCCTCCCCTCAATCTTAAGGCAGCAAAAACAGCATTGACTCAATTGAACAGCTCTGACTTTTCAAAAATCATTGCACTAATTGCTGACTCATACAATTGTAGAAAGCTTACAACTGCAAATTGCATATACAGTACATGGCACCTTTCAAATAAAAGCACTTGATTAAAAGCTCATCTGAAGAACTACGTTTTAGGGATGTTTTTGTTGGGGAGAGGGGTGAACAAGGCAAAGTGCTTCTGGAAGTATGTTCAGAGGACAAGGGGATTGCAGTGGCTGAAGGTTCAACCACTGTTAGTGGAGCACATAGGAAGATTATTTGACCCATCGTGTCTGGTGCTAGTTCCCCCATTGGAGCCATCTACACTATACCCTGCTATTTTGCCATAACGTTTAATATTATTTGTCCTCAAGTATTTATCAAATTCAAAGACTCAACTTCAACAGCTATTAGTGGTAAAGTATTCCCTATTCTAACAGCCATCTGTGCAAAAATATTTCTTCTAACCTCGTTTTTTTTCTTTTGGTGATAATTAATTTATGCCATAGTTGAAATTGTAAGTTTTTGAAGACCTGACAAGGGAGGGAGGGGGGGGGAGGGAGGAGGGAAGGAGAATCAAAGGGTCATTCTCAATTCAAATACCAATTCAAAGTTATTCAAAATTTCAAAATCTTGATTAGATTCCCTCCCCACAAAACCGCTCTGGTCCAGCAAACACATTCACATCTTTTGAAGCCTCTCCAAATAATTATAAAATCTCCCTGGTATAATTTCTGAATCATCACTGTACATTCTTTGTGGATCTGATGTCTTTTTTAATGAGATACCCCAAACTGAAAGTAATATTGCAACTTTAAATTGCCTCCTTACTCTTGTATTTCATGATCTTATCATGAAATACAAGATTGTAGATGAGAATGATCTCATCTACAATCATTCTCCATTGATAATCTTGACAGTTTCATGTTCATAATTATCAATGAACACTGAGGGGCAATCTATTTTAAGCAACTGTGCCATTCCTTAATTGTGGAGTCCTGTAGTTCAATGATTAGAGTACTCGCCTTGGAATCAAGAGACCTGCGTTCAATTCCAAGCAGAGCAAAACCTTGGGCAAGTTTCCATACACCACACGCCTAATAATAATCCTTCCCCAAAAATTTGTAAATTGGTCATTTCAATCCACGACTGTTTGTGGAACACTGCTGTGCACAATTTTCGACCGTGATTTGCGCATAAATATCAATTCACCTTAGAGCATACTCTGTGAAGCACTTTGTGACATCTAGAAGATGTGAAAAGCACTTATCAAATGCAATGATTATTATTGTTCTGTGAAGCACTTTGAGATGTCTAGAAGATGTGAAAAGTGCTATAATGTATCAAATGAAAGTATTACCTCAGCATTATTATTTCAACTTCACTCTCAAGTTGGTGACCTTCATGAGTACTGTTTCTTGACTACTGTTTTAGTTTCAAATAAGCTTATAATTACCATTGACATTAGCCACCAGTTTCAGCAAAATGTTGAAAGATATGGGTTTGACTTAAATTAATTAATTTTTCAAAAAGTCAACCTTATTTTATAGAAACTATCTTCACTGATAGCTCAAATTACTTTTTCTGATTGTGTATAACAATTGGAGTTCCACCTTATTCCTACCTGTTGTCTCCATCCTCTGTGCCAATAATTTGAACATTTGGTCTTCTTGACCGACCACAGCTTCCTTCTTGGATGGATTGGCACAGTTGATCGATGACAAGTAATACTGCACAGTAATGCAAAAATTGACAGTTGTATTGCACTTATTCCTAGCAAGAACTACCTTGCTGAATTTGTCTCACTGAAAATCATTTTATAAAGTCAGCAGGACATCGCAAAGCACTTCACAAGATTCAATGTAAACTATCGTGACTATTATTTGAGATTTTAAAAATCCCATAGCACTATTCAAAAAAGGAAGTTTCTTCTAGGTTCAGTTAGTCTACAAAATGCACAGTCACTAACATGATGGTGAATCCTGTAAAGTGCTTTGAGATATCCTCTTAACATGAAAGGAGCTGTTTTATTAAATGGAAAAGTAATACAATTGATTATTACTATACCTCAATTAACTGATACTGGTAATATCACACAGTTAAAGCATTGCACATTGTAATTGTATAGAGCCATGAGAAATCAAGGTATTTTATTGAAAACAGTTCAAAAGAATGTTAGGTTCACTTAAATATGTATACTTGTGTTGTTATCAGAAATGCCAGGCAATACTGTATTACGTTTGTCACATGGAAAAACACAGAATGGTGACCATCAGAGGTAATAATTGAGACAGCTCATATCTGATAGAGTTAGCAGTATTAGAACCCGGTGGAGTTTGGTGCACTGCACCCATACATAGTTAAAATTGTACAAAATTATAGAAAATTTCTCAATTTCATCTTCATCTGCAAACTGGTTGTTCTTATGAATGGTGGAATATTGACTTCCCGAACAAGAGTTTTCCAAACAAAGTTATATTTTAAGAAAAAATGGTCTTGCAGACTGAATAGATTGAATTTCAGGCCTTGTTTTCTCACCACAAACCAGCTCCTCCACCCTTCCCACCACTCTCACAGATTCTTTCCTCTAATTTCCACAGCAAGGAGATGCTGGATTTACTTGAGTCCAAAATCAAGGATTCCGCTCAGCTGTCACCACCGCTCCTACTTCCCATCCCCTCCCCACCTCCCTCCCACACTCCGACTCCTACCCATCCCTCCTTCCACACCTTCGAACCTGTCTCTCCATCCTCTACCATCACTACCATATCCACCATGAAGCCCACCACCTGCTCCCTGGACACCATCTCCACCCCTCTCCTTACCTCACAGCTCCATCTCCTTATCTCCCAGCTCCACCTGCTTGCCCCACTATTCGCCGACACTATCAATCTTCTGTTGTTAACCTGTACCTTTCATCACCCCACTCTGAAGAAGCCTTCCCTGGATTCTTCACAGCTTTCAATAAACTAGCCCATCTCCAACCTCCCTTTTCTGTTGAAGGTCATTGAAAGAGTTATTGTCTCCTAGCCACGCTCTTTCCTCTCATTCCACGCCCTCCAAACCAGCTTATGTGCAGAAACTGCTCTGATCAAGATCACAAAATATCCTGACCATTGGTGACCAGGGCTCCCTCTGCCTCCTCGTCCTCCTCGGCTTATCTGCCACCTTTAACACAGTGGAGCACTCAATCCTCCTCCACCACCTCTCCCCTCACCTCAACCTTCAAGGTTCTGTCCTTGACTGGTTCAGGTCTTACCTTTCACACCATCTCCACTTTGTGTTTACCAATGGCTTTTCCTCCAGCCCTGCACCATCTTGTGCGGAGTTCCTCAGGGCCCTGTCCTTGGTCCCCGCCTCTTCATCTTCTACATGCTCCCACCTCAATGACAGCATCCACAGATATAGGATAAATTTCCACATGTACGAGGATGACACCCAACTCTAGTTCTCTGCTTCCACCCTCAACACCAGGACTACCGGCATGCTGACTGCCAACCTGACCAACATTGAGTCCTGGACGAGGGACAACTTTCTTCAGTTAAACATCAGCAAGACTGAGGCCCTCCTGATTGGCTCGCATCAGCACCTCTGCACCTCAGGCACTGGCAGCATCAGCATCCACAGCTGCACAGTCCATTTCTGGAAGCCGGTTAGGAACCCGGGTGTTTTGTTTGACCCTGAACTGACCCTTCTCCCCCATATCCATGCCATGACCAGTGCTGCCTTCCACCATCTCCGTAACATTGCCAGATTCCACCACTGCCTCACCGCACAGGCTGACAAAACTCTCACCCATGCATTTGTCACATCAAGGCTTGTCTACGGAACCACCCTCCTCATCAGCCTTCCCAGCTCTTCTCTTCACAGGCTGCAGATCATCCAAAATTCTGCAGCTCGTGTCCTCTCCCACACCAGACTCCACGACCCCATCACTCCCACCCTCACCTGGCTCCATTGACTCCCCATCCCCCAGAGAATCAAATTCAAGATCCTCATCCTCATTTTCAAGGCCACCTCCTGCCTTGTCCTTCCTACCTCTCTGAGAACCTGCCTGCCCCCTCCATTCAGCGGGTTCCTTGTCTCCCGCTCAACCCACCCTAACATCGGTGGCCGGGCTTTCAGCCTCTCTCCATCCCGCAGTCCCTTCATCTCACTTCCTCCCTTGCCTCCTTCAAGGCCAGTCTTAAAACCTTCCTTTTCGACCATGCCTTCTGCCCCTGTCCCACCTCTCACAGGGATATTCACAGGGAATCAATGCAAAAGTGCAATACAATCAGTGTACAGTATACGGTCCTACAAGGCCTTCGGGGCTCAATGTTCTTGAACGGCAAATGGGAGAAGCATTTTAAGCACTCAGTGACATCCAGGCTCCAACTCTGGAGACACTCTGTAGTGCTTGACTTGAGTGGAGCCCAGGGTGAGTGGGGTGCAGAACCATAATGCCAGCCTGCCAGCTCCCATCATCGTACAGATCAGTGTCAGCGGTGTAACCTCTCCATGTGTTGTCGGTGTGGCTCACGGCGAAAGCAATAACACCCATTAGATTAATGCAGTACAGGCAGCACATGCACTCACTGCCTCCCTGTACTCGTGGCTACAACAACAAGGAATTTCTCAAACGGTCCCAAACTGACTCGATCTTCTAATAGCCCGAGTCCAGTTAAGACTACATATTGTCTGGTCTAATAGAGAGGCACCGGATCTGTGTGTTCTTTCCTTGAAACGTGTGCTTACAATATAAATATATGTAATTTCTAAAATTAGATGGGGGGTGGGGGGGGGGGGGGGGGGGGTTAAAAACAAAGCCAGCCACTGATGCCATCCTGTGTGTGGTGATGTGCAGACCGGGCCCTGCTGGCAGTCAATCTAAATGTGAAAAATTACAAATCTGGATTCACTATTTGTAAGAAACGCAGCCCGACAACAGGAAGAAAAACTATTTTTACTGTAAATCTGTTCAGCGAGTTACTGAAGGGTTTGTATAGCGAGGCTGCGGGCGACATCCCGATTCCCGGGCGATTGATTCCGGGACGAGTCTTTGGGCATCTTAGCCGAGGTCCAGCTCATTGGCAAACACCAACGTTTGTGGTATTATGTTATCATATTTACATTAATTCCAGTCACTGTAGAATTGCCGGTCGTAACAATACGGGTGAAGCAGACGGATGTATTTATCATGGGCATTGCTAATAATGCACAGTTTTAAATGTAGAAAGAAATATACACGCCACCCCCAGCACAGACACACACACACGCACACACAGAGAGAGATAATGCCAATGCATCATTGTATTTAAACCGATTGTATTTCATACTTATGTGAGAGGTCGAGAGCCAGCGCGATGCAAGAAGAGCTTTGAGAAGAGACCAGTCTAACAACACGGAGGCTGAATGCCCACGACTCGGTGGGCAATGCCAGTGGCAGTTACAGGCTGGTGGCGGCGGGTTTGCGGAGCTGTGCTGCAGCTCAGTGCTGGGGGAGGCGAGGGGAGAGGGAGCAGATTTCACTGCAGACTCCAAATCCACGTCCAACCCGATTCCACCAACTCGGATTCCTATCTTTGCAAAGTTCCCATCTTCCCAAAGTTCCGATCTTCCCGGGGTTTGCAATGTGCTATGGAGTCTTATCACGGAAATCATAAACAACCTATAATCATTGTAAACATTGCTGAGCCTGATGTCGGTTGCTGTATCTCTCTCGGTGCAAAAGCCATAGATGCATTTGGGAAATTAGAGAAAGCCACATGGTTAAATAAGGATATCGTATTCCCCAGTGGAACAACAAAAGCTCAACACTATATTTATATTCGCAGTAAAGTCTCCAACTCTCTGTATTAATAATGCATGGGTTTGAGAGAGAGTAAAAATGGTGTCATGTGCACTGCAATAATTATTTAACTTAGAGTTTAAGCCTTTGTTGTATGAAACACATTGTCTACTCTGCTCACGTAAAGATTGACATGCAAACATGAACTAAAATAAAATTATATATTATTCTGCGGGATCCGGGCCGCTACCTGATTAGTTGTGATATAAATGTTGTGGCCGGTGTTGGTGAGGAAAGCATTATTTTGGAGATCACGATTCTAACGCTGAAAAGGGTGGAGGCCTTAGCAATGCAATAGTCAATGTGTTCCTGATTACAGTGAGAGGTATCACAGCAATGAGCTTGCACTGTTTTCTGGGTTCATTTTCCATTCATGTTAATCCTGCTTAAAAATAAAAACTTTGACACATTTTTGTTCAAAATGTGAAGCTTAAAAATGATCATCTAAACTTGATTGGACGCGAATTATTTTTATTTGCCATTGAATGTCAAGTGCTACATTACACGTTGAATTAACTTACTTGGGGATTATCAATAAATCCACCTTTTTGAAAACGCAAAATGGTAATACGGTATAACTCAGTGAAAATGCACATAAATTGATATGAAATAAATTGGAAATCTTGGGAGGAATGCGATCACTGCAAGAAAGTAAACAGGAACGCACTAAACAGATGGCAAACGAGTGTCCTATTTACCTGGATCCCCCGTCATCTCTTTTGGAAATCCTGTGTTTTGCTGAAAACAAGACTAAACATTAGGGCTATTGGAACTGCATCGTCCAGAGTCCAGTGATTTCACAAAGCTCAGTTACTTGCATCTCTCATGCCCAAGGAACAACAAAGGCGATGCATCGCACAATACATAATGTTACATTAAATCAAACTACCCACCCACCCACCGACCCCCAACATGATATCGTAAACTGTCACTTACAAGGCAGTACTTGGACATCCGCAATGTCAGTCTGTGTGGTTAGATTGGTAATCCATTTAAATTCATCTGTGGGAGAGTATCCCAGACAGACGTGCGGTTAAAATATACATTAACAATCCATTGTAGTAATTATTGATATTGATTTCGGCGGATGATCATGAGCAACATGTCACATATTGTATGTAGTGTCTAACACTTCAGCTACTGTACATGTTGTCAGTGGAAATCGCTGGACATTTCACAACACCTGGCTGGGTCATATACCTGTCGATTTCCTAACAAATCAGCGCATTTTGACTAAAATACAGCGCCAGCATCTTCACTGCGGTCCATCCTGTTTTAATGTAATAATTTCCCACCTGTGTGTGCCTAACCCAAACCTATCCACGTTTAGGTGTCAAAATAGATTTGAGGCAATTCTTGATTTAAAGATTAAATTCTGGGCAGACTTTTTGTTTGAAGGAGAAAAAAAACCTGTCCTGAAGGTTTGCTTCATCGCTGAACCGACAAAAACACACAGTCACTACATTTTACATTAAACCCTGTGAAGCGCATGGTAACGTCCTCTTAACGTGAAAAACGCTCCACCAGTTGAAAGGATTGCTCTTATTATTTTTTATTAATTGTTGTATATATGATTATATATGATTATTATTCTATGATTTTATTCTTATCGATTAGGATTATTGTATGATTTATTCTCACAGTTTATTGTTATGTTGTATTATTCATTATATGATTTATCATTATAGTTGATATATTTTATTAATCCTGGGTAGTTCAGCTCCTCACTATATTTCTCGTTTTATGTTAGCATTGTAAAATGTGCTAAATTTGGACAAATCTCTGAATCGATCTTAAATTTTTGAAACCTTAGAAATAGCCTACAGAATGAATGTAAGAATTGCCCAAAATGTGTATGTTCTTAGAAATAAAAAATACACAGTCAACAGTCTAGATCCAAATGGAATTTCTGCCCTGTACCCAAGTGCAACAACAACGACAACAACAACAACAAATTAGACTTATAGAGCGCCTTTCACGTCGGGAGGACATCCCAAGTGCAGTGGGGTTAATTCAGGTATAAAGTGGGATGTGTGCCATAGTGTTCTCCTCCTGCCAACCTGCCCGCCTGCCTACCTGCCCGCCCGCCCGTCCGCCCGTCCGCCCGCCCGCTCGCCTGCCTGCCTGCCTGCCTGCCTGCCCGCCTGCCCTGCCCTGCCCTGCCTGCCCGCCCGCCTGCCCTGCCTGCCCGCCTGCCCTGCCTGCCTGCCTGCCTGCCTGCCTGCCCGCCTGCCCTGCCCTGCCCTGCCCTGCCTGCCCGCCCGCCTGCCCTGCCTGCCCGCCTGCCCTGCCTGCCTGCCTGCCTGCCTGCCCTGCCTGCCCGCCTGCCTGCCTTGCCTGCCTGCCCGCCTGCTCTGCCTGCCTGCCCGCCTGCCTGCCTTGCCTGCCTACCCGCCTGCCCTGCCTGCTGCAAAGCCCCACTCACTGCTCCATAGAGATGGTTATAATATCTGATGCCTTGTGAGCTGCTTCCCCCCAGGCTCCCCCGAGGCGCAAGATGCCAGTGCCTGCACCTGCCAATCAGCGGAGGCTGCCCGTCGACGTCAGCGGCAGATGGCATGGTACCAGCGCCGGCAGTTGGCATCACTGTGACTGCTCAGAGCCATCACACACACACACACACACACACACAGCCTGCCCAGCCACACACCGCCAGCGACCCGCCAGCAAACACCGCCGACAATGAGCTTTCCTTACACACATTGATCGCAGGTAAGAATCTGTCTTGTGTGTTCACACACGATCAAATATCTATTATTGTTCATTTGAAGCCAAGAGATCGCAGGCATTAAACAAAAAATATTTTTTTAATATAATAGCCCCCCCCCCCCCCCCCCCCCGCGCGCTGGCAAATGGTGAAGATGCCGTCTCCGTCAGCGGCGCGCGGGCGCCCTAACATTGCTAACCCGCAGCGGTTTTAAGCGGGAGCCTCAGTGTCCACTTTGCACGCAATTTGATGATATCGCCGGAGTGTAAGTCAGTGCAGCGGGCCGTCACTCCGGGCTGGACCTGGATCGATCAGGTGTAGCTCCATTCACAAATTACCAGAACATTGTTCCAACACCGGCATTTTTTTTTTCGCCTTGAGAATTTACAAACCTTTGGGCGGGGGCTTCTACAATAAAAGCAATGATAGAAATCAATCAGTACTGATGGAAGGTGCGATTTTGGTCGTTTCCCCCCCCTTCTCCCCACCCCCCCTTAGGTCCCAAAGAAGATCAAAGTAATCCCCCCCAAATCTTGCTTTTCAAGCCTTTTTTTAATATGTATATATCGTGCAGTATTGTGATACCGTGAGAAACTTTGGAGTCTAACACGTTAACTTTCACTCGAATGCAAAGAAAACATGTGTAAATTGCAATATTTCTTGGTGAAACCCCCACCCCCTCCCACCCCCCACGAAAAAAATCCTTCCATCTGTCAAATTATTTATTGCACTGCATAAATAATGCCAAGGTTGATGCTATGTAACACATGGAACTCTTTCAGAATTTCAATCCCACAGTCTTCGAGTCAATACCATGGTGTTCAAGAGTTTGATAATTTCTCTTTATTTTATTGTTAGGGAATTCATCACCAAATATTAGCAGATTCTCTGATATGACTTGGCGGCTGGTGGTGGCTTCTAGTCATGATTAACCTGATGTAGAATTGCGGCGGCGGCGGCTCTCGGTGTTGTGTGAGTTCCTATTGTAACCCTGTCGCTAAATCCCAAATAACAGGTCGTTTAAGATGCTGAGAAAAATAACGATCGCTCCCTGCGGAAATGCAAGACTTGTACAAGTAGTTTTGGTTTGTCAGGAAGCCCGTGTTAAGAGTATTGCTAGGGTTTGAATGTGGGCACGGTAAGCCATCCTGTAATTTTAATTACAATCTATGTGAAGTTTCTTTCCCCGGGGAATCAAAGCAAAACGGTGGAGACATCCTGTGTATTTTTTTTTCACAAACCTGTCAGTTGCACAGCGTTTACCCAATTATTTTAATATTTGTCAGGGCAACTCAAACGCCTGCACACAAAAAAAACGCAAAGGGGGGAAACCGCCTCGCGGAGCTGCGACCTACATTCTGATCTGTTTCGCAAACAAGACGCGGAGGTGTGAAAAAATAATAATGATCAGATATTAACAAGGAGTTTCAAAGTTATAAATACGAACGATTTTAATCCGCTTGAGCACAGGAAACACGCCGTGTAATAATCCCGCTGTTTGCCTGTGTGTGCTTGACGACTTGAGCCAGGAATATTGCCTCTATAACTGGACTGTTCCTGTCTTTTTGTCTCTCCAGCTGACAGCATGTTGACTTTGCCACCCATTGACGAGCCCGCCTTGATGCCCGGAACCAACTTTAGCGATATGTCTGAAACCGAGGACGAACAAGCCAAATCCTGCCCAGATACCTGCACAGAACACAAGGGCTTGGTGGAGGACGGCAACATGACCGAGTCTGTGGAATCGGAGAGAGAGAACGAGAGAGATGAGGACGGGGACGATGAACAACCCAAAAAGCGGGGGCCGAGGAAGAAGAAGAGTAAAGCCAGGTTTGAAGTAATCAAAGTCAGAAGACATGAAGCCAATGCCAGGGAGAGGAGCCGGATGCATGGGCTCAACGATGCCCTGGACAGCCTTCGCAAAGTTGTCCCGTGCTATTCCAAAACACAGAAACTCTCCAAAATAGAGACATTGCGCTTGGCAAAAAACTACATCTACGCCCTGTCTGAAATCCTACGCATGGGCAAGAGACCCGACCTCCTGACCTTTGTGCAAAGTCTGTGCAAAGACTTGTCCCAACCCACCACCAACCTGGTGGCTGGCTGCCTGCAGCTCAACACGAGGAACTTGCTGGTGGATCAGAAAGGAGAGGCGGCTCACATGGCCAGATCCCAGTATTCCTCGGGTCTGTACCCATATCAGAACCCTGATCTTGGCAGTCCCTCAGGCCAGGGTCCCATGGACAGCTCCTCCAAGGCCGTCAAACCCTACAGCTACTGTGGTGCTTATGAATCCTTCTACCAAAGCGCCTCCCCCGAGTGTGTGAGCCCACAGTTTGAAGGTCCCCTAAGCCCTCCAATTAACTTTAATGGGATTTTCTCCCTGAAGCAAGAAGATCCATCTGACTATGTGAAGAATTGTCACTATGGCATGCATTATTCCGCTGTGCCAGCCAGCCGTCCCCTTGGACAGAGCTACATGTTCAGCCCAGCCATGCGGTGTGTGGTACCCACAGACGCCGCGTTTCCTTACGATTTCCATCTGCGCAACGAGACACTTTCAATGCAGGACGAATTAAATGCAGTTTTTCATAATTAATGAGCAAAAAATAGTGGCTATACAGATCACAAGTAATTAAGATAAAGCACTGGGTGGTACATTAAATAATTGATATAAAATTGTTTTTAACAGCACGACTGCACTCATATTCGAATGTTACATGTTGGCAGAGCAGCAATAATCGAAAATCTATGCAAGTGAGTAAATTATATAGCAGTAATGAACCCTTCACAGGGAAATATACACCATATGGACCCTTCATTACGTATCAGGTACACTTTTAATTTAACGGGAACATTTGTAAATATTTTTAAGCAGTTTGATAGACGCTATATATCTTCCACATGACCAACGGCAGGATAACATTTTGATTCATTTCATAGTACAGTATTGAATCTGTAATGGATACAGCAAAGTGCGCGTAAGTACGAGGCCATCCTAAACGGTGCGAACAAGATAGAAGGGATCCAAATTCGTCACTGCATATATAGAAATCCGGATACCTATGGGGATAATGAATATCAGCAACACTGCTGATCAATCATTTGATATATTTACTCCTGATGCGACTTACTAGATGTCAACAGGGAAAAGTGTCCCTTTCCTACTGTGTTAAAACGGTTGTTCACAAAAACAAAACTGCCTTTTAAAATGCCGCTGTAAATAATATTCACAATTCAGTGACATAATGGAAAGATACGTTTTCGAAACTACTCCTTTACAATCCTTCAGATCGAGCGTTGTTTTTTTTAAAAAAAACAAAATTGTCTCTACATGCTATGAAACAACAGTCAACAAATAGTAAGGGATAGGTGCGTGTTCTTAAGGAAATGTGTTGATGCCCTATTAACGAAGCTCTGTGAAGGGCACCTGATGTGTGGAGTATCAATAGGTAATGGCATGAAAACCCTGATGAAGTGTTCTTAACAAAATTCGCAAACACACTTCCTTGCCTTAACTTAACACGGCACTACGGCATGTATATGTTGACATATGCAATATGAAATTGATTAACATGTGTATTTTTATTTGTTGCTTGTTCCCTCCTCCCTCTCCCTCTCCCTCTCTCTCTCTCCCTCTGGTGTGTGAACTGATGTTTCTCCCCCAATAAAATCGTTTGGTTTAAAATCTCCGTGTGGATATTTTGTTTGAGTGTGTGTGTGTGTGTGTGTTTATTATATATTTGAAAAGAAAACTTCAAATAATGTCATATTCAAATATCATTTACACAGCATTCAAATCTAGCAAAGTTGAAAAAGAGTGTGGACAGCTAGAAAATGTAGCCCCTGGCTTTAACGTAAAATGAGAGCAATACAACATGATGGTAACAAAAAAAATTTAGAAAACTAATAATAAATCGAGAAAACAAATCCTTGGTATACGATCATGTGTAATATTATTTGCTATGTATAGGCGGGTGAATGGAAAACGTGAGATAACTGGACAGTCCAGGTGTAATAGTTGTGCAGAACTGCTGAACAGAAGAAAATGATTCTGAATGAAAAAGAAGCACAGAAATGTCAAGCCAACTGACCAATGATCTTTGAACTATTAGACCAGTAATTAATGGGCGGGGGGAGCATGTTTGTATGAGACTCTGGGCTGTTGGCTAGAGTTGTGTGTGGCGAGTGTTTGTCCTGGTTTTGGGTGGATTTATAAATGAATAGATTTTAGCCGCGATTATACAATTCTTGAAAAGACTTTACGACTTGGGGAATGGAGAGCTCTGGAAACAAAGATCCAGCATTAACGACCACACCAAAAAATACCAGATCCTCACCCAAATACCCTCACCAATTTGCCGCGTTCGCCTGCAAAACACAGTCACTACACCTTGCACCTAAATTGTGTGAAGAGGTGGCTGACGTGAAACGGTGGTACACATTAAAGTAAGTTTAGTGCTTATTAATCACACAGAAGATTTAAAAAATATATCTATAATGCATTATCGTATTTTGGTTTCAATAAATACACGGTTTGCTGTAATATTACAGGAATACATTTAGATGTTTACCATGAAATAGATAGGAATAAGTTTAAGGCAAAATAGAGGAATCGTCTTGTCAGTAAAATACAGCGAAGGAAACAAATAATTGCTGGTCTGAAGTAAAAGTGGGCGGGATGGTCAGCGAAATCAGAAGTCGTATTTTGCTTCAATCGTTTCATTTTTTATTTAGAGAAAAACCAGTTAACATTGTTAATACTCATGTCCGTGCATCCAGCTGTTTGTCTATCCCGACTTTTCACAGAGTATTTCTGTTGTACCCGCAAAACGACGTCTCCTGAGAACTGGGATGAAAACCACAACACAGACAATTATTAACACAACAACATACCAAAGCGTGTAACATATTTTCCGGTCGAAGTTACACGGTGCAAATAAATAACCCAAATCCCTCGGCGTTACATAAAAAAGACAAGAAGCGTGTCCCGAATTGTTCTTGTATATGTGCAGCGCCTCGCAGAGAGTGCCACAAGTGGTCTAGCGGAGCAGGAAGCCTACAGGAGCTGTCGCTGGTGCTGCAGAGCACATCTTCAGCAACTGTTGACTTGTGAACCTCTCAGATAATATATCAATGGCTATTCATCCGTGTCTGACGTTATTGGGGCAGTGTAACCACACATAGAAATGTCGCTGTTAGGTACGACTTTGGACTCGATTTTGCTGGTGGTGAGAATATCTTTCGGTGGTAACACACCGTGTTGGCGGATCTATCTTTACAGTAACTTTTATCAATTGTTGAGGAGTGAGCCCACACACACACACACACAACACACACACACATACACACACACACAACACACACACAACACACACACACATACACACACACACATACACACACAACACACACGCCGCCTTTGCTGCATGGCCGGCGCCGCTTTCCTGGCAGATTTATTGTCCAGCGGCTTGTCTCTGAAGCCAATGGATTTCACCACTGTTTTCACCAATATTCAACGCGTGGAGAATCTATCAACGACGCGGTTCAAGCCGAGCGAAGGGCAGCAGAGTTGAGGAGGGAGAGAGGAGGAGGGAGGGAGGGGGATGGGGGGGAGTGTGGGGGGGGGGGAGATGATCAAGACGTATTCATTGTTCAATTAAATAAACAGGACAAGTCTTGTTCTAAACAGATTTGTGTGATTTCATTCTCCGGTCACAAGTCCTTACAGTTTTTTTTAAAAAAGAAAATGGCAGATTTATGTATTTATGTATTTATTTATTTGTTTATTGAATACATTGAAACACAGCCAGAGTTGGTTCATTGCGGTTGTTGTTAATACCGTATATTGAGGCATCGATTCATCCGAACCGAATTGTCTGTTTAGAAAAGTTAACGCAAATGCTAACTTTTAAATGAGACCGTGTATCTATTACAATACTTCCAGGCGTGCAACAAATAGAGTTCAAGTCACCTTGACCATTTCAATCCACCTGTCCATACAGACTGACACTATTTCCTTAATAAGTGATCAAAACTTCCAGGTTAGATTTTTTTATACAACAAAAAACTTAAAAATATCAAGTTAGCAAAGGGTGTATCGGTTTATTTGATGATCGTGACCGATTGACAATAATCTCGAAGAAATTAAGCAAATGAGCACGGTTGGGTACCTGTGGTGTTTTCAGCAGCCATAGGGGATTTGAAATTTGAGTGCATTCATCTCAAAAAGAAGACTTTATGTAGCCGTCCAGTGTTATTTTTAGAACAGTCAGAATGTTTCATGTCGAGCAGATTTTGCAAGATTCAATCCAATCTGTCCCGTCCTGTCCTGTCCTGTCCTGTCCTGTGCTTGTGCTCTATTGCTAGGAGGTGCACTGTATTCCAAGCATCCCTGGCTTCAGTCCACATCTAACTGACAATGTATTTGTTCGTTAAATACGCTGTTGTAGAAACGTGCATCTTACTGTTCTCTCAAGTTCTGCTGTCTTCCCAACTTTCTCCCTCCACTCCTAACCCTCTCCCTCCCTTCCTGACTCTCCCCCGCCCCCCCCCCCCCCCCCCCCCCCCCCCCCTCCCCCACACCACCGTGCTCCTCTCCCCTGCTCGGGTCCCGACTTGACTGTTCAGCGCCTTGAGACGTCCTCCCGACGTGAAAGGCGCCCTATAAGTGTAATTTTGTTATTGTCGTTGTTATTTTTAAACAGCGTTGTTCCAATTACACATATCGTTGATCTTGAAGACAACGTTGAGTAAGTTACATTTTTATACAATGTGACACTTAACCAAACATGGAGTGAAGAGCAAACTCAAAATGTTCAATGGTAAACTTAAAAATGAGATTTCCTTTAGGAAAAACAATCAGCGAGTAGGAATCTTATAGAGTAATTTTTGCATAAACATATTAGCCTAGCCTTGTCCTATAAATTACATTAGTTCTACTTATTGGCTTTTTAAGACATTTCAGCGCCTTGTGACATACTCCCAACATGAAAGGCACTATACAAATATAATTTTGTTGTTGCTGGTGGTGACATGCTCTGAGAAGAGGACTCATCTTGACATACTGGCCTTGCCCACAAATCTTGGAACACCTAACTCAAGGATGGACTTCATCCCAGCCACTCCTGCATTACTAGTCTGTTATCACATTGTTCCATTCTATTGCAGAGCCATACTCCCATTTATCACCCCTGGTGCACTTCCATTTTTAGGCAAAAATACCGCCTCCTCACCCTCGCCCAGACACACACACATACACATCAGGCCCAATAGAGGAGAAAGCATTGTTCCATAGATATGTTTTTCAATTCAGGTTGCACCTATTTCGACACCTCTAATACTTTTCCAAAATTGATAATTGTCCAGTTATTGTTTGAAGCAATTAATAGATGTGAATTTCAATAAGAGTCTCTTCAATATTCAATCCAATATTCTATGGGAACACAATTATTCTAACCTCCAAACACGTTCATGTTGTTTAATCTAGGAGGCGTGAAACATTGCTCCAAGATTTTGAATACTGTTTGTACCATGTATCCTTTAGATGAGCATTAATAGTATTCTGTGGAACACTCTCAATGATTTTATGACTAAAGAAGTATAATTGCACTATAATTTCCAGCCTTTTTTTCTCTTGTTCATTGCATTACATTCTAATGATTCCATACAGGAGTCCATCCAACCTTTTCTATTAATTCTTCAATTTGTTTAGCTCACAGGAACTTATCTACTCTCCCATTTGAAACCATTGTAGCTTTTGCTCCCAACACCTATGGTTGACGTTTGTCTCACATGTCCAATATCATTTTATCAAATAACATATCTCCCCCAAATATTATTCTCTTTACTTGCCCGTAATTTATAATATCTAATTTTATATAGGGAGACCAAAACTACAAGAAGTACTTTTGATAGGGGTCACACGAAGACCACAGATGATCTTTAATCAACCAGATACTCACTTATTTCCATCCATCCACACTTCTTGCAGATCCTGCATGCCTCCACCTGATCTAGTCACAAAGACATTATTGAAGACATTCTATAAACTTCTTCATAGCATGAGCTACTTGTGCATAGGAATTGAAATGAACAAGTCTAGAATTTAACTACAGTCTTCAAGAGTGAACATTGACATGGGTCCAATCTATTTTTGGCTATCTAAATAGATATAAATAGATATCTTATTGTCTTCGGATTTTATTTGGTCAAATTTGTCATTGCTCTTTGTGAGACATTCTTGATGTGGTTTAAATTCTGTATGTGATCACAAAACAAGTACAGAAGTTCACTCCTAGTAGTCCAACTGCATCAGTACTAATTGATTCATGTGCACATCTCTCCTATAGTTTAAAACAGTTTTGATTAGTAGCATGGTACAGAATTGGAGTCAGAAGGTATTGTCTCTTGGAATTTTCTCAATGGTTGTACTAGAAAGAATGGTCAAGGCAAGGACATTGGACCCATTATTATTAGTATTATTATTATTATTATTATTTCAGAAGCAGCTTCATGCTATAATACGAATACAGTAGGGGGAGTATTTTGGAAAGAAATAGGCTGAAGTGCTTTTTTTCATCCAAATATCTCCTCTGATCTTCTGAACAATCTTGCATAGTGTTGTAGAGGTGCTTTAGTAATTGTTATCAGAATTTGTGATTCATTCTTCATTCATAATTTGAATTAGCAACACTGAATTTCTAAGGTTTGATCTATAACTTTTGTCAAAGGGATTGAAAAGATTGTAATAACTAGTTAGAATAGCACTTAGTTTCTTCTTCCCATCAACAAATGGACATTAAAATAATAATCTCTACATTTGATATGTAGTGCCTTATGACACTTCATAGCTCTTGACAGGGTTTACTGTACAGTGTTGTGACTGAGTATCTTTTAGGCAAACAAGCATTCAAAGCAGAATAGTTAGCAAAATATTTATTTTTTCATACATTTGGTGTTAAAAATAACAAGCTCCCTGGATTGCTTTACTCTGCAGTGGGCGGCATTTCTTAGCATGGAACAGTCATGCTGCAGTAACACTGAAACAGTGGTATGTAATACTGCAATCTGCCCATCAGTTGGTGAAGCAATGTGCTAATGCCTTAATGGCTGACAAAAAATCTCATCAACTGAAATGTAGGTCTGCAACCTCCTGAGAGGCATAAATATCTGAGAAGCATAAATATAAATATAGACATACGTAGATTTTGACTGCAGAAATAGAGGATATGTTTAAAATTTGGAAGCCTCACAAGAGCAGATATTAAGTGTATTTAACAAAATAATTGATATGTGAAAGAGACTGCAAAGCAAAAATACTCAATGCTTCAAAAAGGAAGTGGATAAATATTTGTTTGGACACTGATTTGGAGGTTAGAGAGACGGTTTGTTGTTGGTCAGGCTAGTGGGCATGATGTCACGATGAGCAGCAAGAAAGATCGGCCAGGAGAAATTGAAATTTTTTCGATTGAGATTGAAAAATAATGCGAAACTTTCTCTTGTTAACATTGAGAGAGGACAATTACTTTTAAATATTAAAAAATGAAATAATTGTGTGTAGCAATGTATGTTATTCCGCACTATTCATCATGATTTACAAAAAGAAACAAGTTTGATAAATGAATTGGACTTTTCTTGCTTTGTTATTCTTATTCCATCATTTACATAAGCACTGATTTTCAAGTCTATTTAAAAAAAAGTTACCACCTACCAACCTATCACCTGAGATGATGCACTGAAAACATCAATATCTGTCTTCTTAGCTATATTGATAGCACTCTTTCCTCTGAGGCAGGAGGTTGTTCAGAAGGTTCAAGCCCCATGTCAGCACTTTGATCAAATAGTCTGGCGTGACACTCCAATACACTGTTGAGAGTATCCTGCATTGTTGCAAAACCTGAGTATGAAGCTACTTGTTCCAGGCCCTAAAGAACGTTACATTTCAACACTTCATTTATTGACCAAATGGTTCCTATGTGTTTTCTTCCATGGTTTGTTCAGTGATGTACTCTATCCAATTAACTAAGAAAGGTGAATAGTCACAAGTAGACTTCCAAGGTGGTAAATCCATAAGGGGATGGCTTACATTTTTGAACAGCAGGATTGGGTAGAATATCAGGTCAACATTGCGGTATTTCATGTATGTTAACTTCTATCTAATGTTTTTGAAGCCTGTTTACTTATTACATTCCTTTACAGTAATATTGCAAGTTTGTTAAATGGACCAACATGTTAATTAGCACTTAGGTGTTAACACATCATTAGCAGAAGTCAGCCAGATGCCTTCCCATAGCAATTGGCTCAAGGATAAAACTGGCACAGGCTTGGGGGCAGAAGACATGTCCAGCTTGGTTGGGCAATGGTGTGTATAACAGAAGAGGAGCCAAACACATTGACAAAAATAAGACAAGGACTAAACTTGAGATCAAGTTACACAAATGTTCTTGCACATTCTGGCTTCCAATCAGAATCAAACTCACTTGACATATTTCCAGTTTGGAACCTGAGTAGGAATATAATTTCCTAATCAATCCAGTTAACTTTACAACTGGAAATCTGAGGGAAATGAGTCAACTAATGTCAACATGTTGCTAGTCACCATTGACCCGCCATCTACAAACATTCAAAACTACATGCACTACACCTCGTGAGTGACAGAAGAGGTACAAAATATCTAAGAGGTTCATTTGTTATATAAAGAGGACTGAATATATGGGAATCTTCATCATGTATCCATACCAACTAAAATTTAAGTGGGGGTAGGGGGAGAGAAATGAATGAATTAAAGGTTATCTCAATTTCCTGTGGATAATCACCATTGATCAGGTATCTACAAATAGTATAGATAGAACTACAAATTATAACAACACCAATGTGCCTTTATATAACATCCCTCAAGCAGGATAGCATCCCAGAGTGCTGGTACAGCTTAGTGTTAGTTTAGATGTAAATTCTGCTGTTTTAGACCTTTTTAAAGCTACCTCTAATCTGCTAATGTTAATTTGTATTCAAGAATATTACAGGTTCTGTGGAATGATCTAACATGACTGATTGAATGGCAGTTACAATGAGTAACACTGAAAATTGAATGTTTGAAATTACATATTCTCTAATTTCAGTTACTTCTGCTTTAATCCATAAATGTCGTTGTCTCAGCAAAAAGTTAGTTTTGTGTGAAATTGTTACATTAGTACACATCTTCCTCTTCCTAAACTTCATTTTGCACAAAAAATAATATTTCAGACCTTTTCAGCTTTGAGAAGGAATAGGCCAGAAGGGCCTCACAGCCTAGCTACTGTTAATATGAATGTTTAGGAAATTAAGGAATTATAATTTTTTCCTGTGTAGGACATGAGTTCCGAGTTAGTAGACATTGATAATCTAGATGGTTGCTCTTTCTTCAAACTCAGAGCTTCTATAAGAAAGTCATTTTTTAGAATAGCGGCTTTGAGACAAGCTAAGCTCGGGACCCTTAATCAATCCATCTTACAGTGGAGCAGTTTGAGATATCTCAACGCTGTGACAATGCCCTATGCCAAATGCAAGGATTATTATTATTATTATTGTTTTCTTACAGACAAGATCTGTAAGCAAATTTTACAGATCAACACAAAAGCAAATCTCTCGAATATCCGAACACAATCTTCGCAAATCATAATTATGGATGAAATGGCTAGAAAACTAGCTCATTAGAAAGGACGTCCTCCTGACGTGAAAGGTGCTATACATGTGTAATTTTGTTGTTGTTTTTTGGATATGAGAAGATAGAGAATTATCTTCAAAATATGTAGTTACTTGGCTATTAATGGTAACATTGTTATCTCTGTGATTGCTCCCTAGTTTGGATATGTAGCATGCTGTACAGGAAGTGCCTGTACGGTACTTTGAATGCATCCCAGTGTCTCTTGCTTGATTAAGTTTCCACCAGGAACTCATTTAACTATTGCCTACTTCTGTAATCCCCAAATCTGTAAAACCATTAATGCTTGGGATTGTGTTGTTCCCCTCAACTACTCCTGTGGCACAGTTTATTGCTCAAAGTAATTGCATTTTCCCCAACTACCAGGGCAGATGGCAGTTTTGAACAATGGCACTCAAAATGGGCAACCTTCTGTCGAAGTGACAGGAAGCAACTCCAGGTAGCATTGAGTAAGCTATGTCATACATTTCAGCCTTCTTGGCAAAGGTAAGAAGAAATATTCCTTCTCCATCTTAATAATACTACATACAACCTGATACAACACATTCACAGTTCAGCAACTTTAGGAAGCCTTGGACATTGCTGATGACGTTTGTGGAAAGGAAGCAGAGCCTAAAATATTTTTCCTCAGCCTTTCTTATAGAAGAGAAACCTCAGTCTTTGAATAACTGCTGAAGCTTAACAACGTTGTATTACATTGATGGAGACAATTGATGTAAACCTGAAATTCTTTTCATTCTAAAAATGTGGTAATTTATTGGAGTGTGTTTATAACTTTGTATATTTGTGTAGCAGTGCACATTATGCATGCTTTATGTTGATGGAGAAATATGATTTATATATTGGCATTATTTCTGCTTTGGTGTTAATTTGCCAAAAAATGTATAGATTTATAATAAATTCCAAAATGCTAAGCCTTTCTTATGAGACATTCATGTGTATGGCAAATTATATTTATGCTGACAAATTTTATTTTTTTATTATCTTCTTTTTGTCCTGTTCTTTAATATATATGGACATAACATTTTGTCTTCATGAGAGCCTCCAACTCTATGTTCAAAGAAGGTTCAACTCTGCGAAATTTTGGGTATTTTGGGGGGAGCAGAACCTTGGTAGATCCTCCCAACGTAAAAGGAGCTCTATAAATGTAATTTTGTTATTCTTGACATTTTTCATCTGTTCGAAACTTTCTGTGTAGGAGATTTTCAGGGCTGGTAGGGTATTGGTGATGCAAGGCATACCATGAGGAGATATAGCTGGAGAACACATTGGTGGAGTCCTGAAGCTCAGTGGTTAGAGCACTCGCTTTTCAAGCTTGAGTGTTCAAATCCAGGCAGGGATTACTCCACACGCCTAATGATGATCCGTCAAAAAATACTGCAATAAATTGCTCATTTCAATCCACGACTGTTTGTGTAACACTGTTGTGTGCAATTGGCTGCCACCCACAAATATACAGTTAATTCACTTTACAGCATATTCCGTGAAGTGCTTTGAGATGCCTAGAAGATGTGAAAAAGTGCTATATTAAACGCAAGGATTATTATTATTATTAGTAGAAATTCCAAAGGATGCAAAAAGTGTCTGAAAGTTCACACACCAGTTCAACAACAACAGTAACAAAATTACATTTCTAATGCGCCTTTCACATCGGGAGGACATCCCAAGGCACTGAACAGTCAGGGATCAGGACCCGAGCAAGGGGAAGGGGCAGGGTGGGGGGAAGGGAGGCAGGGAAAGAGTTGGGAGGGTGGTAGAAGGCATGATAGAAGAGGAGGGTCTTGAAACTGACCTTGAAGAAAGCAAGGGAGGAAGCAAGATGAAGGGATCAAGGGATGGAGTTCCAGAGTGTGGGGATAGAGAGGCTGAAAGACCGGCCACCAATGGTAGGGCCAGTTGGGTGGGAGACATGGAGCAGACCGGAGCCGGCAGAACGGAGGGGGCGGGAAAGTTGATAGGGAGTCAGCAGGTCGGAGAGATAGGAGGGACAAAGTTTGTGAATGGCCTTGAAAGTGAAGACGAGGATCTTGAATTTGCCAGGCAAATTGGATCACCTGGTGCTCAAGGCATAGGAAGCTCCTCCCTTATGGTTTCTGGCTCCCAGGACCTTGTTGGCTACTTAGCAAAACTGCCATAAGACCCCTTGCATGCCAAATTATACTTACCGACCACACAACTTCCCACTTATTGGGTTAGTCTGTGGCTCAGTGTAAGCCTTCCCAGGAATATCTAAATGCAATTGAACCAAGACAAAAAAAAAAACCTGCTGTTGACATTGATACCTTCAATGATGAATTTTGAATCTGTAGTGCATTTGTTCCAGAAACACCCAAGTGTGGAGTCTCTTTGGAAACTTCCTTTTGTCATAAAGGATTGGATGCCCATTCTTTCTTCCCACTTCCCACTCAACCAACATTTGATCAGATTCCTACAAGAAGCGCTGTGCAACATTGTGCAGGTATATGGTGTCCACTAACACATTTCAGTAAAACAGCAATAACAGTGTAGTGTTATGGTTGGTCTGAGCTAGGTTTTCTACAATATTATTTGTACAGGTTAAGCATTCTATACATTCACGATTGTATCAGTTTCAATTAGAAAATTATCAGCATTTAATAACTATTTCCATGGCAATAGTCATAGAGAGCATTGGGCAATTCAATCATTGTTTAAATTATTGTGAAAGTTGTGTTAATGGTGGTTTGGATGCCAGGGGTAAAAACATTGTGTTGTGTTCTTTCTCTGTTACCAAAGCTCCTGACTCACATGGTTTCTTGTAAAACCCATGGAATGTCTCGTTAATTTCCCTTGGCTTTAATTTTGTTCTCACTGCTCAACTTAAATGCAAATAATTAAATTAGCTTGTTTTTGTAAGCTTTCATGTAAGCAATTTGCCAGGCAGCATTTGAAGCACTTGCCCAGTACAGGGCGTGTACTGTACAGCTTTAGATATTAATAAGGAGTTTTACTCTTGCTTCGTTTTCATTAGTTGCTATCCACATTCAAACATCTTATTGGACAGTATTCAGAGTACAGTACAAAGTGTTTGTTTCCCTTTGTAATATTGTTATTCTCGGTGGTCTGAGATTAAGTCTAGGTTGACACTCTACTGTAAAGCTGGGGAAGCAATGCATTCTCAAGGGGGACCATATTTCAGATGAGATGTTAAAGATGTTGAAAAAGTAAACCCAGAACAATACATTTGGATGAACCAAGACAACAGAATAAGAAGACATAGAATTAGGATTGCAATAGACAGATATCAGGAACTGTTTCTTTATCCAGATATTCATTAAGAATTGGAACGTTTACCAGGAAGGGTGGTTGCAGATGCTAATTGATTCATAAAACCACTTGGTGTTGCAATGCAAGGGTAGTAGAATGGATATTCTGGAATGATTAGGTCAAATGCAGCAAATGGTCTTAGTTCATTAAAACCTTTAGTTCTTCAGTGAAGTTCACCAAAACCTTCCTTGGTTTTTGTGATCATAACGATGAATTGATCCACTCTTGTTTTCATTCTTTGTGTTGGTCTAATTGAACTTTAATTGGCTCACGTCAGCGCCTCCGCACCTCAGGCGCTGGCAATATCAACATCCAAGGGTGCGCTCTCCATCTCTCAAAGCCAGTAAGGAACCTGGGTGACTTGTTTGACCCTGAACTGTCTTTCCTTCCCCACATCTACAACATGAACAGTACTGCCACCCGTCACCTACGCAACATTGCCAGACTCCGTCACCGTCTCACCCCTCAGGTTGCCGAAACCCTTGTCCATGCATTCGTCACATCAAGGTTCCACTATGGAAATTCCCTTCATGTCAGCCTTCCCAGCATTTCCCTTTACAAGCTGCAGATCATCCAAAACTCTGCAGCTCATGTCCTCCCCCACACCAAGCTCTGCGACCACATCATTCCCACTCTCGCCCCACTCCATTGGCTCTACATCCCCCAGAAGATCAAATTCAAGATCCTCTTCCTCATTTTCAAGGTCAATCATGGCCTTCCCCGTTCTATCTCTCCGACCTACTGTATCCTTATGAACCTGTCTGAACCCTCTTATGAACCTGCCTGAAGCGAGCTCCGGTCTGCTCCATGTCCCCCGCCCAACCATCGGTGGATAGGCTTTCAGCCTCTCTGCCCCCACACTCTGGAACTCCATCCCACAGTCCCTTTGCATCACTTCCTCCCTTCAAGGCCGGTCTCAAGACCTTCCTCTTCAATCATGCCTTCTGCTGCCCTCCCAACTATCTCCCTCCCCTCCCAACTTTCTCCACTCCCCCCTACCCTGCCCCTTCCCCTTGCTCGGGTCCTGACTTGACTGTTCAGCACCTTGGGACATGCTCATGATGTGAAAGGCACTCTATAAATTAATTTTGTTGTTATTGTTCAGCAGAAGTTACAAGGATGTTGTCTGAAACATTAAACCAACAGATAGAAATATATTAATCACTAAGGAGGAATGAGGAGGGGAATAATTGGAGGGGACTAAGCTGGATGAGAGGATGCCATCAATTTGGCACCTTATGCAATGGTTTCACATTATGAATAAAAATTATGGTATGTGATATGCTAATTGTCCCAGGTGATAGTCATCACATCCCATAACACATTTTTCATTGCTGTATATTTACATTTGAAATAAATCAATGCATTCAGCACTAGAATTTGTTCAGGACATTGCTGGACATTGCGTTATTCTTAATTTCTTTAAGAATGAATATTCTTAATATTCATCAGCAGTCTTGAAAAGGATAGTTTTTTTTCTTACAATGAATTAAGCAAACCTAAAACTAAAAATAGTCTAAAGTCAAATATCCCTGGGGAGGAGTTGTCTTAAAAATTGAAGTGGAAAATTGACTGTCTTGTACCAACTGCAGAGACCAAAACAGTTAATAATACTGATATTTCAGGCTGTACATCCACATCACTCTGGTTCTGTCCAGGACAAATTCTAGTGCTGAATGCATTGATTGATTTCAAACACAAATATACAGGAGTAAAAAATGTAGTATGCATTGTAGAACAGATCCATTTCAAGATCCTCACTCTCACAGTCAAAGCTCTTCATGTCCTGGCACCTCTCTATCGCTCCAATTTACAAACTGGGTTGTACTCACTGCCACTGTCTCACACAAACCCTTATGAAGGGCTTGCGCATACAATGAGGAGATAAGACGTTTCCAGCCCAGTGCTGTGAGAAGAAAAAACGCAAAGAAGCACTGTAAGTTTTTTACAATTATGTGGATTTAGCAGATCAAATCTGAGCGAGCATCAATTCCACCTATTGAACTCTAAACACCACCACTGGTTATGGTCAGAGGTTTTGAGCCCAAACATCATTGTGGTTGACAGGTGGGAAGGTGGTAACAACAGTGGAAAACTAGTACTGTAATTATCAATCCATTGAATTGGTATTTACAATGATCCTTTGAAAATTATTGCCCATATTTCACATTTTATACTCCTATATTTCATGGACACCTTTAATAGACACTGCTCATATAGTAGTTTCAGTGGGTAATGGCTGCATTTGGCATAAATTCTTGGTTACTTGTGGAAGAGGATTCGAATTGTGTTTGTAACCACACTTGAGCTGCAGCAATATTTCATTGTAACAAGCAAGAAGAGGCTTGTGGTATTAACTTCCAAAGTTGACCCCAAATTTATTTTCTTTGACCTATTTGTGACTCCTGATGAAACAATGTAAGCCTACTTTTACTCCATGCTAGAGTCAATTCCCTTTTGTTGCATTTTACTGGTATCCACCAGGCTTAATATGCGAGCAAGCACTTACCTCTGTGGTTTTCACTTCACCTTGACATCTGGAAAAATTGTGTTATCAGAGCTAGGGGATGGCTGACAGGCATTGGAAAATAAGGAAAACAGGAAGTGAATCAAATAGTGCAATCATCATCTGAATAATGGCATCAAAAAGATAAACAGTACAGCTTTCTGGTACTGGATGGTTGGCTTTACCTCATTGATATTAATCATAAATTCAGTTGTTGAGGATAACAATTTGACTCCCATTCTCACGGAAAGTCCAAATCAATCATCTAAAATCCATTGATTAAAATCCCGAATCAACATTTTAATATATGGTAACTTTAAAGGGAACAGTTTTGCAGTATTTCTAAAGTGGAATTTTTGATTAAGAAATTTCTAAAAGTTTGTGATGCCGACCCATGAGAAGACGTCCAACTCAACAACAACAACTTCTACAACAACAACAATTTTGATTTATATAGCGCCCTCCACGCCGGACGGCATCTCAGAGCACTTCAATCTATTTTAGGGCAAGAATTCCCATGACTCAACGTGAGGAGTGTGATATGCTTTCCATTTCTGAAGAGTAATCCCCCATTTGGATTTCTTAGTTAAGAAATATCGCAAAATTGATGCCCAATGTAATTTTCCAATTTAGCAACAAAGATGTGTTTTTTTCTGAAGTCAGAAGAACACTGCAAAAAATTTAAATAATGAATTTTGAAATTATACCAGCAATCTTGAAGTTTATTGTGTATTGCACTTAACCAAAACCAAACTTACAGCACAGCCATCTCCATAGTCTATGGTGTAATTACAATAGCATTACAGTTACCAACTGAATTTGCAATATATCCTGCGGTTTTGTAAACTCGGTCGAAGCTTGTTCCCTGTTGAGGACAGATCTGCTTTGTCTTTACTAATTCTCAAAGGTTAGAAACAATTCCATTGTTCCTTTTGTTGCAGGGAGCACGTATGTGTTTACACTACACTCACGTTGTGTGCTGAGGGGATAAAGGCATTGTAATATGTATTACTGCAGCACTTATTTCTACATTATCCATGCACATGTGGGGTTGAAGACCGCTTTCTCTCCTTTTTTCAGAAATGCTCACAGTGCCTCAGGTCACAGATGGTCTGGGATGAGCTTTTCCCCATTAAATTCCTAATAATCTTTTTTGAGGATGATTCATGGAAGCTTGGGGATTTCTCATTTTAATTAGTAGGTTTAAGGAGCTAAGACTATTTGAAATTCCCTCCTCAGAGAGCTGGGTGCAGGTGATTCCCCTCTAAAGAGTGACACAATATCACGGCTATCGACCAATTACCATTTCTGATTTGTGTCAGTCTGGCACAAATCCTAGTTTGACAAGAACTCCCTCTTTATGGCACAGTCACAATACTCTGTCACGGAAAATTGCTCAGGGCACTTTGGGATGTTCAAGAGACAATTTCCCTTTAACTGCCTTTTCCATACCATTAAATACCCTTTTCATTGCACCACGGCAAGATAGACCCCTACCTGTTGGCATTGTTGAACCTCCAAGTTTTTGAGAAGCCACATCATGCTTGCTCACATAATTCACAACACTGCATTGGAGCCAATTCATTGAAACTCTGCCTTTTTGATTATAATTAATAGGTTCAGATAGGGAAGACAATTTATGACCAGGGAAAATCAACTGAAATGCAGTGGTTTTAGTTTATTTTGGTGAAATCACAATAAATAATTAAGATTACTGGGAAAATTGAAAACTGTGATTTGTTTGGGGCAGTAGTTTAATGTGGAAAAAACAAACATGTTTAGGTTTGAAACTGAAATAATATAGGGGGTCGATTTTGCAGTAGTTCTTAACTAATGATACAGATATTCAAACAGGCACACAAATAGGCAATAGAGCCGAGGTGTGCGATGTGGGATGGTGGTGGGTGTTAAACATGAATAACATGGTGATCCTGGTTGCTAAAGTTCAGTATATCCAAGTCACACCGACAGTTGTAAACTATACATCGAAATTCCTATGTCTGGAATGGAATGTGTACAATTTCCCCAGAGGGATTCACCCTGGTTATCTAATTTTAGAGAGTATTTGCTGCAGGTTGGAAAGTGCCATGGGGGAGTTTGCTTTGATGTTCTGCGGGAGTTAAACAGCTAAACAGCTAAGACCACATAGTTTTCTTCAACACCAGCAAGAGAGAGGCTCTGCTGCTCAGCTCCATCAATAATAATAATAATAATCCTTGCATTTGATATAGCATGTGATATAGCATCTTATCTGAAACAATGACTGTCCAGCACCTTGGGACTAACTCCTGATGTGAAAGGCGCTATACAAGTGTAATTTTATTTTGTTGTTGTTGCTATCCTGTCTTTGAGACATCCCAAAATGATGTCTCTGGAGCCAGTGTGAAGCACACGTTGTTCCTTCAAGCAAATGTGTTTTATGCCTTTCTTTCCAGTTTCAGAATCTGTTTTATAGCATTGGTTTCCTGATGAGCATTTTCAATTCCATGGCTAGGTAACAACAACAACAATAATAATAATAATATGGTGTCCGATGTAGCATCTTGCATTTCAAGAGGACTTTTCCCCGTGCCAGGATTCACTATAAAGTGCAGTGACTGTATATTTTTGTACATGAACATCGTCACATGTGAAGCAATGGTATCAAGAGTAGTGGAGAAATATTAGTGAGATGGGGTTGGAGAATTAAGAGAGCCACTGTGAACTAAGAAACCTATCTAACAGCTCCTGAGTGAAATGGTACATTCCTATTTCTATGGCTTGAAGGTTGACATAAGTTGCCATAATTAGCATATTGGATCTGTTACGAAATGTCGTAAAAGATCCCCATAGGCCAAAATTAGCGACATTCCATAACGTGTTCCTTATGATAATTATCACAAGCAATACGTGTTATGATATTATGAAATGCTATTAATTTCTGAGTATTTGATAATTAACACCACCCTGATTCACTGACTTCACTCCCCCTCCCCCCTTCACCAACTCCCCCCAACCCCCCCAACCCACCACTGCCCATCTTGTCTCTGAGCTCAATCTTCTTAGTGATAATTCGTGAACTTTAAGGCATATACTGTGATATCAAGCTCTGACCCTGTTGAGGTCAGTCACCTTGAAGGCAGAATTTAGGTGCAGTCCAGAAGAAGAGGAATTTGTGTTAATTCAGTCAGTCTCTTCTACTGTTACTCTACTCTAAGCCAACTTCCATCAGGCAATATTATAACATGGGGATACTTTTGAACTACATAATTGTTGCTCCAATGCTAAGGTATGTTTTCAAGCTGCCGTTGTGAGCAACTTGTAGGCCAGCACATTGCTGCATACTGGTAACCTGACTACCTCTGATGAATTTACGTTGTTACATGCAATTCAATGCATGCAACTGCCTGCTATTAGCATTTGGTGCCTCTCATTAATTGCCAGGCCAAAAAAAAAGTGAAATACTCACTGCGGGAAGATAGCCAGACTGTGCTCTCAATGGCAAGATATGCACTTTTTGCTGGTTAGACTCCAGGAGTACCCCAAAGCACATTCTAGACACCCCAAGCCTTAATTATTGCCAACCTATGCCTAGTACTCTATATAATATAATAAAGGGTTAAAGTGTTTGTCTCCTTCCTTCATGTGAATTTTCTACACAATACAGTACAACTTATATTTATTTAATACCTTTCATGTTAGAAGAATGTCTCAAAGCAACAACAACAAAATTACATTTGTATAGTGTTTTTCACGTCGGGAGGACATCCCAATGGGCACTTAACACATATGGGCATCCGAGCTGAGGGGGTGGTGAGGATGGCATTGAAAAGAGTGAGACAGAGGGGTAAAGTTGACCAAAAGCATGGTCAAAGGAGTCAATAGGAATCTAGGGTCCTGGGGTGTGTGAAAGTACAGGTAATAATAGTTGTTACTGAGTCTGGAAATAGCGCTGGGAAAACTCACACAAAAGAGAACCAATTGTCAATTAATCATATTTTGTCTGTAGCTACTGGGATGAAAAGCGCAACATGTGATCTGATTATTGTCAGACAATAGGGTTGGGGGTAGCAAGACTGGCTAGGGGTTTGACCCCCCAATGTCGACTGTTACAATGATTGGATCTGTTCCCAGTATCAATTGGACTTGTTGATGACATTTATCAACTATATGAAAATTAACAAATCACTGGGTTAAAATCTAATCAGGGTCTAAATTTATTCTATTTAGTGTAGCATTTAAGAGGGTGTAGAATTTGGCAAATTGTTGAGTTTAGCTTTAACTTTGATGCACTTTTTCTGTAATTTAAAAAAAACTTACAGAACACTACATTCAAAATGAAAAACTGTACTTAAGAATTTGACAAATTCATTATGCTCTGAACTATTGCATTAATAGAATAAACTGAAGGAATTTTTATCTGCACATGTTCTAATTTACTGACCAATATTGCAGCCTAATACTGTTGGGATTATGATGTAGTCACTGCATATTGCAAATTGTATTGCTTGTTGTTGTTTTTAATTGTCCCTGCTATCACCTTTGAAGATAAGAACAGGGAAAAACTAGTGCCTCCCTCCCTCCCTCAACAGAATGATTTCATTGAGCATGTGAGTTTTGTGCATGGTAACTGAAATATTTTCGTAAGTATTATGTTTTAATTATACTGCTCAGTTAAAATCTTATTTTGTTTTCATTTCAAAAAGGAAAGACCAATTGATTTAATCTCAGTAGCCAGACTGTCACTGCACTTTTATAGTCAACAGAAATGTCTGTGCCTCTTCTATCAGCTGTGGTTGACAAAGTACAGATTTTATCGCTTGTACTGTGAGGAACCAGTGTTTAAGATTTTTTCCTTCTGTACAATATGTGCAGGTACAACTTTGATCCATTCTTTCAATTTACACAATCTCCAGAGGGAGGTAACAAACTCCCAGAAACACGCTCCTTCATCTCCAAAGATAGTTCATTAAAACTCTGTGGGGGAAGGGAGAGAATCATGGAGCTCCTGTAGTTCAGTGGTTAGAGCACTCGCCTTACAAGCGTGAGACCTGTGTTCGAGTCCAGGCAGCTCAGGGCGTAACCTTGAGCAAGTTTCCTACTCCACATGCCTAATAATAATCCGTCCCCCCAAAAAAACACAATAATAAAATTGGTCATTTTCAATCCACAACTGTTTGTGGGACACTGCTCTGCGCAATTGGTTGCCGCATTTTGCCCACAAATATACAGTCAATTCACTTTACAGTATATTCTGTGAAGCGCTTTGAGACGTAGTTAAAATGCGGAAAGTCCTATATCAAATGCAAGGATTATTATTATTGATGTAAACATCTGTAATAATTCATTTCAAAAAGCAATGGTTGATTTTGTATCGGTCAACCAGGTGTCTGATGACTGAGAAATGCATCTTAAGAGTATTGTAACCAGACTGAGAGTTCTGCATGTGCAAGTTATCTATTTGTGGAATATAATGATGCTGACTAAAATCAGAAGACAAAATGGAAACAGTGGTATCACAAAAGAAAATCAGCACTGATGATGGTCAGTCAGGCAGAGGTAGTGCTGTCATGAAAAGAAGACGTGTTAGTTTATAGTCTAAAAAAAATTATATTGCAATTCTTAAGGCAATGTTCAGTGCATGCGCAAAGAAGGGTCATTAACGTTCCCAGATTCAAAATTCTACTTTGTTCATAATTGTGGAAAATTAATCAATTTAACCAAATTACTTAAATTAAATCAGAATTTTTGAATTCAATTTTATTCAATCTTTTTAAGAACTGTGGTAACCCTGAACTCTTTTTGAACTCAAGCTGTTACACCTCGTTTGGTTCTTTACAGTCTGGAACTTGGTTTTGAAGAAAGTATTAGGAAGAAACTTTCCCTTGCATCCAAATTTATTTGATTAAAGTAGCAGTTTATACAATCCAGAATTTGACAAGTTGTTAACTAATGATATTTTTTAAGCTGGATTGCTATGAGATTTATTTAAAACTGTAGAAAAGTGACTTAAAATTTAAGACAAATTCAACAATGTGGCAAATTCTGGATATTGTAAAATTTCTCCCAATGTTTTATTAGTAGGCATACATGGTAATAATTATTTAAGGAAACATACAGTGTAACTATATGACAACAATTGTGTTTGGTTCATTGGAAAGAAATCTCTTTTTAGCTTCATAATTGCGGTGAGTAAAATGTTTTGGAATTATATATAATCATAAGGTTCAAATAAAATTATATAATATTCATCTATAAAAGATGGGAAATGCCACTCCTCCTGAGGTTGGTCGTAACTCACTTGTGAAGATATTTATCACATCTCACTGTTGGCCATGACATGGCCTCTATTTACCATTGGGTTCCTGAATGGCATTATTAATGCAGAGAATGTGCCAAGTTTTTGATTTGGTATCAATGGCATATGTGCCTTCATTTAATTTGCTTCTGTGATTATACTCATATCTTTATTTCCAATAGTTGTAGGTTATGGCTGACAGATGGCCAAGTCTCATCACCCCACTAAATAAACTAATGCATCTTCCTCTTATTTTTAATGACTATTTGAGAACTGTTATTAAGTGTGCCTATCGCACACTTAATATTAGACTTAAAGTTATGGAAGTAAAAAATTTGCCTGTGCTTGCTTTACTATTAATTTTGCAACAAATTTCCCTCATGCTCCCTTACCTACTGCTCCCTACATGCTCCCTCCACAGGCTGCAGATTGGCGGGCATGCCTTCAGCCCTTCTGCCCCTACTCTCTGGAATCCCAGTCTCCACCTTGCCCCATCCCTCACCTCCTTCAAGACCCACCTCAAGACCCTCCTCTTTGACCGTGCTTTCGATCAACCTCCTTCCCTTCAGTCTTCCATCCTCCAATCCCTAACCCCAACTCAGGTCAAGAATACTGTCTGTCCATCGCCTTGGGATGTCCTGTCGATATGAAAGGCACTATACAAATGTAATTTTTTTGTTGTTGTTGTGTCTTGCGCAATCACGTAAAAATATTGACAGATTTCCTGTGACTTGTCAACTTCCTTCTTTGTGTTTGGACTTTCCTCTTTATCAGCAATAATAATCCTTACATTTGAAAGAGTATTTTTTGTTTCAAAGATCTTCACAGGATTTACTGTAAAGTGTGGTGAACATGTATTTTGTAGGTAAAAGTGTCTTGCTTGATTAATTCTAATAAATCAACCTTATCTGTGCCTAATTTGCTGCCGCATCTCACTCGCAAAATGAATAGTTAATTCACTTTACAGGATATTCTGTGGAGCACTTTGAGACATTTCAATGATGTGATAAGCCGCTATATTAAATTCAAAGATTATTATGATTATGTTATATTTATCTTTATTGTAATATTGCATATGTGTCTAATTGTTAACCCCAATGTTTCTTTTGTTACCTGGTTCCCACCACAATTTCTTATTATACATACATGTCAGTCAAGCTCGGTTGGTAGCAATCTCACTTGTATATGCACACTCATACATACACCACTTCACGGTATATCCCGTGAAGCACTCTTGAGACCTCTCAGTGTCATACAACAACAACAAAATTACATTTGTAGAGTGCATTTCATGTCAGCAAGATGTCTAGTGATTTCATAATACTGTATATAAAATACAAGGATTATTATCATTATTAACATATTATCATGTAACACAAGCCTCACTGGAGTCCATGAAACCAAACATGTTTTCTTTTTCTTCTTCTAGTCTACAATCCAGAACTATCATATCCTGGTACATGCAATATATTGGGAGAGCTGTAAGGTATGGAAGAGTATTGCCAGGGCACAAGCAACTAAGAATGAAATGCTACAGATGACTAATGTCTTCAACATCTACTGATGGATTCTTCACCAATGCTTCAGCAAAGCTGAGCAATGGACTTGGTATAGACTTGCCTTCATCTTTACCACTTTGGGGGGGAACTTTCACTTGGTTTAAACTAGCGCTATTTTCAGCCTGGCAGGCTAAGCATGACTCACTGACCCCCACCATCTCCTCCCAGTCATAGTATGCGCACATTGGCTGCCGCAACCAACCCGAGCTGCTTCCCCAAAATGCTCTCGTACCCACCTCTTCAACGGTCCCAACGGTCATCCCAAATCCCCTCCCTTTCCCTCCATCCTCCCCAATCCCAACCCCAGCTAGGGTCTGAAACATTGACTGTCTAGTGCCTTGGGACGTCCACCTGACCTAAAAGGTGCTATACAAGTATAATTTTGTTGTTGTTGTTGAAAATGTTTTAGAACTCCTCAAATACAGACTTAATTATTGAGCCAGTTTACTCTAGACCTTAAAATAAGCCACAGATAAAAAGGAAGCTGCGAAATTAAAACTACATTTGAGAATTTGTGAAATTCTGCACATTTTGAAATGCCTAGCAAATTGTGTCCTCCTGAAGTGAAAGGGGCTATATAAGTGTAATTTTGTTGTTGTTGTAAATAAGACCGAGAAGGAATTGTTCACCACCTATAAATTTAACATGTATGTATTAATCATGTAGAAAAGACCTGGAGTTTCCCTAATATTCCAACACTGCCATGACTCAATATCTATTTGTTCTGCAGCAACAATATCATGTGTTTGAACCTTCACAATATGCTGTATTCACTGCCACAGCTACCTAGAATGGAGAACCATTTTGTCAACAAGAGCCCAGTTTGACACCCAGCTATATTCTAACAGTTTGATGTAAATGATTTAATATTGTTCAGTGATCCTGACATCCAGCATCACAAGCCAACATCAAATAAAAATGGATCAAAAAGCTGAAAGGAAATATCAGAACTTTCAGTAAATATGTAAACCAGAAAAGAATATAGAATAATACAAAAATAGAACCATAGAAATATACAGGCGTAAGAAGGTCATTCAACCTATCGTCTCTGTGCTGGCTCCCTTAAGACTATTCTTTCAGTTCCATTTGCCCAGTCTTTCCCCATACTCCCCATACTGACTCTTTCTATGATATTTAGCTAGTTCCCTCTAAAGGACAATATGGATTCTGTAGGGCAGGCAGGGCAGTTATTATATTAACTGTCCTGTGTATGAAAAAAATTATTCTAACCTCTCCAATAATAATCCTTTGATAATAATAATCCTTGCATTTGATATGACGCCTTATCATGTTGTCGCAACGTCTCAAAGTGCTTTGCAGGATATCTTGTCGTGTAAAGTGTCACTGTATATTTTGTAGATGAAATCATAGAATCAAAGAAATTTATGGCAAACCAGTAGGCCGATCAGTTCACTGAGTCTGCAGTGACCTGTCCCATCCCCATACCCCTTCATGCTTCTGTCCTTCATAAGCCTATAAACATCCCACTTGAAACCCACAATGGACTCTGCTTCTTACTGGGCAGAGCATTCTACATCCCAATAACAAGGAGTGAAAAAAATCACGTAAGATCTCCTTTCATTCTTCTTGTGATAACAACACATATAAATTAATCACATGACCCTTAATCATTGACTCCCCGTGTATTGGTGGTTAACTGTCTGCTGTGTTATAAGCACATGCAGGAAGAACTAAAGGAATCAGATAATCGAATACATCCAGTCCATTGGACAAACTAGTACTTGCAATGTGCTGTCTGTCACTCTGCACCCTAATTTCCCATGGGAATGATAGGAAGGTAATTACATGGGTGTGCACATGTTCCTGACAAGACACAGCCACTGCACTCCACAGTAAATTTTGTGATACACTTTGGGACGTCCTCCCAATGTGAAAGGCGCCAAGCCAAATTTGAAGATTAAATCACAGGACAGACATCCTATACTGGAAGGTCTGTTCTGTCCAGTCACAGTAACGCACCACAATTTGACCATATCAATTTAACAAATTATACATTTGCTGAATGGAGGCTATATCTTAAATATAACACACCAGAATGGTTTATTTATTTCAGAATAATGCTTCCTATTCCCTACCCTGATTGGGGTTTGAGCAGGAATTATTCCCTAATCTGTTTCCATTCCAGTCCAGGCCATTACATCGAGGTGACATTTGTTTTCTCACAAGTGAAATAATTTATTCCGACTGTGGTGCATTTTTCACTAAGGAGAATTGGCACAACGAAGCCATGGAAAGGGTCATAATCCCTTGACTCCAATCTGCTCGGCAGTGTATCAGTGGCTGACATCTATAAAAATAACTTACTGCGTTTATTATATTTATAACCTTCAGCACCCGATAATCCTGATCATCTGCACTGATAGCTGGCATCTGTTAACAAACTTGGCGAGGATCTGCAACACCAAATCTCCTTTATCTTTTGTGTATAATATATTCATGAAAATTGTATTAGTATTCCTATTTGAAACAGTTTACTTGGAATTTAAATGTCACCTGTCTTTTTAACAGTGCACTGCACTGAAGTAAGCTTGCCATGCATGCTGGGAACTGTAATTTGATTCAGGGTTCCCAGATGGACAGGGAAGTGTCATTTTCAATGGGCAGACCCAGTGTTATCCTGTCCTGGCAACAAACAATAATATCAATAGCAAACACACAGGATCCATACTCTATTCTGGATTTCTCAATTCCAATATTTTTTCCCTCAAAATAGTCATTTTCACAACCGCAAATACAATATGATCTGCATTGATACATTGTCTTTCATGTCGGGAGGATCTCTCAAAATGCTTTATAATAATAATAATCCTTACATTTGATATAACGCTTTTCACATCTTATCGACGTCCCAAAGAGCTTCATAGAATATACTGTAAAGTGAATTGACTGTATGCATTTGTGGGCGAATCGTGGCAGCCAATTACACACAGCAGTGTCCCACAAGCAGTCATGGATTGAAATGGCCAATTTTATTATTGTGTGTTTTTTTTAGAGGGATTAGGCATGTGGAGTAAGGAAAAACCTGCCCAAGGTTTCGCCCTGACCTGCCTGGATTTGAACACAGGTCTCCCCAGCTTGGTCTCCCCAGCTTGCAAGACAAGTGCTCTAACCACTGGGCCACAGGAGCTCCACAAACTTTACTTGTGCAAGAGGGGATGTTTAAGGGTAGAGTACTGAAGAGAGTGGGGAATGGGGAGTTACAGGAAGCGGGTCAGCATGGTTTAGAGCTCGATTGCTGGTGGTGAGGCAGACTGTGCGGAGGACATGAAGCAGGCCACTGGCCACCGAGCAGAGGGAACGGTTTCTTCACACTGGTCATTACCAAAGACAGCTGAAATTTCACCTAGTCTAATGGTCTCATCAAACCATTTTGGCTTACTATTTAAGATTATGCAGAATTGTGGAGAATTCTTCAATTGGAGTTTTAATTTGAAAGCCAGTTATCCACAATTCTTAAAAATAACATGCTTTCAAATTAAACCTGCATTTTGTACAAATTGCACGATCATGGCTGTACTGCTTCAGATTAGGTAAACAAAATAACTGTTTTATTATTTTAAGTTCTTTACACAAATTGAGCTGCAATATCCCTCCCACTAACCCTCTGTCTGTGTCCTCACTCTCTCTCCTTAAATCCTTCCTCAAAAACTACCTCTTTGACTATGCCGGTGGTCATTGGTGCTAACAAAGCCTGTATGTGGCATTGGACTTGGATCATAAGAACATCAAGGTGGTTGGCAAGTCACAAGCTGTAAAGTTCCTGTAAAGATCTGCCTACTACACTGAAAGCAGATGCCCACCAAATAGCTGATGAGGAAACTCTGAGGCTTGGGGCAGCAGCTGCTGGAAGACGTTACCTGGAGTCTGAGTTTATGAACGCTTGTTTGTATGTCCAGTGCATTCCACATTGATTGGCCTGCAGAGAGGCAAGCAGCTGCTGCTTAAACTCCACATCTCTAACTGGTGGAAGTATCACTCAATGGGAAGGGATGTGTGCCCGAGCTGCAGACAAGAAAATGGTGGCAATGATCTCACACATTTCATGCTGAGATGTGTTTCCCAGTGGGAAACCCGCAGTGAGTTCCTTGTACCTACTATCGACCTAGTGAAGGCTCAAACCCACACTTGTCAGATGTCAAACAACCAACTAGTGAATATACCCCTCGAGGGAAAAGTAAGCTGGATTTCCTTGGAGCTGAACTGGCTACACGGTGACATGTTTGACAACAGAATATCAAAATCGAGCCAGCTCTCTATGGCAGTCTCTAGTCCGGTTCCTGAGCCAGGCAGGTCTGTAGTATTCCAGGGCCCTGCTGATGACAACACAGCCAGCCTAGCTTATTGGCAGGACCTGGAAGGGCAGACCAATCACTGGGGGCCATCCTACTGAGGAAGCCATCCTACTGAGCTCTGTTAACTCTGTAAGTCAAAGCCCTCAGGGATGGTTCTAGCTGGACAAGTAGCAGGAAAACTTGCCCAATAGCAATATCAATGACAAGCTCTATGATTTTAGTTGTTTAGACTCCAGCAATCCAACACTCACACTGGGGTCCCCATGACTTGGCTCTTGCTAACCTATGCCTAATACTTTCCGGATTTAGGCAAGCAGGATGCAACACTCCAGAGAGAGTGCTTATTCCATTCCAATAATCTATCTCAGGGATTTAGTACATCTACTTTCACTTGAAACTTTTATTTTAAAAGTGCTAGAGAACTTATATTTTCAGCTTTCACTGTGCTTTTTGCAGTGATTCACCAGTGTAAATTTGCTTCCATCGTGTGATCACAAGCTAACTGATTCATGGCTGTCTTGTGAAATCTTGTGAAAGTATATCCAACAGTACATATCAGGTCCAAGTGCTGCAATGATGGAGATAATAATAATAATTCTTACATTTGGTACAGTACCTGTCATGTCAGGAGGACTTCACAAGGAGGACTTCACTTTGAAGCATAGTGACTGTGTGTTTCTGGGCAAATGCAGCAATCAATTTGCGTACAGCAATGTCCCACAAACAACCATGAAATGGATGATCAGTTTTTAAAATTTGGGGCATTGTTGTTCAGAATACTGGGAGAAACTCCCTTCTCTTTCCAAATAGTGCTGTAGGATCTTTAATGTCCATCTGAATAATTAGACAGGGCCTTATTTCAATGTCTTATCTAAAGAACAGCATCTCTGTCAAGGTTGCACACTTCCAGCTCTGTATTGGAGTGTCATCTTAAACTATATGATTTCCAAGTATGAACCCTCAACCTTCTGACTCAGAGGCTGATGCAAATGCTATAAAAGAAAGGCAACCAGCCAAGAATATCAAGCTGGATGGATGCAATGTTGGTTGGTACCTGCTGGTGCATGCCTGGCCAGAATGCTTGAAGTCCATCAGGTCCTGTGAGACTCCCATATAAAATATACTTGGTCACCATCCAAAACTACCATAACAGACGCAATAAATTAATGTCCACTTCTGCAAGTCTCCTGAGAATTGCCCTAAACAAGTAACTCATTTGTGCATTCCTGAAATAATAATACATATTGGAATAATCATCATACTGCAAGTTGGGCATCTTTGCACTGTAGGGGGTACAGCGGAGGCAATGAGATTCATAGCTGAAATTAGGTAACTGACTTATGAGGAAAAGCTATGCAAATTGAGAATATTCACACTCAAATGGTTCTAGGGAGATCTTACTAAATTATTCAAGATCATTAAAGCAAAGGTAAAATTGAACCCGAATAAACGGGTTGAGAAAAATCAATCTGTGATGTGATAATTATCGCAGGTTGACTTAGTCCGAGCACAGCAGCAGATTCAATGATGACAATGATCAGAACAACTTACCTGGCTTCAGGCCACACCAGTGTATTGTGTTGAAGATGTTAGGTTTAGTTAGTGGGGATGGAGGAGAGACAAAGAAAGAATGCACACCAAAACTAGTTGGAAAATGAAACTCAGTGATGTGAGCACATCACATATTTACATTTTCTGCCACAAAATGCCACACTTCGTAATTATTACACCAAATCTAGTATGTGGCACCGCTTAAACAGAAAGGTGGAAATTAACCATCCACTGACATGGGCACATTATTTGGGCCTGAACCCTTCTCTGCTTTATTTCTCCTCTGGATCAGAATACTAAAATCGGTATCCTGCAATACAGCATTTAAATGCTGTCATATCTTTAACATCCACCTGAATAAATACCTCAGTTTTAACATCTTATCCAATGTAAGTTTGTTGTTGTTATTGCCATTATCCAACAGCACCTCCAATAAAGTAGCGCACCTCGAGCGCTGCACTCAAGCTAGACTATATGAGTTCAAAGTCCCAACATAGGGCTCAAACATACAGTCTTCTGACTCAAAGGCTACCAACTGAGCCAGGCTGACACAGGATGGAAGAAACATACCTTTGTATCCTTGATTCATTCTTTAGGTTGAACCCCTGAGTTTGCAGGAGTTATGGAAGAAAGTGATTACTGTTCTGTATTCATCTTTTATAAAATGGCTTGGGTTCCTATTTCTCCTTTGGGAAGTGAATACAGTTTAATTCATCTTCTCTTAGTTTTCTTTTTAATTGAACAGATGTGATAGGCTTATTCATTGAATCCGCAATAGGTGCAATAGAATTATAATACATAAATTGGTCTGCTCGTGTTGCTTTATGGTATATTGATGTCCCTATTGAGCCATCTGGCAATCCTTTTGTTAGTACATGCAGGAAAGGGAAGTGCACATCTACTGCTCACTCCTTTGTGAATTTGCTTGTGAATCCGATGTTATTGATGGTTCTGAGGAAATGTTCTCAATCATCGCCATGAGTGATCACAGTCATGCCAGCTTTTTGGCTTTTTGTGCGGATTGCTTGTCTGATATTTGGCTGTGGGTACGACAACTGCATGTGACGAGGCTCCTGTGATGAGCCGACTGTTAAAGTATGAGTGTGAATGCTGTTACTAATGTAACCTACCTATCCCTTTGATACCTCAGTGGATAAAGCCACTGATTGTATGGCACTAAGCTATACAGACCATTAAAGCCTCTAACACAATTTCTGGTCTGTGATAATCTCAGTTTTGGTGGTAAGAAAGTTCTCATTGGACTCAGGATCCTGGATAAAGAAAGCGAGGAAACTCAACCATGTTTCCCACTTTTAAAAAAAAACTAAGATTGAGCTCCCTGTGAGGGAAGCACTTTACAGTGATGGGGTGGAAGTCTGAACAGTGTGTAAGACAGGAGGTGTAAAAGGGAGGTGACTGGAGGAGCAGTCAAAAAATTAGATCTTCAGAAGGCATTTAAAAGCTGAGAGGAAGAGGGCCAAATAGAGGGAATTCCAAAGAGAGTTTCAGAGAGGAGGAGCCAGGAGATTGAATGTGGGGCAGAGGGGTTGGGTGGAGCAGGCCTAGGCGAGTTCAGAAAACAGAAGAGATGGAGGGATGTGATGCAATGATAGGAAGATGACTGAAATCCATCTAAGGGAGCTGGAATTATACTCCAGAAGTGAAAAGCATCCAGGCCACATTCTGTTAAACTACTGTATATACAGCAAATTTTCCATTTGTTATTACTTGCGAATGACTATGACATGCCAATGTACTTTCTATTAATTTCTGGATGTTATTGAGTTAGATATTCCCGATGAGATTAACATTTGGGTTGAAGTAACATCCTGAGAAAGATGTGCTTGAGAGTCAAAAGTCCTTGTGACAAAAATTACTACTAGTTTACATTTCCCAACCACATGTAATAAGCCGCAATAATGGGTCATCATAAGAATCATTAGAGGCATTGAACCAGAAAATTAAAGTAGGAGATGAAGGAACACCCTTTATAAATTTGAAACCTAAATTCCAGCAATGAATAGGGTCTGTATTTCAGTTTTCATTTTAATTCTGCCAGAATATTATACATTATAATGTTCTCTCATGATAATTTCCCATTAAAATCAGTCCTGTAGTACTATTGTACAACAGGAATAGATTGCTGCCCATAGATTGCCTTGGTTCTAAAAGGCAAGCAATCATCAATGCTTTTTAGATTGTTAGACCACTCTAAATTAAATAAAGGTATCAAAATTGTGACACATCTTTGCAATAAGGAGCCAGTCATTGTCTTTGTGTGTTAGCTGATCCGTGGACATGGAGCACATTGAAGGTATCTTATATGAAGAAAGCAACGTTGCCGTGATCTACACTATATATTTGTCCTATTCACTGAACTTATATAAAAATAACTGGCTGCTATTTTTGAGAAGAAATCTATCACTCAACAGGTGATAGATTTGGTCCAGGCTCTGGATTTTGTGGATCATATCTCTGAAGGTCGGAGTGTTCACAAGCACAATGTAAGTCTGTTACTGGTCATCGGTATGAGGTAATGTGTGAGCCTATTTCCTTGCTCTCTGGGTCAACATTGCACTCTTTTTCATTTAGCATCTCATCATCGTGTGTCCTTGCCAACAATCCCCGAACTGAAATGGATCATTTATCTCATGGCAGTTTGAGGGCAATTGATGCATGCAAATTGTCTGGGATGGTCATCCATGACATACACAGTCACTACACTTTTCAGTATATCCTGTAGCATTTTGGGACGACCTCCTGGTGTGAAAGACTCTATAGCAAATGTAAGGATGATAGTTCCTGCAAACCCCATATTGCATTTAGTTGTCAGATTCTGTCACTGCGAGACACTCTAGGACACTACACCATGTGAAGGGCACTATATAAATGCAAGTTGTTGTTATTGTAGTTACACTTGACTGACAGCTACAGAAAGAAATAAAATTCACTTAGATCAGCTTGCTCCATCATCTCTTTCAGGATCTGATCCGACTATTTCCTACATCAAAACCCCAAATCCCTAGTCACAATCTCCTTTAAGAATCTTTACCAAAGTTTAAGACACATCTAAGAAAAATTAGAGCAAACGCTCTCTATTACTTTGCTGCATGTTTGGAAAGCAAAATATTTCAGTATATTTGCTTGAATTTATTTGAGTAGAATAGATATTATCCATGCATTTATAGTTCATTATGCCACCAGAGGTGTAAAATTATGGTTTCATGCCACAGAGTAATCCCTGGAACCTGAGCTGTCACTCAAAGACCTGTCAGTGCTTTACTCTAGCCACAGGCAACCACAGATCATGCCTCGGGCTTTACCACATTGGAAATCAAGGTAGGAGGGGCTACGGGTGGAGTGAGCTCAAGAAGGACGCATGCAATGGCTGATATCTGATTTGTAAAATGTTTATGTCAACCGTCAGCTGATTGACTATATTTAGAGCATAACCTTGAACTGCCGTACCAAACTCTGTGACCCCATCTCCCCCATCCTCGCCCGACTCCATTGACTCCCCATCATCCAGAGGATCCAATTCAAGATTCTGGTCCTCACATTTAAAGCCCTCCACAACCTCACCCCCACCCTACATCCGTGACCTCCTATCTTATTACCAACCTGCCCACCCCTTCCGTTCAGCAGGTCTGCTCCGCGTCCCCTGACCCACCCGCCCCACCATTGGTGCGCAAGCCCTCAGCCACTCTGCCCCCATCCACTGGAACTCCAGTCCCTCTGCCTCGCCCGCTCCCTGGCCTCCTTCAAGTCTCGTCTCAAGACTCTCCTCTTCGATGGACTCATCGGCAACTCCTAATCCCCCCCTTCCCTCCCCCCCCCCCCCTCCCTCCCACCCCCATCCTCAGATCGGGTCTGAAACAGTAGCTGCCCAGCGTCTTGGGACGCCCTCCTGACATGATAGGCACTATACAAGTGTCATTTTGTTGTTGTTGATATCTTGGAGTTCTTCTTAGCACTTGAGAGTTACAAGCATAGGGGAGAAATTATCCCTGTCTCGAATTGGAATTTGTTTCTTCGCATTTTAGAGCAAGTACATATATTTTGAAGCTTGTTTACTGTTTACTGCATTTCCTATTGAAAACCGACTTCAAAATGAAGTCAACCAAAAATTTTGCAAACTTTGCCTGTTCTGAAATTAAAAGAAAAACATCCATCTGTAGGGCCATATGTAATTTCATGTCATGAAGAGATTCCCTTAAAAATGTCATTGAGTTTAGAAGGGATTTTCATCGTAGAATAGTTCTTACATTGTTGTGATTCCTGATTTCATTCCTTTCTTTTTGCTTTCTCTTGCTTCACAATTTAGTTATGGTATTCCTAGCTGGACAAGCCAAGCGAAAACATACCAGGCAGTGATATTAACGGCAACCTATGCTGTTTTAGTTCTGCAACATCATTCAACTACGCCACTGCCTCAGCCCTCAAGACCCCGAAACCCTCATTCATGCATTCATCACATCTAGGCATTCATCACTTCTAGGGCCAACTACTCCAATTCCCTGCTTCCCAACTTTTTCGTCCACAAGCTGCAGATCATCCAGAACCCCGCAGCTTGTGTCGTCTCCCTCACCAGGCTCTGTGACTATCACCCCCACCCTCACCTAGCTCTACTGAAGCATAGAGTTCAAAATCCTCATCCTTGCCTTCAAGGCTCTCCATGGTCTTTCCCTTCCTACATCAGTGACATGTTAATCCCCTATCAACCTGTCCGCACTCTCTTCTCAGTAGGTTCTGCTGTGGTCCATGCCCCCCACCCGGCCTACCCACCATTGGCAGTCAGGACTTCAGGCTCTCTACTGCCACCCTTTGAATTCCATCCCACATTCCCTTTGCTTTGCTTGTCTCCTTGAAGGCATGTCTCAGTCATTACCATCCTCTTCAACTGGCCTTCCGCCTCCCTCACTGTCCTCCACCCAACCTTATATCAATTACCACCATCCCCCACCACCCACTGCTCGGTTTCAAATCTCTGACTGTCTAGCACCTTGGGAGATCCTCCCGACATGAAAGGCACTTTACACATATAATTTTGTAATATATTATATCATTAAGACTCCAGCAGAACACTCTCGGGGTACCCAAGCTGTGGTTCCTGCCAATGCTGCATTAGGTATTAGGTATTATTTCCAGCATTAGGTAAGCAGGATGGATCCCTGCAGGGAGAGAATGTGCATTTCATTCCAATAAATATCTCTGCAATTTTAATGTGTAGGTGTGATGAAGGTACGCCCTTCACATTTTGAGCCATGTCATGAAATCTTCAACATTTACCTAAATAGGTGGGCCAGACCCGTATTTAACATCTCATTTAAAAGACTATATCTCCAACAATGCAGAGCACCCGTGGAGAAGTGCATTGGAGTGTGGACAGTGTGCTAAAGTAAGACTTCAACCCACAATCTTCTGATTCAAAGTCAAGAGTGTTACCAACTGATCCAGGCTGACACACAATGGATGCAAGGTGTCTTTGTATCCTTGATTCATTGTTTAGGTTTAGTTAGGCTGACACCCAGCCCATTAAATATATAATATATAATGGTCATGAATTTCTGAAGTTTCATAACCATGGGCTGGTGCTAATTAACTCCAGTGATAATTATCACAAGCAATTTGCAATGTTTAGTGTTCAGCTTACCAACTTTGATTTTTTTGTAAGTGAGACAAATTTGATTGTAAATTCCAGCTGTCGCGATGAAAAATCTTGTGAATCATAATGAAACCCATGCTCTCTTTACAACAGAAATCATATCTCATTGTCCAAGATCAAGCCTTCAGACCGAGCCTCCACTGCTCCAATGGAGCAACCTAATATCTCAATACTCTAGAGATATTAAATCCTGAAACCAGTCAATACAATTTAACATTTCATCTAAAAGACTATATCTCCAACAATGCAGAACACCCATAGAACTGCTTTGGAGTGTCAGCCTAGACACTGAGCTAAAGTCCCGATGTTCATCTTACAAATATGCAGTCAATTCACTTTACAGTATATTCTGTGAAGCACTTTGAGATGTCAAGAAAATGTGAAAAGTGCTATATCAAATGCAAGGATTATTATTATTATTATTACAAAAAAATCTCAGTTGGTAAGATGAATTTTTAAGTCCGATCACTGAACGGTTCGATTACAAGATCCTCACATTTGTTTTCAAGTGTCTTATTAGCCTGGCACCTCCCTGGCTCTCTGACCTGCTTACACCCCAATCCACTACCCACTGCCTCCAATCAACTGATTCTTGCCTTCTGCCTCGTGCCCTCCATTACACCATTGGTGGCCACAGTTTCAGCCACGCCACCCCCAAAACTCTGGAATGCACTTCCTCAATACCCTCCTCTTCAACTGTGTCTTCGGCCACCCTCACTGCCCTCCTTCCTTCCCTTCTCCTTGCCCCTTCCTTCCCCATGTTCAGGCCTTCCTCGTCAAACATGTCTGCAGTCCGTTCTTCTTCACCCCAGTCAACTCCCCACCAGTTCAGCGTCGTGCTCTGGGATGCTGCAATATATGTGGGACACTATATGAATGCAAGTTGTTCTTGTTACAATACAATTTATTCCTGTACATCACCTTTCATGCTGGGATGAGGTCACAATGTATATTACTCTGCTGGTTGGGCACCTGAGCTGGGTGAGGGTGGCCAGGGGAAAGATGAACGGAAGAACAGTCAAAGAGGAGGTGAATTTTTCATTACAGCCTTTGCTGATACCCAATGCTAGAATTCAGAACTGAATTTCCAAGAGTCAGAAAGGCACTTAGTTTTAAACTCACAGTCCAGGGTGATAAGTCCAGTTTAGTGCTGGGGAAGTGCCTCATTGTTGGAGATGCTATTCTTCAGATCACATGTTAAATCTGCTCTGACTTGCTTTCTCACTCCCCTCGTTCAAGACACGTCTATAGATTTACTTTATTGACCACACTTTCGGTCATCTTTCATGTCCCCAACCGCGTCAGTTACGGGGGGACTCTGGCGCGAGTGACTGCCAGCAGTTTAAAGTGCTTTGCAATGTCCTCCTAACATGAAAAGTGCTGCATAAATAACAACTGTATTGCCTTGAGACAGAGTTGAAAGTGAATAATTGAAAATGAAGAATGGAAAGAAATTCTGCCGTTTCATAGTAAATTAAATTTGATAATTGTCACATCAAATCTGTTATCAAAGGTTGCAAATTTAGCCCCAATATACTTTTAGGCATTAATGGGTTGTGTGACTATTGCATTCTGTCCCCAAAATGGTCACCTTCTATTTGCTTGTTAACATTACAGTAGAATTCAAAATATCTTGAAATACAATTCACCCATTCTGGTTTAATTTCTAGTATTACTGCAGTAGGAGTTTACTACAGTTGTAACTGCATTTGCAGTGTTTTAAACCCAAATGTGTGTCACATTATATTATTAGTGCCAGCTTAGCTCAGGTGCTGGCACATTCACCTCAGGGTCAGAAGGCTCTCACTTTGGGTCTTTGAGCACATGGTCTAAACCAAGGTCCCATCTACCTTCAGATGAATGGCATTACTTAAAAAGAGAAGGAACTTTCTCCTGGTGTATTGGTCAATAATCCTTCAAACACATTTATCATTCATTTCCTAGGCTGTTCTGGTTGCCTCCAATACACATTCACTACATTTGGCAATTACTTGCAAAGCTCTTTAAGACTTCTCAACATTATTACAGATGCTATACAAAAGGAAGAATTGTTATTTTATGAATTAAAACAATTGTTAGTAGATAATGTGTGCATTTGAAACACACACTGTAAATAACCTTCTCATGATAATAATAATCCTTGCATTTTATAAAGCACCTCATCATCTCATTGAAATGCCTCAATGAGCTTTAGAGGATTTAACAGATAGTGATTGTGTATTTGTAGGCCAATATTTGTCATACTATATGTGTTGATAAAAAAAGATTTTCCATACGGAAGATGACTTGATGCATTCTGATATGGATCTTTACAAAGATTGTATCTAGACTAAGGAACCTTACTGTTTCTTCACAGCTGTGTGCAGTGTTGCCTTTCTAACCCCCTGGGAATTCCATACTAAATTCTAGCTTTGGGTATCAGCCAAGGCTGCAATGCACAATTCCCCTCCTCCTCCCAAATTGCAAATTAAATATCTTGACTTCAATCAACAAATAATAAGAAACAAAGAAAACATGAGAAATGATCTCTTTTTAACTAAGGTTTCCTTCCGCTTTGTGTTGCTCAGCGTGTCCTTAATAAAGAATATCCTGGAAATGTTCCTTCAATTGAACTAACACTTTAGCGTCTCTGCTATGAATGGTGAAGCACTCTGTAAATCATAACTAAATCAAACAATTGAATTTCAGCGTGTAAATACAAGATGTGAAATTGGATGGATTTGTTTACTTTTGGTAGCATCGTATTAGATATTGTTAAAGATGAGGTACAATGATATTTGAAGTATAATAATGAATACATAATTCTTGCATTTGATTAGCGCTTTTCCTATCATGTGGAGATCTTAAGGTGCTTTGCAGGATTTACTTGAAAATGTAGTGACTTTATGTTTCGAGATACACAAGGCAGTGTGCTTAAGCAGTTGTTTGTTTGAATCTGCAATATCCAGTCCTACAATACAAATTACATTTGTAAAGCACCTTTCAAGTCTGGAGGATGTTCCAAGGCGCTTTCCAGTCAGGGATTGGGGTGGGGGGGCAGGGGATAATTGACATAAGGGAGGGTAGAGGGCCGTGAAGGTGGCAGAAGACACGGCCAAAGAGGAGGGTATTCAGACATGCCTTGAAGGAGGCAAGGAAATGAGCAAGGCAAAGAAAATGTGTGATGAACTTCCAAAGGTTAGAGGTGGATAAGCTGAAGGTCCGACTGCTGAAGCCAGTCATGGGACATGGAATAGCCCAGAGCCTACTGAGCAGTGAGAATAGATAGGTTGATAAGGGTCACAGAGGTACGTGAGAGAAAGGTCATGGAGGGCCTTGAAGGCGAGGGTGAGAATTTTGAATTTGATCCTCTGAGGGATAGGAAGCGGGTAGAGCCGGACAAAGGTGGGTGTGATGGCACAGTCGAGCCTGGTCATAATGAAGGCAGGTATGAGGGGTGAGGCGGTGGTGTCATCATCGGGCAGTGTTGCAGAGGTGGGGGAAGGAAGAATGGGTCATGGTATCAATGTGAGGGAGAAAAGACAGTTGAATGTCGAACAAGAAGACAAGTTTCCTGACTGGTTTTGTAAGCTAGAGTGTGCATCCTAGAATAAGAAGTTTATTACAAGATCAAAAAAGAGGTTCAGATGAACAAGGTCCTTTGGCCCAATTGATTTCATCCTTCCAAAACATCCACCTACTCTGTGATGTCTTGCTGTTTTTTTAAAAACAAGACTGTTTTTTTAAATGAGTCCAGTATGCTGGCCTCAATCACCCTTCCTGGGAACCTATTCCAGTAATTAATTACCCTCTGGTAAAGTAAAGCTACCTGCAGTCTGTCCCTTTAATTGCTCTTTACAACTCTAAACCCGTGTTCTCTTGTACTATTCTCTTGGACGTCCTCCCAAAGTGAAAGGTGCTCTACAAATGTAATTTTGTTATTGTTGGCAGCCAAAAGTTGCCGAAATCCTGGTCATGCCTTTGGGCACTCCAATGCCCTCCTCGCCAGTCTCCCTTCCACCACCATTTATAAAATCCAGCTTATTCAAAATTCAACCACCCCCATTTTCACCCAAACCAAACTCCACTCCCCGATCACCCCATTCCTTGCCAGACTTCACTGATTACCTGTCTCAGAGCAGATCGATTTCAAGATCCTCACCCTTCTTTTCAAATCCCTCCACTCCTCTGCAACCCTACCTCTCTGACCTCCTCTCTCCTCACAACAGTACCTGTTGCCTTCGCTCTACCATGTCTGGCCTCCTCCTTGTCTCCCGAATCCTCCATCCCACCATCAGCGGCCGTGCCTTCAGCCATTATGCCCCAAGGCTCTGGAACTCCCTTCCTCACTCCCTTCACCTGGAGGGCGCTATATAAATCCAAGTTGTTGTTGTTGTTTTGCCACAACTGAAATTTATGCTCTGGCTTTACTTTATCAATCCCATTAACATTTTAAAGACCTTTATAGCGAACCCTCTGGTACGTTTGCTTTCAAGACTGAAAAGCCCTTGCATGTCTAATCGTTGCTCATAGCTCATTCCTGGGGATCAACCTTATTGCCACCCTATGAAATGCCTCATGGTCTTGTGCAGCCCCTTCATGTTACAGTGACTAGATCTGTTAGAGCTAAACGCTCAGTTTATCTAGCAGTAAGCAGGAACCTGGTCATTCGTCAATTGGTGGATAGCTTTCCAAGGGTAATAATTGGAAAATTATTACTAATTTAGTGACTAACTAAACCACCCAAACATAAAACAGGTCACTCCATCCACTACTGTTTGTGGGATACTGAAACAAAAACAGAAATTGCTAGGGAAATTCAGCAGGTCAGGCAGTATCCATGGAAAAAGGAACAAGAGTCAACGTTTCGGGTCTACAACCCTTCGTCAGAACTTCGCCAGTTTTATATTTTGTGGTGATTTCAGACGTCTCAATAATGCGAAAACATTCTACATATCAAAAGCAAGGATCATCATTATTTTCTTCAAACATTGTTGTCAGTTTGCTTTCTCTCCAACTCCTGAAACTCCTTCCATTCAGAAGCTATAGCAAGTTGCAACAAATTGGGATTTGTAGGGGAATATTTCCAATTAGGTCTAGATTTACTCTGTTTGTAATAATAATAATCTTTGCATTTGATTCAAAGCCTTATCATCAAAATGTCTCAAAGAACATCAAAGGATTTATCATAAAGTGTAGTTACTGTGCATTCGCTAGAGAACAAAGCAAATTTTATTTCAAAACTGCCTTCTTTTTGAATAGTGGCATGCAATTTTTAAAATCCATTTGAAAAGCAGGCAAATGCGAGTGTGTCAAAACAGCAAACACCTGTTCTTGTTGAAGCCGGTTTTCTGTAAATTTATTTTCTGAACCACAGAAAACCGATTTGAAAGTCAAGAGTTTGCCAAAGTTTGGATGCTCTGAAATAAATAGGGAGTTGCTTGTGGTGTCGATCCTGGCCAAAAACCCTCCAGATTAATTGATCAGTCACCTCATGGCAGGCTGTGGGAGCATGCTGGCAGACATAACTCCCATGTTGGCATACAAAAATAGTTACCACAGTTGACAGTAATTACCTATGAAGTGCTTTGAAGTTCAATGTGATAAGGCATAATAAAAAGTTATTTATTTTCTTCCTTCATGCCTTGACATGCACATATCAAGCTTACATTTCAATATACTCAATGTTTAACCATTCAAAGCCAAAGCTGAACACAGATATTGCAAAATCAAACTCTTAATTCACTATTAGTATGTGCCAGTGAAAGAGCCGGGGAAAGAGTGGGCATGTCTTCTCTATAAGTACAATTATGTAATAAAAACCCCAAAACCGAATCTATTGTGCTATCGTTTGCTTTCACAGAAGCTGAGGACTGCTTATCAATGGTGGTCTCTCTCAAATCATAAGTTCCCAAGATTGGTTCAGATAAATAGAATATCTATGCTGCTGTCTTCCCATAAAAGCATTAAAACTGGTTTTCCTCAATGCGTTCAGCTACCAGGCTTCAACAACAACAACAACAACAACAATTTACATTTATATAGCGCCTTTCACGTCGGGAGGACGTCCCAAGGCGCTAAACATGAGGCGTGTGGCCCGAGCTGGGAGGGGAGTGTTTGGGAAGGGGTGAAACACGAAGGGGAGGTAAAAGAGTTCGGGGTGGAACAAAAGGCACGATCGAAGAGGAAAGTCTTCAAATCGGCCTTGAAAGAGGAAAGGGAAGAGGCGAAACGGAGGGATTGAGGGATGGCATTCCATAAGGTGGGAGCGGAGAAACTGAAGGCCCGGCCTCCGATGGTGGGGCGGTTCGGGCGGGGGGCTTGGAGCAGGTCAAGTCCTGTTGAACGGAGGGTCCGGGTGGGCGTGTAGGGGGAGAGTAGATCGGTTAAATAGGGCGGGGCAAGGCCTTGTAGGTGAGGACGAGGATCTTAAATTCGATCCTCTGGAGGATGGGGAGCCAGTGGAGACGGGCGAGGGTGGGGGTTATGTGGTCACGGAGGCGGGTGCGGGATAGTACACGGGCTGCAGAGTTTTGGATGGCCTGCAGCCTATGAATGGAGGAACTGGGGAGGCCGACTAGGAGAGAGTTTCCGTAGTCCAGCCGTGAGGTGATGTATGCGTGCACGAGTGTTTCGGCAGCGCGGGGGGTAAGATAATTGTGGAGCCTGGAAATGTTGCGCAGATGGAAATAGGCGGTGCCGGTCAAGGCGCGGATGTGGGGGAGGAAGGAAAGTTTTTGATCGAACATGATGCCGAGGTTCCTGATTGGCTTTGTGAGGTGGAGAGTGCAGCCTTGGATGTTGAGGCTGGCAGCGCCCGATGTGCGGAGGCGCTGGCTTGAGCCAATCAGGAGGGCCTCGGTCTTATTCACGTTCAATTGCAAAAAGTTGTCCCTCGTCCACGATTCGATGTCGGACAGACATGCTGTCAGAACATCGATCGTCTGGGGGTTGAGGGATGAGGCAGAAAGGTACAACTGGGTGTCATCCGCATACATGTGGAAATTTTCCCCATGTCTGCGGATGACGTCGCCCAGAGGGAGCGTGTAAAGGATGAAAAGAAGGGGACCGAGGACAGAGCCCTGAGGGACGCCATGGGAAACTGTGCGGGGGTTTGAAGAAAAGCCATTGGAAGAAACAAAATGTAAACGATGGGTCAAATAAGAGTGGAACCATTCAAGGACTGTGCCTTGAAGGTTGAGGTGGGAGGAAAGACGTTGGAGGAGGATGGTGTGATCGACTGTGTCGAATGCAGCAGACAGGTCAAGGAGGACGAGGAGGCAGAGGGATCCCTGGTCACAGGCGGTTAGGATGTCATTTGTGACCTTAACCAGGGCAGTTTCTGTGCTGTGGATAGGGCGGAAACCTGATTGGAGGGGTTCAAGAAGTGAGTGATTTGAAAGGAAAGAGCGGAGCTGGGAGGCAACCACTCTTTCAAGGACCTTGGATAGAAACGGGAGGTTGGAAATGGGTCGATAACTTGATGGTTGCGACGCATCAAGGGAGGTTTTCTTCAGGATAGGGGTGATGGTGGCTGTTTTAAGGGAGGTAGGGACGGTTCCTGAGGAGAGGGAAACTATCCTCCCTGGAAACCTGCTCCAGTCATTAATTACCCACTGGGTAAAGCAATACTTCCTGGTGTTTATCTTGAAATTTTCCTTTGTAACCCTAAACCTATCTTGTTTTCCTCTAAAAATCCCTGACTTAATCTCTCCGCCTCACCCACATTTTAACGATCTTTAAATCCCATTTCTTCAACCGCAATAGTGGTCATAAAGTTTGGTCAGAAACTAACATTGTGCAGAGCTCCAAGATGCTATCCTGTACAAAAGGTATTTTATAAATAAAGGTTTTTCTGCTCTGTCAATGCATAAAAATATAAATCTCCAGGTTTACTTTCTTAATCCCATTTGATATGCATTTGATCCTAGTTAATAACCTCCTTCTGTACTATACAAGTATGTTGGGTAAAATTTCTGTCATTCTATAATGAATCTGAATTGATAATTATTCCCCCCATCCTCACCAGCCCCTTCCCACCTAATGGCTTGTGGAATTCTATAGCTAAGTGGTTAGATCAAACACCTCACAAACAAGAGACCTGGGTTCGATTCCTGACAGGGCAAAATGTTAAGCAAGTTGTAAATAGAAACTAAGTCAGATAAGTAGAAGTAGGAACCCAGTTGTTAGTTCATTGGTGGATAGCTCTTTCTGGGATAATGATCCTTCAAAAAAACCAATAATAATTTGGTCACGCTATCCACGACTGTTTGTGGGACACTACTATTCACAATTGGCTGCTACATTTTGCCCACAAACATACAATCCATTCACTTAACAGTATTTTCTGTGAAACGCATTGAGACTTCTAGAAGACATAAAAAGCAAGGATTATGATTATTTATTCCTGATATTTGACTTGAGTGTCACTTCAGTGCAGCTAAAAGAACAGGATAGTGATATATTTCAAACTGTATATTGTGAGCTACCACCTTCAAACACTGCCAATTAGTCTCCAAGTGAAAGGAAGAAACTAACATTGTGCTGTGAACATTTTCGATACGTGGCTTCAGACCAATGAATTGTTTAGATTCTAAGGAAGGATGTCAATACCTAAACCCGACAATAATTAAATGTGGGCTTAAATCACAATCCTACAAATAAAACTATAAATATTTGGGTATAGTTCAGGGGAGTGAGACAAGAACTGTGAAGAACCAGCTTCAGGATAAACCTTGAATGTAAACGTGTTTCAAAATTTTACGACAGTTAATCCTGTGAAGGGCTCTGAGATGCTCTTCCAATCAGAAAGGTACTATATCAAATTTAAGGATTATAAACCTACCAATGTCCTCCTAATGTGAAAGGCGTGACACAAATATAATTTTGTTATTGTTATTAAATACCCCTCCAAGGAGCTACTACAATGGCCCCATACATAGCTTTGAATCCCATAATTGTTGGTGTAACGTGTTCCCAAGTCACCTCATTTCATCATGCTTCATTTTTAAGCATGCTTATCATTGAAAAAAATGACGTAGAGCTAAGATCCACACTACAGGACCCTACTAACATTAAATAAATGGTGAGTGAAGACAAATTAAATCAAGTGAGGTTGAACCATCATCTTCTAGTTTGTTAGTTTTCCAGGGCAGAATTTCTTCCTCATTTTATGTTATGGTGGCAAATTCCAGCCTCCGTTTTCCTCTTTTGAAAGATCCCACCTGGAAACAAAACACGTTCCAGCAGAGATGTTCCAGGGTTTTTCCCAAATTGTGTCCTTTGACGTATGAAGTATCAGCCATTCATGTTATCGAGTCAGTTTCTCTGAAAATTAGAAAACTGTTCTCTGAAAAGATTGCCACACTGTCGCAGGAGATGAAATGAATGCTTTAATATTCTCAAAGGTCCCCATTTCAATGGAGTGCCTGTAATACGATACAATATATTTGTCAAAACACGCTTCAGAGTAAACTTTTCTGACATTTGACTGAACTATTTTTTCCATTGGCAGGAGCTTAAAACCCATTCTTAGAATTACCGTGAATCATCACCAGAGCTTGGAAATTATTCAGTCAAGTGGGAGAATTGGCACAGTGCATTATTTTGTCATGTTTTTAAAATATGCAACTCAAAGACTTTGCTGTTTACAACACTGCCTGCAGGTTTGTGTCTCAAGATCAACTAAACTCAGTACAGTACCTGGTGAAATTCACAGTGCAGCATAACATTGGCCAGATTGACTTACCAAAATGTATCAAAGGTAAATTCCTGAAGTGAAGAAAATACAGTAGAATGATTGTTCCTCCTGATGGTATGTGCAGAGGCTCAGTACCATTAATATTGTGGAAGGATGGTTGCAAGCGCAACTGTGCAGCAACATCTGGGATGCACATTAATGCTTGTAATTCTCTACATGGTGGGTTCCAAATTCTGGCACTGCCACCAGGAAATGTAGACTGAGAAGCACACTGCTTCTCCAGAGGAGAGTGAAGAGAAATTGAATGGTTAAGTACAGTAAAGCACACCTTTTTGACAAGTTGCTCAGTAGCTCTGGGTGAATCCTGGGAAGAGGGTGTTCTGGGTCTCTTGATGTAGAGGTGGGGGATAGCCCAACATGACCAAATGAAGATGAGACACATTAACAATGGAAGGAAGCAAATAAAAGTAAGTTATAAGTAATGGTTGCTTAGAAGTCTTTCCACTGAGCAAAAATGCATGAAAACAAGCATTCAGGAAACAAAAATGGGTAAAGGCATGTAAAACCGACAGATAATATTGCTATGGTATGAATGGCAGCAAATGTTGGTATTCCAAGGGTTAAGATGAGGACTGTAATAAAACACTGATTAATGACCAGGGACTCCCAAAGCTATTTTATCTACATCAGCAATACATGTCTTCAACAGCAGTATAATATATAATAACTAATTACTGACACACAAATTAAGTCGTTTTGCCATGAACAGATCATTATGGGCCATATTTAATTATAAGCAATGCAAATTCTATTGAGACATTCAGGGGACAATAAATTGATTCATTCTAACAATAACATTTTTGTATTTTATTAAATTGATGTAAATTCTGTGAAAAAGAAGGCAGTGTATAAACAGGGCAGGTGTTGATGATGCAAATGAAATAGATGACAGATGGTTACCAGTGAGATCACTGGCTGTGTGTATAATGGATTGAGGTAATCAAACTCCTCTGTGAATTTGTGACTTTGTTTAGATGAAGAACTTTCAAAACAATGCAGATAGGTTAAGAATGCAATGTGAAGGAACATTACTATGCACAGATTCTGTCACTTCTAAAGCCAAGGCCCAGATGCAATACAGTTCCAAGTCACGTAGCAAAGTCCTCTTTAATTTAAACCAGGAGATTGTGCACCCTTACAATTTGAATGTATCCAGTATTCAGTGTCGACTTGATTTTTCTAATGCATTATTTGAAAACACCAAGATTGTTTTACTTCTACCATCACACCCTCCTCCCCACCAATACACCACCCCCCACCATCACCCCCTACGCATCCCGAAACACTCTTGTTTTTGATCTGCTCAATTTTGCACAATAGAAATGTTTGCAGCAATTTTCTGGAACAATTGCACCCTTTTAGTTGAAATATTTGCAGAGTAACATGTATTAACCAGGTCAGCAAAAAGCTTTGTTAACTGGGGCTTGTGGCTGGTATGCAAAACATAAATATTCAAGAAGACAAGTACTGGTTTTATGTACTACCATATATGCCAATAAAAAAGGTGATTTTAGTACTGAAAGAACAGAATGGCTTTGGCAATAAAAACAAGCTGGACTGATGCCAGTCCAGTGTGTGGCTTGTCTCTGCATGTCTCATTTGCACACAGTCTCTGCTTCTTTGTTTCTTTCCCTTGCTGTTTTCCACTCCCTAACCTCGCTCTTTCCATGTTACTGTCAATCCTTAGGACAGCAGTTCTGTACTCTCACTCCCTAACCCTTCTCCTTTGCCCACTCTCCTCTCGCACGACTACTCTTACGCATGGTGATCACCAGTACAGATGAACGCACATTAACTCAATCGCTGACAATGCCACGTTGTCACAAGTCAGCAGCTGCCACAGCTCCCACTGCTGTTGCAGTACAATCTGACATGCTTTCCGCTTTATTTGAAATACACTGAAAACTAGTAAAGAAAAATCAGTGTCAGACCTTAGAGTCAGTGCAGCCCAGTGACATTTCATCACATCGTGCGATGGAATGGTAATACTCTATATGTACACATAGTTCCCCATCAATTTCAGCTCCATCCTCATACATTACCGAGATACTGAGTGAAAGACAGAAGAAATGTAAAACTCAATGTGGGACCTGTGAAATGTAAAACTCAATTTGTGCAACCTTATCAGACCCATTTTGCTCCTACTCTTCTCCTCCCACACACCAGTTGAAAACAAAAATGATATAAATCTCCATTACTAGTTTTCACTTTCATTTTTGTCTCATGTCAGGGTTAGTGGATTTTTACCAGGATTCAAGCTTCAGATAAGCAAGTAGGAATTACAAATAAATAGAATCAGTTTGGATAGAGCCAGAGATCAACTGGGGGTGAATTTTGTGCTGTGTCATAACAAGCTCCTTGTGAATACTATCACTCCAAAATACACAGTCACTACACTTTACAATATAGCCCGTGAAGCATTTGTTTGAGCTAACCTCCCTCATTGAAAGGCACTATATCAAATGTAAAGATTATTATTTGAGTAAAGAAGAAATTGCCAATATAAGAATGAGAAAAGACAATATCTAAAACATAAAGCAAAGCCATTTCTCTCCCAGCAATGCAGAGCAAGATACCAGATTTACACTTTCTCTTCTCTACCATACTGGAAACAGTAGACAACTAACACCCAATTGCATCCCTCTGCATATTGAGTGTTAGTTTTTTAATGCAATTAAATGTACCATGTAACATTAAAAAAAATCTGTTAAAGGTTCTTGGGACTTATTAAACAGTGTCATTCTTCTCCCAGTTCCCAATCCTATTCCCATGAAACACTTGATAGCTTCCCAGCCCAGCTTCTGCCCTCGACCATATTTTTATGGTGCTATTTAATGCCAATATTTCCAGTACCTATGCATACCTCTATGTCTGCAGCTTTATGGCTGATGTTCCTAACAACAGTATAAAAGCATTCATGTTTCAACAAATTGCTTCCCCCTTTAATTCCCTTTATTAAATTCTAGTCAATCTAGTGCTACATTCAAAACAACAGAAACAACAACAAATTGTATTTGTGTATCTCTGTTCATTTTGTTAGGATGTCCCAAGGGGTTGAGTAGCATTTCAAATATGTAGACTCCACTGTTTCCCCATCACCAAATGGATCAACTTCAAGATCCTCACACTCGTATTGAAATCGCTTCATTCCCTGGCACCCCGCTAGCTCTCTGACATATTCATTCCCCAATCCACCAACCAGCAGCTCCACTCAACTGGCACTGGCCTCCTGCTTGCTCCCTCCGCTCCACGATTGGAGGTTGCGCTTGAAACTTTGGAACACACATCCTCAATCCCCGCCTTGACCCTCTCTACCCTTTTCAAAGTCCTACCTTAATACCTTCCTTTCCGAACTTGCTTACGGTTACCTCCCCCATCCCCACTCTAGACTGGTGTCAGCTTCCACCATTGTTAAATGCTCTGGAAGGCACGATATAAGTGCAAGTTGTTGTTATGATAGCACATCAAAGTGCCTGGATGTATGTGGATGCCATGGAAATTCCAATACCACTGTCTCAGCTTTGTGAGCATCAACAGCAACAACTTGCATTTATATAGCACCTTTTACATGGGAAACATCTTGTTCACCACTGAGCAGCTTGCAAAGGAGGGGCACAACATACACAACCAGTTACATGAGCTAAATATCAACCATACTGAAAAATTGTCACAAATTTTATTTTCTCTTTACCCTCACCATGAACTCTATCCTCTAGTATTTCATTCTGCTGAAATTCTGCCAGGCCCCAGTTTTGAGAGCTTGTTTGGGGAGATAACACAATCACAAGTGGTTTAACATTCCATGAATAAGTCAGGAAAAGTGGTTTTGAGTTCTTTCAAACAGACTTTTGAAATTATTGAGGCTCTGTTGGTATATAGGTGTACAGAATATGGTCTCCAGCAAATGATAAGAACACCAGAGACCTTCGCTCTTGTTCAGCTACACACAGATTTTACCTGTAGTCCAAGGGTTGGTTATATCACCATTCACCACTATTCCCTGAAATACTTCATAGTTAACTATGGGACTGCATGAGATATGTTTACACAGCTGAAGAGTGCCGAGGACTCTTGTGCTGTCATAGCTGGAGTGACTGAAGACTCAATGTTGTCAGAGGCAGAGCTACATGACAGTACTGGACTCCACTGGACAGGTCCCAATAAAAAAGTTATTTAAAACATTCAGGTTATTCCTCTGGAAAACCTAATTCTACCTCTTGCCTCTACGACAATTTTAAGACAATGGCTGCTTTAACCTACTGCCTGTCAAACATCAAGTCCTGGATAAGCCTTAACTTCCTCCATCTGAACATCAACAGAACTAAAGCCATCTGTTCGGCTCTCGGCAGCACATTCTTGCCTCTGGCTCTGACTTCACGGTCGTTCACTCTAGCTAGCTGAACCTTAGCGTACAACTTCGGTGATTTATTTGACTTTGAACTCTCTTTGAAGCCCTCTGTCATGTCCTTAACCAAGACCACCTTCTTCCATTTCCAGAACATCACTATCATCCCCATCTCACACCAACACAGATAAACCCCCGTCCACACTTTGGTCACCTTACAATTACATTTCTGTAAAGCTCTTTCCTCACATGCTTCTCAAATATTTTACAAAGAAGGTAAAAACAATCTCTAGCAAAGGAAAAGATGTGAGCATTTTGTTAGAGACTAGAAGAAAAGCGAGTGTCAATAGCAGGAGAATTAACATGAAGCCATCAAACATGGTTTTATGCTCATTCTCTTTCTATTGACGTTCGATGGTAGCAGCTGGTGAGACTTGCAAGAGGCATGAAGAAATTAAGATTTTGTGAATTAAGGTTTTAAAGTCTGTTTTAGGATTCAAATCTTACATTTATGTGATGCCATTTATCATGCAGAGAATAGTGGATTGTCAATGATGAAGTCCAGAATGATATGCAATTCTGTGTTATTTTGTGCCAATATGCCAATGAGTGGTAAGTTTCAGGTTCACACATATATGAACTCAGGAGACCATTAGTATCTGTAATTCACCTCTATGTTTTTGGCCTAGCTCATGCAAAATACTTATCTGATATATTTTTCTATTTGTAAATACAGAGATCCAGGCTTAGCATTTATACAATCAAAAGATCTATTGATATTGCCAGGTAAGTTTGCAGTCAGTCCTACAAATACAGTCACTACACTTGACAGCAGTTTCCCATGACACATTTAGAGACATTTTGACATTATAGACATTGTATCAAATGAAAAGATTATTATTATCCATTTCAATTATAATTTCAGTGTAAACAAAGGCATAACCTTCTGAGCATTTGTGAGAAAACATAATAATACTGAGACTTGATGCAATGCTTTTCATGTCAGGAGGAAATCTCAAAGTACTGTACTTCACTAGCAATTTATTATGTAGTCTAGTGACTGTGTAATTTTTATGCAAAGGCAGACGCCATTTTGCACACAAACAGCCATGCTGTAAAATGACAAATTTTTATCGATGAAATTGTTGTCCAGCCCACCGGGAGATACACCCTTCTCTTTTCAAACAGTGACATACTTTCTTTCAGAACCAGTGCACAGAAAAACGTCAGGCTAACATCTCAACTGAAGCATGACAGATTCACCAATGCAGTGTAGTCCTAGCACTGTATTGTAGTAACAGCCTAAACCCAACGTGGGGTTTGAACTCACAACCTTATGACTCATACTGTAAGGATGCTACAGTTAAGTCAGGATGCCAGCTGGCACAATTTTACACCAAAGTGTCCAATACACGATTGTCTAATAAATGAATCAAGCATTCTGAGACGCCATCCAGCGTGGAGGGCACTATATGAATCCAAATTGTTGTTGTTGATGTTGTTGTCTTGCGCTCTATTGTTGGGTCATTTTGAAGATTTAGTACACATTGCATCTGTTGCATAATGAACTGTTGAGAGGAAATTATTAAAAATAATAATAATCCTTGCATTTGGTATAGCGCTCTTAACAAGAACTATTATTTTTATTTGGTATGGGTCCCAATGTCTAAACCATTGACTGATCACTGTGGGATAGATACCATGACTCCAACCCCAATATTGTGCCTTGTCACAAACTATGGTTCAAGTCTAAATCTGTGACAGGACCAAATATGAAAATAAATTGATTAACATTGCATAAAAAGAACCATTGGACTCCATGATAATGAGCTTGTTTTCTATCAAGTCAGGTTCAATGTTTAAACCCTGTTTATATTGAAGACATATGCAAGCTATAGAGTATTGCTTGATTCGTGTCCCGAAGTCTAATCTATTCACTTTCTGTTACTGTATTTCTTGAATCCATAGACACCTTCTAATGCCTCCTTTAGAGAGAAAAGGAGAAACTCAGTGTTTAAAGGCTTTCTGTAGATTATTTTTAAAGGCTTTCTGTAGATTATTGTTCAATTGACAAGAGCTCTGACACTTTGCTTTGCTTGCTATCTAACATTGACAATATGATGGTCTGCGTAAAAGATCATAAAAAGCTTTGACCCAAAGTGCGTCACGTATTTGTATCACATATTTGTATAACAATAGATTGACACATATCCAGGAAAGGCAATCTTCTTTTCATTTTTCTAGTAGTAAATTGTTGTAGAGTACACAGCACAGCTATTATGTTTGTTATTCAGAAGTCCTCGCTTATGATATAACAGACTTTGCTGCTAGCTGTGAATTGTTTTCTATTATATGTGCATGTGAGAAATCTCAGCAGGGTTGAGATTTACTCTATTTATGCAGCATCTCAGAGAGCATAGAATTTGGCAAATTCTTAAAGGATCTTAATTTTGAAGATAATTTTCCATAAGTTCATTTAATAATACCCCTTGCATTTCGCTGTATCATGTTGTCACACATTTCAAACTGTTTTCTTGCATTTTACTGTGAAATATAGTACGTATTTGTGGGTGAACACGGCAGCCCGTTTTGCATCAATGTTCCACAAACAGCTAAAGGTGAGTAATCGATTTTATTTGGGGGGGAATGTTGGCCGGGATACTGGGAGAAACTACATTCTTTTTTCGAATAGTGCCATGGGATCTTTAACTTCCACCTTAATCAGGCAGACAGTTTAAAGTGTTATCTGAAGGACAGCATCTCGATCAATGCCGCATTGCACTGAAGTCTAAGTCTGGACTGGGAGTTCAAAATCCTGAAGTGAGGCTTGAAACAGGAACCCTTTAACTCACAGGTTAGAATGCTACCAACTGAGTTAGCCTAACACTTTGTGGTTAGATCTAACACTTTTATGAACAACAACAACATATTTCAAACTTAAGACTGAATTCAACAATTTATCGAATTCTGGATGGTCTATAAAGTTGAACAATTAAGTGTAATACTAGACCGAATCAGGATTTCCCCCCAGTACCTGCTCCCCTAGTGCTATATCACTGGTAGTTTGTGCATTTCATGACCCTCTGATACAAGTATTATCACATGGTTAACTGAATTTACAAGTAACACAACCTCTAATAAATAAGTTACCATTAGTGCTCATGAACCAGTATTTAAAGTTGCTCTCAGTGGTTTACTGAAGCTGAGCTGTACAGAGCTGTGCTGATTGAGCTGATCTCAGCTGTTGCAGCATCAGTAGATCTACAAATAGCTGCACCCTGGGTTGGAAGGAAATTAGTGTATTCTGACTCTCAAATGTTATTCAGTGCCACTTGCTGGAGGTGTGAGGGAAACATGTGGTGTGGACAGTGAGATCTGGATCAGGCTCAGTTGTGATTTCCTAATGGTTGAATAGCCCATTGACTTTGTTTATTAAGATTCTCACATGACTGCTGGCTACTTAGGCAAGGTACTAAAGGATGACCATGAAACCACAGGGAGAAAACTGTCAAAGTAATAATAATCTTTGAGCTTGACATTCAGCCACATCATGCAATGTATCAAAGTGCTTTACTGCAAATTCCCATCAGCGTGGTGACTGTGTTTCTAAGCATTCGTGGCAGTCACTTTGCACCCGGGAAGGTCATACAAAAAGATGTGAAGTGAATGATCAATTTATCTGGAGAATTGTTGGCCAGGACATTAGCGAAACTCCTGGTCCCTTTCAAATCTTGTTATAGGATTTTAATATCCATCTTACCACACAGACGGGGCCTTGGTTTAAAGTTGCATTAGAAATGGCGGCAGCTCTGATAATACAGAATTCCACAGTACTGCACTAGTAGTTTAGCCTGGGCTTTGAGCTCAAGTTCCGTCATTGGTCTAGAATTTAAAAAGGTGAAAGGGTTACCAACAACAACAACAACTTTGATTTATATAGCGCCCTCCACACTGGACAGCGTCTCAAAGCACTTCGTACCAAACAAGCCAAGCTAACACCTGTAAAATAAAGAAAAATAAGAACACTTTTTATTAACTCCAATTCTCCACCTATTCAATGCATAAGCTTTCTTACAATGATTTCACCAAAACATGATTCCCAACATTGATCCCAGGACCCACTCACAGGTGGCACACTTCTGGGTGGTGGAGCCTGCTGTTGTAATTCACATATCTTTGATTTTTTCCTGCTCTTTGGTCTGTCTACTTTCAAGATTTTTATGAAAGTAAAATGGCAATGCCTGTAAGCTTTCAGAGTATTAATGTTGACTTACAATGATCAGGCTTACAAATTAACTCAAATTCTAGCAATCTCTAATCCAAAGTGGTGAATGTGCTTCAGTTTGTACAATCATAATAATAATCCCTATATTTGATATAGCGTTTTTCACAATAAGGGGCTTATCTCAAAGCATTTCACAGGATATACTGTAAAATGTAGTGACTGTATTTTGTGGCCAAATGTGATATACACAGCTATATTCCATGAACAGTTCAGAAGCCATGAAGAAGTTACTTTATTGATTAAAAATCTTGTTCTGCAATTGAATGTCTTTAATGTAGTTGTGGCAGACTCTCACATTGACAGAGTATCATCTGTGGTGTCACTGTGACTAACTGGCGGAGCATGTGTTACATTGGGGCACTACACAGTGAGAAATGCAGTGATAGGGAATCAGTAACAGGAAACAGCCATAAGGACATAAGAAAGCCTAGAACTAGAAACAGCTCCTGACATGCAACATACCCTGTTGTGTACTCTCCCCACTTACTTAATCCCCCCCTGGCCCAAACAATAATCAAACAACTGAGCCGGGCAGGGCCGCAGCTCTCCAGGTACTGCCAATGACAGACCAGCTAGCCTTGCTCGTCATCAGGACTCGTAGGAGGCAGAGATTGTTTCAATTCGTCACCTGTTAACACTGCAAGGCAAAGCTCCAATAAGTAGCTTGGTCCTAGCTGGACAGGTAATGGGAAGCTCGCCAGTCTGCGCTCTCGATAGTAAGCTCTGCAGTTTTAGCTTGTTAATCTCCAGCAGTCCCCAGCGTGCACGCACAAACACTGAAACATCTGTCCATTTCCACATCTGGACTATTCCATCTCAAATGGTTACTATCCACGGATGACCATAGCGGTACAGAGGCTTCTGTGTTTTATGGAGTATTTGATTATCTTTGTCCATAGTTAACCTTGAAACTATCTCCAGCCAGGAATTTGTCCAATTCATTTTGAAAGGAGCTGAGTGATTCAGCATCCAGGAGACTGTTAATAATACTTCTTATCTTTAATACAGCACCTACAATGTTAAAACATCTAAAATCAGTTCACAGAATAATCATAATCATCCTTGCATTTTGATTATTGTTTAGTATTAATGTTATTTGACTGGATTTGTAGATGAACACAGTAGCCAATTGTTATGTACAGCAATGTCCCAAAACTAGCCAGGAGGTAAACAACCAATTTATTTTCCACAAAACCACTATTATAAGTAAGATATACTGTACTAGGAAAGAGCTATCCAGAGGATCGAGTTCAAGATCCTCGTCCTCACCTTCAAGGCCTTACACGGCCTTGCCCCGCCCTACTTAACCGATTTACTTTCCCCTTATAAGCCCCCCCGGACCCTTCGTTCAGCAGATCTTGGCCTGCTCCAAGCCCCCCGCCCGAACCACCCCACCATCGGAGGCCGGGCTTTCAGCTTCTCCGCTCCCACCCTGTGGAATTCCATCCCCCAATCCCTCCGCCTTGTTTCTTCCCTTTCCTCTTTCAAGGCCGGTTTGAAGACTTTCCTCTTCGACCGTGCCTTTTGTTCCCCCCCGAATTTTTCGATCTCCCCTACGTGTTTCACCCCTTCCCGAACACTCCCCTCCCAGCTCGGGTCACACGCCTCCTGTGCAGCGCCTTGGGACGTCCTCCCAACGTGAAAGGCGCTTTATAAGTTTAAGTTATTGTTGTTGTTGTTGAGATTTAGAGCTCATAATCTAGTCTGACATTCCAAATCTGGGGGAGCGTTGTATTATCAGAAGTGGCCTCCTTTGGATGAGATGTTAAACCAAGGTCCCATCTGCCTGTTCAAATGGATGCTAAAGATCCCATGACATTATTCAAAAACAGAAGGGAGTTTCTCCTGGTATTCTGCCAACAATACCCCAGATAAAACTGATCATTCACTGCAGGACTGTAGGGTACTCTTGCGTGCAAATTGACCGCTGCATTCACCTGCAAAATAAGCAGCCACTGCACTCTACAGAAGATTGGTAAAGTGCTTTGAAACGTTCTTGACGTTACAAGCATAGTTCCAAATGCAGCGGTCACAACAAATTTGCATTGTTACCATTGTGATTATTATTATTGTTAAATATCCTGGTTGTATCCACCAAATCTAAAGATTTCTTGTGTGACCTCTTCTCAATATTCTTTTCTGCAATAAAACAAACTTCTCATGACTCAAAGCTTCAAATCAATGTCATGATTACAACAACAACAACCACAAAATTACATTTGTAGGGCATCTTTCACGTCGGGGGGATGTCCCAAGGTGCTGAAATAACGATTGGGATTAAGATAACCCTAATTGTACCCTTAATCCTGATGCCTATCCTGAACTGGAGTCACCCTTGGTGCTCTTTTCATCACATGTTTAAAGATATGGTGTCCAAAATTATGTTTTAATCAGTTATCTACAGAGAGTTCAAATAACTTTTGTAACTCTTCTGACATCGATTCCTGGACAAGAGACAACTTTCTCCAGTTGAATATACGCAAGACTGAGGCCCTCCTGATTGGCTTGCGTCAGCACCTCCGTCCCTCAGGCGGAGCTGCATCAGCATCCAAGGCTGCACTCTCCATCTCTCGAAGCCAATCAGGAACCTGGGTATCTTGTTCGACCCTGAACTGTCCTTCCTCTCCCACATCCACACCATGACCAGTACTGCCTTTTACCAACTTTGCAACATCGCCAGACTCCGCCACTGCCTCACCCCTCAGGCTACCGAAACCTTAGTCCATGTGTTTGTCACATCAATGTTCAACTATGGAAACTCCCTCCTCATCGGCCTTCCTGGCTCTTCCCTCCACAAGGTGCAGATCATCCAAAACTCTGCAGCTCATGTCCTTTTCCGCACCAAGCTCCGCGACCACATCACTCCCACCCTTGCCCAGCTCCATTGGCTCCCCATCCCCCAGCAGATCGAATTCAAGATCCTCGTCCTCACATTTTAAGGCCATTCACCCCCCCCTCCTATCTCTTTGACCTGCAGTCCCCCTATGAAAATGCCCGCTACCTCCATTCAGTGGGCTCCTCTCTGCTCCATGTCCCCCACCCGACCTGCCCTACCATCAGCGGACGGGCTTTCAGCCTCTCTGCCCCCATATTCTGGAACACCAACTCACAGTCCCTTTGCCTCGCTTCTTCCCTTGCCTCCTTCAAGGCCAGTCTCAAGACCCTCTTCTTAATCATGCCTTCCACTGCCCTCCTAACTCTCTCACCCCTCCCACTACCGTCCTGACCTGACTGTTCATCTCTTCGGAACATCCTACCGACTTGAAAGGCACTCTATAAATGCAATTTTGTTGTTATAGTCAGATGCCGTCAAGCGTCATTTTAAAGTCGTACTTCACCTCAAAACGCAAAGTCACTACATCTTACAGTATATCCTATGGAAAGCCTTGAGATTTGAAATATGCTATACCAAATTTAGCTAATTTACTAAATTTGTTATTTACCTATTTAATTTCATTGACAGCAGCTAGACACGGACCAGATACTTTCAACAAATCTTCAATTATTAAACCCAAATTGTCTGCATGTTTGCTAAGAGTGCTGATCCGGGGAGGTGGAGAGGGTAGTGCAGTAAGTTCTGCAGATGCCTCTGTGGCCCACCTGCTGTTCACACGATTTAGAAGCAATGGGTGGGAGAGTGCTGGAGAGTATATGAGCAATAATAATCACACCATTACATGTCCCTACATTTGAAGCTTCCTCTTTCATCATGCATTGTCTTAGATTTACCTACCTTAAAACCTATATCCCTCCTTAACCCATCTGCTTAATAGTTTGTCCAGGTCTTGTTGAAAGTTGCTACTCTACATCTACTTATATCCTGACCGCTTAGATTGGTGTCATTTAACAATTTTCTAATAATAATAGTTCACTATGCCGTAGTGCATCTATGGATACAGTGAATAACAGGGGACGTAGACTAGATCCCTTCATGGAACTGTGCAAGTCACAGCCCTCCTTCGACCTTTCCTCCCACCCCTTCCTCCCACCCTCTCAACCCTCACTCCCCTGGAGAGTTTTTTTTTCTCCTTTATCATCACCTTCTGCTTTCTATTCTAAACCAGTTTGCAGCAATGAGAAGCAGTGATGAGGAAGATGTGAGGTGGAATCAGTGATGGGGAATCGGTAATGGGGACATTGCTGTGGATTAGGTCCATCAGGGGCTGCAAGGCTGCTAGCATATTTATAGATGTAATGCAGAGGTTGGGTGAATAATTGCACCTCATGTGTGCTGCAGTTCGCAGTGAACTGCGAGGTGAGGTTGCGATGGACTGGAGACAGGCTCCAGATGCTACTTTCAGCAACTTGTCTGCAAGTGGTAATTTGCTGAAAAGCTGCAAAAAAATTCAACCTTTGCAGACAAATTGGAGAGGGTGGTGGAGGTGGGGGGGCGGGGGTGGGGGATATCACACAATTTAACAGATCAGCAAATGCTTTGCAAAAATGCGGCTGTGCAATAAAAGAAGCTGGTAAAGGTGAAGCTTAGCATTTGTGAGATGTGGGTATCAGATCTGAGTGTCTGGACAGACCTCTGTGGTCTGGTTGTGCGCTTGTGGATACCTTGTGCGTTCGGTGCAGTGTGCAAAATAAAATTTCAATAAACCCATTTTAAAAAATCCTCCATTGACTGCCCATCACAGGCAGCTTGTGTCTCCAGTTTCCTGAGTGCTGGTATCCGGAGGCTGTGCTGCCAAGCTGCCAGTCTGCAGCGTCACACCTTACTGCCTTTAAAGATTGCCCTGCAGAGATAGAGGAAAATGGCAATTTTTACATGATGCAGTCTGGCAGCCCATGAGATTTAAAGTCAGAACTGGTGCCAAGGATTACCCCAGAGAGCAAAAGACAGAAAGCGGAGGCCTGAATATCAGAAGCAAGTCCGAATTAGCACTAACCTACTTTCAGAATACCAAGCAATGCATCCACCTTGGTGGAAACAAAACTATTTTTTTTACTTAATAGCCCTCGGAATTTTCTTTGTTTGTGCATCTAAGTAAATGCATCTAAGTAAAAGAACAAAAAAATAGTGTTTTTGTCTGAATCTGCAGTAGATTGTGAAATGTAAATGAGATGGTTATTACACCAATGTTCATCAAGCTGAGCTGGAAAGACTTCAATAGCCTGATGAATATGCATGTGAATTTGTTAATTAAGTTAATTATTCTGCTGAAAATTCATTTGTCTTCCAAGGACATTTTCCCAATGATTTTAACATGCTTGTGCCATTAGTCATGCCCTACACTGTTTAAAAATCACTTTTGTCCACCATGTAGAAGCAACTTCACAAACATGATGACAAGCAAATTCTCTTTTTCGTCAGCCTTTAACGCTCCAAAAATATCTTTGTGTCTTTTTTTTACATGTAAGCTTATTGGTCTACATCCCACCCCCACCAACCCACCCGAAATTCCTTTTGAATCTGTGGATCTGTTTCCAAACGATGGCTGCTTTTAACAATAGAGTAGGTCTGTGATGCTGAGGTATTATGTGATGCCATGACTTCTGTGTGCAAGGCATAGCAACTTTTGTCAGGCCACTAAAACATATTCTGTGGGTGGGAGGGCAACAGAGTAATAATGCTAATATTTTGCTCGGTCATAATTGCAAAATAACCCACCCACTCCACAAAACTTATTTATTTTAATACATGCCTCTTCTTGTACATGGCATATTGCCTTCCAGAAATTTGTGTTGCAAACCTCCAGAATAAAGCGACATACTGTAGAGTTCAAGCATAAAGACTGAGCTAGGGATTTGCCTGTCTAGCCCCATTAAGTGATGACCTTGTGCAGCGCAGCATGCAATTTCTCACTGGCTTGTGCCAAATTTTGTAAAATTGTCTTAACTTTTAAGAGAAAAGCAGCATCTAAAAGATCACAGAAATATCCTGAATATGCCCTCTCATACCCAGCAGCTGTGTGGCTGCACCAGGAGCCCAGGACTCAGATGGTCCCAGTCACAAATGACTGACACTGTCGACAAGGAAATATGATGTATGATTTTCTGTCATCGTTCTGGTATCTGTCAGTGGAATATTGCAGCACAGGAGGTATCCTGTCCATTTTTTCTTCGATAGCTATTCCTCCTCTCTCACAAACCCCTCCCCCACCAGTATGTCATGTCACCAGCAATTGCACACTGCACCGTTCCAAACCACTTCCCTCCAACATTTCTTCTTTCTATTTTGGCATGTTTCAGTGTTGCATCTAACAGTGAATGCTAGGCCAATATATCCCACAGTGACCACTTTCCTAGTATATCTCATTTAACATATAAAGTTTATAGCAGCCAAGCTCTTACCAGTGACAGCCAGGGCACAACAGGGGAATTTGCTTTGGCTGTTTTTACTTATTTACACCAGGGATCCTGTTTGTTTCTTCCCCCCTCCCCCCCATAAGACGACACAGCTAAATCCTTATAAACACATAATTAGTTTGCCAAGAATTTATATGCTCGGAAAAATAGGCTTGGATTTGAATCTAAAAATTGCTTGCTAAAATTATAACCACTGGCAATAATTGTACCTTAGCCCATTTAGTGCTTAATTTAATACATTTACTTCAATTAAAATAACTAAGATATTTCAGTCAAAAACATATTGAAAAGTATCCCCTTTTCCTCTTTCCAAATGGTAAATTCCAATCACTTATTCACAATCAGAAACCTTGCCAATTTTGGGAAACAATTGGCCATTTTGTATTGGAGAAATACAGTCCCTGACAGAGTATTATTTCACAGATGGGAGGGATGTCTTTGCAAAGCCATTCTGTACGACATAGTGGGTAAGATCACTTCACTGTGCACGGCATCTGCTCTGTAGCTGTGTTACATGACCTTCCTCAAAATTGTATCTTTAAAAAAAAGTAGAGTTTTGTATTCAACACAGTCATTATATTCTAAAAGGAAAAAGAAGAAAATAGCAAGGAGCTACAGAGAAAGAAAAAAACAAAGAGGAAGACAAAAAGAAAGATAAATGTACAATAATTCAGATCATGTTTACTACAATATACAGGATTTACTATTTCTACATTGTGAGGAAGTAATTCAAATTCGGCAAATGGTACTTGTGTCTTGATCAGTCAAATTCAACAATCAGATTATTTATAGCCTGTTTTTCTACATATTCCACAAATACACAAGTATTAGAAAAATACAGCTACATTCATAAATTTGTCAGTGCAACCTGACAAAATTCAACATGCATTCTATATATCCTATGCAGCTAAATAATGAAGACAGCCCAGTCACATATAAATCTCAATTCGGGCAGGGCAGATGGTCTCCTACATTGAGGATGGGAGTGAAAATGAAGCGTTGTTGTACATTGGAATTCTACTCTTGGCTCAGACACGCAGTTATCTCAAGTCAACTGCAGTAAAATTCTGAACTTCAGTGAAAACACTCCTAGGGAGCCAGATGCTCTTTTTCAGTGCAGCTTTCACAATGCACAGCTCCTTCCTCATCTCTCACACTCTCATGAAATCATCAATTGTTCCCATTTCTTACTGCTTTACTCTTTTATATGTACCTGCACCTTGTAGTATGTGCAGAATTAAAGAGTATTGGCGGATTGAATTGCCTGGACCTGTAATGAGCACTTGTGTTATTTAGTGGAAAGGAACTAAAAAAAACATATCTACCATGTTTTTTACAGTTTCATTCTGGAGCTTTGCTGCATGCTCTTACCCAAGTCATTAAGCAATTTAAATAATTTATCACCTTTTATTCAATGTGAAGCCTTAATAAAAGTAGCAAATGTTGTCAAATAATGCCTTATTCCAAGAGTGTTGCGGTAATTTTAAAAGCTGCTTTTTTTTCATAGTTGTTTCTGAATACTGCTCTCATTGACATTGCCTCTCCCTTCACTCCCTTTGCTCAGGAAGCATCAGGCTGCTCCAAGTCCTCTGCCCACACTGCCCCAATATCAACACTTGGGCTTTCAGCCATACTGGAACTCCATTGCACCCTATTCCCTCGTTCAAGATCCAGCTCAAGACCCACCTCTAGATTATTAAGGGGCACGACAGAATAGATAGTGGGAGACTTTTTCCCTTGGTTAGAGAAACTATAACCAGGTGTCACAGTCTTAAAATTAGGGGTCAGAACTTTCGCATTGAGTTGAGAAAAAACTGCTTCACTCAGAAGGTAGTGAATTTATAGAATTTCCTACCCCAAAGGGCTGTAGATGCTCAGTTGTTGAACATATTCTAGACTGAGATTGATAGATTTCTTGTGGATAAAGGGATAAGGGATATGGGGATAAGGCGCGTAGGTGGATTTAGAATAGATCAGCCATGATCTTAATGAATGGCCGGCAGGTTCGAGGGGTCGAATGGCCTACTCCTGCTCCTCATTCTTATGTTCTCTTTGGCAATGCTTTCGGTCATCTTTCCCTCCCTACACTTTTTCTTCCAGCCCGAGCTCAGCTGCCAAGCACATAGGGTTAAGCACTTTGAGACATCCTCCCAATGTGAAAGGTGTTATATTAATGAGAACTGTATTGTATTACAACAACTCACATTTATAGAACAACCTTCATGCTGGAAGCTTCTCAGAGCTCTTAATATTTGTGGAGCCTGACACTGAGCTGGAGAGAGGGCAAGGACTGAGAAAGTTATACCATCAAAGCAGAAAGTCTTCAGGCACGATCTGAAAAAGGAGAAGGAGGGGGCAAAGTGTGGGGGGAGGGGGGATTGAGCTATAGCGTTCCAAAGTTTTGAGGCACCAGTGGCTAAAAGCACGGCCACAGCCCAAGATGATGGGGTGGATGGGACAAGGGCCAAACAGGAACCAACTGACTGGAGGCAGTGGGTGGTGGAATGGGGAGTAAACAAGTCAAAGAGGTAGGCAGGTGCCAGGGCACGAAGGGATTTGTAGACAAATGTGAGGATTTTTAAGTCAATCCGTTCTGTGATAGGGAGCCAGTGGAGGCTGGCGAGGACTGCAGTGTTGGTGGTACAGAGTCTGGAACAGCAGTCTTTAATTAATTGGATCTTGTGGATAGTAGAGCTTTATGGACCAGCAAGGAGGGCATTGGAATAATCGAGACGGGATGTGACAAAAGCATGGCTGCATTGCATGTGAGGTACTATTAGAAGCGGGCAATGTGACAAAAGTCGAGGAAAGCGATCTTGGTTACACATCAAATGTGGGAGAAGCTGGGGATTGAACTTGGTGCCCAGGTTACTTTCAGGTTAGGCAACACTTACAGACATGCCAGTAAGGTTGAAGAGGTCAGAGCCACAGAAGAGAAGATTTTGATAGGAGCCAAGGAGCATGGCTTCTGTCTTATCAATGTTTAACTGCAGAAATTTGCCCTTATACAGGCACTGATGTCTGACAAGCAATCGGATAGAAGAGCAACAGACCTAAAGTCACGGCTGGGGTAGATTTGGGTGCCATCCACATACATGTATAATTTGAACCTGTGTACACAGATGACATTGCCCAGAGAGAACATGTAGATAAAGAAAAGAAGGGGGCCAAGGATGTAGCCTTGGAGTACTCCACAGTTGAGCAGGTGAGGGTCGAGAGGAAAAATTGTTTGAGGAGACAATCTGATGGTGGTTTGTTAAGTAGGACTTGAACTAGATGAGTGCGGTCCCACTAATTTGGATGAATAAAACGAGGCAATGGAGGAGGATGGTAAAATTGACTGGAGAAGTTGCAGGTACAGATAGATGGCCAGCCGTTTGGTGCCAGATCACAGTTACAGAACTACGGCTCTGTATGCATCAGGTGACCCCCCCCCCACCCCCTACCCCATGCCCGCCCGCCCTCCCACGCTCCCCCATCGCTCATGGTGGCGCCCACGTCTGCTTCGCTATCCGGGTGGCAAGGAATCCTTGTCACGTGACCCCTTTTCACATTACCCCACACCCCACCCACCCTCTTCTCTCGCTGACAATTTGGCGCCAGATTTGAACAACTGCCGTTTTAGAAACAACTGCGACACTGGGGATAAGATGCCGTTTTAAACTGAATAAACCAGCGCAAGCTAACACAGCCATTTCAGTTTTGTAAAGGATTTCCCCGTTCTGTAATACTCACCAGGCTTGGATTTTATTAATGGTAATCTTTGCATTTGATACAGCGCTTTTCACATCTTCTAGACATCTCAAAGCACTTCACTTGAGTTTAGGAGGTTAAGGGGTGATTTGATTGAGGTACTTAAGATGATTAAGGGATTTGATACCCATTTGATAGGATAGATAGAGAGAAGCTATTTCCTCTGGTGGGGAAATCCAAAACAAGGAGACTTAGTTTCTCCTCCAATCCCATTTCCATCACTCTTTGTGGGACACTGCTGTGCGCAATTTGGCTGCTGCATTTTGCCCACAAATCTACATTCAATTCTCCTACTCTCCTTCCTCCTGCCCCGACCCCTCCCCACCTGCTCATGTCCCTACAGCGCCTTGGGACATCCTCTCGATGTGAAAGGAGCTATAGAAATGTAAGTTTTGATTGCTTACTTGCTTGCTTGCTTGCTTCATTGATTGATTGATTGATTGATTGATTGATAGGTCGGTCGGTCAGTCGATGGATCGATCGATCGATAGTGCTAAAATTAGAACCAGGTCATTCAAGAGTGAAATCGGAAGCATTTTTTCACTTAGAAAGCGTGGTAGAAATCTGGAATTCTCTCCCCAAAAAGGTTGTGGCTGCTACATCCATCCACACCTTCAAGAGTGAGGTTGATAGATTTTTATGAGTCAGGATATTAAGAGGCACGGGGAAAAAACAAGAAATTGGAATTGAACTGATTTGTAGAGGTACAGATCCTCCATGATCTAATTAAATGGTGGAACAGGCTCAAAGGGCTGAATGGCCTATTCCTGTTCCTATGTTCCTAAGATGGTGAATGGGGTCAAACCCCGCTCACCAAAAAACAAAGGAATGTTGCCGGTAGATTTGTATTTTGTATTTACATTTGTGGCCATTTTGACCAGGTTGCCGAATATAGAAAATCAATGACATCCCATCAACTATTTATATGATTTTTGTGTTGTCGTTAAGTTGCAAAGCTGCTTTCTGCAATATCCTGATTATCAATGCTGTGGATTTTGCTTTATTAAAACAGCAGGGCGGATCCCTATACAGGCTACTGATATGAAAAATCAAATGCCTTACCTCATGAGCATTCCAGGCTTGGTAAAGAAGTAAAGGTGCACTCTATGGAAAGGATAGATTTTCTAATGTTTCTTACACACTTGCCTCTGGTGATTGGAGAAAACTGCCTTGTGTGATGTTACTTTAAATCCTGTTTACCTATACTGTACCAACATCTCTAGTGGTGATGTTAATGTTAGTGTAAGATCTGAAAATTAGATGTGGCATCAAGTTTCCTGACACATTGGTGTTTCCTCTCTAGGCTAAACACAGACAGAATATTCAGAGAGATATACCATCTAAGTCTAGCTTTAACATGACTTTAGTTTAATGGCAATAATGGCAATAAATCAACTTCAATAATTTAGTATAGAAATATTTTCACTTCTGACATATTGTTATTTTAGAGTGATGATTGATCTAGTTAATTTCTATCCCGTTTCAGTAAGTTTAAATGAACAAACAACTAAGACCACTTTCACCTAGAAAAACACATTGGCGAATCTTCACACAGATGGAGTTGGAGCATGTACTGGCTGAGAGATGAAATGATTAGGAATTTTGAAAAGATTGAGGGAACTGTGGTGTTCACCTTTTCCTTGCTCCACATTTGGCCCCTCTTTGTAAAGCACTCATAGATGTTATGCAAGAATCATAGACATTTTATACCACAGAAGGAGGTCATTCAATCCATCGAGTTTGCAGCTGCACATTGAGTTGGCTCTCAGAACAACCCACCAATCTGTGTAGCGGTGCTCCGATTAGTATAGTTTCCATACAGGTTAAATATTGTGCATTTAAAATCTTCTGAACTAGGCCATATAGGGTACTAAGCATCGGGAGTGATTCATATGAGCACTCAGAAAATTTCTATACTTACCATATAGCCATTCCACTGTGACACACAGTGTGTGTACACTCTTGTACATCCCTTGCAGCTGAAATCCTCACCCAAAGGTTTGTCATCTCCCACCTCGACTAATCCAATCCTCTCCTCACTGGACTCCTCAACCTCCATATCCACAAAATCTGATTAATTATAAACTCCGCCGTTCATATACTCACTCACTCTAAACTCTGCACCCTCATCACACCCATCCTCGTCAGGGGCCACTGGCTTCCAATAATTGAATAGATCAATACAGGATCATTCACATGCAAAAATGATCCCTCAAAGACCTGCTCTTTCAATCAACTACCAACAACAACAAATTACATTTGCGTAGCACCATTCACATTGGGATGACGTCCCAAGGTGTTCCACATTCAGGGGTTTCGACCTGAGCTGAGGGTCAGCAGTGACGAAAGATGTTAAGTGCAATAAATACAATATGAATTTGGCTTTTTTTTGTAAGGGGGAAAGGAAAATGTGCCCCTTACATGATGGTGAAGAGGCTGGGTTTGTCTCACCTTAGGCATTTGCGAAGTGAGATGTACACTTTGTGATTCTGATGTGATATAATTGTGGTTTCTGATGCCTGAAATTCCAGTTACTCATAAGACATTTTTGAGAGAATACAGAAGAGTAGAAAATTTATTTGGATAACTTTTGGAAAAAAATGTTTAATTAAAAAACTTTCTGCAGTTTTAAATTTCATGGCAAATTAGCCTCACAGACTAAGACTAGATGAATTGTCAGACTTCTGATGGCAATGAATTGCACACTGGTCACCTCCCTTCTCCTCTATTCTCTGGCTCAGTGACCAGACCCTGTCCTTGTGAAGTGCTCCAAGATATTGTCCTATATAAATGCAAGTCAGTGTTGTTCACAGAAGGAAGCCAGTGAAGATATTTGTGTTTCAGATGTGCCGAGCCACGACAGTCATCAAAACTCATAACTAGCTGATCAGATTGTGTTTGGGTGGATCTGTCATCTTCTCATCCCGGTCCTCCTTGGCCACCATCCTCTTGAATCAAACCCTTCACTGTCCAGTGCCTTCAGACATTATCCCGACATGAAAGGCGCTATATAAATACAATTTGTTGTTATTTTGCCATTGGATAAACAGAATTGTGCTGCTTGTTACTAGCGGCCTAAACCTTTCTGTGCTGGTCCAGCAGTTGCTGGTAAGCACCTCCGATAAGACTACTTCACAATTGCTCCATTTCAAGTAATCAGATTTTCACTGATGAACATTCAGTGGGGATTCGGGCCTTCCATTAGTACAAAGAAATAATTATGTAGAAAGCAATTCTCAAAGTTACAGAGTAATTCAAAGAATCAGTTAAACATTTAAACACAATCTCACCTCTGCTGCTACAACTTCATCAAAAGCAAGACACGATTCTTTAACATATTCAGTTACAGCCCGTATTGTTTCAACGGCATATGTGGAATAAGTTATTGCCCCCCAAAATCCAAAATGAATAAGAACGATTCATTATTTGAAGATTGCTTCGTAATCAGGAGCCATAATGTTCGATGCGCATTCACTCGCCGTTAAACTGCTTTGAATGACTAGTAAAAAAAATTAATGACCAGAATCAGCCCATTTCCAGCAATGGTGCTGCCTTTCTAGTGCTTACACCAGCAGTATGTTTGTTTGTGCTGCAACCCTACATTCAGAATAATCACCGCAAGTTCAAGGTTTTTCTGCAGCGCATGAAGCACGACCATAATGCGTTAGAGCACAATGAGTAAAACACCCATCGAGTCACATATCTAGGGGCAGACATGACTAAAATAAACCAAGCTTGCATTGTTTGTGTTTCTTGGTAGAGGGCTGGTATTCTGACCATTACCGTGGAGTCTATAGCTCAGTGGTTAGAACACTCACCTTACAAGCGTGAGACCTGTGTTCGAATCCAGGCAGGTCAAGGTGAATCCCTGGGCAATTTTCCTTACTCCACAAGCCTAATAATAATAATCCCTCAAAAAAATACACAATAATAAAATTGGTCATTTCATTCCACAACTGTTTGTGGGACTCTGCTGTACGCAATTGGCTGCCACATTTCGTCCACAAAATATACAGTAATTCACTATATAGTATATTCTGTGAAGCGCTTTAAGATTTCTAGAAGACATGAAAAGCGCTATATCAAATGCAAGGATTATTGTTACTATTATTATATTTAAGAAAAGACTAATTTCTTCCTAAGTGGTATGACACAAGACTGAACGGGCTCAAATAACAATTAATCTTTTTAAAATAGTCCAGCTTCTTGGACTCAACTACCCTTCCTGGTAAATCTGTTCCAATTGTTAAATACACTCAGGGCAAAAAAAAAATCCTGGTATCTGTCCTGAAATTGCTCTTTGCTAAACCCATGGTCTCTTGTTTTACTCTTTTCATGCATTTGAAAGCATTGTTCTGGTTTTACTTTCTCTATTCGATTTAAAATCTTGCATACTTCTATAATGTCCTCTCTGAGATGTCCCCTTTCAAAACCGAAGATCCCCAGTTTGTCTAAAGCTTCTGCTCAATAACTTCACAGATCATTCTCATTGCTCTACTGGTGCTCAAAAATCAAAATGGCAGCCATATTTTCAAAGTACAGGAGAAAAAGCATGAATCTGTTGGGTAGCAGTTCAGAGGATGGGGGCTGTTTAATTGTTTGTCGGTATTCAGGAATCACGTGCAATTTGCAAGGTTTCATATCATATTTGGTGTCACATCAAATGGATTATGAAACTCTGCAAGTTTTACCCCATTGGGGTGAAAAATACCATGTTTCATAACAGAATTAGATTGAATAATTCTATCAGATCTTACATTTTAAAACATTGGTCTCAAGGCTAGAACCATGAGGAGATGTTATGTTTAACTACCCTAATTTATTTTTTAATTACAAGTTTCAGTCTGCTGCAATAGCCACTTGTGTTAACATGTTCCTCATCCTATTAAAACTTTAAGTGCTGTATGAAGGACACTATGTAAATGCTCACACTTTTACCTACCAATGGATAGTGATGACACTTTATAGCAATTCCTTTGTGTTCCACCATTACGGGCACTGTATCAAGTGCAAGGGTTATTATGTGGTGTGAGGAATACATTATACAGTATAGGTTTTAATGAAATGGAGGTGGTGCATCTTTCACCGGAGATGTTTTAGATTCCTATTCCAACAGAGGAGCTGCTGTAATTCAAACATCATCAATGCTCCGCTTTCACCCCCAACTGGATAATTAGGTCACAGGGGTTAATATATAAGAAACTTTTGTGTGGTTATCTGCTAAACCTGTCAAACCTCATCCTCATCAAGTCCCTTCACCTTCGGCTACACAGATGTCATCTTCTCCAAAGCAACACGAGTTAAATAAGTCTGAAATCACTGTACAAATAAGATGGGCAATTGCTGGATGTCCCACAAACAGTGCAATTCAAGCAGAGGGTGGGTTTTCCATGCCTGACCAGTGCTTAGACAAACATGGAAGCACTTAGTCATTTTGAACATCTATGATTCAGGTTTATTTAAAACATTTATCTAAACTCACCGATAATTTGAACAAAAGAGTTGATGCTCATGACAACATGGTTGTTTACAATAGGTTTTATTAAAGCAGGAAACAAAATACCGGTGGATTATTAACCTTTCACAAAATATCATCTTGTGCTGCGTGTTTGTTTGTGCTCATCCAATACAGTGAAATTACAGATGAAAGCAGCAACATAATGGTCATTAATAATTTCCTACCCCAACATTTATTCTGTAAATTTCTATATTATTCACATTCCTTATATTGATGTTTTTTCTGTAAATGGTATCGGAATGATTAACAGACACTCATATTAATATATACGTATATTGATCTTTGGCATTGATATTGGTATTGTTATTTACTACATTATTTAGTATCAACTTACGTGTTGTCAGTTTTGCCATTGTTTCTCATCCTGCAAGTAGGGAGTGAAGTTCAATAAAATAGAGTTAATAAAATAGAAAGGGACATGTCTGCAAAATCTCCTATCGCACAATGGCTAGTTTGGAATGAAGGCATCGCTCGGGCATGCCATTGCTTACCAGTACATGTCGTGGAATGATCGCAGAGCTATGTAGAACTAGAGGATGTGACCTGGGGGTTTGTGCTGTGTTGACTTGGTTTGACTGGTCATTTCTCTCACTACCCTGCCAATTTTATAACTGAAGCCAGGAAGGAAAGGAAACTTCACTTAGGACTGGCTGATCCAGCCAGGGTGACACCTTGGGCAAGTTTCCTTACCCCACACACCCAATAATAATCCCTCAAAAAGAAACAATAATAAATTAGTAATTTCAATCCATGAATGTATTTGGGACCCTGCTGCCGCGTTTTTTCCACATATATGCAGTCAATTCACTTTACAGTATAATCCGTGAAGCGCTTTGGGATGTCTACAACTGACATTTGCAGTTGTTCTGCTGGTTTGCCACAGTTCTTAAAAGCAAACCAGCTTCCAAATTAAGACCCCAAAAGCTCTGAAAAGCTCTATATCAAATGCAAGGATTATTATTATCATTATTATTTGTTCAGTTTCCATGAGTGTTATTGGCAGTACCAACAATCACCAATGTTATTAATAGGTACTAATTGGCATCAATGTTACTAATATTATTGTTTAACAATATATACCACTATTTGTTTCACATTAATGACATTAACAATCTCATATAACTTTAATATGTATAATAACAGCCCTCTTTATTGATATTTATTCTGTTCATATTAGGCCTGAAATTCATCTAGTCTTAGTCTGTAGGACCATTTTGTCTTAAATTGTAAGATTGTGTAGAACTGTGGAAAACTCTTAAATTTGGGTCTTAATTTGGAAGCTGGTTTGCATTTAAGAACTGTGGCAAACCAGCAGAACAACCACAAATCTCAGTTGTAGTCGAGACTAACAACATTAAAAAGGAATGGGATTAATACATGAGGAAAAATAACATTAATGTACTTGTTGTCTGTGCTAAAGTGCTGAAGGTTTATTTGACATTAGATACATCGATCTTTAACATAAGTCCTACCAAAACATCTCCACAAGGCCAGGCACATGGCATCCTATTCACTGTATGGTATGGCACATTATTGAGAGAGTGATAGATTTATTTAGTTAGAATACTCACAGCTGGCGCTGGCTTTGACCTCACGGCAAGATCTCCCTGTGTTGGAGAGCCAGAGGCAATGTTCCACTGACTTCATAAACCCATCAGGAGGCTCTCTGATTCCTCCTCTGCAGGCATCTCCAGCGTTATTCCTACACGGTGATACCTTTTTTTCTCTATCTCTCTCTGGGATATAAACTCCCTCTCCACCTCTCCACCACAACCAAGATCAGCAGCTGGAAGCCTTCAGCTTGACCTGTCTCGGCTCCATTCTGGGAACAACTGGGCGAGATAACATGAGGAGTTCACTCACTCTCACAAGCAAATGCCCAGCAGTTTACACCTCAGGCAGATGCAGTTAAAGTGGTTGGACAAACAGCTGCTGCTTGTCAGGATGCTGAGGGTGAGGAGCTAAGTGTCCTTGTCATTGGGATGAAGAAGAGGTGGTTTAATGTAGCTCAGGAGGATGGAGATGGCAAAATCTGGCCTCTGACTGTTGGGAAACATACTTCAAGATGGCTGCTGTTCACCTGGTAGCTTCTACTGGCCAAATCAACAGGAAGGAGAGGAGAGACTGAGAGAAAATGGAAGCATGGAGGGAAGGAATGAAGGAAGATGAAAGGCAAGACTCGACTCACTCAAGATGACATCCTCAGAGAAGCAGGAAAGACAAGGTGTACCAAAATCAGGAGATATAAGGAAATAACTTAGGTTTGTCCATCCACAAACCTACCATTGAGCACACCAGAACCACAATACATTAACACCAGAACTGACAATCAGATACTTTGTTGCATGTATGTATTATGTAACATACATATATAGCTATTATATATACAGTATAGTATATATCTTTACACACATATATATATCTTTGGTTGAAAGGTTAAAACTGAGGTCCCAGCTGAGGTTCAGGTAAATGTTAACAATCCCATTGCACTATTCAAAAAGACTAGGAAGATACAATTGGCCCGTCATTTCAAAATTGGCTGTTGCATTCACCTACAGAATACAGATCACAGCAAATCCTGTGAAGTAGTTTAAGACATCCTCAAGATGTCAAAGCCACTATCAAATACAAGGATTCATATTATTTTATTATTGTTTAAGATTGTGTATATGTGTTCACTTTATATATGTACATATATCTATTTGCATCATGTACTGGCTTGTACATATACATGAAATCATGTTGTACACAAGTGGATTCTATATAGAGAGAGAACTGTTAATGCATATGTATTATTAATGTGTACTACATGTGTATTGTACATAATATATGTACATGTGCATTATTCGTGCATATGTATTAGCTCTACATTTACATGTGTGCTTCAAGACCATATTGATTAGGCTATATAGTTTTGCCCCTGATATACAGCTTATTGTGTATATTTATCATACTAGTAAATTCCAATCAAAGAATTTACATTTCTGTAATAATTAACAATCTCAAGCAGATTATAATTATTGGATTAACACTAAGTGAAAATTGTGGATGCCTGTAAGGTGTTTCACTACAAATTGCAACTATTATTTTTTACAGATAATAAATATTTATTGTTTTAATTATTGGAACCCCCCAAATAGAAACAATTCGATCTACAGTTGCCTTCGCCTGTACATTCCGGGCATTTTTTTGATCAATGTAAGAAATACAATTTAAGAATAAGAAAAATTCTGAGTTTTTCACCTACAAATACACGGTATCCACACTTCATAATAAAATCCTATGAAGTGCTTCGAGACGGTTTGCCGACATGATAAAACGTTACATGAAATTCAAGGATTATTATTAGCATTCAGAAACTGTAGTAACAAATTAAAGCCAAGATTTTGTTGTGTTAGTGCAGTGGGCCATCTACTGGGGGTTAAAGGAAGTTTGAGAGTATAGTTCCAACACACTCCAATAGCACACAGCACTTGTGAGAGTGAACCTAACATGGAGTAACCCAACTTTGCTGACCAATGATGACAATCATGGTTCTGCTCACTAAAATTCTTGAGCAAGTAATCTTCAAGCCTTTATTTGGGGCTGTGGGAGCTAGGTTTTCTTGCTGCTTCACCAACACAAACTTCTGCATGGACACTGACCTGAAGGACCGTGCTGAGAAAGGGCAAAGGGCACTCTGGTCAGGCTAATCCCTCTTCAAGGATAGCAAGGTCGCAATGCAGGTCAAGCTTGTGGAATGCAAGACCTGTGTGTAAACAGCCCTTCTTTATGGATCTGAGCTCCTGCGGATGCAGCAGAGAGACTTCCTCCAACACATCTGCAAAGTTCAGGATCAAGCAATGAAGTGGATTTGTGGCAACCACGGGAAGCTGCTATAGAGAGGTAGGACTTCAGCTGAACTGCCTCCCAGGTGACATGCCTGGCAATGGAGTATCAGAATCGAGCCAGCCCTCTGTGACAGTCTCTAGTCTGCTTGCTTAGCCAGTTGGGTCCGCAGTATTTCAGAGTACTGTTGATGTTAGCACAGCCGGCCTGGGTCATCAGCAGGACCTCGAATAAGCAGACCAGTGTTATTTTGCCAACCAGCTACAGAAACCCATCACCATGCTTAACAGTATCGAAATCATAATGGGAGTTTTGTGTATTGTGGCTCCTGTGGCTCAGTGGTTAGAGCACTCGCCTTACAAGTATGAGACCAGTGTTCGAATCCAGGCAGGTCAGAGTGAAACCTTGGGCAAGTTTCCTTACTCCACATGCCTAATAATAATCCGTCCAAAAAAAAACACAACAATAAAATTGGTCATTTCAATCCACAACTGTTTTTGGGACACTGCTGTGCGCAATTGGCTGCCGGGTTTCGCCCACAAATATACGGTCAATTCACTTTACAGTATATTCTGTAAAGCTCTTTGAGACGTCAATAAGATGTGAAAAAGCACATATCAAATGCAAGGATTATTTATTTATTATTATTATTGTCACCTGGACATGGAAATTCCCATGTCAGGAGTGAAACGAGCACTAGATGGATACACCTTGGTTACCCAATTTCAGAGATTATTAGCACAGGTTGGCAAAATCCAAGACTTGGGTACCCCAGTATATGAGTTGTGGTACTGCTATTATTTAACCGCCTCACTTGCCAATGAAAGCACACTGTTTGAAAAGCTCCCCACTGTCCAATAAGGGCCACTCTACCTATTTAGGGCTTCAGTTTGCAACATTAACGGGAACTGAATGCAAATACAGGTACACCTCACTTAATGTTGCTTCAGTCAACGTTGTCTCATTATTCCATTTGTTGTTTGTTGTTGTGAATATATGTGCATAGGGAATATATATTCATTTTACGTTGCGACGTTCGCTATTACTTTGTTCGCCAATGGGCGGAAACAAACTACTTTGGGTAACGTAGGCGTATATAGACGCTGAACGTCTGGTATTCTTATACAGTATCCATCCTCGTCTTAACATCGCCATTTTAAGTCTTTGCGCAGTGTGAGATCGGTAATATTTTTAAATCGTGATTTATTTGTTATTTATCTGTAAACATGAGTCAACAACACCCAGGAAGTGGCAATTGTGAGTCTGGTAGTAAAAAAAACAGGAAAACTATTACTCTCAAATGAAATTAGATGTTTAACTCGTTTTTATGCCATGAGTGTTATGTTATTTAAATTTATACATTTTTATATTTTATATTTTACATTTATGAGTGTATATGTATTTTAACTTATAATTTTTTTTAAAGAAAATTTTGACGAAAAATGTCCAAAAGAACCTAACTCCAGTTTATACATTAATTCTTATGGGAAAAATGTGTTGTCTTAACGTTGTTTCGCTTAAAGTCACACTTTTCCTGAACACAACTACGACGTTAAGCGAGGACTAATTGTACTCCCTTGCCCCTAGTGACTGGTCTGTCCCTTCAAATCCTACAAGATGAACCGGGCTAGCTGAGCTGTCATCAGCAGGACCCTGAAGTACTGCGGACCCGCTTGGCTCAGGAACCAGATTACCAAAATCACCACAGAGAGTTGGGTTGATTCTGACATGCCAGTTCAGCTCCAAGGAGACCCTGTTAACCTTACTCTAAGGAGGATAGTCACTAGGTCATTTGACATTTCACAGCACAGGTTGGAGCTCCAACTTGGTGGATGGCAGGTACCATGAACTCCCTCAAGTTCCTGGTGATCAACACAGTTCAGCATGAAACTTGCGAGAGCATTGCCACCATCTTTTGCCCATAGCTGCAACCCATACCCACAATCACCCACACAATGAAGTGTGGGACTTGAATTCACAATGCTCTGATTCAAAGGAGAGAGTGCTACTAAGTGATGCAATAGTTAATCAGTGTCGTCAACATATCATAACTAGCAATGAGATAAGTAGCCATTGATTTCGGATTTGGTGTCAAATTTGGGTGAGGATGAGAATCTAAACTGGGATAAATGGTTGAAAACTCAACTGTTCTTGGATATGATGACAGTACCTGGCATTAGGCAGAGATACCTAAATAACCCAGGTAGAAAATCTAAAGATCTTGAAGTAATTAATAAACTTATATCTGATCTGGATTTTATGGAGCCAGCACAAACACGATGGGGTGAATGGCCTCGCTCTGCGCTATATAATTCTATGATTCCATGGAATTTCCATGTGTAGTTGATATGTACAGGTGGAACACTCAGTTTGGTTTTGGATATGATTGATCGTGACACATAAGTCAGATAGGATTGTTTTTTTTTGTTCCAAATGCTTTGAAAGCCATGATACAGAAAAATATGATTTCATCCATGTGAGTTTGTTTGTTTATTTGTTCAGTTGTTTATTTGTATATTCATTCATTTACTCATTTATTTAGTTATATTGATTGAAGGCAAATCAAATGATGCAGTCGAAGATAAGCAACTCTGCTTGTGTAACAACCTATTATTAAGGAGAAATTCCACCCCAGTCTAGAGTTATTCTATCAGAGCATCCAGAATTTGGGACGCCTAGAAGACACGAAAAATGCTATATCAAATGCAAGGAATTTTTATTATTATAAATATAGTAGTTGGATTCAATCATAACTCTGTAGTTCTTACAGGTTCTTAAAATGAACTTTAAGAAAACGGGCTGCTAAATGAACGTTGTAGAAGCCACACCACCCAACTACACATTCCACCATGCCCCTCGACCCAACCGTCGTGGCGGTGGTGTGGCCCTCATTTCAAAGTCATCCCTCGCCCTATCCCCCTACTCCTCCGGCTCCTTCCCCTCTTTTGAACAGCTCACCCTTTCTCACTCCTCCCACAATTCTTTCAAAATCCTATTAGTTTATCGCCCCCCCAAACCCTCCCCCACTTTCATTTCAGATTTTTCTTCACTTTTAACCTCCCTTTGTGCCTCCTCTGATCGCCTTATCATTCTTGGCGATTTCAACCTCCATTTCACCCCCTCCTGCCCTATTTCCTCTGAATTCTCCTCTTTACTTTCGTTTTTCAACTTCTCCCTTCATATTAACACTGCCACCCACACCCAGGGCCATCCGCTTGATCTGGTGATCACCCGAGGCCTCAACGTCTCTGGCGTCACCATCACAGACAAGGTCATTTCTGACAATTTTTTCATCTCCTGCAACACCTCTATCCCTCCCCCCTCCACCTCCAAACCCACCACCATCTTCTACCGGCCCTGGAAGAAGATTCCCCCTCAAACTTTCACCTCTGCCCTAGAAACTTCCGACCTCCTCCTCCTGTGGCACTCTTTTTGCACCGACCCATCCTCCGCCTCCACCGCCCTCCACAACACCCTCTCCACTACCCTCGACACCCTGGCCCCCCTCACCTCCAAAACCGTCTCCCACTCCCGATCATCACCGTGGTACACAACTCACCTCCGTTCCCTCAAAAGCCAAGTGAGAGCAGCTGAACGCACCTGGCTCAAATCTGGCCTCACGGTCCACTGGCAAATCTGGCTGGACCACATCAAATTTTACCGCTCCGCCCTAGCCACCGCCAAATCAGCCTTCTACTCCAGGATAATCCTGGAAGCGAAGGACAACCACCGCCACCTCTTCGCCACCACCAACCAGCTCCTCCGCCCCCTCCCCGCCTCACTTCGCAGATCCTCTCCTCTAACGATCGTTGTGAGGAGATGCTGGACTTCCTCGAGTCCAAAATAGAGAAAATCCGCTCTGCGGTTTCCTCCCCCCACCACTCCTCCACCTCCGCGCCCTCATCAGTTACCTCAACCCCTACTCACCCCCCATTTCACACTTTCAACCCCACCACCCCGTTTTCAGTCACAAAAATAATTACCTCCATGAAACCCACCACGTGCTCATTGGACCCCATCCCCACCCCCCTCCTCCGCACCCAGCTCCATTTTTTAGCCCCGCTCATTTCTGACACCATTAACCTTTCCCTCTCCTCAGGCATCGTCCCTACCCCCCTTAAAACAGCCACCATCACCCCTATCCTGAAGAAACCCTCCCTTGATGCATCGCAACCATCAAGCTACCGACCCATCTCCAACCACCCATTTTTATTCAAGGTCCTTGAAAGAGTGGTTGCCTCCCAGCTCCGCTCTTTTCTTTCAACTCATTCACTCTTTGAACCCCTCCAATCAGATTTCCGCCCTATCCACAGTACAGAAACTGCCCTGGTTAAGGTTACAAATGACATCCTAACCGCCTGTGACCAGGGCTCCCTCTGCCTCCTCGTCCTCCTTGACCTGTCTGCTGCGTTCGACACAGTCGATCACACCATCCTCCTCCAACGTCTTTCCTCCCACCTCAACCTTCAAGGCACAGTCCTTGACTGGTTCCATTCCTATCTGACCCACCGTTTACACTTTGTTTCTTCCAACGGTTTTTCTTCAAACCCCCGCACAGTTTCTCACGGCGTCCCTCAGGGCTTTGTCTTAGGCCCCCTCCTTTTCACCCTTTACACACTCCCTCTGGGCGATGTCATCCACAAACATGGGGTAAAATTCCACATGTATGCGGACGACACTCAGTTGTACCTTTCTGCCTCATCCCTCAACCCCCAGACCATCGATGTTCTGACAGCATGTCTGTCCGACATCGAGTCCTGGACGAGGGACAATTTCTTGCAATTGAACGTGAGTAAGACCGAGGCCCTCCTGATTGGCTCAAGCCAGCGCCTCCGCACATCGGGCGCTGCCAGCCTCAACATCCAAGGCTGCACTCTCCATCTCACAAAGCCAGTCAGGAACCTCGGCATCATGTTCGATCAAAAACTTTCTTTCCTCCCCCACATCCGTGCCTTCACCGGCACCGCCTATTTCCACCTGCGCAACATTGCCAGGCTCCGCAATTATCTTACCCCCCGCGCTGCCGAAACTCTCGTGCACGCATACATCACCTCGAGGCTGGACTACGGAAACTCTCTCCTGGTCGGCCTCCCCAAATCCTCCATTCACAGGCTGCAGGTCATCCAAAACTCTGCAGCCCGTGTATTATCCCGCACCCGCCTCCGCGACCATATAAACCCCACCCTCGCCCGTCTCCATTGGCTCCCCATTCTCCAGAGGATCGAGTTCAAGATCCTCGTCCTCACCTTCAAGGCCTTACATGGCCTTGCCCCGCCCTATTTAACCAATCTACTTTCCCCCTACAAGCCCAACCGGACCCTCCGTTCAACAGGACTTGGCCTGCTCCAAGCCCCCCGCCCGAACCGCCCCACCATCGGAGGCCGGGCCTTCAGTTTCTCCGCTCCCACCCTATGGAATGCCATCCCTCAATCCCTCCATCTCGTTTCTTCCCTTTCCTCCTTCAAGGCCGGTTTGAAGACTTTCCTCTTCGACCGTGCCTTTTGTTCCACCCCGAATTTTTCGACCTCCCCTTCGTGTTCCACCCCTTCCCAAACACTCCCCTCCCAGCTCGGGTCACACGCCTACTGTGCAGCGTCTTGGGACGTCCTCCCGACGTGAAAGGCGCTCTATAAATATAATTTGTTGTTGTTGTTGTTGTATTTAAAATTTTGCCAAATTCCAGCGAGTCGGAAATGCTACAAAAATACAAAAAATTTTATTTCTCAGGTGGAATTTCTCCCCACGTGAATGCACTATCCATTTATAGAGAGTATTCACTCCCTTGGAGAGATTATCACCAGATGATTTCAGTGTCACTGTTTCTGAAGTTACAGAGCTGCAGCTACTGTTTGTACATAAACTTCTGTTTTTCTTTCAACCGTGCAAGATTGCTAGCAAACACACGCCTCTCTATTAATTTGCTAGGATTGCAGAAAAAAACACATTTTGCTAAACTTCCTAATTAAATAGGCTCCAGGATGTTAACAGTTACAGGTTGCTGTGTATTTAAGCCACTATTAGCGATTGATACACTATGTATAGTGACGAAGGATTGCTAATGATCTCTCCAAAGCCTTTCTAATTAAGAGAAAAACATCCACTTTGAAATGTGGTAATACAGTTTAAATGATATAGACAAATTAGGGCTGGGACCTAGATGGCAGAGGAGGGCTCAGTGCAGGAAACAAGCTGTTTCAAACGTCTTTAACTCACGGAATATTAACCTATTGCTGTTTGAACCCAATCCCTTCATGTATGCCAGCTGTTTTTTAAACTAATCCAGTGTCCTGGCTTCTATCATCCTTCCTGTAACTTCTGTGTAAAGGAAAACTATCTGTACTGAAATTGCTATTTACAACTCTAAAACCTATGTTCTCTTGTTATTTCCTTATTGTTGCATCACAAAGTATTGATCTGGGTACAGTATATTTGTTTCAACCCCATCTTCAGCACCTTGGGACGTCCTCCCGATGTGAAAGGTGCTCTATGAATGTAATGTTGTTGTCGTTGTTAAAATGTGATCTATTTGTATAATCATCTCTCTAAGTCATCTTCACTCAAGACTGAAGAACCTTAGCTTGTCTAATCGTTGCTGATAGCTCATTCCTCCAACAATGGCGATTATCCTCATTACTCTGTACCACTGTTCCAATAGTTCTGGACAACAGTGGAGATCTCGGTTTCCACCCTGAGACACTCCCCAACTGTTGTGATGTTGTGACTCTTTCCCTCCTATCTTTATACTTCTCCACCAGCCTCGCTATCTTGATTAGCAGAGTAGTTCTCAAACATTCCTGTTTTCTCAAATTATCTTACTGTAAAACACCTCCCCGTCTACCAAGGCCTGTTTTGTCTGCCTTCTTGCTTACTCTGTCATTTCTCACCTTTGGGAAGACAAAGAGTAGCTATATTGATGTCTTTAACTGAACACGTTTCTGTTCTCCGTCGTTCACATTTATCATATCTACTACAACTGGTGCCAACCTGGCTACATTCAGTTGTTTTACAGACATGGCTGGTTTCTACAATTCTACTTATACCTAAATAACAGCACCATCTTGTGGTGAATTAACTCAAATAATTTAATTTAAAATAGTGGTTTATTGGGAGGGAAGAATATCTCCACCTGTGAAATACACGGAGTGCCATCAAGTGGGAGAAAGTAACAATTGCATTCAAGTAATGTTTCACCAAAAGAAACTGAATTAGGAGTAAAGCCTCAGCAAATCTTCAATTTCACTTCAATTGATATCATATCGCCCACAAATATACAGTTATTCACTTTACAGAATAGTCTGTGAAGTGCTTTGAGACGTCTAGATTATTATTATTGTGCATTTTGGCCACTCCATGTTATCATGGACTATTACAGGTTAGCTGTGAGGTGAAGGGCAAAATAGCAACACATAAGCATTTGAATGCTGGTGTCATTAGATTGAAATTCAGAAAAATAAGTCACAATAAACTGGTGCAATTAGCTGAAGCAACTTGCATTTATATAGCACCCTTCACATAATGTCTTGGAGATCCTTACTAATCGTAAGGCTCTTTACAAGGATTCTACAAGTTTGAGTTTGGGTTGTCATTCAATTCCAATTGAATGTTTCAATTTTTCAATGTTTCAATTTTTCAAAACAAAAATGTTTCTTATACAATTAAAATTTGGCATGTTTTAATGTGGATTGATTTTCACAGTACTTGACAATTTGATAATTTTCTAACTTTGTTACTTAGGCTTTAAATCTTCGATCAGTGTAAATCCATGCACTATCTGAAATAGAACTACACATTGGGTCTTCAAGCTAATAGTCTGGGCTGACACTCCAGTGCAGTACTTGGAGAGTAGTGTATTGTCAGAGGTGTAAACCTGACTGAGGTCTCCTCTGCCTGTTCATGTGGATATTAAAGATCCCTTGGCACTATTTGAAAGGAAAGGGAGAAGAGAAGTAAAGGAGGGAACAAAAAAGTGAAGTGAGGTGATGTGTCCGAGTCTATAATCCCTTAGATCAATTTGATTATTCATTTCATAACTGTTCGTGGGATCTTGCTGTGTGCAAATTGGGTTCTGTATTTGCTCCAAGTACACAGTCACTACATTTTACAATATTTATCTGGGAAGCAGTTTGAGACATTTCAATGTTATACATGTCGGATTCTATATCTAATGCAACGATTATTATAAATCAAACATAATGACAAAATGAAGCACTACCTGACAAATGGAAATCCTAAATGATTCAGTACACAAAACTTAAACTTAAAAATTAATGCAGAACTGAAAGCTCCTCCACAATTATTAATATGTAGTGGCTTCCAAATGGGGCAGTGTCTCCAAGTGCTTCAGGATATTACATTCCCTGGAGAGTGCTATACAAATACAAGTTGTTGTTATGTTGGCAGGGTAAAATATTGGGCAAGTTTCCTTACTCCACAGGCATCTGTATACTAGCAGAAAGTAGGAACCTAGTACAGTAGTTAGTTGATTGGCGGATCACTTTTCCGGGGGTTTTAATCCCTCAAAAAAATGTGTTCATCAATCCATGAGTGGGATTGCCCAGCATGGGAAACTGCTGTGCACAATTGGCTGCCACATTTCGCCTACAAATATAAAGTCAATTCACTTCACTGTATATTCTGTGAAGTGCTTTGAGATGTTTAGAAGATGTGAAAAGCGCTATATCAAATGCAAGGATTACTATTATACTTATTTCTGTATAATGTGAACAGAAGAAAACAAAATACTGTAGTACTGTATAAACATATAGAGAGTTGAGCACCCTCTGGTGGTAAGAAAGTCAGCAGTGCCAGAGGCCTCAAATTACATGCTCTGGAGAAAAATCTTACTGGTGGAATCTTAGCATGGAAGTTCCATGATTCACGTGAAGTGTTTTTTCAATGATTGCGGGAAAAACTTAAAAATTGGGCAGAGGATAATTTGCAGCTAGGAACAACTAGTTGATTGGTATCTGTCTAGATGCCAGCAATTCTGCATGAAAGCAAACTGCTTCAAGGCTTCAAATAGATCACCTAGATGGTATCTCAAAGACAGCTCACTGTACCAACAAGGGGGCACAAATGTTAGTGGACCTTGACAGTCCTATTATAAACAGAAAGCCCATATCATGAGTTATCAAAACAATATTTTTGGACGGAGACAATCTTTCATCTACCTAGTTTTCAAACTTGACAGACAAAATAGTCTTCATGTTAATTAAAAATGAATATCCAGGCACTCTAATGACCTTGTGAACTTGGTGTGTCCAGAAAGTGTACAAGGATAACTTTTGCTCAAGGAGTATAAAGGTTTCCTCCACATATTGGGACATGGATATCTAGGAAATGTATTCTTCCAAAGAACTTCAATGATACATACTTGCTATGTATCCAATGTGTGGCTTGAATTGTAGTTGAGCAAATGTGGAGGGTGACATAATTAAGATAAATATTGAATTATTTCCAGTTGTCTTCAGATAAATTCTCCTTCATGTAGTGTTCCACTTTATAGTACTGATTTTGGTGGATAAAGAAAAATAACAAAATAACAATAATACTTAATCCTTGGATGGTGCCTTTCATGTTTGAATGATATCTCAAAGCATTTCACAGGACTTTATTGTAAAGTGTAGTGACTATATATTAGTGGATAAATGTGGCAATCCATTTGTGCACAATAGTGCCCCACAAATAGCCATGGAGTGAATGAGCAATTTTATTTGGGCGGATTTTTGGCCAGGAAGCGAGGAGAAACTGACTTCTCTAGACTCACATTATACACCAATTGTTCATCATATACTTTGTGTTATGTAATACAATTTTGGACTTCAAAGCAGTTTTGCACATAATGACTGTCCATGTAAGAATTATAGCATAAAATTCAAAACAGGCAACAACAACTACAGATTACATTTGTATAGTGCCTGTCACATCAGGAGGACATCCTAAGGTGCTGGACAATCAGGTATGTGGACCATAGAGGGGGGGGATGGGATCAGGGAGGGTGGAGGGCAGAGAAGGTGACCACAGGTGCAGTTCAAGAGGAGAGTCTTGAGACATGTCTTGAAGGAAGCAAAGGAAGGAGCGAGGCAAATAGACTGTGGGATGGAGTTCCAAAGGGTAGAGGCAGAAAGGCTGAAAACCTGAATGATGTTGGTGGGGCGGGCTGGTCAGGGGACATGGAGCAGGCCGGAGTCTGCTGAGTGGGGGGATTGGATAGGTTGATATGCGGTCAGCAAGTTGCTGATGTCAGAAGGAGCAAAGCCGTGGAGGACCTTGAATGTGGGATTGAGGATTTCAAACTCTATCCTCAGGGGAATAGAGCCAGTGGAGCCAGGCAAGAGCCCAGGTGATGGGGTCATGGAGCCTGGTGCAGGAGAGGACAGGTGCTACAGAGTTCTGGATGATATGCAATTTGTGGAGAGAAGAGTTGGGAAGTCCGACAAGCAAGGATATGGCATAGTCAAGCCTTGATGTGATGTGATGTGAACAACAACAACAAAGAAAATTACATTTGTAGAGCGAATGTATTAATCATTATGTTCAGGAATTAAATCACTTGCAAATGAAAAAACTACTTGAAAAAGTTAACTGTTGAGAAGAGTCTCACCTTTACATAATAATAATCCTTACATTTAATAAAGCACTGACTGTAGCTCTTCACAAGATTTACTATCAAGTGTAGTCACTGTGTGTTTTGTAGCTGAATGTAGTAGCCAATTTAAACACAGCGATATCCCACAATAATAATGAACTTTGCCAAGTTTATCTATGGGGTTGTTGGCCAGTTTATTGGGTGAAACACCTTTCTCTTTTACAATAACTATAAGATTTTTCACATCCACTTGAACAAACAGGTGGGACCTTGGTTTAACACCTGAAGGACAACATTTCAGACATTGTAGTGAATCCAGTAGGGGACTAAAGTGTCAGCTTAGACTGTGAGCACATAGTCTACATGGTTTTGAAGTAATGTTTTGTTGAAGACATTGAATTCTGACCAGAAACTTAATTTGCTCTACTTTCTGAGTATTTTAGAGAACCAAAAATTGTCAAATTAATGAATTTAGTCTTAACTTTGAAGTCAATGTTCTGTAGTTCTTAAAAGAAACTAAAAGACAACTGGCTTCAAAGTGACATCTGTATTTCAGATTGCCAACATTTGCACGCTTTTAAACACTATAGAAATATAACACATGTTTCCCCCTCTACGGACGATCGATAAGTCAGCATTGGTGGCTGGCTATTTATTTGGTCAGCAGTCTGACACATGCAGAAACTCATGACCATGGTTAAGAGAATCCAAAAAACACTGAGGATTCCATGCATCCCAACCAAACATTAGAAATTCCAGATATTTATTGGAATGGACTCCACATTCTCTAACTGGAGATTCCGGGTACAGTCCTGTACTTAATTCAGGAGAGTATTGGGTGCAGTTGGCAAGAGTCAAAACTACCCCCCCCCCCCCCCCCCCCCCCCGCCCCCACCACTGCCTTCACCTCCTTTAACCTCTGGGCTGCACAAGTCCCCAGGGGTTGGGTTGGGTGTTCCCAGTGGGTGGCGCTGCAACTTTGCTCACCAGCCTTACTGGGTACAGATGACACACCTGCCTCCCCCACCAGGTAAACACACACACACACATACACACACACAAGAGGGAAAGGACAAGAGGTTTCATCCAGAGGAGCGTTGGGGACAGCGACACACCACCGGCTGCACCGCATCAGGTGAGTTTAGCAAATGTATCGATGATCGATGATAACTTGGCAATTACTTTCAGGGCAGAGACAAACACGGCGTGCGGCAGTAACACTGCAGTCTTCGTGTAAAGTGTTGTAGGGAAGGAACCTCTCGTGACCAGGAGAACCCACCTGCCCGTGAGGAGAGAGGGGGTCCTCGGTTCGGATAGAAATGAAGTTGTTTGATCAGTTTAAAGTTTAATGAACTCTCAGCATCTCTCCCCGTGTCCTCCCCAGACCACAGCCAACCCGCGGGTCACCAGAGGTTGTTTACAGAAGCGTTTACTTTTCTCAGACCTGATGGAATTATCCCCAACATTGCACTGGATACTGTGTTCTAATGCCGTCGTCAAACACAGCAATAAATGCACATTTGCAACTGGCTGTGAACAGTCCCAATAAAGGACATTGGGGCAGAGAGATGTTGGGAGTCTGGTGGACTTTAAACCCATCACACAAAGGTGTCTCTGTACAGCCCCCCCCCTCCCTCACAGATGTGGGCGATCATCTGGGTGTCAGGGGGTGGCAGATATCACTTTGTAATGACCGAGACCTAGCGGGTTTTGGGGAGGAGAGGCGAGGTGAAGGTTTCTCTCAATTTAAGTCCCAGCATCGGCTCCAGACTCCAAGTTACAAACAATCCGCGTTTGTCACCCAATTCTGCAACACATTTGTTTATTATCTTTCTCCAGTGTCTGGAACTCATCGATTTTACATGATATTTAAAACGCACATAAGGCACCTTTGGAAATATTTCCCCCTCAAGGTTTCACGGTCAATGGAGCCTGTAATAATAATAATATTAATAATTCTTGCATTTGATATAGCGTCTTATCATGTAGTTGACTGATAAAGCCGAATTGACTCTAGGCGTATTTTCAGCCGGGACATTTAGCAGAATAAACCATTTTCTAAATGTCTCAATAACGTTAGTCCAGAAAAAAGTTGTCCTTCAATTTGTTTATTTGTATGTGTGTCTGTGTGTCTCTGTGTGTGTGTGTGTGTGTGGGGGGGGGGGTGGTATAGTCTATCATTTCCCGATAAAGCCGATGGTTTATTCTGGGCTAAAAACTCTTAGAAAGTTGTGTGTGAGAGGGAGGGGAATATAACCACTGAATGTGCCACTGTTAGTTGCTGTCTGTGTAATGTTACAGAAGTGACAGTAATATGTTTGGCAGGAAGCCCTTTGTACTGTGTTGTCCAGCTGCAGCCCAGAGTGTGTGAGTGTGTGAGTGAGAGTGTGTGTGTGTGTGAGTGTGTGAGTGTGTGTGAGTGTGTGTGTGAGTGTGTGTGTGTGAGTGTGTGTGTGAGTGTGTGTGAGTGTGTGTGTGTGAGTGTGTGAGTGAGTGTGTGAGTGAGTGTGTGAGTGTGTGTGTGAGTGTGTGAGTGAGTGTGTGTGTGTGAGTGTGTGTGTGTGAGTGTGTGAGTGAGTGTGTGAGTGAGTGTGTGTGTGTGAGTGAGTGTGTGAGTGTGTGAGTGAGTGTGTGAGTGTGTGAGTGAGTGTGTGAGTGAGTGTGTGTGTGTGAGTGAGTGTGTGAGTGTGTGTGTGAGTGTGTGTGTGTGAGTGTGTGAGTGAGTGTGTGTGTGAGTGAGTGTGTGAGTGTGTGTGTGTGTGAGTGTGTGTGTGTGTGAGTGTGTGTGCACTGAGCCCTGGGTTGTTTGATGTATGTATTTACACCGGCACCGAGGCCTGAGGCTTAAATACATAAAAATGCAATGAAACGTGGCGTCAAATGTATCGCGGATGTCTTTATGTGCAAGGCTCTGGCTGTACAGGACAAGTGCAATGGTGCTGTTGTTGCCGTGATCCCCGCTCTGTTTCCATTTATGTCAAACCCCAGATGGTGAAACAAACGTGAAAACAATATTTGAGTGAATCTGATGCTTTAATGCTGACGAACTTTGTGCAAAGTGTGGAATTGTGCTAACGGGGTGTTAGTATTAAGCACAAGAATCTGTAACGATGTAAACTCGGGGTTATGTCTGAAGACAGGTACAGTTTTCGCACCCGCTTCACGGATCACTTTAAACAACGCGGTTTCCTTATTTATTCATTTTAAAAAAGAGAAAGAATCAAAATTGTTCAACCGGAGATAAAACAGGCGACAAGACTTGTGCTGGCGTGGATCTGGCTAATCACAGCCAGGCTGACAATGACCTGAAACGACGAATTTATAAATAATGGGTTGTTAAACAGGAGCCAAAGTACTAGTATATTGTAGACGGATTGTTTGAATCGCTCGGATGTAATGGCTGGGGCTGTGCTTTTCTGAATAACGAACCGGTTCGTGTGTTTCTAGAAGTTGCAGTTTTACTTTTATTCAACAAAGTATAAAACAGTTTTAATCCACAAAAGCTTGATACGCCGATAAAAAAGTGTAAACCTAGATTTGTATAACTGGTCACTGAGCGTGTATTAGATATACCACAGTAGGTGGCATTCCACATATTAAAAGGATGTCTGAAATCTGCATTGATTTTATTTTTAGAAAATAGTTTTGGGGGCAACATTTAATCGGTCACCTCTGGTCTCACCTGTTTCTAATTTGGGAACCATAATGCCGCTTATTTCAGTTGGAAATGGGTTTTCCCGTGGACGCGATTATTTAAAAATTTAGCCATAGACTGATCATATTTTTTCTCTGAATGTTTGATTCTAAAAGCAGCTTTTCTTAAATCCCAAATGAATATAGCCTTGGTGGAGGCTAGTAAAATGAAATGTGTTTATTCCTGTGCTTCAGGTGTGGTCTGTGTGCACAGATGATTTGTTTTGAATTCTACACTTAATTATTAAAGTAAATCAATTGTTCAGAAATGAACACTTGATGCATTAAACGCAGGCTGAAAATAAAATAAAATATAATAATGATCCTTTCGTTCGATATAACACTTTATCACATAAAAAGGTCCCAAAGCACTTGGTAGCATATTCTGTAAAGTACTGTGTACTGTGTATTGTGTTAGTGAATGTGACAGGCAATTTTCACACAGCAATGTCCCACAAACATGAATGACCAATCTTATGTGTGATTATTGTCTAGGACAGGGTGGGAGGGGGATTCCTTTCTCTTTTTGAATAGTGCCATTGGAATAGTAATATTCACCTGAACAGGCAAACGGGTCAATGATTTAATGTCACATCCCAAGGAAGGCATTCGCAACATGGCAACACTCCTTCAGTGGGATATCCCCTGGATTGCGAGTTCACTCTTGATGTAGCGACAATACTATGCAGTGACAGATCAAAATGCTCAGCGTTTCAAAATACCTTCCTTGCACAACCCTGCAAACTTTATCCCCTTTACAATATCTAAAGCTTCAGACAACTGTAAAACTCCTTCTATTGGCTTCGTTTCCAATTCAATTTCAGGTTCTCGGCTCTTATATAATTTCCAATGTTTTCATAGTTTGTTTTCAGTTGATAAATACTTGAACCTGTATGTTTTTAGAATATTATTTCTTAACAACTTCTTGATATCTGCCACGCACACTCGCGCCCACACTTATACACACACACACACATATATATATATATACAGTACATATGTATATATATACCAGAGAGAGTGACT